>CM053772.1:241346561-241377203 GCA_028658325.1 Potorous gilbertii | reverse complement strand
TTCTTCTCCTTAACTAGAAAGCTGCCAGGAAAGAATTTTGTTGTTTGTTTCTTGTTTTTATTTCCACTTAATTCTAGCTTAATGGCCAAGTAAAAGGTTTTATTTCATCCCAAGAAAACCAACAGAAAACAGTTGAAGAATATCTACACATACTTTGAAGTGGGGGAGAAGGGTCCTTCCATTACACATGCCTAGAAGTAGGCTCATCTAGCCTCTATGTGGCAGACAACAACAGGCTTAGAACTGTACCCTCAGTGATCAATGCCCCCCCCCATTATATCAAGGTCTCTCTCTCCCCTCTCACAATATGGTAACTTGGGATCTCTTCTTCTTAAGACTTTATTTTGATGTCTCTCCTTGAAGTTTCCCTGATCAAAAAAAAGTGAGTTTTTAAAAAGTTGATTAAAGAACACTTTGAGGGGTTATTTGTCCCAGGGCCAGAATTACGAGCTATTCATTCTGGATGTGAACTACTCAGGCTTCCTGCAGCAACCATGCTGTGGCCCTACCTCTCCTTTTCTGTCTGTTACAATATTCTTATATTCCCAACTAAGACTAGACTCCTCCAGTATCCTCCAACTACCTGTGGATACATAGAACTCTGACCCAAGATCCCTGCCCTACCAAGAAACATGGAGGTTACATAAGTCAGCTCACACCACAGTCATCTGCATCAACTCAACCACTCCAGCCCCAACACTAATTTTCCATTTACAGGAAATTTCCTGTATGCTCCCTGTCATGAACACCTGGGGAGCAGAGCCGCCGCTGCTGGGAAAAGACATATACCAGCATTAAAGGAATGTTTAGATGCTGCCTAAATCACAGGGGACTCTGGAGACACCACTCACAGCTGTAGGCAGCTACACCCCCATTCCCTATCTGCAGCTGTGTCTCTCTGGCACAGATGTTTGCATTTCAACTTGGAGGTCTACAGAGACCTGCAGCTGTTGATCCTGTGACGCAGACCTGGGGGTGTACAAAGGGAGCAATACTGACTTCACCCGATGGTAAGGAAGAATGGGTTCATGACACTGTGGGCACCAAAATCCTTGTGTCACAGGCATGCAAGAAAGGGTTTTCCTTCAGGAACCTAATGAGGTATTGTATTCTACCAAGAGAGAAACTAGCAGCAGGTCAGATCACCAGCCTTGGCTGCTGGTTTATCATGAAGGAAGGAATTGCCCACTTGATGTGAACTGTTTTCAGCTGTGTGGCATCTACCTTTTCCTCTCCTGAGCTGCCTTCCCATCTATTCATTCCAGCTTCCTCTGTCCCCCCACGTTTTAACAGCCTCTCCCCCAACAAGCCTGTCAGAAGACTAAGGTTTCTCGGCACACACAACCCTGGCCATCATAGGCTCTTGTGTTTGCCTTCGGGTTTGGCCATCATACCTCATGACTTTGATTTCTCCCTCTGTACAATGAGGCTGTTTGTCTAGATCAGAGTTCTTAACAAAAGTTAGAACTTATGTAGTGCTTTAAAAGTTTGCAAAGAACCTTATAAATATTAGCTTATTTTATCCTCACAACAACCCTTATAGGCAGGTGCTACTATTAGCCCTGTTTCACAGATAAGGAAATTGAGGCAGAAAGTGATGAAGTCATTTACTCAGGTGTACACAGCTAGTAAGTGTCTTAAGACAGATTTGAACTCAGTTCTTAAGACTCCAGGGCCAGGCCTCTGTCCCTGTACTACCTAGCTCTTTTATGGAACTGATTTCCTTTATAGTACTCTGCATTTTATTTTATGCATTTAAAAATATTATTCTGAGATGGGGTCCATAGACTTCATCAGACTGCCATTGATCCATGACAAAAAAGGCAAAATACTCCTGCTTTGGGCACCCTTTGGTCACATGCATTGTGGGTAGTTGAAGGGAGATGCTCTTAGTCAATTGAGTATGAGTGCTGTCACTGGTGGACAAGAAAGGAGGTCCAGGTGTGACTGATAAAGCAAGTGAATATTCATTACCCCATTAACCAGATGGACTAGGGATAGAAACTGTGGGGGGAAAACTGTGCCTAGCCCATAGAATAATCATTACCAACCACTGGCGGACCTCTGGAACTTGGTCTGGTTTTAGCCATATTCCTGAAGAGCTCCCAGGAAAAGGTACTGTGGATTACTGCCTGGGGGCAGTTTTGCTAAGACACGATGGTCAAGAACTGGTCCAACTTGTATCGTCCAAAAGACTCCAAAGTCCACCTTTTCATCAAGAACTATAATAATATAATAGCAACATAAGCAATAATCCGCCTCAGAGCCCCTCCTCCAATGCCTCATCATGGCATGGAGATCCCTCTGGATTTCTAAAGGCTCAGCTGGCAGATAACCAGCTCTGGTACCCCCTACCAGTTATCTCCCACAGTTCTCGCTGTAAGACAGGCAGTAGAACATTTAGCACTGTTGACACTTGCTAGACTCAGCATATGGAAGAGACTGAGTGCAAAGTCTGCCTCTGCCATCTACCCAATATTGAACCTTGAGTCTCAGTTTTGTGATCTATAAAATGAGATGAAAATACCCACAATGCATACTTCGTGAGGAGATGAAGTCGGGAAAGTGCTTTACAGACTTTAAAACCCAATACAGGGTGTCCAAAAAATCTTAGTGCAATTTTAAGCTTTTAAAGGGCTTTCCATATATCATCTCATTTGATGTGATCTGGCCACAAGACCACCCTTGTAAAGCAGACGCTACAGATACTGTTATCCTCATTTTGCAGATAAGGAAACTGAGACTCACAGAAGGGAATAGTCTTAAGATTACGTAACTTTAAGCAGCACTAAATTTTTTGGAACGCCCTCTGCATAAATGACAGCTAGTGGAAAAGATCCATGGGTGGGGCTAGTGATGGATAGAAACTCATCTGTTGCCTAAGGACCAACCCAGCTCCATTCAGAGATAGTCTTGCCAAACCGGCTTCAGGGTAGTAAATATTTTGGCCGTCAGAGCTCTCAAAGACCATTTGCTAAGTTCTGGAGGGGTCATGAGCTGCATGGGTAGAATGAATCTCCATATGGTCCAAATGATAGATTCTTGAAATGCTGAAACAATAGCGATCAAAATATCATCACACATGGATGGATTTTTGTTTAAAGCCTGGGTTAAAATTTGAAAAGTGTGTTTAGAAATGTTTTGATAGATGCCTGGAAAACAGTTTCAAGCTGTTAGGGCTGGGACTGACTCAAGCCAGCCTGGCGGTTCAGGTGATGTACTGGGATGAAGCAGGGCTCCTGCAGACTGTCTTACAGTTAACATAAAGAGGTTTCCTTAACCACAGAGTGGAAAGGACACTGAACAAGGATATAACAACACAGTCCATGTGCCCCCATATGGAAACATATCTGACCAAAAGGATGTTTTGTGTTAGAAGGGTGTGTTGACTCACAGGGCCATGGGGCATCCATCAAGCCTGGGGGCTATGGACTGTGTGGGTGGTCTTTTGATGTCTCCGGGCAACCGAAAATGTACAACAGCTAGGTGGTATTGTCATTTCTTTCAGTCTTTGTTTACGCATCTTTTAAGCGGAGTATAAAAGCATCTATCTCACAGGTTGCTGTGGGGTTCAAATAAGATGACATATGCTAAGTGCTTTGCAAACATTCATCTAAATATGAGCTACAATTGTTATTCTGTCAATTAGCTCCAGTTCTATCCCCTTGAACCAACTGAGTCTCTAGGACAACTTCCTGCCCATCCTACAACACTGGGATCCCAGAAGGCGGTACGTGCCACACAGGCATCTGGACTGGGTCCTCCCAGAAGTTTCGCCCCAGCTGTGGCTCTCATGAGGAGCCCCAAGAGTTTGCACCCTCATTCAAAAGTTTTTTTGGAGAGGAAGGCCAACAGCAGTAGGGGGAAAAGCTTTCTGAAAGGCAACAAAATGCAGACAGCAGGGCAGCTGCAGCCAAGATTATGGACTGAAATGGAGAAAAGCCTTCCCTTTGGGGGAGAGGTGGGCATGACCAGACTGCACCCTCCTCCTTTCTATTAAATGTTATCTGGGATGCCTCCAGCATGCCACTCAATGGGTGGGCTGGCCTGGTCAGCTGAGCTGGTCTCTTCCCAGTAGTATTTAGGCCAGTTGGACTCCAGCAAAGAACTCACTTCTGATAAGAAGAAGAATCCCTGGGCTCTCACTGCGAATCATGTCACTGTCTCACTTTCATTCATCTGGTCCATGGTCTATATTTCAAATAAACCATTCAAGGTTTCCTGGGAAGTTTTGCATTTATGAAGGGAGCAATTCTTTTACTTCTTGGGAAAGAGGGAAAATGTTATCAATGGTCAGATAAATTTAAATCTGGGAAATACCTTAATTTAGAAAGTCTAAGGTCACTTACTACATCCTGGGCCATTTCCACTTATCTTGTCCTTTGTCTTGGCATTGGACTTTAATGACTCTGGGAGAGAGAGGACATTGTACTTGGAGCAAGGGGAACCTTGAATTCAAACCCTGCCTCAGATACTTGCATCCATATGACACTTTCTTGGAATGGTAGGGGATACTGGGTAGGAATATGGCTTTTTTTTATTTTGTGGGATTATGCTAATTTATTTGTTTATTTAACTTTGTGTTATGTTATGAAATTGTATATAATATTAGATTTTTAATATGTAGGTTAGCGTTTCTGAACTTTTCCTCCTCTTATTTATTTTTTTAATAAAAATTACTCTCCAGGAATCACTTGGGATGCATTAGGAAATGTAAGTCACATAAGAATAAAAAATACTAATAAAAATGTATTTTAAAAATAAAAAGAAGACATAATGAAAATAAACAAAGAAGACAGTTTATACAGAAGGAAGTCATGGCTTTGGTCAGTGAGAGCCTCTATCACCAAGGCCTTTCCCCATTAATTATCCAATTTTTATTTTGCACATGCTTACATGCAAAAAAATCACTTTTAGCCTATTGGAGTAGTCTTTTTAAAAAATTTTTTATATCATTCTTATTATATGCATTTCCAAGAATATATCTCCTCCTTGCCTATATAGAAAGTCATCCTTTATTTTTACTTTCAATAAAATATTTTTTAATTCTTTCCCAGTTACATGTCAAGAAACTTTTTAGCATTAATTTTTACAAGATTTTTTAGTTCCAAATTTTTATCCCTGTCCCCCTTCCCTCCCCTCTTCTGAAAATGGTAGGCAGCTTGATATAGTCTATAGATGTGCTATCCTGTAAAAATATTTCCATATTAGTCACAGTCATGAAAGAAAACAGATAATTTTAAAAACCCATAAAAGAATGAAGTTAAGTGAAAAATTGCTTCAATATTCACTCAGAGTCCATCAGTTCTTTATATGAGTACGGATAGCATGCTTGTCTTGGATCTTTGCAATGCTGAGAAGAGCTGTCATTCATAGCTGGTCATCACACAATGTTATTGATACTGTATACAATGTTTTCCTGGTTCTGCTCATTTCAATTTGCATCCATTCAAACAAGTCTTTCTAGGATTTTCTGAAATCTGCCTGCTCATCATTTCTTATTGCACAATAGTATTCCATTACATTAATATACCACAGTTTATTCAACCATTACCCAAATGATGAGCATCCCCTCAGTTTCCAATTCTTTGCTGCCATGAAAAGGGTTGTTTTAAATATTTTTGCACATGTAGGTCCTTTTCCCTTTTTATGATCTCTTTGGGAAACAAACCTGGTAGTGGTATTGCTAGATCAGAAGGTATACACAATTTGGCTACCCTTTGGGCATAGTTCCAAATTGCTCTCCAGAATGGTTGGGTCAGTTCACTACTCTGGTAATAGTGTCCCAATTTTCCCACATCCTCTCCAACATTTATCATTTTCCTTTTTGGCCATATTAGCCAATCTCATAGGTGTGAGATGGTATCTCAGCATTGTTTTCATTTGCATTTCACTAATCAAAAATGATTTAGAACACTTTCATATACCTATGGATAGCTTTGATTTCTTCATTTGAAAACTGCCTGTTCATATCCTTTAACCATTTATCTATCGGGGAATGACTTCTGTTCTTAGAAATTTGACTCAGTTCTCTATATATTTGAGAAATACAACTTTTATCAGAGACATTTGCTGTAAAGACTTTCCCAGCTTTCTACTTTGCTTCTAATTCTGGTTGCATTTGTTTTATCTATACAAAAAATTTTAATTTAATGTGATCAAAATTATCTATTTTATGTTTTGTAATACTCTCTATCTCTTGTTTGGTCACAAATTCTTCTCCTCTCCATACATCTGGCAAGTAGACTTGCTCTTCTGATTTGCTTATGGTGCCACCCTTTACGTCTAAATCATGCACTCATTTTGACCTTATCTTGGTATGTGGTGTGAGAAGTTGTTCTATACCTAGTTTGTGTCCTATTGTTTTTCAGATTTCCTAGCAATTTGAGTCAAATAGTGAGTTCTTATCTCAAAAGCAATGGTCTTTGGGCTTATTAAACACTAGGTTGCTATGGTCTTTGACTACTGTGTCTTGTGTACTTAGTCTGTTCCATTGATCCACCACTCTGTTTCTTAGTTAGTACCAGATAGTTCAGATGATTACAGCTTTATAATATAGTTTGAAACCTGGTATTTCCAGGCCACCTTCCTTTGTATTTTTCCCTTAATTTCCTTGATAATCTTGACCTCTTGTTCTTCCAAGTGAAGTTTGTTGTTATTTTTTCTAGCTCAATAAAATAATTTTTAATAGTTTGATTGGTATAGCATTGAACAGGTCAATTATTTTATGAAGAATTATCACTTTATTATATTGGTTTGGCCTACCCATGAGCAACTGATATTTTTCCAAATATTTAGATCTGACTTTATTTGTATAAAAAGTGTTTGGCAATTGTGTTCATATAGTTCCTGGGTTTGTCTTGACAGGTAGACACCCAAGTATTTTATATTGTTTACAGTTATTTTAAATGGAATTTCTCTTTCTCTCTTGCTGCTGGACTTTCTTAGTCTAATAAAGAAACGCTGGTGTTTTATTGGGTTTATCTTATATTCTGCAACTTTGCTAAAGTTGTTAATTATTTCAAGTAATTTCTAGTTGATATTCTAAGGTTCTCTAAGTATAACATCATATCGATAGTTTTATTTCCTCATTGCATATTCTAATTCCTTCTATTTCCTTTTCTTCTCTAATGTGATAGCTAACAGTTCAAGACTATATTGAGCAATACTGGTAATGGGTATCCTTGCTCCACCTTTGATTTTATTGGGAAGGCTTCTAGTTTATCCCCATTACAGATAATGCTTCCTGATGGTTGTAGTTAGATGCTGCTTATCATTTTAAGGAATGCTCCCTTTATTCTTAGGCTCTCGTGTAAATAGAAGGGGTGCTATATTAGGCAAGAGCTTTTTCAGCATCTGTTGAGATAATTATATGATTTCTGTTAGTTTTGTCATTGATATGGTCAATTATCCTGAGAGTTTTCCTAATATTGAACCAACCATGCTTTCCTGGGATAAATCCTACCTGGCTGTAGTGTATAATTCTTGTGATATATTGCTATAATGGCCTTGCTAGTTACTATTTTGTTCAAAAAAGTTAAAGGGATATTCCTTAGGGAAAATGGTCTACAATTTTCTTTCCCTATTTTAGCTCTTCCTGGTTTAAGCATCAACATCATGTTTATGTCATAAAAGTGATTTGATAGGACTGCACCTATTTTTCTAAATTGTTTATAAGTATTGGAATTGTTTTTTAAATGTTTGGTAGAATTCACTTGTAAATCTGGCCCTGGGGATTTTTCCTAGGGAGTTCATTAATGGGTTTCTCACTTTCTTTTCCCAAGATGGTGTTATTTAGGTATTCTATTTCCTGATCTATTAATTTAGGTAATTTATATTTTTGTAAATATCCATCCATTTCACTCAGATTGTCAGATTTATTGGCATATAATTGGACAAAATATTTTCTAAGGATTGTTTTAATTTTTTCTTCTTCATTGGTGATGATTTCACCCTTTTCATTTTTGATACAGGATATTTGTCTGTTTGTTTTTTAATCAAGTTAACCAAATGTTTATCTACTTGGTTTTTTTTTTCTTCACAAAACCAGCTCCTAGATTTATGTATTAACTCAATAACCTTTTTAATATTCAGTCTTATCAATTTTACCATTGGTTTTCAGGATTTCCCATTTGGTGCTCAATTGGGATTTTTAATTTGTACTTTTTCTAGTTTTTGTAGGAGTATGTTAAATTCATTGATCTGTTCTTTTTCCATTTTATTGATGTAAAAATTTAGAGGAACAAATTTTCCCCTAACTACTACTTTGACTACATACTATAAATTTGGTATGTTGTCTCATTGTTGTCATTCTCTTTAATGAAATTATTGATTGTTTCTATGATTTATTCTTTGACCCATTTATTCTTTAGGAGGTGATTATTTAGTTTGCAATTAATTTTTAATCTATGTTTCCACTTCCCTTTGTTGAATGTAATTCTTATTGCACCATTATCCAAAGAGAATACCTTTTTACATTTTATTTTGAGGTTTTATGCCCTTACATGGTCAATTTTGTGTAGGTGCCACATGCTACTGAGAAAAAGGGATATTCTTTTCTGTTCCCATTGAGTTTTCTCCAAAGGTCTGTAATATCTAACTTTTCTCATATTCTATACACCTACTTAGTTTCTTTCTTGTTTATTTCCTGGTTGGATTTATTGGGTACTGAGAACAGACAATTGAGGTTTCCCACGAGTATGTTTTTCCTGTCTATTTCTTCCTGTAATTCATTTAACTTCAAAGTATTTTAAGAATTTGGGGTGGGGCAGGAGGTGTGGAGGCAGAGCAAAAGGAGAGACCTACTATAGCTCTCCCTCCATATCCCATAAAATACCTGTAAAAATTACTCTAAACAAATTCTAGAGCAGTTGAAGCCACAAAATGACAGAGGGAAACAGACTGCCTAAAGACCCTGGGGGAATTGAGCAGTTAATCTGGGTCTCAGTACTGAGTGGCAGTTGTGGGGTGAGGAGCAGTGCTGGTGTGGTGGAGCTAGTGGTGGGTGTGGAGAGGTAATCTTACTTGCAGCTAGAGGGCAAAAAAGAGTGCTTTTGGTTGTTCATATACAAGAGAGCGGGACAGGAGAAAAGTAAACTCCTCTCCTGTGATTGTGCCACCTTGGAGGACCTGAGAATTTACAGGTCCTTACAGATATCTTAGAGAACAGCTGCATAGAGGCTCTGAAGCCTATGGTAGTACACCCTCCACTTGACAAAGGACTCAAAAGTCAAGAAACTGACTGAAAAAATGACCAAAAGGAGGAAAAATAAGACTATAGAAGATTACTTTCTTGGTGAAAAGGTATTTTCCTCCTTTTCAGATGAGGAAGAGCAAAGCATACCATCAGAGGAAGACATCAAAGCCAAGGCTTTTCCATTCCAAACCTCCAAAAAAAATATGTAATGGTCTCAGGCCGTGGAAGGGCTCAAAAAGGATTTTGAAAGTAAAGTAAGAGAAATGGAGGAAAAATTGGGAAAAGAAATGAGGGTGATGCAAGAAAATCATGGAAAGTGAGTAAACAGCTTGCTAAAGGAGACCCAAAATTGCTGAAGAAAATAATACCTTTAAAAATAGACTAACCCAAATGGTAAAAGAGATCCAAAAAGCCAATGAGGAGAAGAATGCTTTAAAAAGAATTGTCCAAATGGAAAAGGAGGTTCAAATGTTCACTGAAGAAAATTGCTCTTTACTATGCCCAAAGGGCTACAAAAATGTGCATACCCTTTGACCCAGCAATATTGCTTCTAGGACTGTATCCCCAAGAGATCATAAAAATGGGAAAGGGTTCCACATGTACAAAAATATTTATAGCATCACTCTTTGTGGTGGTCAAAAACTAGAAATCGAGGGGATGCCCATCAATTGGGGAATGGCTGAATAAATTGTGGGATATGAATGTAATGGAATAGTATTGTGCTATAAGAAATGATGAACAGGAAGACTTCATAGAGGCCTGGAAAGACTTATATGAACTGATGCTAAGAGGAAGGAACAGAACCAGGAGAACTTTGTACACAACAACAACCACGGTGTGTGAGAATTTTTTCTGGTAGACTTAGAACTTCATTGCAATGTAAAAACTTGAAAAATTTCCAATGATCTCTTAAGGCAAAATGGTTTCCACATCCAGAGAAAGAACTATGAAATTCAATCACAGAATGTAGCAAATCATTTTCTTCTGTATTACATTTTGGTTTGTTTTATGATTTCTCCCATTCATTTTAATTCTTCTATGCAACATAACTAAGGTGAAAAATGTAGTTAATAGCAATGTATGTGTAGAACCTATATAAAATTGTATGCCATTTCAGGGAGGGAGGGAGAAGGTAGGCAAGAAGGAGGGGGAGGGAGGAGAAAATATCTAAGTTATATGGAAGTGATTGTAGAACACTAAAAACAAAATAATAAAAAAAAGAAAAAATGCTCTTTAAAGATTAGAATTGAGCAGATGGAAGCTAATGACTTTATAAGAAACCAAGAAATTATAAAACAAAACCAAAAGAATAGAAAAATCAAAGACAATATAAAATATCTCATTGGAAAAACAATTGACCTGGAATATAGATCCAAGGAGAGATAACTTAAAAAATATTGGTCTCCCGGAAACCATGATCAAAAAAGAGCCTAGACATCATCTTCCAAGAAATTCTCAAAGAAAACTGCCCTCATATTCTAGACCCAGTGGGTAAAATACAAATAGAAAGAATTCACCAATCACATCCTGAAAGAGATCCCAAAAGGAAAACTCCTAGGAAAGTTGTAACCAAATTCCAAAGTTCCCAAGTCAAGGAGAAAATATTACAAAGCAGCCAGAAAGAAGCAATTCAAGTATTGTGGAAATATAATCAGGATAACACAGGATTTAGCAACTTCTAAACTAAGGGATTGAAGGAAATGAATATGATATTCCAGAGGTCAAAGGATATAGGATTAAAACCAAGAATCACCAATCCAGCAAAACTGAGTATAATACTTCAGGGGGATAAATGGAATTTCAATGAAATAGGGGACTTCCAAGCATTCTTGTTGAAAAGACCAGAGCTGAATAGAAAATTTGACTTTCAAATACAAAAATCAATAGAAACATGAAAGGTAAACAGGAAAAAAGCCTTAAGGAACTCATTAAAGTAGGACTGTTTACATTTCTACATGGAAAGATGTCATGTGTAACTCATGAGACCTTTTTCAGTATTAGGGAGATAGAAGGAATATATTTATGTAGGTGTGTATGGGTATATATGTAAGTGTATATTATATATGTGTAGGTATGTATGTATACATGTATGTATGTATGTGTATATATGCATGTGTGTATATATGTATTTCTGTATATATGTGTGTGTATATGCATAGATGGAGGGCACAGAGTGAGCTGAATACAAAGGGAGAATACCAAAAAAAAATTTACTGTTGAGATGAATGTACCAGGAATACGAAAAAGGGAGAGGTAGAATGTAGTAAATTATCTCACATAAAAGAGGCAAGAAAGAGCTTTTACAATAAAGGAGAAGAGGGGGGAGATGAAAGGAAATAAGTAAGCCTTACTCTCATGGGATTTGGCTTAAGGAGGGAATGCATACTCAATTGGATATGGAAATCTATTTTACCCTGAAGAAAGGGAAGGTGGAAGATGATAGAAGAGGAAGGTAATAGAAGAGACAGTAAATTGGGGAAAGGAATAATCAAAAGCAAACACTATTGTGGAAGGACAGGTCAAAGGAGAGAATGGAATAAATGAAGGATGGGATAGGACAGAGGGAACTGTGGTTAGTCTTTTACAACATAACTATAATGGAAGTGCTTTGCACTGTTACACATGTATGACGTATATTGTATTGCTTGTTTTCTCAATGAGGGTGGGTGGGGAGGGAGGAAGGGAGAGAATATGCAACTCAAAGCTTTAATCTTGAATTGTTAAAAATTGTTTAACATGCTACTGGAAATTAAGATATACAAGCAATGGAGAATAGAAATCTATTTTTCCCTACAGGAAAATAGAAGGGAAGAGGGATGGAAGAAGGGTGGGTAATAGAAGCGAGGAGAAACTGGAGGAAGGGGTGGATGAGGTATATGCGGTCCTGGGGTGGTGTTGGGGAAAGATGGGGAGAAATTTTTGAATTCAAATTCTTGTGGAAGTGAATATTGAAAACTAAAAAATAATTATTTATTTTTTTAAAAAAGAATTTGGATGGTCCATTATTTGGCATGTATGTGTTTAGTATGGATATTTTTTCATTGTCTATGATTCCTTTTAACACATCGTAGCTGCCTTCCTTATCTCTTTTAATTAGATCTTTTTTTGATTTTACTTTATTTTGCTACCCTTGAGTTTTTAACTTCAGCTGAACACATTCTTCTACAGCCCTTTACCTTTACAGTGTGTGTGTCTCTGTGCTTCAAGTGTGTTTCTTATAAACAACATATTGTAGGATTCTAGTTTTTGATCCACTATGCTATTCACTCCATTTTACGGGAGAGTTAATACCGTCCACATTCATGGTTATGATTACTAACTGTGTATTTCCCTCCATCTTATCCTTTTCCATTTGGCCAATTGTGCTCTTGAAGGAATTGTTTTCTTCAGAGGACTTTTGTATCTCCTTTTCCATTTGACCAATTCTACTTTTTAGCAGTTTTCCAAGTTGTTGACTCTTTTATCATAATTCTCTTGCATCACTCTCATTTCTTTTCCCAATTTCTCTTCTACCTCCCTTACATGATTTTTAAGCTCCTTTTTGAACTCTCCCATGAGTTCTTTCTGGGTTTGAGACAACTTTCCATTTTTCTTTGGGGTTTTGCCCATAGGCTTTTTTGACATTGTTATCCTCTTTGGAGGTTATGTCTTGGTCTTCCCCGTGACCATAATAACTTTCTATAATCAGATATTATTTTGCTCATTTGGGGGGGAAGGCCTTTTAACTTTTTTTTAAATTTGTGTCTTGGTCTTCCCTGTTACCATAATAACTTTCTATAATCAGATTTTCTTTGCTCATTTCTTTTTTAGGGCCTTTTAACTTTCTTTTAAATTTGATCCCTGCTCCCAGGGTGAAAGGGTAGAAAGGTCCCTGTCTCAAGCTTCTAGTGCCAGTGACTGCACACCCTGACTGTTTACTTGGTTCTACACTGAGGTTGCCCGGAGGCCTATGGGGACCCTCATGACTGGTGCTATATTGAGGGGGTGGAGGGTGGCTGGAATTACTGGAGGCCATAGGGATCTGGCAGCTTACCTGGTGCTGAGCTAGGGTCTTAGTGGGGATGTCTGGAGAATGCTGATGTCCAGTGAGGATTTTCTGCATTTCCCCAGGGCTACACTGAAGCACATAGAGGTTCTTCTTGTCACTGAAGGTTGCCTGTCTACCTGGAGCTGAAGCATTTGGAGGTCTCAATGCTTGAAAAATGCCTATGTGCCTAAGGTTATGCTGAAACCTGTAGTGGTTCTCTGAGCTAGAGTGTGTGGGTTCCCCTGGCTATGCTAAGGAATGTTGTGGTAGAGGGCAGTGCTAGTGTTGGCATTTGCCTGCTCTACCACACTGGTGCTCAAGATCTCCCTTTGGTTTGCTGAGGCGGGGCTTGCTGCTGGCTTCCTGTCCTGGACCACATTACCCTTTTACCTAGGTGAGATGGACTTTTCTCATCAATCTTCCAAGTCTCCCTGGCCAAAAAACCACTACTCCATCCCATCTTTCAGCTGGTTCTACTGTTCCATGATTTGTTCTAGAGCACTATTTTATGGTTTTTTGGAGGAGAATATGGGAAAGCTACAGGAACTTCTTGCTTCCTCTGCCATCTTGGCTCTCAGAAGTCAGAAAGCTATCTTTTAACAAAGAAACAGAAGAAAGAGAAAAGCAGTTCAATAAAACTAACAGATGCATCAACTAAAACTAACAGTATATACAGCATTCTGTACCCACAGTCCCCCACCTCTTCAAAGAAGGAAGGGAGATGTATTTTCATAACTCTTTTTTAGGTTGAAAGAGAGAGTGTCTTCACACAAACAATCAGGTCACATTACCCAGATCAACATTTTTTTTTTCCCAACAAAAACTGGAGAAGTTGCTGAGTTCCCATCTGGGCCATAGCTGGCCATCTACCATTCCAGATGTGAACCTTATTTCTCCTTTGTGGGCCCTTCTGTCCTTGGAGTCACCCGAAGCAGGCTGCTTCCAAACAGATATGACTCCCATGCTAATCTAAGCCTCTTCAAGATGTACTTGTTAATTAAAATGTGAAACAGTTTTTATCCCTTTAATTAAGATACAAGGCGGGAAGCATGATTTAATTTGGTCCATTGAAAATATCAGTATTATCAGTTCCATAACTCGCTTGCATTAAGAAGACTTTGTTAAACATTTTCTTATTTCACACTCACTGGGGATTCAGAGCATGCCCGAGTGCCATAAACCATAGCGATAGTTTGGCTACCCTTGGAAATGAGAAGCTGCCATGGCCCCATTAAAATGTAGCCACTTTACAAACAGATGCAAAATAATAAATGGTTCTTAGTGGAGTAGGCTTACAATCAATCATGCCCCAGGCCTACCCGCCTTCCCTGCCAACAGTTGCCTGCCTAGGATGGAAAAGCAGCAATAAATAAAGTCTTGGACAGAGAAAGCAACACTAACACCTTCTAATCATTTCAGAGATCACCTATGGGATGTCAGGAGGCAAGAGATGAAGCTGGTCTGGAGAACTTCCTGCTTGTCAGGAGAGACGTGGGAGTCTTGGGGTGAGGAAGGTGGCACGCACTGGCAGATGTGGCTGCTGCACTGGTTATTTTTAAGTTCTGCTTTGTTACAAGAAAGGGTTCCATCAGAGGGTAAGATTGTCCTTGGAACTGACCATGATGGACAAAACAAAATGCCTCAATTAATGTAAAAAACAATAAAAACTTAGTCTGTGGAAACTATCAAGAGTACTGCTTCCCAAAAATGTACCTCCAGCTCCTAGTATAAGCAGCTGGGGAATGATACAGAAGGTGTCAGAGCAGTGTCACAGAGACGGAGTCAGATCCACTGCCGCTCTTCATTTGGGATCAAATGAGAAAACTCACGTAAAGTGTTCGGCAAACTTTAAAACTCTGTCCAAGTGCTTGCTATTCTTAGTGTAATGGTTAGTTTTGTTGCGGCTATTTTAGCAGCATTATTACATGGGGGGCTGGCTGGATGCTGGATCCCAAGATATAGTTGGGAGATGCCAAAGTATCAGATCCCAGTAAGCAAGTTCTTGTGGTCTAAGTGTGGTCGCTAAGTCAAGGATGACCATGAAGACGGGTTCACTTTGTTTCATTTCTTGGAGAATCATCATTTCTTTTCCTTCATACTTGACAGAGGGAGGGCAAGACACCACCCTTCTGGCTCAGGGTTTTAAAAAGTGTCTGAGGCTGGACTTGAACTCAGGTCTCCAGAACTCTGTGTATGTATTATACCTCCCAGTACCAATCTGATCCACCAAAATATTTGAAGAGAGCTAGTATGTCTCTTCTCCAAATTGTTTCTCCCACAGACTCAACATCCCAACTTCCTCCAGTTGATCCTTATATGACATGGTCTCTAAGACCCTCACTGCCCTGTTCACCTGTGGCCTGAAGTATTCAAGGTTATTTGACTTAATTTAATGATGTGAACTTGCTACCAAAGGATTTAATAGATATGGAGACTGGGGAGCACAGGAATTGAATTACCCAAAATCACATGAGCAGGAAGTCAGTGAGTAGCAGAGCTGGGATTTGAACCCAGGTTCTTTGAATCCAAATCAAATACTCCTTCCAATACTCCAATTCTGCCTATCTGTGAAATCAAGGAGTTCAAAACATTAATAATAACAGCAACAGGTTTATTAGCAAAATATTACGGAGACCAAAAGCCTTTGGGTTTATTTGAAGGACACTGTGACCTTTAATAACTGGGGGTGAGGGAAGGAAGCCAGGTTAGGACATATGATAATTGATGTCCAAGGCTGGTTTCCAACCTCCTAACCACCTTCTTCCTCTCTATGAGTAATCACTGAAACATGGGGAGCCCTAGGCTACCTACTCCCACTTCTATTTGAAAAATGAATTTGTAATTTACTGGACTTTGAGTCCTATCAGAATCCATGACTAAGAAAGCCATAAATTCAAAAATAATATAAACCTAAGGATTGCACTGGGGGCAAGTATATAAAATAGGTAGTAGGCACTGGGAGAGAAGGATGGATTAGGAAGGAGTTCAGTCTGGACACAGGAAGTACATCTTCTGGTAGCTTTGTATTTTAACTGTTTAATAACAACTCTTTTAATTACCCTTACCAAATGCTACGCTTATGTGTCTCTATGCTGTTGAATTACTACAAATTCTGTCAGCTCCCTTTAAATTACATCACCCTGGGGCAAAATGTTGGTTGCCCCAACCTAGTTACAGGTTTAGATGCCAAGAAACATTAGAACAATACACACCAAAGCCTGATACCAAGGACACTGAGAAAAGGAAGCCACAGATAGAAATGTGATTGTCTCCTCCCCTCAAAGATACTCCAGAAACAGACCCCTCTTAGTAAACAGAAGGACTTATAAACCTTTCATCCTTTCCTGCATGCTAAGGTTGGTCACCTCCATCTAGCTTGGAGATTATTACGCCTGTAATGCCATGCTCACATTTCTATGGAACATTTTGACTTACAAAGCACTTTCTTTTCAACAACCCAGTGAGGAAGGTGGTATGAAACCAGTATTCCCATTCAATACTTGAAGAACATGAGATGTTGAGGTAGGATCATAGATTTAAAACTAAAATGAACCTTTACAATATCACATAGCATTTTAAATTTTGGAAAGGGCCTTTTATTTAGCATCTCATAGGAGCCTCCCAACAACCCATGATGGGGTGCTACTATTATCTACATTTTATAGATGAAGAAACTGAGGCTGAGAGATTGAGGGACTTGCCCAGGGTCATACAGCTCAGATCTTCCTGACTCCAAGCATGGTGCTTCTAAAGATTGCCCTATCTAGCTGCCAACTTAGAGGTCACCTAGTCCAACTCCTCATTTTATAGATGAGGAAAATGAGACAGAGAAAAGGTAGGCCATTTACTTGCTCACAGGTGCACAGCTAATGTATATGAGATTCAGGATTTGAACACAGGTCTCTTGACTAAGTCTAAGGTTTTATGCATTTAGTGATCCATCAGCTAAGAGATTCAGAGAAAGCAGTAGGAGGAATGATCTGACCTGTATCCTTTCAATCCTCTGCCTTTCCTAATTACAGAGGAGAAATAAGAGTAAAAGTGACTTCTAGGTTCTAGGGGGACTGCGTTGGGGGTCAGGGATGTGGGCTCAGGGCCCAGATGACCGATGGAAGAGGAAAGACTTGAAATCAGTCTATTCTGAAAAAGAGTCAATTTCTTCCATGCCCCTTGACTCCATCAATGGAAGAGAGGTGCATTCATGACCGCAGTCTGGAGGCAGAGAAGTGACTCACTGACAGATGCCTACTTGGGACTCTAGAAGTGGGAGCTGAATCTCTGCCCCCCCAAAACAGTCACTGTCTATACATGGAAACTCTTAGTAAATGTTACTGAACATGACCCCTTTCGAGCTAAATTCTGCCACCGATGCTCAATGTGAAAAGTAAGCGTGAGGAAAAAAGGAGTTCACAGCTCTGCATTACTCAACCCACTCTTCCTTCCACTGTGAGTTTTGTTTCCCCCAGGACACCCTAAACTGATCAAGGCAACAACACATGGTTCAGAAACCAGGACCTTGCATGCAAGCAGCAATCTCCCCAGAGTACTCTGTGAACCAGCCAAGAGGGACAGCCCAGCACTCCCCCAATCTGACCTCTACGTGGCAGACTCTGCCCCTTTCTTTCCTCATGTAGATCCCTCTGCCTGAAATGTTCCCTCCCTTCTTATCCACTCCTTCTTTCCCCGAATTGCTCCTGGTGATAGCAAACCAATCCCTCAAGGTCTAATTCAAATGCCCTCTTTTCCAAAAATAACTTCCTGGTCCCCTGTTTGTTTCTCTTTTGATCTCGTAACACTTAGTACACTGGTTCTGGACTCAGAGGACCTGGGTTCAAATTCTTTCTTGAGTGCTCATTCCCTGTGTGGTTGGGGGAAACTTCATGGCCCTCCATTCATTCATCTGTAAAAGGGGTTTGGATTAGATATCTCAGAGATGTCTTCCAGCTCCTAATCTAGAATTCTGTGATCTGAACCTATGACCCTCTTATGGATAATCTCCTATTCAAAGTGAGGGTTATAGTTTCTTCATGTCTTAACTCCCCTCCTAGAGGGCAGAGAAGATTCTTTGAATCTTCAAGTGCTAAGCATAGCATATCCCCTAGTGTACACCTTTGTTGTGTTAATGAGCATTGACCCAGTGCACTAAGTGTCACGGGACCTGAGTTCCAATCCTTTTCCTTCCACTTTCTGTGTGATTTTAGGAAAGTCATTTGTCCTCCGTGAGCCTCAGTTTCATGAGTTATTGTTGTCAACTGTTTTCAAAGAGGACTAATTACATCATGGGGGGGGATGTCTTGACCCGTGGGTGCATTGGATTTTAACGAGGCAGAATTACACAAATTTGTCAGCCACACTCTCTTCCAGAGTCATAGAAGTGCAGTAACAAGACCAAAGCCAAGATGACTGGCAATGGCTCAGGATGCAGTGAAGGATCTTGGCATCTTAGATGTCTGGTCAAGCTCTAAGTTCTCCACAGCTCCTGCTTCAGCTATCTTTGCAACCATTGGAATAAAGTGTTTCCATCTACCCATTCCATTGGAGGAAGTCTTCATGTGTTTGGGGCAGACATTCCCCTAACTCACCAATAGTGAGCTTTGAGGTTTATTGGTTACCCTCTATGTGGTTTAGCCCAGCCACCAAGACAGTTTACCCGGGGGTGGCCACTGCATGTGCTACAGCTCATTGGAGCCACAGGTAAGAGTTGGATAACAGGTGGACACCAAAGATGTAACGCTACTTCATCATGTTAGAGGTGAAGAAACAGAATGTGGAAGAAAGCATTGAATCTTGCCCCTAACAGATTCAATCTTGCCCCTAACCCCTGCTGGTTATAGCTATCCTAGTAAACTATGTAACCTCTCTGCGTTTCAGGTCCCTCGTTTGTAAAATGGAGGCAATAACACATGTAGTACCATCCTCAATGAGTTGTGAGGAAACTCACAACAGGCACTGTGTATGTATTGGGGGATTTGCCCATGGGAGCCCAGTCCTGGGAGCATGTACCGGAGCTTTGCCTACTGTTAACTCATGTGGAGGGAGGAGATTGGGCCGTTGGGAAGAAATGTAATGGCATCCAAGAAGACCTGAGTTCAAATACAGACTCAAACACCTACTAGTTGTGTAAACCTAGGCAAGTCACTTAACATCTGTCTGCTTTAGTTTCCCTAAGTATAAAATGGGGATGGTAACAGCACCTACCTCCCAGGGTCGTCATGAGGATCGATGAGGTAATATTTGTACAAAGCTTAGCACAGAGTCTTCTACATAGTAGATGTTTAATAAATGTTTACTAATGGACTGATTCTCAAAGGTTCTGCTGCAGAGTACTAGTTCTGGTATGTTCTATCAACCTGGAAAAGCTTTGAATAAAGGACTGTTGATGGACTGTCTATAGACTGAGAATCAGCCAAAGTTCCATGAGACTGCTCCCCAATCTGGCCATTGGGAGATGAACTTTTTGGACACAACAGTTCTGAAAGACTATCTACTAAATTGTAGAGAAATTGCCATCTTTGTCAATGTTGGGAGTAGCCACAGCAATCCATGACAAGTCTTTAAATGACTGAGAAACTTCAAATATCTATGAATTTCATAGTGTGATATTCCCTGCATAATAAAATATCAGAGAAAGATTGTAATGAACCTCTCTGGAATTCAATAACAATCTGTAAAATGAAGAGGAGTGGTTAAGAGGATGGCATTAGATGATGTCTAAGACCCCTTCCAGTGATTAGAGAAGATGGATAAGATAGATATAAAGCACTTACGAAACACTTACTATGCGCCAGGTACTGTGCTAAACGCTGAAATGACAAATGACAACAAATAACATTCCCACCCACAGGAAGCTTATATTCTAGTGGAAGAATACCACACACCAAAAGTACTGGAAAAGAGTAAGGAAGGGTAGAAAGAGAGAAGACTGCAAGAAGACTATAGGAAATGGAAATGGTGTGGAAACATGGGTCCAGCAAAGTAAGGCGGAAGATTCACTCACCACAGTGGGGGTTAATAATGGGGGAAGGAGCCCGGGTGGCGTTCAAGTTTCCATAAAATCTTATATTCTTCAATGCTGCTGCTTCTGACACTGGCAATGATCCTGATGTGGGGGTGGTAATGGCAGCAGAGATGCCAGCTTCTACTTAGTATTAAGGCATATATCACATCTCTTCCCGGACTTAGAAATCCTATTACAGTAAGATGCTATATATTGAGTGACTATGTTGCCTGTATTTGATGAATGCATGTATATGCTCAGTTATCACTGGCTCATTATGTATCTGCCAGTGCTGTAGAAGTCAGAATATAAGCTCCCTGAAGACAATAGCCTTATCTCCTTGTGTCTAGAAGCTCCTAACTGAACCCAGTCTTGGATCTCTCTGGAGGTGCTCAGCACCTGCTGAGTAAAGTGATGGGAAGATGATTGCAAAGCACCCCCCCATCTACCCCCTCCCCAGTCTCTCCTAGGTAGGGCTATCTATAACCTGCTCCAAGAGCAGCTGGACAAGTCAGGGAAAACTCAGCCCCTAATTAATGACATCTCTTGTAGAGAAATGAAATGTTGGCTCTATAAATGACCCAGCTGGTAATGGCACCTGGCTGTAAATCAGTCATGCTCTCCAACAGGGCCAGCAGTGGATACACAGCATTAATGGCCACTGAGATCCTCCCTATTGCAGTGACCTGATTTTCATCTCTCCAGACCCTCATGGGGGAACTGAGAGATGAGCAGGATAAATCACATGGCTTCTTCCTCTTCTCCTTTTGGCGCCCCCACCCTCTAGAGAGCTCAGGATGCCTTTTCCATCAGGTGCCAATTCATTTAGAATCACAGAACTGTACAAGATCAGAACTGAAAGGGCCCTTGGGATATGGAATGCGACTGGGAACACCAGAAGAAAGCTTGAAAGAGAAGATGTCAGAGCTGCACAGGAGCTCAGAATACAGAATGTCAGAGCTTAGGAAGGGCCTTAGAACATTGGCTACTACAGGAGAGTTTGAATGGCACTTACACATAGAACATGGTCGGACCTGGGGTCAGAGCCTACTACTTATGATAGTAATAGATAGCATTTAGACAGTGTTTAAAGCTTTGCAAAATGCTTTACAAATATTATCTTATTTTATCCTGAAAATAACTCTGGGAGGTAGATGCAGTTATCATCCCCATTTAATAAATGAGGAAACTGAGGATAAGTGACTTGTTTCTAATCACATAACTAGTAAATATCTGAGGCTAGATTTGAACTCAGGTCTTCCTGACTCCAGGTCCAATGCTCTATCCACCGTGCCAACCTAAATGCCTTATTACCTGGGTGACTTAGGTCAAGTGATAATTTGGACCTTAATTTCATTATTTGAAAAATAAAGAAGTTGGGCTAGTGGAGCTCCAAGGTCCTACCACCCTTCATACATAGGACATCAAAGCTGGAAGAAAACTCAGAGGATGGGAGATGGGAGAAGCCTGGGAACGTAGATTGCTAGAGTTCAAAAAGAACCTAGAACACTGAATAGCAGTGTTAGAGTTACTAAAAGAATGAGAGGATTTGGGTTCAAATCCAGCCTGATGCTCACTACCCATGAGACCCTGAACAAGTTACATAATCTCATGGGTCTCAGTTTCTTCATATGTAAAATTAGACGGTTGAATTAGATGACTCCAGATCTATGATACTACCATGATCCTATGAATCAAGAGTGTCAGACATGGAAGGGTCCTTAAAATAGAGATAGATAGAGAGATAGATAGATAGACAGATGAGAGAGATGGACAGATAAGAGATTAGCGAGAGAGGAGAGACAGGGAGTTTGGAGAGAGATAGAGACTGACAGAGGGAGAGGGAGAGAGAGACAGAGATTTAAGTGCTTATTATGTGCACTGTACTAAGTCCTGGGTATATTTCTGTACCCTAAACAACTCAGATAGTCTGCCTTCAAGGAACTTATATTCTAATAGAGGAAGATGATACATAAATGGGAATTGGAAGGGAGGTGGGAGTGGGGAGGAGGAGGCACTGTATGGAGATGGCAATTAGTCATGTGGTGCCTAGCTCCAGAGAAGATAAGATGGACTCACCTAGCATAACCTGGCCTCTGAGGGGCACAGGCCAAGATTCTGGTGAGGGGCAGTGGGAGATGATGGCAGCAGTGAAGGCAATATGACATTCTAAAATCTGGGAAGTGGCTCCAAGGGCTCTCAGAACATGGATTTTCGGAGTTGGGAGATGTTCAGAGCAGACCTTAGAACATGGAATACATAATGTGGGACTGGCAGAGGACTTTCAACTACAGACTGAAAGGTCTTGAAGGGCACTTGGAATATAGAATAACAGATTGTGGGTAGGGCTAATGTGGGATTTAGTTTTGTTTGTGCATACTTGTTACAAGGGTTTTATTTTTCTTTTGTGTTTTTTTTCCAATGTGGGGGCAGGTGAGAAAGAGAGAAAATAGATCTTTGTTAATTGAAAATTAAACTTTAAAAAAACAGCAATGTCACAGCTGCAGTAAATCTTAGGATGGGGAACATGGAATTTCAGGGCAGGAAAGAGCTTCAGAGATTATCTAGCCCCAGATGAGGCTCAGGAAAGGCAAATAACTTTCCAAGTTCACACAACCTGACTGCTGGGTCAGTGCCCTTCCCATTATCCACACGCTGCCTTTTCTTGGTCTCTATATTTTGTCCTACAAATCCCATCAACAGTCACTTGAAAAGAGCTGTGATGGATGTTAAGTCACTTAGCAGGTTTTGAATTTTGATGATTGGGAGTCACCCTACAAGTTGATTCAACCAACCAAGCGCTGGATTGCCATAACACTGTCAAACATGAATAGTGATGATTTGCCATTAATATCAGTAATTCTTCTTGCAAGCAATTAAACTTGGCATTGCTTTCATTACCTAATGTGTTTGTATCAGCCACTGTAATTGTTTTCTAAAGCTGTAAATTTCTCAAGTTAATTATAAACAAATTGCTATGCTTAATTAATGGGCATCACTAATACTATATTATCTAATATGCATATGAATGAGTCTAGTTAAAGCCACACCAGGGTGGATTAATAATGCTAAGCATGTAACCCTGTACTCTCCCAAGACTCTCTAACAATCTAGAAAAGTTTCTTAGGCTAGAACTTTCCAGAACTGGTCCCTTCCAGAATCCATGTGTCTAAGATCATTTCAGTTCTGAGCCAATATCTCCCTGAGCCAGTGTCATCCAAAACTGATGCCTATTGGTGTCTGCCTGTCCTAGAGGCAGATTCTCTGGTGCCACCTGTCCAGGTGCAGCTATGACCACTATAAAGGCATTTGGGGACATGATCTTTCCTAACGTGATTTTATCATGATTGAACAGAATTCTCCTAGCCCAAGGTAGACACAATCGAGAGACACAGGCCAGAACACATGCCTGATCATGTTTACATTGACAGCTATTACCCAGCTTTTCCCAATTCAGTGCTAAAGATCAACTCAATCAGAGGCATCGACTAAGAGTACTAGGTGCCAGCCACTGTGCTAGACACAGAAGATACAAAAACCAAAGTGGATCATTCCTTGTCCTCATTCCCTAATGGAGAAAAACTTATTCCCCAAGACCAAAATATTGAAGCGGGGAGCAGAGGGAGAAAAGAAATTCCCCTTGCAGCAAACCAAAATGCCATCAGTCAAGAGTAGCCAGGTTCTCAGAGGCACTGGGCCTACTGTGCTGTTTCCTAGAACCAGGAGTACAAGACTTCAAAGTCTATGTTAAGGATAAACTATTTCTGAAGATGCTGTGGCTTGAGGACCAGATATCTCCCAAGCCCTGGCTTGGGGAAGAACACAGTGCGTGTGATATTAGTAATACAGCTCTTCCAGGGTTCTAGGCTGGGCATGGCTCCCCTGCCTGGTCCTTTTCTAGCATCTGGCTATTTTTAATA
The DNA here is from genome assembly GCA_028658325.1 of Potorous gilbertii. Classification (NCBI taxonomy): domain Eukaryota; kingdom Metazoa; phylum Chordata; class Mammalia; order Diprotodontia; family Potoroidae; genus Potorous; species Potorous gilbertii. The sequence continues at coordinate 241,353,063 of CM053772.1, read as the reverse complement.
CCTTCCAAGTCAGCACCTACTTCCAGGGTTGTTATGAGGGTCAAATGAGATAGCATTTGTAAAGCACAGTGCCCAGCATATAATAGGCACTTAACAAATGCTTCTTCTCCTCACTTCTTCAATGACTTACTTAATTTCACACCAATACCACCACTGTGGGATAACATGTTATGTCCATTACTCTGCCCCATGGTCCCCAGTGAAGGCCAGTCTGCTAGCAACAGAGAAATAGTCAATAGCTGTTGAGAGGCTCTGAGTAGAAGTCATCTTTTTTGTTTGTTTTATTAGTTTTCATTTTATTTTTGTTTTGTTTTGGTTTTTATTTGTTTCTTTGCTTATTTGTTTTTATTTCTTTGAAAGTGGATGCTTTCATCCATCTATAATCATATGAAAAAATGTTCTAAATTGCTATTGATTAGAGAGATGCAAATCAAAACAACTCTGACATACCACATCACACCTATCAGATTGGCTAACATGATAAAGCAGGAAGATGATACATGTTGGAGAAGATGTGGGAGAGTTGGAACACTAATTCATTGTTGGTGGAGCTGCGAGTTGATCCAACCATTCTGGAGAGCAATTTGGATCTCTGCCCTAAGGGCTACAAAAATATGCATACCCTTTGACCCAGCAATATTGCTCCTGGGACTCTATCCTAAAGAGATCATAGAAATGGGAAAGGGTCCCACATGTACATAAATATTTATAGCAGCTCCCTTTGTGGTGGCTAAAAACTGGAAATCACAGTGATGCCCATCAATTGGGGAATGACTGAAGAAGTTGTGGTATATGAGTGTAATGGAATACTATTGTGCTATGAGAAATAATGAATAGGAAGACTTCAGAGAAGCCTGGAAAGACTTATATGAACTGATGCTGAGTGAAAGGAGCAGAACCAAGAGAACTTTGTACACAGCAACAATCACAGTGTGCAAGGAATTTTTCTGGTGGGCTTATTACTTCATTGAAATGCATGGACTTAAAAAATTTCCAATGGACTCCTGTGGAAAAAGACCTTCCACATCCAGAAAAAGAACTATGGAATTGGATCACAGACAAAAACAGACCATTTTCTTTTGTATTATGTTGTTTGATGATTTCTCCCATTCATTTATGCATCCCATCTATGCAACATGCATTTAGTAAGAATGTGCATGTTGAACCTGTATAAGATTATATGCTGTCTTGAGGAGGGAGGAAGGAATAAGGGGGAGGGAGCGGAAAAAAAATCTAAGATATATGGAAGTGATTGTCAAACACTGAAAACAAATAAAATAATTCAATTTTTAAAAATGAAAGTGCATGTTTTCAAATACCAAATGACTTGCACAGAGAGGGATACTCTGCCCCGTTATCCTTTGCTGCCTCAGCCAGTTGTTATCATAGGACCTAGAGGGACCTAGAGGAAGCTGTTGAATCCAGCTTCTTTATTTTTTGATGTGGAAACTGAGGCTCAGTTAGATGAAGGGGACTTGTGCAAAGCACTTTATATACCCCATCTCCTTTGAGTCTTGTCAATTAATAGGAAAGATCTCCTAAATATGAACCTGACCCTAGGACATACTCAGTCACCTCCCTCCCCTAATACACCCAAGTGCCTCTCAGCTTACCGAGACAATCTGGAACCAAGAAAAAATCTGGGTTTTCAACCCAGCCCTGAAATTTAATAGATGTGTGGCCCTGGGCAAAACACTTCTCCTCTCTGGCCTCAATTTCTCTGTCAGTAAAATAATCATGTTTTTATTATTATATTATAAATAAAATAATGAATTTTAAATGTTGTATAAAATTAAAATATAAATGTTTATCAATATAAGTATTTATATAAATATAATATAAATATATAATATAAATAAAATAAGCATTTTGTTATGATATTATAAAATAATAATAATTTTTCTTCTCCACCACACACACACACACACACACACACACACACACACACACACATACACACACACAGCCTTTGGTCAGACCAAATAAGTTAGCACATTAAAGGCCTTTGTAATTAGAAAAGGGCTCCATTAGTTGACTATCCTCCATAAAAGCTATACTGTGACTATTTCACTGAAAGGACTTCAAGTGTCAACACAGTAGGAAGACCCAGGGCTGCTACCTGAGGAACAAGCTGGGGAAATTCAGAGGTGCTCTTTCCATCTTCTCTAAAGAGTCAGCATGTTAGCATGAGGAGAGCATGTCTTGTACTAGGATTGGACGACTCCAACTCTGAGGGTCTGTGAATCAGCAATCCCATCCCTGGTTCCTTCAATGCTGGGTGCTAGATCTGGCAGCAGATTCATAACTAGCCATCTTCGTGCCTTGAGAAAGCTTTAATAGAAGTTCTCCAGAACAAGAGCATGCCCTTACATCAATGTTTAAAGATAAACTCATTTGGGTTGAGAGAGTAACTCTAGTGCACAAGAACCAGTGCAAGAAGAGACCTCAGGACACTAGGCCTTAGTGGAAAGAGTTAAAGATGTCAGGATGCAGACCCCTTTGGCAGCAATCCAGATTACTGCAAAGCCACTTCTGAGGAGAAGGAGGAGCAAGGCTAGGCCTGTGATGTAGCCCCTGAGGATAGAAAGTACATCTACGTGCCAAGTAGGTTTTTTTCTCCAATACTGAAAGAGTTTTAAGAACTATCAGCACTCTCTTCATTGTGATATCCTGGAAGAAAGCCCCAGTTACCTTTTCCCAGTTATAGTTCTAATGGGGAGGATTTGTTTCCAAGAGATGAGTAAGCAAAGAGTGTTTCACTGTATCTTCACGATTCTGCAGAGGTGGCCTAAGGGCACAGTGGGGTGAGAACAGAGGGAGCTGCTCATCGCACCAATTCACATTCCGTACTTAAGTCCTTAGCTAGGTTTTTCAAGACACAGCCTGTGGGGCCCTGACTCTGGCAGAAATGCCTTCCAAAGACTTTCTTCTCATGATTGGACTTGAGAAAGCCAAGAAAGGGTTTTTACAAATCACTGCTCCAAAAGCTTGGGGATGAAAGGTGGAACAATAACCAAGAAGGCTTAATGGATTAGGCTGGAGAGTCCTGAAATCTCAGTTCCTTCCCTCTAAGACTATTTCCAATTTATCTTGTACATATCTTCTTTGTACATCATATTTTGCATATTAACTCTCCTTAGCCTGTGAGCTCCTGGAGAATAGGAACTGTCTGTCTTTTGCCTTTCCTTGCATCCCCAGAGTTTAGCACAGTGCCTAGCATATAGTAAGCATTTATTAATATCATCAACTTCACTTGAGCTTATAGGAACTGAAGGCATGCAGACTGAGAATGGCAGAGAAGTTGACACTGGTAAGAAAGGTATTGGTTTTCTCACCCAAAGCTGAATAATGTTTCTTTTAGTATCTCTCCATTGCATACTCAACAGATATCCTTAGTAAAGTATTGAAGGCCTCCTGTAATCTAGTTTTAGTCTACCTTTTAGGACCTGTCTCATGTTATTACCCTCCATATGAGCTAAGCAATTCCTGTATCTGATCCTAACCCTAAAAGTCCCTGACTCTAACTGTAACCCTAAAACAATCAAAAGAAATATTTATTAAGGGCCTGCTTATGTACAGGGTACTTGTGCTAGGCATGGGGAACACAAATATAAGACAGGCCTTGCTTTCAGGGAGTTGACATTTTACTGGGGGACTAATCCCTTACAGAAAAGTAACTGTGAGTTATTTACAAAATGAAGATAAAATGATTAAGTTGGAGACATTCATGCCCAACGGAGCTGGGAGAGGCCTCTAGAAAAAAAGATGAATTTGAGCAGATCTTTAAAATGAGTTAGGTGGAGGTGAGGAGAGCAATCTAAGTGTGGGGGATGGGGATAGAGGAGACAGATGGAATGTCATAGATGAGGAAACAGCAAACAGGCTAGCCTAGAAGGAGTGTAGAGTGTGTGAGGGGGAGTAGCATGGAATCATATTGGAAAGGTAGTGTGGCGTGAGAGTGTATAAACACTTTAAATGCCAACCAGAAGAGTTTATGTTTTAACCTACACACAATAGGGAGTCATTGAACCTTTTTGACCCAGAGAGTGATAGTCAAGAGTCTCCCTTTCTCACCCAATATCTCTGCTTGTTGAAAGGACAATGATTCTGAATACCAACCTTCTACTCTCAACCTTTCCCTCAATATCCAGAGGGTAACTGTCTCATTATTGGATATAATTTTGTTTTTAATACTATTTTACTTCCCCCAATTTCACGTTAAAACAATTTTTAAACATTTTTTTTTAGTTTTGAGTTCCAAATTTTATTTCTCCTCTTTCTCTCTCTCCCCTCTCACTTCCCTGACATGGTAAGTAATCCGATATAAGTTACACATGTGCAATCATGTAAAATATTTCCATATTCATCATTTTATATAAGAAACACAAACAACAACAAAAATTACAGAAACTAAGTAAAAAAGTAATCTGCTTCCATCTGTATTCATGTAATAGTGGTTCTTTCTCTGAAAGTGGAGAACATGATTCATCATGAGCCCTTTGGGATTGTCTTGGGTCATTGTTTCCCTGAAAATATCTAAGTCAATCACAGTTGATGACTATACAATATGGCTGTTACTGGGTACAATATTCCCCTGGTTCTATCCACTTCACTTTGTATCAGTTCCTAGAAGTCTTTCAAGGTTTATTGGATATAATTTTGTATTTCTATTACATACATCACTTTCTATTTTGTTCCATATACATATATATGTATGTATGTGTGTATCATATATGTGTGCACATATGGGTATATTATATGTGTGTGTGTGTATTCCTTTCTAATAAGTTGTAATCTCCTTAAGGACTGAGAATGCAAATGTAATTTAATGGAAAGAGATCTGAACTTGGGGCTGGAGTTACATAATCACAGAATGTCAGGGTTGGAGAGTCCATCAATGACCAGCTAGTTTAACCTATACCTGAAAAATATTCTACTCTACAACATACACAGTCAGGAGAACTTAGGTTCTAGTAAGATATTGGCTATGTATTAGCTGAAGTAAAGACATTTCCTCTCTCTAGACCTCAGTTTTCACATATCTAAAATGGAAATAAGAACCATGCCATGGGACTGTTGTGAGGAAAAAATAAAATAATGGCACAAACTGTAGAATATTAGGTAAAATTAGCTTTGTGTCCCACACAGAGCTAAAAGCTTATTTGTATGCAGCAAGAGCTTAATAAATGTCCAGAGAATTGAATTGCGCATTCAAGTATGGAAAATTTCTGGTTGAAAAGCAATGAGCCAAAAAAGGCTCATTCTAGATTTAGGCAGTGTCTTTCCTCCAAATAGTTTTATAAATTTTTAATTAAAATTGTATTTTCAGATCAGAAAACCAGCTCAATTTCTACTGTACTGTTGAGCCTGGAAGAAGGTAAATGAAACCGAAATGGGGATTTTCATTTGCCCAATTCTCCTTCCTCAGCTGGGGCTGATAGCCAAGGTCCCAGGAGTAGGTGTCTTCAACAGCCCCTCTCATATGACACATTCCTTTCAGAAATGTGATGTTCCTATAAGTGGCATTCTATTTTAATTCACTTTGACAAAATAATGAATCTATTTGCAGAAGCAATGTTGGCTCATCTGACAAGGAGATTTCTCCAGGGCTTGGCTATAATGAACAGAATTATTCCCTTTTTTTTGATGAATAGGTAGGTAAGTTTGGCCCTTCTGAAAAGCTGTTCAGAAAGGGTGGTAAACATCCAGGAGCTGGAGGGAGAACAATAATTAAGTGACCTATTAGCTAGGAGTTAGCAAAATGCTGACACAAAAAGGCAATAGCTTAGGAAAATCCTAATAATGATGCTCATAGCTTCAGTTAGACAGAGTTGGATATATTTACTCATTTAATTCACACTCTAGTCCTCCAATGGGGGGCCCAGAAAAGAGGCCTGGAAAGAGCACTGGCAGAGGACCAAGTTCAAATCCTGGTTCCTCCATTTTTTAACCTGGAGAGCCCTGGGAAAATCACCAGAACTCTCCATGGCTTTATCATATATAAAATGAAAGATTGGAGGGGCGGAGCCAACATGACAGAGTAGAAAGACTCACACATGCTAGCTCCGAACCTACAGCCCATGGATTTCCTCTAAAAAGAACTCCCAACAAATTCTGAAACAATGGAAGCCACACAGCAACACAGTGAAGGAGATTTCTATTCCAGAGAGCCCTGAAAAACTGATCCCAAAGGTCCATCGCACACCAGCTGGGAGCAGAGCCCAGCGCTGCCCTGGTGGCGTGGCACTGAGAGGAGCGAGCAGATCTGAGAAGGCTTCAGGGACAGAATCACCAGTGGCTGCAAAGGTCCCTCCACCCACAGACACACAGATCAGTGAGAGAGAAGGGCTGAGAGGGGAGCGGGGTGTCTCTGGGACTCAGGCCCCCTCAGGAGGCAGCAGCAGAGGCAGCAGGCAGTCAGAGGCTCCCAGAGCAGGCAGGATCTCAGCAGCAGCTCCATTACAACAGGTCTCTGCATAAACCCCCTGAGGGAACTGAGCCT
>CM053772.1:241321421-241346061 GCA_028658325.1 Potorous gilbertii | reverse complement strand
GGAGAAGTCACAAGGGACTTACCAAAGTTGAACTGTTTACATTCCTATATGGAAAGACAATATTTGTAACTCCTGAAATTTTTCAGTATCTGGGTAGTTGGTGGTATTACACACACACACATACACATACACGTACACACACACACATACACATACACGTACACACACACATGTACAGAAATACAGGTAATGGGGAATAGAAAGTTATCTGGCCCTACAGGACAAAAGAGAAGATAGGGACAAGAGAAAGGAAGGATGATAGAAGAGAGGGCAGATTGGTGATAGGGGAAATTAGAATGCTTGGTGTATTGGGGTGGGGGAGGGGACAAATGGGGAGAACATTTGGAACCCAAAATTTTGAGAAAATGAATGTAAAAAGTTAAATAAATAAATTTATTTTAAAAAATAAAAATAAATTTAAAAAATAAAATCAAAGATTGAACCAGAAAAGCAGTACAATTCCTTCCACTTCTTAGTGTGTGACCCACAGATGAGTCAACTGAAACTTAGAGGGAGAAATTACTTCACCTTGATCACAGAGCAAGAAAAGATGAGAATTCAGGTTTTCTGATTCTAAAGTTAGAGCCCTTTTCCTTTCATTACACTCCCCTCTATACTATTCTTAGGAAACCAGACTTCTTTCCAATTATTCAAAAAGTCCAGCCATGATATTTTCATAGCCTGATGGAATTGGAGATCCGTGAATGTCATTAGGCAGCCATGGTAGTTCCAGGGCCCAGAGGAGTCTGGAGTTCCATGGTGGTCATTGGATAGTGATAAGATAAGGCTGCTTAGTTACTGCCTTTGAACAGTAGCCAGTGCCTTCTAGCTCACCTGGAAACTCCTTGATGACAGAGGCTTTGTCTTTCTTCCTATAATTGAAAGTATGCAACAGTTGGTACTCCAAAAGTGCTCAATAAATGGATGAATACCTAGATGAATAGATAAATGGATACCTCACTGCATGGAGGAGTGACTGAGTGAATGATTGCCTTTAAATCATCTAATAATTTATAAAGTGCCTACTGTGTGCCAGGCATTATGCTAGATGTTGGGTGTATAAAGAAAGAAAATGCTTTTCTCAATTCTGTTCAATCCTGTTGTGGGAAGCAGCATACACAGATATAAGCATATATAAAATAAAAAAATACAAGGTAGATTAGGGAGAGACAGCACTAGCAAATGTAGGGGTGGGTAGAGAGTCAGAAAAGGTTTCATGTATGTAGTGGTGCTCAAGATCCATCTTGATGTAAGGGATTAATGATTCAGGGGAGGGTAAGGGAATGGAAGTCATTCTAGACTTGGGGAAAGGCAGCTAGATCTGGAAGCAAGAGATGGCATGCCAGGTATGATCAGTACAAGCAGTTTAGCTGAGTGGTAGATCACAGGATAGGGATGTGACTATCAAGAAATGGGATAGATTTATCAACTAGAAGTGATTTCTGCCTTCTCTGAGTTCCCAGAGAACTTTACTCTGTTCTCATCTTATTTAACTATCAAGCTGTGTCTTAAGAAGCACCGTAGTATAATAGACAGAGTGCTGAATTTAGAAGCAGAAAGACCTTTTTCAGATGCTTTCTAGTAATGTGACCCCAAAGCAAGTCCCTGAACTTCTCTTGGCCTTGGTTTCCTCGTCTGTAAAATGAGAGGATTGGTCTAGATGCCTCTCAGATCTCTTTCAGCTCTAAGTCTAAGTGCCTAGGAATTGTGCTTAAGTTCCTTCAAGACAAGGGCTGGGTCTTACTCATTTTCATATGCTTCCTTTTCTCTCCACTTAACAAAGGAACAGGAAGATAATGAGACTGAAGGATAGAAGTGACCTTAGAGATCAGCTACCAGGGGTGGGGAAACTACAGCTTCAAGACCACATGTGGCACTCTAACTTGAAGTTTGTATTCAAAGGACTGTACTTGAGGACTTAGAGGGTCACATGTGGCCTCTAGGCTACATTCACTTTATAGAAGAGAAAAGGGAGTCTCTGAGAAGCTAAGTGATTTGCCCAAGATCACCCAGGTAGCAGATAGCAGAGCTGATTTTCAAATTTGGAATCTCTGACTCCAAACCTACCATTCTTTCCACTATATCCTGTTGATTCACAAGAGAAACTGATTGAGTTATGGAAGGAGGAATTGACTTACAGAATCCATCACTGACTCTGAGGGCTCTATTAACAAAGGAGGAGCTTCAGAAATCACAGAACAGTTCAGATTTCCAAACCTACTTGAACAGAATAGAAAACCAACCTGACATTTTATATTGTTGAGTTAACAGTTGATAGAAAAATAGAATCTTAGACTCTCAGAGAAGACAGGTATTTTGTCCAACATGTGTGTGAAAAGGGATCCCCTTTGCAACATCTTTGACAAGCAGTCATCAGGCCTCTGCTCAAAGACCTCTAGTGACAGGAAACTTACTACCTCCCAAGAACTTCCTTCCATTTAGGACATTTTTACCTTGTATTGAACCAAAATCTGCTATCTACACACAGGTTTCTTCTTATGGGCCAATTAAAGCAACCAACCCTGATCTACCTTGATAGCCCTTCTAAATTCTTGAATGATTTCTCCTTAAGTCTTTTCCTCTTCATGCTAGGCATAACAGTCCTTCTGGAAGATCTTAAAGAGGCAATAGCCTCTGGTCTCCTCACCATCATGCTTTCATTCCTTTAGATGAACTCAATCATTTCAAGTGTCATTCCAAAATGTGGTGCCTCAAACTGAATGCAATGCTGCAGATGGTCTGACGAGAGTACAGCAGGCCTGTCACCTCCCTAGTGCTGGATAATGTGTCCATTTCTATTCATATAAAGATGGAATTAACTTTTCTAGTTGCCACATTGTTGATGTATATTGAGTTTACAAGGGGCAGTGTGGGTAAGTGGATAGAGATCTACTTTCACAGTAAGAAAAGCCTGGGTTCAAGTACTACCCCTGAGATATTCTAGCCATGTGACCCTGGAAAGGTTTCAGTTTCCCTAGACAAAACTAAAATTATACATTACAGAGCAGGGGTGATACAAATTGGTAGAGAGATTTTTCACATCAGGAATTCCCTATAATAATGAAAACATAAGATTAATTAAAAATTGGGTTTTCAGGACACTAAGACTTAAAGTCCTGTCTTTCACAATGATGTATATAGTGCCTAAACCTGCTCCTACACTGTGGGTGACTTAGAAGAGGATGGGACCCCTTGCCTGGAGATCTGGGCCCTGTGTTGACCTAGCAGTGAACCTTATTATCCAGATGCCTTCCACAATTCTTTACTGGAGAGTGATGGGAATCCAGCTAATACAAAGGAGAGAGAAAGGTTAGACACTTCAGCTCTCCAAACCCAAAACAGCGGGGAAATCTCCTTGGCCCTGTCCAAGATCTAACCAACACTTAATGCTGAATCTTCCTGAGATAATCAGTAGGTGTAAGTAGAAAGTCTTGGTCTGATTCCATTCTCCCCATCTCATCCATTTCGCTGCAGCTGGCCAGAGGCTGCCCAAACATTCTGAAAGTTTCCCAAAATGGTCAATTGCCTGTAATCTCCTATTAATTGTGTTACTGTTCTAAATCATTTTGTTCACAAGTTCAATGGTGCAGAAAATAACAGCTCAAAGTCTCCCTTAGATTAAAAAGCTGTGCTGCCTTAATCATGCCCTGACAGGTCTTCATTTGTCAGGCTAATCCTGGGTGGTTTACATGGGTGTTTATGGTGGGATGTAGCCATCAGTACAAATAGCTTACAGTATATTGGGCTAATGGATCCTGAGATTGAAAATAAACTTGCTCTTGATTGCCAGTCTTCAGCAGGAGGGATTCGGGCATTTTCATTATGGCCCCAGGCACCCATTTGCCCAGTCCTGCTATTTGATCTTGACACATGTGGGACATTTACTAAAAGGTGTCATTTTTATAGTTAACGTTTTCCAGTCAGACAAATCGTCATTCCCCATTAAGGTGGCTTGTCCACACTTGACAAGTGTTCAAGAGTGAACAGAAATCTGTGTGCTTAAACTGAACTAATCGCTGAGCCCAATCGCATTTCATGGCTACATTAATATCTCAGCTTATACAATACCTTTCCATATAGACAGCAGAAAGTTGCCAAGGTTCCCACTTAGAATGACATAGTGCAAGATAAGACTGTAAACAAAGATGGACTTTAAAAATCACAGAATGGTACAAGTTTCTCAACTCAGTTAAATTGATCAGAAAATCATGTTGATGCACTGAATCATACAGTCAAAGGTTCACAACATAAGGCAGCATTGAATCTCAGAGCTAAAGGAAATCCCAGAATCTGTCTCATCCAACAAATATCTGGCTTCTTCTGACTTTATGTAGTGGACAATATAGTTCCTGACCCTGTAAAAGCATGGAATTTGAGACCCCAAGAAAGGAGCAAAGTGTCCCCTAAAATTCGCTGGCATTCAAGCACCTGATGTATCAAAAGATAACTATTTGCATTGTCTTTTTTGATTCTACCTAAAGTATCTAGAAAAAGGATACGTGCATAACAGACCTAGGAGAGCCATGGTGCCTAGCAATGGATTGGGTCTTGCAGGGGTCTGACAAAAGAAAACATCCCTCTCCTGGCAAAACCTGGATGTGGTCCAAGCTGCAGTGAAGGAGAAAAATGAACTGGGAAAGCCTTCAAGTATCTGTGATTTCTTCATTGTGAGAAATTCCTTCACTAATGATGATTACCGTCCTTTCAAACTTGGTAGAACTTCTTTGACAGTTGTTGCTAACACCAGCAAGAAAAGAAAAAAAACCCTTCCTGTGGTTAAATTGATGATAAGGTGATGATGTTTCCTATATTTATCTAGACATTAACTCCATTGCTGGGTCCATGAACTAAGCCTTTACTATTTGGTAGACTCCTTTGTTGAGAAGCAGTATGACCTAGCATTGGAGAGATGGTCTCTGAGGCAGGAAGATCTGGACTCAAGCCCTGCTACTAAACTAGAGTATCAAAATACTTTAAGTGACTCTCTAAGACTGTAAATTATAGAGAACATGCCAACCTGCATTGATAGAAGAAGTTTTCTCACCTGGGATCTCCCTACATCAAAGAAACCATACATCCAGTCCCTAAGCCTAAGTACCCTTTAGAGCTATGCTCTGCTAGCAGAACTTTTGTTGTTGACACCTTTAAAAAAGGTATTCTAAACCTAAACACCAAAAATGCCTTTCCATACTCACAGCAGAACACAAAAGAATCTATATGAAACTATGAGTCTCTATTTCATAATACTTGCTTTACTTAAAGGATACAATAAATTACTTTCAAAGCTGTCCTACCACTCAGTGCTTTATTTTTAATTTCTTTCCATTTTCTTCTTTGCATTTTTTAAAATGTTACAATAACCTCCTTTTTCTGGCATCTTTATGGCTAATATTCTTCGCCTGCATGCCTACTTGCCCTGTAAATTAAAAAAAATCCAAACAAAGAAAAGAAAAAACCTTGTAACAAATAAAACACAGTCAATCAAAATAAATCCACATAGTATATAGGCACAAAAAATGTGTGCAAGGAGACTACTATTCTGGCAACCAGTTCTGGGAGCCTCCTAGCACTGGTGTTCTGATTAGCTCCTTCCCAGCTTCATTGGGGATCATTGAAGGATATTTTGATATGGCTAAAGCAAAGCAGATTATTCAAAGAGTCAGCTTTTTAAATGTGGGGTGATCGGTCCAAATCTCCTTGGATTCTTTTCTCTAGGGTTACATCTCTGACTCTGGTTCAAGGACATAGATATCATATTCTATTTTGGGGAGAGGAGACTATGGTGGGACTGGGATACCTGGTGGTGTGTGTGTGTGTGTGTGTGTGTGTGTGTATAAATATATTATATATATACACACATACACATATATATGTGTGTATACATGCATATATGTGTGTATACATACATATACACGTATATACGTCTGTGGGTGGTAGGTGGGGCTGATTTAAACTGTTCAGTCTCCCCCATACAGCTACCAGTGGCTAATCTAAAGCCTCCAGATAACATGACTACATTCAGGTGTGATAGTATGGATCTGAGGCACAAAGCACAACCCAACACAAAGGGAGAATGCCTAGGTAAGGCAAAGCACCTTCCCAAATATGATCTGACTTACAGATAGAAGGAAGCATTTTCCAAAGGCAAATTTCAGCATAAAGTATGATGAACACATACCATACGTCCTCTAGGGAAGCACCTTGCTACCTAAAACTCAAAAGACTTTTCAAACTCACATTTAATTTTATTACATCCTTGGGAAGGAGAGGAGAGGGCCAAACATGTAGTTTGCCTACAATCACACCTTTTGGACAGGAGCCCAACTCTCCTGATTCTCCACCCAAGGTTTATTTCACTGGCTCATGCCACCTGGATCTAGATTAGGCCTGCTGTGCCCATGTCATGGATCCTACCACATGCCATAATAGCCCACAATACACTGGACATGACAAACTGAGATGTACTAGGTGACTTACCTGCATACCACCTCTGCAGAGCTGGGGTTAAAACAACCTGATTTTTCCCTAAGTACTTGTGTAAACAGAACTATAAAGTTCTTTGGAAACTGACCCTGAAAGAGACCAGTGATAGCTCAACCGCAAAATAATGTTACTTTTTTGTGAGTGCCCTGTGGTGATTCACATTTTAGTAAAGTCTATTTCTCACCCATCAGAATGAGAAGCTAAAGTAGCCATCTTTATAGAACAAAGACCTGGAGAAAAATATGAAATTCAGCCCATCTACATGCACTGCAGCACCTGGAAACCCATAGCACATAATAAATCTGTCTTAGGAAACTTGCTCCTTTGCAGTTTTGACACAGATAAACGATGAGTATTAAATCTTAAGGGAAAAGCACCAGCTGCTCAGGCTGCAGAATTACCAGAGGTGGGAGCCTCCAAGACTACTGATGCATGGAATGGAGGGTGAAAGAGCAAACTTTTAGGAGAGCCCCAATTACTGAAAAATGTCTCTAATTGGACAAAGCCGCAGAGCACGGGGTCATATCAGATCCCTGCTGCTTCTGAACATACTAACAATGTACATAGTCTCAACTTAAGGGAGCAATTACTCTAAGACTGGATTTTGATGTAGGGTGGTTCATTATAGACAGATGTCATGCCCTGCTGGATTTCCAGTATCTTGGACAGTTCCAAGGGGCTTACGGCAGGATGAAAGGTAAATGAAAGAACAGGTATACAGCACTCTTTCTATAGAAGCATAGGATTTAAGCAGTCTACATTATTTTTTAAAATGAACAGAAAAAGATAAGGCAGGGTTGCCAGAGTAGCATTGCTTATTAAAAAGATAATACTTGTGTTAAGAAATCCACAAGGATTTCTTGTGGAGGAGGAGATTTCTTGAAAAGCAGGAGAAGAATTGGCATTGTTGTTGAAAATCTACTATAGACTTGAGCTGAAGGAGAAAATAGATGAGGAGTTGGAAAAAACTATCACAAACTTGGCATGGAATCACAATGTAATGATGGGTGACCAGTTTTCCAAAATCTTCTGCTGGATTTTGACTAAAAATGAGGAACCTGATTTCCATAAATGAATTCAAGTTATTAAACTCTCAAGAAATACATCCCAGAGTATTGAAAGAATTGATCAATGTGACTGTTGAGCCATTGTCATTGATCAAGGAGAATAAGAGAAGTGACATGGGGCTAGAAGAGAGCAAAGTTATCTTTTTTGTTAATTTTTTTCATTCTCAATTCCAAATTCTTTCCCTCCTCTCTTCTCCTCATCTACCTATTGTGAAGGGAAGAAATATGATACCCTTTATACATGTGAAGTCATGCAAAACAAATTCCCACATTAACCATGTTGTGGAAAAAAGCAAGAAAAATAAAGTTTTTTTTAAATAGACTTCAATCTTCACTCAGAGCTCATCAGTTCCCTCTCTGGAGGTGGAAAGCGTTTTTCATCATGAGTTCTTTAGCGTTATCACGGATCTTTGTATTGATCAAGGTAGTCAAGCCTTTCACAGCTGATTATTGTTACACTGTTGCAATTATGATGTACAATGTTCTAGTTCTGCTCACTTCATGTTGCATCAACTCACATAAGTCTTTCAAGGTTTTTCTAAAATCATCCCCTTTGTTGTTTCTTACAGCACAACAGTATTGAATGATAATTGCATACCAATTGATGGCTATGCTCCCAGTTTATAATTCTTCACCACCACAAAAAGAGTTACTATAAATATTTTTGCATATGTGAGTCCTTTGCCTTTTCTAATCGCTTTGGGATATAGACCTAGTAGCAGTATTTCTGGGAGAAAGGACATGCATGGTTTCAGAGCCCTTGGGCTCTAAATTATTCTCCAGAATGGTTGGATCTTCACAGCTACAACAGTGCATTGGTGTACCTATTTTTCCATGTCCCCGCCAGCATTTGGTATTTTCTTTTCTTGTCATCTTAGACAATCTAATGGGTGCAAAGTGGTCCCTCAGAGTTGTTTTTATTCATATTTCTCAAATTATTAGTGATTTAGAGCATTTTTCATGTGACTATTGATAGCTTTGATTTCTTCTGAAAATTATCTTTCATATCCTTTGACCACTTATCAATTGGGGAATTGTTCTTGTTTTTATAAATTTAGCTCAGTTTCCTATATATTTGAGAAATTAGACCTTTATCAAAGAAGCTTAAGTTTTCTCAGTTTCCCACTTTTCTTCTAATTTTGGGCTCAAATGACATATGCATCAAGCATCAAAGAGGTAAATGGGGGGAGGTCCTCTGTATCTGTCATCAGATACTTTACTTTTGGAGATCAGGGAAATACTGTAGACTTAGGATACCCACGATAATAACCAACTACTATAGACTTAGGATATACTATTACACATGGCTAAGTGGTGCAGCAGATAGAGCACTTAGCCTGGAGTCAGGAAGACCTGAGTTAGAATCCTACCTCAGGCACCTACTAGCTACGTGACCTTAGGAAAACCACTTCATCCCGTTTGCCTCAATTTCTTCATCTTTAAAATGGAAATAGTAATACTAGTACCTACCTTCCAGGGATGTTTTCAGGATCACATGAGATATTTGTAGAGTCCTTAGTAGAGTGCCTGGCACATAGTAGGCACTGTATAAATTCCAGCTATTATTATTCCTAGATTTCAGCAAAGCATTCCACAAATCCCCTCATTCTCTGCTCAAGTGAAAAGGATAGATTTAAGCTAAGTGATGCAAAAAATAAATAAATAAATAAATAAATAAGTGGGTCTGGAACCGGTGGAATAACCAGACCAAAAGATTTTGGCAGATTTGGCAAAAACAGATGGAAGATTATACTGGATTGGGGATCTGTCTTGGGCCATGTGCTCCTCAGAGCTTTTATTAATGATTTGGATAAAGGAAAATATGGGACCCTTGTCAAATTTGTGGATAACTCAAAAGTGGTAGGAATAACTATGATGCTGCATGGCAGAGTCAGGATCCAAAGAGATCTTGATAGGCTAGAATGATGGATCAAATACAATAAGGTACATTTTAGTAGAGATAAGGATAAAGTCCTATAGTACAGTCCAAAAAATTGATGTTGCCAGTTCAGGTTAGGAGAGATGAAGATAGACAATAGTTAGCATGCATAAAACTGATGGTTTTAGCAAGCTTCTCATTGAATACCAGTTGATCTTATGTCACAGTCACCAAAAATGCTAGGCAGAACTTTGGCTATTATAAAGATAGGATAGAATTTAGAACACATGAATGAAGAGTTTCACTGTCCTCTGTTCTGGTGAAATGGAGTATTTGAGCTTATTCTAGTTGTCACATTTGAGGGAAAACACTGAAATACCAGAGAGAATACCGAGTAGGAGAATAGGAGAGCAAGGGAATTTAGGACCCAGACTTCGAGATCAGTTAAAAAACCTGGAAAATTTGGAGAATAGGATCCTTAGAAAGGGCATGATCACTGTTTTTAAGTATTTGAAGGACTTTGATGTGGAAGAATAAAGTTCTGATAACAAACACAAACAATTCTGATGAAGAAAAATGAGGGAAGCTGTTGGAAAAGACAGTCTGGCTCATTAGCACAGGATTTGTAAAAGTCAACTCAACACAGACTTTAAAAGACACTATAATAGACATAAGAACAGAAAACTGAGAATAAAAAAGGAAGAATGGAACAGAATGGAGAGAATAGTGTCATCCCTAAACATGAAAATGGACTGAGACTAGAATGAATCTTAAGTGGAAAACAGGTGTTTTTAGTTGGGGGTGGTGGTGCTGGTGTTTTTAGCTATGTTGGAAACAAGAAGATTTCCAGGGAAGGGATGGGTCACTGTGTGGAGTGGAAGACAATGATAACTGATGTTGGAGTAAAGAAGAAAAGACAGTATTCCTCAATTTCAATTTTACTTCAATTTTCTCTGCCTGGGAAAGTGGTCTTTGAATTGGGGAATATAGAACAAAAGATGGATAATTGGGAGTGGAAAATCAAAATAAGTGAGGAGATATTAAGAAAGCACTTAGGTACTTCAGGTAGTTCTGAAAGAACTGGCGTATATGACTGCTGAGTCATTGTTAGTGATCTTTGAGAAATTAAGGAGAATAAGAGAGGTATCTCAGGGCTGAAGGTGAACATTGGAACATATATATGGAGCTGTAGAGGAACTTAGAAGTTATATAGTCCTCCTTCCTTATTCTTACAGAGGAAGAAGCTAGTTTTGCCCAATGTGACACAGGTAGTAAGGTAGTAAGAGACACTTTGAACTCAGTTTTCTTGACTCCAGGATCAATGGTTTTTTTCTACAATATCTCACCTTATTGTTAATACTATACTGTTGGTTGTTGGTTATATAGTTGTGATGTTGTTGCATAGCCCTGGTTGTTTTATTCTGGTTAGTTGTTGTGCTTGGTTCTTGTTGGTTGCTGTAACAGTTGTAACTGTTGTTTTCATTGTATTTTAAGGGAAGAGGGTAGCAGGGGTGGCAAACCTGCAACCTCGAGGCCACATGTGGCCATCTATGTCCTCAAGTGTGGCCCTTTAATTGAATCCAAATTTCACAGTTTATGGTTCATTTCACAGTTTGGATTCAGTCAAAGGGCTGCAATTGGGAACCTAGAGGACCACATGTGGGATGGTTTCCAATCCCTGAAGTCTTCAGAATGGTGAGTTTGATTTTGATTCCTAGAAAATTTCTAGAACATATTAAAGAAATAATTTGTGAGCATTTGTAAAGGTAAATGACCATCAAAGGAGCCTGAATGGGTTCATTAGGTACAGATCATGCCAGACTACCTTCATTTCCTGTTTGGACATGATTTCCATACTGAAAGGTCAGGTCATAAATAAAGCATGCATGTATTTGAGCACGGCATTAAACAAGGTCATTATGTAAGCCCCTTGCAATTTTCTACTCACCCATCCATTCATCCATCCATCCATCCATCCATTCATCCATCAAAAAGCATTTATTAAGAACTTACTATACAACAAGAATGTTCTAGACACTGGGGATAGAAAGGAAGAAATAAAATCATCTCTTTTCTCAGTGAGCTTACATTCTATCCTCAAGATCTGGCACAATAGACCTTTTTCGCTAGGGTACAAAAAAAATTTACCAAAGGTTAAAGAATGTTTTGTTGATTTTTGTTTTTGTCCAAAGAAAAAAATAGCTCTTCTCAAAGGCCCTGAAATTTGAATATGAGTGATCTGGCATTTGTAAGGGAATGCCACCAAACTTCTTAGAATGAATATGAATCAATGGCATGTCATGGGCATCAAAAATGCTAGGGAAAACTTTGGCTACAATGAGATAAGATAGAACTTAGAACACATGAGTGGACAATTCCACTACCCTCTGCAACTCTAGGACTCAGAGGTCATAAAGAGAAGCAAGACTGTATGGAAAGTAGAGAGCTGAGCTGCCATCTACGTAGAGAGACTGAAAGCCGGACATTCAAAGGATCCTCCTTTCAAGTTTACTGGTCACTGGGCAACTACTCAGTTCTGCTTTTATATCATAATTCCAAGGTTAAAGGTTTGTAGTGGGGGTTTTGTGTATATTAGAAGATTTTTGAATCAGCTATAAGGACTTCATCTTAGGACAACTTAAACATTCATGCACTTGTCAAAAGCTCTCTGCTTTCATTCCCCACTCCTTCCCCAAGGAAATTTCCATTTTGGATGGGTTCACCACCTGGGTTGATACCTTGTAATGAACATATACATGAATGAGGAGTAATACTCACTAAAGCTTACATTGCTACAACATGCCTCCACATAGGTGGTGCTCCCCTCTCAATCACCCTATTAAGGGAGGCAGTGCTAGCACTGTATAACTGTTTTGCAGTTGAGAAAGCTGGGAATAAGACAAATGATGTAGCTTGACCTTCATAACACTGTTAGTGAGTGGAAAATTGAGGATTTGACTCTTACCATACTTTTTCCCATAGTATATGCAAAGCATTGCATTATATACTAGGGATATTAAAAGGTGCCCTTATGGACTTGACAATTTAACTGGGAAGACAAAATCTAGACATGAAAAGATTAACAATATAAAGCAGTATTTTTAAGTGCTGGATAAATGATACAGATAATAAATACACTTAGAGGAGAGAAGGAACACCACAGCTCAGTGGGAAGTACAGTGAATTTGGAGGCAAGATAACCTAGACTTACTGCTCACATGGCTTTGCAAATGGATTTCACTTTCTAAGGTCTCAGGTTCCTCATTTATAAAAAGAGGAAATGAGACTAGGTGTTGATGAAGAGCCCTTCCAGATGTTTATTCTAGAAGATACCTTCACCCTTGAGGCCTCCTCCAGTTGGTGAGTTTCTCCTGGAATTTCCATTGGCAGGACATGCCTAGATCCCCCATGCTCACTTTCTACACTTCTTTCTCAGTTCTGATTCTGACTCTTGGGGCTTCTTCCCGTTTCCCATTCAACTCCTCTTTATATGTTGTCTTCACCTATTTAAATATAAGCTTCTTGAAGGCAAGGATCATCTTTTCACTTGGACTTGTATTCCCAGTACAGTGCCTGAGAAAAAGAAAATGCTTAATAATTGCTTATTCATTTGTCGACTTCCAACTCCAAAAACTACAGTCTTGTGATTATTACATAAATACAAAGAATGCTCTGATCTGAGAGAGATACTGGTCTACCAGACACATGGTATTATTCTTCGGGACAGTGTAGAAGAATGACTGACACACAAATTGTGCTTCTTTGGCTCCCTTCCTGCCATTTTTCAAGCAAGGTGCTCCTTCAAACACTTCCTTTGCAGCACTTGATGTGAATTTTATGATCATGGGCCATCTCCTATGGATTACTTAACTAATGGGATTGAAAGGTGTTCTAGCCTCACCAACACCACAGTTATACATCTTATTTAGGGGAGAATGGAAGTATGACCACTTTAGATGAGAACTATTCTCCCTCCTTGGAATTGTACCACAGGAGAATTGTGTAAAGGAACTGGGGATACTTAATGTGTCGAAGAAGGGCACAGATCCATAACAGTATCTTATCTCTGTTATTTATCTCCTGTGGGATTTTAGGTAAGTTATTTACTTTCTCTGAGCTTGAGTTTAAAAAAGACTTTTTTTAAACTTTAAAGATGCAGCCTGGCATAGTGTATATGTGATTTTACACCTGGGAATCAAGTCACTTGGCTTTTCTGAACCTTAATTTCCCCATCTTTAAAGTGAGAATACATATGCATTATAGCCTGGTAGATCGAAAATTAGCCTCAGAGCCAGAAAGACCTGGGTCATGTACTAGCTGTGTGACACTGGACAAGTCACAACCTCTCAGGACTCTTGGCAATTTTCTGAAGTTTTAAGTTGCAGAGGAGGTAACAACTTGCACCAGTAGGAGGAGTTTCCTCATCTAGGAATTTCCTATGCCAATGAAATGCCAAGTCCAAGCCCCATCCCCCATCCCAAGTGGAGATATTAATTCCCCATACACTCATCTCACAGGGTTGTCATGTCAAATGAAATAATGTACATAATGTGCTTTTCAAATCTTAAAGTACCATATAAATATCAGATTTTATTATAATAATACAGGTTGATCTCAACTAAATGATCTATAATGTCTCTTAAAGCTGTAAATCCTATGATCGTTTAGATTAGCCTTGCAATCAGCAGACTGGGACAATCCTTCAGTCAATCCTAGTTAATGGAGCCCAATCAGTCATGGCCTGATGATCCACTAAGCCAAAGGTTCAGGGGAGACCACATGAGAACAGTCTCATGAAGGCCTCCACTGCAGCGAGCTTTCTCCAGCCTTTTCACCTTGTCAGTCCTAAGGGTAAGGTCCCATGTGGCCAACACAGGGACTCGAGGGCATATTTGCATTCTGTTCCCATCTCTCCCTTTCTGCTATGTTTAAGGTGTGATTGCCTGAAGTACTGGAAAAAAAATCTCTTGGGAGGAACATAAACACATTTGGATCAAACTAAGGCTAGTCAATCTAGAGAAAGATTTAAGGGAGAAATGGGACTGCTGTCTTAAAGTATCTCAAAGGCTGTCATTTGGGGAAGGATCAGGCTTGTTCTGATTGGTGAAAATGAGGGCAGAACTAGGAGCAATGTGCAAAGAAAAAAGTGGATAGTTAGATCAATTCTAGCCAATTTGCTAGTAGCAAGAGCTGTCCAAAAATGGAATAGGCTAGCTCAGGAGACAGAGACAACATCATTACTGCAGGTCTTCAAGTGAAAGGTGAATGACCACTTGAGTTTTTTAACTCTCTTTTTTATTGTAAATTAGCAAAAATGAATATTTCTATATAAAAGGAAAAAAACAATGATTGTACATGAGGTTGTAAAGTTCTATGACATAGGCTTTTTTAAGTGTATGTAAAACAGTAGTAAAAAAAAAAGTTGTCTAAAGGTAACATAGAGGTGATTTTTGGAGATGACTTTTGATGGTCCTTTACCACTCTGAGAGTCTATGAACCAGGTTCCTGTCTGTAATGGCCACCTGTGAACCTCACAAAATCCCTATTCAAGTGACTTGCTCCATGGGTGGGAGAGTGTACAAGGATCACCTCCATCAGAGTTCAATCAGAATAGGAAAGAGACCCTCAGAAGCCCCTGAAAGCTCATCTGGATTATCATGACCTCAAACCCCTCACATTTCCATCTGTGAAGATACCATACTGCATCTTTACAGATAAGTAAACAGAGACCCAGAGAATTTAAGCAATTTGCCAAAATGTTACAGGGAGTAGGGAGTATAGCTGAGCTTCTGCTGTGAATCTGTGCTTTTGGCAATCTAGAGCTTCCTCCTCTTTAGAGCAATAGAAGTTTAGGGGCCAGGCCTTTAGCTGAAAGCATGCAAACCATCTCTGTTCTCTTGAGAGGAGGCTGCTTCCCAGACATCTCAACCAACATGATTGACAAACAAGATTCATTGAGTGTATGAGGCAGTGGGGGTGGGAGGAGGGCCAGAGCTGTCACTGGGCAAGACAAACTGAATCTTTTCCCTAGGGTAGAGGAGCCCACACAAGTATTCTATCCATCTCCCATAGTCCCACCATCCTATCTTCTGCCTGCCAGTTCCTTTTCCTTTCTCCACTCTCCTTATATACATAGCTGATCCCAGGGGTTGCCTGGCATAACTGGACCCAGCTGATGTGGACACCCCTTTGACCTCTGTGCCCCTCTCTTGACCCATCTGAAATTACGCTGGATGTCAGAATTCCTAATTTCAGTTCTGGGTGAGCTGGCTTCTTCCTGATGGGAGCTGGCCATTCTGTAGAGGGTAGGCAAGGCTTCTGGGTAAGAACTACCATCTCAGAGTCTTCTAACTTGCCCCAGAAGTCCATCCTATCGCTATCGTCATGCTCACAAGACCACATACTCCTGACTGAGTATAAGAAGATGATACGTTCTTTATTTTGGTCTGTGGTGTCTATGGAGACATCCTTACAGCTCATTTCAATTCCTCCCACAAAGGGGAAGCTTATTTAAACTGGAAAAGAAATAGTGGAGCAGCCAGCGCATGGCAGACCCTCAATAAATACCCAGCAATCTTTCAAGGCAGCCTTCAGCATCTGTAATTTGAGGAGCAAAACTATAACCCGCTCCATTAGTATAAGGGGGAAAATTATCCCTCCTTCAGACCATCATGCCTGTGAATGATGGAATAGCAGCTGGAACCAGGCACAAGGCTTTGGTTTAAATGGCAGAAACAATGAAACTCAATTATCTCTCTAAGAGTCCCAAAACACAATAAGTATATGGTCAACAGTATCAGGAAAGCCCCTTGCCCCTTCTCCACGGGTCATATTGCAGAGATTTAAGGCTGAAAGTGACCTTAGAGGCCATTTTATCTCACCCTTTATTTTGCAGCTGAGGAAACTGAATCACATGAAGGATAAGTGACTTGGGTCACAAAATCCAATATCTGAAATAGATCTCAAATATCAGAGCTTCCTGGCCCCATCTTCTGTCCACTACTCCACAATCCCTCCAGTGTGACTTTATCCTGAGACTCTAGTGACTAAGTCATGCGGTTGGATCTCCCTTGGCCATCCCTGTGGCCCCTGTTAGCAGAGCTCCCCATGTGATGATATAGTTGTAGATGGTTTTCTTTCATCTTCCTATTCTGTCCCCCACCATGATGATATTACCCTATCAACAAATCTATAATCATTCATTAAGTACTTACTCTACATCAGGTAAAATAAATAAAAAGTAAAAGCAGACCTTGCCCTCAAGGACTTTACATTAATTACATTGAGGGAGATAACATGCATTAAGTAAGTACACACAAGATACATACAGATATGAGGTAATTGCAGGAGAAAAGATCCTAGCAACTTGTGGTTCTAGAAGGCTTTCTATAGAAGCTGACAAGTGTTGAAGGAAGCCAGGAATTCTAAGAGGCAGAGATGAGGAAGGAAAACCTTCCAGGTATGGAGGATAGACAGGACAAAGATTTAGAGATGAGAGATGGAGCACTGTGTGTGAGAAACACCAAATAGGCCAATACGGTTCCACCATAGCATACATGGAGACAGGTGAGATGAAAGAAGACTGGAAAGAGTTCAGAAAGGATCCAGGTTGTAAAGAGTTTTAAATGCCAAACAAAAAAGTTTCTATTTGATCGTGGGGGTAATAGGAAACCACTGGAAAAAGGAAAGAGAGCTCAATGTGGGAAAAAGATCCCTGGTCTTGGATTAATGATACCTGGACTTCATTCCTGACTCTTCTACTTTACTATTGACTATGGGCAAGTCATTTCATCTCCATAAGCTTCAGTTTCCTTATCTGTAAAACTGGTAGAATATCATATGCAAAACCTAGCATGCTATAGAGCACTGACACTGAGGTCAGGAAGCCTGAATTCAAACCTAGCCTCAAACACTCACTAGTCTTGTGACCCTGGACAACTCACTTAACCTCTGTCAGTCTCAATTTCCTCATCTATAAAATGGGGAAAATAATAGCACCTAGCTCCCCGAGTTGATGTAAGGATTAAATCAGTATGCATGTGGGTACATGTATATGTGTATGTGTCTATATATGTATGTGTACATGTATACATGTGTACATACACACATACATATATACACAAATACATTCTATATTGTTGTATATAAACACATATGTGTGTATATTTGCAATGTGTTTTGTCGCTCTTAAGGCGCTATTTAAATGCTAGCCATTATTACCTAGCTCAGAACTGCTATGAAAAAAGCATCCTTTATAAACCTTAATACTCTGGAGAAATGGAAATCACTGACATTGTTATCCTTGCGGCAGTGGGGGGGGGGAGGGAAGAGGGAGAACTTCCCACAGCAAAATTTTTCACTCTTCCAATGAAAACTTATGAAGCATTTGTTCCATGTAAGGCTGTCTACCAAAGCAATCTTCCCATACCTCCATGTGTCTCAGTGGTCACACTGGATTATGGAAAGCTATTCAAACATAATAGAAGATACTCTAAGCCCTACCAAAATGGAAAGGCTCAGCTAACCAGCTCAGCAATGGGCCTGACATCTGTAAAACTCCAATGTAAGACTGGACAGGCTCATTACCAAAAGATCAACCAATAGGAGATGAGTATTTGGGACACAACAGCTCACAGAAAAAGTGACCAAAGTTGAGAGGGGCTGGGATCTGCTTTGGGGCAAAGAGAACCCACACTGATGAAAGTAAAGATCTTTGAAATTGGAAGTGCTGTGCTAGGGAATGAGGACCCAGGATGAAAGGACATTTCCTGAAAGTCCTGAAGAAGCTTGGGAGGGGGAGAGTGGCACAGAAGATAGCCACAATGCAAAGCAAGCTGTGGTCATAGATATAGGGCCAAAAGGATACTCAAAGACAACCAAGTCCAACCCCTCACCTTTCAGATGAGGAAACTAAGACAAAGTGTTAAGTAGCACTGGCTCTTCCACTTTCCTAGTCATGTGACTTGGAGCGAGTCTCACAATATCACTTATTTCTCTCTGAATTTTAGCTTCCTCCTCTGTAAAATGAGTACAAACAACACTTGCACAACTTACCTCAAAGATGCTGTGAAAAAAATACTTCATAACCTTTAATGCTCTCTACTAGGGAAATGAGAATCACTCTTGTCATTCATGGAGGGGATGTTAATAACTGATGATGACGATGTTGATAACTAGCATTAATAGAGCATGCTAAGGTTCCTGAAGTGATATATGTATAATATATGCATATGTTTTATAATAGCATTTAATCTGCAGAACAACAAATGAGGTAGGTGCTATTATTAACCCCCTTTTACAGATGAGGAAACTGAGGCTGAAGGAAGCTAACTAACTAGAGTGACACGGTGATACTGGTAGCTGAGTGTTGGAGGCAAGAGGTGAACCCAGGTGTCCCGGATTCCACAACAGTGTTCCAAGACTCCGTAGTGTGACTTTTCAGACAAGGACCATAAGAGAGAAAAAAAGGATAGTGAAAGCATATGAGTTGGGGTACAAACAGGAGGCATCAGGGAAGACTTTCTAAAGGAGGTGGCATCTGAGCTGGGCCCCCCTAGAGATCCACCAACAATTTACCTGCCACAAATCTATCTGAATCTAAGGGACAGAGAGCCAAAGCACCCACTACTAGCCTCCACTACCACTAAATCTTTACTTTGTATAACCAGAAGTCCAAAGGCCATTTTCATAAGACTTTGCTCATTGGTTACATCTGCATGTGTTGAGTGCAGGGACTGTGTAATTCATATCTTTGTATCCCTGGCCCTAGCTAGCATGGTACCTAGCGAAAGTCTAATGAATCCTGGTTGATCGAGTGATGGACTTACAAATAAACGCAGCCCCCACCTTTAGGACAGGGTGTAGAATTTAGCTCATGGAAGGCATCAGTAACACTAATTATATCAACAATACGAATTAGTTTTCTTTTCCCTAATGCCTTATGGTTGATGAAGTACTTTCGAGACAGCAGCCCTGTGAGGAAGGGCAGGTATTGTCACCTCTGTTTTACAGAAGAGGAACCTGAAGCCCTGAGAGGGGAGAGACATGGGTCACGCAGCCTTTGAGTGGCAGGGTTGGAACTGAGGCTGTTTCTCCTCATTCCCAGCCCAGCCTCCTCCTGCTGCCCCACCTTGCCCCATCCTCTTCCATTCCCAGGACATTCAGAAGCCTCTTTGATCGCTTGAACCATCCTGCTTTTCGATCCTCTGAAACTCTTCCCGTTCCAGCAAGCCTGAGGATGAATCTTTTGTTACTTTTATCCTGGTGAAAATGACGCCCCCAGGAGGACAGAGAACTGGTCCACGTGATGCCCCCATTTCCCAGGGCTGAATACACCATTAAAGCTGAATTAGGGACGCTAACTTTACTCTAGGAAATGCTGACACCACAGACCTTAGCCAGCAAGCTTTTTTTAACTGTTTCTACTCCCATACTCAGTTCTCTCTGAGTGGGGTAGTAGACAGAGGATCAGACCTGGAGCTGGAAAATCTGGGTTTGAGCCTTTACTCAAGGTCATGACAAGTCTCCCTTAGCCTCACTTTAACCATCTCTGTGAAATGGGTATAACAGTGTTGATTCTTTGGGAGCATGGTGAGGTGGGGAAAAGTGTTGGATTTGGAGTCAGAAAACTTGGGTTCGAATTCTGGTTCTTCCATTTACTCCCTCTGTGACCTTGGATAAGTCAATTCACCTCTGGGTCTTGGTTTCCTCCATGGCAATTTTAAAGAGTTGGATCAGATGGATATTAATTAAGGTCCCTTCCAACTCTCCATCTATGACCCTATATATTCCTGCTACTTCGAATATCCTTTTGAGTTCTAAAAATACTAGAACCTCCAAGATAGGTGGGGAGGGGGAAGGTAATAGGGTTGATGGACTTGATGATCCTTTCAGGCAGGGGGAGTGGGTTGAACTACATGGCCTCTAAGGTATCTTCCAGTTCTATAATTTGAGGGCTCAAAACTATCACATATGAAATGGTTTTGTATGTGTGTGCGGGACTGTGGGTTTATAAATATGGCCTCAGTGGCCCTTTGTCTCATGGCCTCAGATCTCGCTATCATCTCAGACCTCTAGAGCTGCCATGCATTCCGTACCCACCCCTCACCCACAGCTTAGCTCTCCTCTGCTTTTCTTGAGCAAATAACTTATTTCTTCCACATCTCAGCCGACGGTAATGACTCACACAATGCTGGTAAATTGACATAATGAGCCATCTCATTAGATGTATCCCTGCTCAACCCCATCCCCCAAACTCCCCCAGTTCCAGGGCAAGGAATTCACATGATATAAAGATCAGGGATGAAAAATGAGCTGGTTGCTGAAAAGATGCAGGGTCTACCTGTCTCATAGGGTCAGGATGGGCCTCCACAGATTAGAGTGAGTTTCCCTCCTTCTCATCAGTCTGACTTCTTGCTAAAGATGTATTGAGCAGAACCCAGGGAAGAACAGCAGTGCTAAGACTGGGTCTGGGTAGCCAAGCAAAACCCAGCATCAGCCTGGGGGGTCAGCAAAGAAGGATGATGTCACTCAAGGACAGGACCAGAGTAATGGACAGTGGGTTCATAGATCCGGAGTGGGGGTAGGGAGAACCAACAAATACACGCTATGGGCTGTGGCCAAGAAGTCATGGAATATTTTTAGGTAGAATTCTTGTCACCTCCTCCATGAAGCCTTCTTTGATCTCTCCTAGCTATGAATGATCTCATAAATTCATAGATTTAGAGTTGGAAGTGATCTCAGAGACCAATGAGTCCAACCCTCTCTTTTAACAGATAGAGAAACTGAGACTCAGAGAAGTTAAAGCACCTGCTCAGGGTCACACACCTGGAGATTTGAACCCAGGTCTTCCTGGCTCCAAGTCCAGCACTCCATGCTGCCTCTCTGTCTTTGTCTCTTTCTCTTCCTTCCCTCCCTCTCTTTGTCTCTCTACCTCTCTCTGTCTCTGTCTCTCTCCGTGTGTCTCTGGTCTCTTCTCTCCCCCCCTCTTTCTCTGTGTCTGTCTCTCTGTTTTTCTGTCTCTATCTGTCTCTCTGTCTCTCTCTCTCTGTCTCTCTACCTCTCTCTGTCTCTGTCTCTCTGTTCCCGTCTCTCTGTGTGTCTCTGTCTCTTCTCTCCCCCCTCTTTCTCTGTGTCTCTGTCTCTCTGCTTTTCTGTCTCTGTCTCTCTCTCTCTCTCTCTCTCTCCCCCTCTCCCCCCTTCTTTCCTCTCTCCCTCCTCTGAATTCCCAGAGCACTATCTCTGACATATTGTGATCTGTATTGTAGCTTGCTTTTACTGAAAGGGAAGCAGGTGATGTAGTCTGCATGTTAATAAGGAGTTTTGCTCTGTCAATGTTTGGTGTAAGACGTGTAGCCAGAAAATGTGAATATGACCATGATAAGTTGGTAAATAAGGCTAATTTGCAGATTGGGAGGAGGGGAAGGTCATACACATGGTGGTAGATGAGACTTCACTGAAAATGAGATGTTGTAAAAATCATAAATATAGAGTTGAAAGGGACCTCAGATGACATCTAGGCCACCATCCACAAGTGACTGGTCCAAAGATACACAATTAGAGCAACTAGGTGGCACAGTATACAGAACTCGGGGCCCGGAGTCAGGAAAACTCATCTGCTGGAGTTCAAATCTAGCCTCAGACATTTACTAGCTGTGTGACCCTGGGCAAGTCCCTTAGTCCTGTTTGCCTCAGTTTCTTTATCTGTAAATGACCTGGAGAAGGAAATGGCAAACCACCCCAGTATCTTTACCCAGAAAAATCCAGCACATTGTCACAAAGAGCTGGACATGACTGAAAAACAACTCAATGACAACAGCAACCCAGTTAGTGAGTAACTGAGGAAGGACTCGAACCCCGGCCCTCCAGTTCCAAAGGCCCCAATGATCTTTCCACTGTACCATGTTATCTCTTCTGGACAAAACTGCTGAGGAGGCAAAGTTGGATTAGAGTACCAGAAAACTTAGTGTTGCAGAAATATCTGAGGACTCTTCATTCCCATTGTCCCTTGTAGTGATAGATAGGAAGCCAACAAGACATGAGTGTCCCTATCTGGTGGCCCTCCTCAGAATTGTGGTTAAGTAGGATACACTTTCTTCAAGGTCTGTGCCCTGGTGTGACGTTTGAGGGGAAAACCGTCATCCACAAAAAGTACCAATAACTAAAACTGCTCTTTACTCAATCCAAAGATTGTAGGGACTTATGTGGGTATAATCCAACTGCCTAAAGGGAAACCTAGGCCTTCTCCTAAAGTCCTTCCCTATGAAACAGGTTTAGGGAAGGTGTTGAGGGATTGTAATCACTACACTTCAATATAGGAAGACCTGTAATGTGGAAGAAGGATTAGTTTGTTCTGCTTGGCCCCAGAGGGTAGAACTGGAAGCAATGGTTAAAAGTTGCCTATGAACTTTCCATGAAGATTTTCCTAACAATGAGAATAGTCTGGCTAACTAGAAGTATGGAAGTAAGAAGCTCTTTGTCAGTTGATATGTTAAAGCAGATTGTTTAGACATGCTGAGGATAGCTTTCCTATACTGACTAAAAGGTTGAGTGAGCTGGATGCTCTCTAAGATCCCTTCCTCTATAAATTCTAAGGTTCAATCATACTCCCACACCACTGTCCACTTGGATCTCAAATGAAAGGTATGATCACTAAAGAAAACTACCATCTTTACTGGTGAATAAACCAAGTGGGTAGAATGATTGGGGAAGGGAAGTAGTTTTCTATTGCAAATGTATACTTGGCACATGAAAGATGTACCTTGGATTTAGAGTTAAGGCACCTGCTGACACTCAAGCTCTACCTTAAGACTCAGAGCCCTCCCCTCAACCTGGTCCATTTCCTTTCCAGTCCTGGAAACCAATAGAGAGCTCCCAGCTGGATACATTCATACCTGTTATTTGCTCTAACCAAGCAGAACTCCCAGCTATCAAGCCAAGAGGCTTGATCCCCAGCCCATCTACCCAGATCTTAAGTTTTTTCTTTCTTTCTTTCTCTCCCTCTCTCCCTCCCACCTTCTCTCTCCCTCCCTCCTTCTCTCTCTCTCTCTCTCTCTCTCTCTCTCTCTCTCTCTCCTCATAGGAGGGATATGAAAGTTCTGTAATCCCACTCAGGAAAATAATTCTTCCATCACCAACAGAGAGCAGGCACCTGCAAGTACCCACACACTCCAGCTCCCCCAAAATGGAACACCCACAGTTCCTCCATCATATTTTGAAAACCATATAAAAATAACCTTCATTCTCAAGAAAATTCATAAACTTTGCTAAAGTGAGACTTCCCTCTGATATTGTGGAAAAAGTAATTTGGATTATGCAAATGAGACCTGGAGCTGCTCAAAAGCCACCTCTGACCTGGTTGCGCTGACTCCTGTCATTCACTCATTCGTTTCCTGAATGCTTGCTCTGTGTGTGGCCTTGTTGGGAATCCAAAGATGAAGAACACACAGACCCTCCTACACATAGGTCTCACTCTCTCGTGGGAAGTAAGGGAAATGTCCATGAATAGTGGCAATATTAGGGAAAGGATGATAAAATGACATTCATTTGGTCCAAATGCAAATAGAAAGGCAGTGCAGAATGATGGATAGAGAGATAGTCTTAAAGTTGGGTTTCAAGTCCCAAGTCTTTATGACCTGGTCAAGTGATTTAACCTCTCTCTCTAGGCCATGGTCTAAAACTATAAATCACAGAGAAAGTGGCACCCCAGAGAAAGGGCTCGCTCTCCCTATCCCCACTCATATGATTGGGGCAACTTCTCCAGAGAGCACTTGACTTCCACCCTCATCAGTGATCTAAGCACAACCATGAGGTTGACAGGGCAAGTAAAAGTCTATAGGTCAAGATGACCTGTCCCATTTTCAAGTAGCAAGGGCAAGATGGTAAAAAAAAAAAAACATGTATAAACACTGGTAAAGAATCCAAAGGAGACTCATATGTAAAGTTTACCCATGGGGCAACAGGTAACTCACTGCTTCCTTAGTACTGGGAGGTTTTTTTCTCCCTTCATGGAGTTCTCATGAATTTCCCTTTAGATATAATTCTTTGCTGGGCTCCAACAATTGATCCTTCTGTACAATCCATAGCTGGTTATTCTGTCTATGCTCAGGGGTCACTATGAAGCATGCTATCTTTCTACATCTCTCTGTTGGTGCTTCCTCTGTCATAGGCCACTACCACTCTTGCAGTCACTGTTCCAACCTTTGGTACATTA
>CM053772.1:241294614-241320921 GCA_028658325.1 Potorous gilbertii | reverse complement strand
TGAAGCCATGGCCCAGGCCCACGGGTAGACAGAACGGGTCACATTGTTGCCCTCCTCATATTGCAGCCATCCGTCAGAGGACATAGTTCCAACATTGTTGGCATCTCTGACTTCTTTATGAAGGGAGACTTTTTATCATATATTTCCACTCTCCTACCAGGAATGGAGACACCTAAACTACAAGAACCACAGACCACTTTGCTTTAAGATTGGCAGTCTCCTTCTTCATTCTTTGCCTCATTTGTTTTCCATGATGGCCCTTAGAGAATGGCAAGGCAGGACTCAAAGGACCAAACAGCCATAAATCTAGAGATGGAATCTTAGAAGCTATCTAGTTCAATGCCCCATTTTAAGATGAAGAAATGGAGACCCAGAGAGGTTTACTTGCTTGCCCAAGGTCACACAGGCTGGATGGGGAAAGAATATCCAGAGAAGTTAGTCACACTGCAAGTGAATGGAGGAGTCATGTAGTAGGAGACCTGACTCAGGTCCCTCCAGTAGCTCAGATTCAACACTGGAATGAAAAGAGATACTCAAGGAATGCCTAACAATTAACAAAAAGTTGGCTTAGCCAAAATGGGGAATGGATCTTCAGAGTAGGGAAGGGTTATTTGTTGAGGGTATGACATGCGTTTAGCTGG
Source organism: Potorous gilbertii (assembly GCA_028658325.1). Lineage (NCBI taxonomy): Eukaryota > Metazoa > Chordata > Mammalia > Diprotodontia > Potoroidae > Potorous > Potorous gilbertii. The sequence goes on along the minus strand of CM053772.1, from coordinate 241,320,280 downwards.
GTGCCACTTCTCAGTATTAATTGGTCCTGCTGATATTCTGGCCAGAAGTTTAAGGTAGAATCCAGTAAAAATCAGGGCTCTGAGGTTTTTCTCTTTAATCCACTGAAGAGTTACATTCTCAGACTGAACCTTTAGTCCCTTGAAGCAATTAGATCTTGAGGATGGCTGCAATAACTTTTAAGGTAAAACTAACCTAGACTACATGAGGGTTGGACCCAAAAATAAGACTCCTACTACGTGTCAAGAACTGAAACCTGCTCTTAGTCTTTCGGCATCAAAAACAACTGTTTGTTCTCCCATGCTAAGGTTCTCTCCAATGATTAAATGGAAGCTCCTCTCCAGGATAACTTACAGATCCCTCCTGGACCATGAACGGTTCCACCTTGTATACACGTCCATATTCTCTAGGGCTACGCAAGGCTCCACGAAGCAAATTGGTGTTTAAATCACAGAACCCTAGCTAGTCAAAGTAAGAAGGGACCTCAGAGAAGATATAGCCCAACTTTCTCATTTTACAACTGAGGAAACTGAATCTTTTTGATAGGAAAGAACGTATCTGAGGTTGCATACTAAGTTAGGGACAAGCGTGGGACTCAACCCCAGGTCTCCCAGTTCCCAGTCCAGAATGTCCTGCATTGCCTCACTTAGCCTCCCATCCATGGAGAAGGAGTGACTGGAAATTGAATTGAGAACATAACTATTCTGCCACCTGCTCTCAGGACATGTTTGCTACAAAGCACCTGATGATACATTCCCTAAGGTGACTGCTGCATCCACAAGAATCACATACATACACAATTAGAATCTCAGAGTTAGAAGGGATCCCAGGGGCACTCAGTCTACTATTTGTCCAAATATGAATTCTCTCTACAATATCCCTGAAAGGAAATCATCCAGGCTTCACTCAAAGAGAAATGAAGTCTCATAGGTCTCAAGGTAGCTCAGCTCACTGTCTTCTGCCCTCATGAGACCATATCTGGGGTGCTGTATTTGATTATGGGTGAATTTTAGGAAAGACATTGACACAATGGAACTGATCCAAAGTAGGATGACTAGGACTCTGAGGGAATAGGAAAATATGCCATAGTTCATTAAAGCTGAGGGGAACTGTTAGCTGTCAGGCATTCTTTGAGTATCTCTTTTCATTCCAATGTTGAATCTGAGCTAATAGAGGGACCTGAGTCAGGCCTCACCTATTAGATGACTCCTCCATTCACTTGCTACATGACTCTAACTTCTCTAGGCCTTGTTTCCCCATCCAACCTTTGGGAGAAGAAAGTATGAGTCACAAAAGGAAAATGTTGCCCACCACCCCTTCTCTGCTAGAGTCATTCTTGCCACCTCTTCCTCACTAGAACCTTGGACTTCACCCTTGAAATCACCCTGGGCCCTGACAATTAAGCTCTCACCTTATTTTCCTTGGATTCAAGCAAGGAAGTCTCCAGCTCACTTGCTAGGCATCACTACACCATGCTTTTGCTTATGCCCCTCCTCTTCCCAGTTTCCCTTTTATTTTGCCTTTTCCCACTCTAATATAAACTGCATGTGTTTGGGAACTGTCTGACTTGCCTACATTTATTTGTATAACCAGCACTGAGCACAGCACCTGATGAATAATAAAAACTTAGTAAGATAAAAGTACTCATTTCTCACCTAGTTGTACTACTTTGGGATTTCTCTGATTTCTTCATCAGGCCCTAGAAAGCTCATTATTGGAAATACCTCATCACCATGCACCGTAAGCCTTGGTGCTCTACCTTATCACTATCCTCTGCCCCTCTCATTAGGAGGTGGAACCATATGCCAAAATATTCATTTAAGGAGGGAGTTCAGCACAGACTATCCTCATTTCTAACCTAGCTGCACTACTCTGGGATTTCTCTACCATTCCTTCCCTCCTCTCAGCTCGTCAGCTACCTTTTGTGTATTTTCTCTCATTGGATTGTAAATTCCTTGATGACAAAGATTGTCTTTGTTCATATTTGTATCCCCCGCACTTAGCATAATGCCTGGCACATTTAGATGCTTAATCAATGTTCATTAATAATTATTGATTAATTTTATCTATCTGCCCAAGGCACTGTGATATCCCACTAAACTGGAAAGCGGAAAGCCAAACTTCTAATTCTGGCAATGTAACTAATTCATTATATTATTTCATCCAAGTCTCTTCCCCTCAATTTCCCAAACAAAAATAAGAGGTTGGATTAAGTGACATATCAGGGTCCTTCCATTTCTAATTAAAATATTTTGATGGAACCATGATCTCATTAATTAGGCACTCCCTCCAACAGTACAGAGCCCAACCTATCCTTTCTTTCTAATCCTGGATAACTTATTCTTATCTTTCTATAAATACTCAATATTTTAGAAGTATTTTAATCTTTAGCCCTAGGCCTTTTAAGATTCAATAGGTACCAGAGCAACAATTGAGCTGTCCTTCTGCTACACAACATTCTAGCTACATGATCAATATGTTTTATTTTTTAGTTATAGATGCCCTTGATATATCTTCTGCCACTATTCATACAAAAGTCATCTGTGGTAATAGACTACAACTCATTGTCCTTGTTTACAACTTGCCCTTGGAGTTACCTACATCTGTGATTCTTTTGATATTGTAGTGTTCTGTGATTCACAGTTATAGAGACTCTGTGTTCTGTGATTCACATACCAAGAGAATATTGACATCTTAATAGATGGTCTTTCACTGCAGGAAATTGACGGATATCATTGAAAGTATTGCAGAATCTCCCAAGTGAAATTCAATCTTCTTTCTTCCTCCTATTCACTGTTGACTTCAGTTTATTACTCATCTTTTCAGGTCATGTCCAAAACTTGATACCGACAGATAAACTCAGTGGACTGCTCAGCCAACTACAGGGCATAATCTGAATGACAGGAATTCTTCACCTCTCTTTTTTCTGTGTAGATTGTTATGTTCAAATGAAATAATATTCACAAAGTGTTTTGCAAACTTTAAAGTTTTATATAAATGTTATGATGAGAAAGGTGACAATGACAATGATGAGGAGGAGGAAGAAGAGGAGGAGGTAGTGAATCTTTTCTGAGTGACAGGATTTCATTAACTAGTCCCCATAGATTTCTAGGACATTATATATACATAATGCCAGTTGCAAACAAGAGCATCTATAGAATTTTCTTATCTGTAGCTTCATTTGATATTGATCCTTGAATGGTTTTTAAACAAAATTCTCTCTATGGTTGCATCTACAAAGGAATTTTGTATTATCTTAATATATAGGTAAGGAAATACCTTATTGGAGGAAAGCCTTGAAGGTACCTTGTTCTATACCAACGCTTTTGTGTCATTTTGTAGTGCCACCTTATTTTTTATGCTTCTCAAACATTAGTATAAGTTTGAAGATATAGTCTGCTGTAGAAAATCATTTGCAAAAGACTTCTTATTCCCATAATCTATTTTTATTAAGGATATGTCCCCAATACTTCCCATGACAGTTTATATAGATGAAAAGTAGGACAGGGCGGCGATTCCATTTCTTTGGCTGTCAGATTGGGGTGGGTCAGTGGGGAGTGTACAAGAGCATCTGATTCTGGATAAGATCTAGTCATTAATAGGGATGGATAGTGGCTAATATCTTCTCAAACACCCATTTGGATAGTATCATTCTTAGTCTTTTCAAATTATGCTTGTGGAATCTTTCTTTTTTTGAGAAATCTTGAAAAGTAACTGCTTTTAAGACTGTTGCCCCAGGCTTGGATTTACCTGGTACATATTTGGTCAGGTCCAACCATTCTTCCCAATTTTCACATTAAGTACTACTCACACTTCATATAACATATTAGGTATGAGAGGCTATGGTCTAAATGTTGTAGACCCACTGTAATCAATGATGAGGAGAGATCATTTTATACATGCTGGTCAATCCATTCCAATTCATATCTGTTGTCATCTTTCCAGTTTCCTCTATAAAAGTCTTTGGAACGATCTAACTTCCTATAGCCATGTTTTCTTCTCCACATTTTTTGTACACAATGTCTTCTCATCTTTACCTTTCTCCTAATTTGGTGATGATGCTGACCTTTGCTCTAACTTTTCAATGATGTAATTCCACAGACAGCTCCAGGTCAGGCTGCATTCTGGACTTCCTTTACCAAACCTAGTTCTCCAACCCTAGAATTCACATTGGAAGCACTCTCTATTTCTATGTCCTCTCCTGATTGGAAAGTTCCTCCTAGAATCTACATTAAAGACAGGAACCCAGACCAGCCAGATCTCATTTCTCTGCAAGCTAAACTGCAAATTTTATCTATCATGCCTCCAGACCAAACAGATACCTTTGTCCCTCCCCTTTTTCCAACTTTCTTTTTTTCTCACTTAATAGTATTTTATTTTTCCAATTACATGTAAAGATAGTTTTCAACATTCACTTTTATAAGATTTCGAGTTCCAAATTTTTTCTCCCTCTCTCCTCTCCCCTCCCCCTCCACAAGACAATAAGAAATCTGATATTGAGTAAACATGTACAATCATATCAAACATATTTCTACATTAGTCATATTGTAAAAGAAGAATCAAAACAAAAGGAGAAAATCAGGAGAAAGGGAAGAAAAGATAAAAGTATGTTTTGATCTGCATTCAGACTACATAGCTCTTTGTGTGGATGTGGATAGAATTTTCCATCATAAACCTTTTGTAATTGTATTGCTTTTATTGGTCATTGTATTGCTAAGAATATCAAAGATGATCATCACAAATGTTGCTATTACTGCATATAATGTTCTCCTGGTTCTGCTTACTTCACTCCGCATTAGTTTATGTTAGACTTTCCAGATTTTTCTTAAATCTGCCTACTCATCATTTCTTATAGCACAGAATGGTGGCCTAGTCATACCAGATCTAAAACTCCATTATAAAGCAGCAATCATCAAAACTATTTGGTGCTAGCTAAGAAATAGAGATGTGGATCAGTAGAATAGGTTAGGCACACAAGACACAATAGTCAATTACTTTAGTAATCTACTATTTGATAAACCAAAGATTCCAGCTCCTGGGATAAGAGCTCTCTTAACAAAATCTTCTGGAAAAAATGGAAAATAGTATGGCAGAAACTGGACATAGATCAACATCTTACACCATATACCAAGATAAGGTCGAAATGGGTGCATGATTTGGACAGAAAACTGAAAACAAATAAAGTAACTTTAAAAAAAGAGTGATACCATAAGCAAATTAGGAGAGCAAGAAATAGTTTACTTTTCAGATCTATGAAGAAAGGAAGAATTCATGACCAAAAAAGAGACAGAGAATATTATGGAATGAAAAATGGATGATATTGATTACATTAAATTAAAAAGGTTTTGCACAAAGTCAACTTTCTTTTTTATGTTTTCTTGCCCTCTTAGAAGATAAGCTTCTTGAGAGCAGGAACAATCATTCTGCTCAAATCTATTTTCCCCACACATAGCATAATAACATAAAAAGTAGCAGCAATAGAAGATCAGGTAAAAATGGAATAATATAGAGCTGTCCGGGAATGTGGTAGTAGGAAGACCTAGATCTAACCAAGATAAAACCAGAACTGGCCTATAAGAATTAGATAACCATCAATGCAAAGCAATAAATTTTTATTATTGTTTAGCAGCCACTCAGTTACTTAGTCACTCAGCCAGTCAAATGGGCAAGTACTTAGTCTGTCAGTGTGTAATCCAGAGAAATCATCAGTTATATAGTCAGTCAGCCAGCTAGTAACTCAGCCAACCTGCCAATGAACTGGCCCTCTAGTCATCCAATAAGAAACTCAGTCAACTAGTAAGCAAGTCGTTGGTCAGCCAGTAACTTAGTGAGCCAGTCAGCCAGCTAGTCAATCAGTCAGGCATCTAAGAAGTTAGTCAGACAGTCAGTCAACTAGTTAACCAGTGAAATGGGAGCTTTGGTTACTTTTCAGAACGCTCTCACCTCAGGTTCTTTTGTACTTATGGGCCCCATGCTGCTCTGAGTAGAAACACAGTGAGTCTAGACTTGGTTTCCTCCCTAGGAAGTTACTAGCTGTGCCACGGTTAGCTAATCTGCCATAAAATATTTATCCCTCCACTGTGCTTCCGACAACATCCAGCTGTTTCCAGAGAACAAATGCATAAAGGTGGTGGTGTCTCCCTGACTGACTGGTCTGATCCTAAGGCTTTAGCATAGGTAGACAAATGGCTCAGTCAGGGGCTCTGACTATGATTCAAGATTACCCAACTATTGACCTCTATCTCTTACATCCTTCCTTGCCAATCCACAACCACAGGGCAGTGGCCTCAAGCCCTGATTTCAGCTCATCTTTCCCTGCCTCTTGTTCTTTCCATTACTGCTTCCTATACCAGCTCACCATCTCTGTTCACAAACAGATACCAATGCCAAGCCTCGGGGAGTTTTTCCCAGGCTTGTTTTGACAAGTCATTGAACACACAGAATACATCTATTCCTTCTGCTGGTAATAAATACCATAAAAAAGATTGAAATATAACCTTTTTGCTGACAGAGCGAGGCAGTGAAAGAAAGCAAGGTGTTGTCATATGAAATATGTCCTGCTAGATTTTTCACATTTAAGTTGTCAAAGTGAGTCAACCAGGCCTTCCCTGAGGATAGAATTAAGGGCCCCAAGCAAAGTAGACACACTTAGTATTCTGGTCGTTGCCCATTAAGACGACCAGTCAGAGAAGTTATTATTGTGCAGTTTACACGGTGATAAACAATTGAAGATTCTCTCTCTCCTGAAAGACTGTGCAGTCATTACAAGTTTTTCATTTGGAACAACACACCAGTCCCCAAGTGGCTCCAGCCATGCCTTGAATGAGAATGATAGAAAATGGAGTGAAGGTAATTTTGGCAGTCATAGTGACCTGATAGGACCTTATTTACCTCAGAGTTACAGAGGAGGTAACCAGCCAGCTGGTAAAGGTTTCTGGGTGGCGAGGATGGCCACTTGTGAAGGAGGACCAAGTCCAAACTGGTGTTCCTCTAGGCTTGGCTCTCTTCAATCCCACAGGAGTTGCTGCAAAGTCAGGTCTGGAAGATCACTGATGGCAAGTACCATCTCCAAAGGTTGTGGAAATAAGATATGAATCTTACATTGTTGTACCATTGCTCAAAAATCTTTAGTGGCTCTCTCTATCCCTGGGATAAAATATAAAGTTCTAAACCTTGGTATTTAAAACCTTGTCCAATCTGGCCCAACCTACCTCTCCAGTGTCATTTTATAGTACTTCTTTTTATGGATTTGGCATTCTTGCCACAGTGGCCTGTTTCCTAAATTTGAATGTGAATTCTCACCTGTATGCCTCCCTCTCCCCCCATCTGGAACATATTCCCTCCTAATCTAGGATTTGGGGATCTATCATCCTTCAATGATCATTCTGGTTGCTACCTTCTCTATGAAGCCCCCACACCCAATTCCCTCAGCTCACTCATATTCCACCTCAAATATTTCTCTTTGTCTGTTTTTAACTTTTCCTCTTTTATTTATTTTCCCCTCTGTTAGTAGAATGTAAACTCCATGAAAGCAGGGATTTTTGTTTTGTGTCTTGAGGAACTAATGTAGTACTTTGCACATGGATAAAGAAATAAATGAAGAATTATTTATTAGGCACCTATTATGTGCCAACAACTCTACTGAGCATGGAAAATGCAAAAATCAAAAGGAAGACAATCCCTACTACACCTAAGCTATACCTAAAGGTAAATTCCTAAAGCTGTAAGATAGATGGCAATTCCTGAGGGTCCTTAGGGTGTAGCATCGGGGCACATTGCAAGATAAACTGGTCTAAGGGGTACAAAAACACTGTAGATGGCAAGGACTAGTGATCCACAGACATGTAATAAGTATTTGTTGAATTGAGGAAGGGAAACAGAAGAGGAGGAGAGGGAAAGACTCCATAGAAGGGAATAGCTTAAGAATTTCCAAAGACCAATTCCATGGAGAAAAATTAAAAAGGATTCCAAACAAGAAATATCTTGCCCACAGTCATATAGAGAATAATTAGTATAGTTGAGACTAGACCCTAACTCGTCAGACTCCAAGTCCTATATTCTTTCCACTACACTCTTTAGGCTTTCAAACAGCTAAAAATCTCAGAAAAGGCTGACTTCCCCACTGTCATACACAAAGGCAGGGAATGTGGGGTGTATTAAAAGCTCTAGACTTCAGGCTGGAACACTTGGGAGCCAGTCATATACTACTGTCCATAACTGAGATGGTAAGAGCTTTTTGCTGTCCAGGGTACTTAAAGAACTGGAAGATTTAATTAGTGAGCTGCTGTTGGGGATCAAGTCATCTCATATCTGTAGGCCTTATTCTCTACCTCTATAAAATGTGGTTACTAGCCCTAGAACTTGCCTGCCTCCAAAAGGATAAGAGCAGACATGAATGCAATTTGAGTTTTGAAGAAGAAAGATAGCCAAGAAATCCAAGACGTTAGAATTAGCATTAGATCTTGCTGTTGAGTAACCCTGGGGTTAATATCAGAGACTAATGAAGAACTGAAAGGGTACTTTGTTGGAGAAAATAACTGGATGGGAATAAAATATTTAATCATTCTCCCCATACTAGACTGATATCCTCAAATAATAAGCACCTAATTTGGAAAATTAGGAAGGGTCAAAGCACTTACTAAGCGCCTACTGTGTGTTAGGCAGATAGGTGGTATGGTGGATAGAGCACTGAACTTGGAATCATCAAGATTCATCTTCATGAGTTCAAATCTGGCCTCATGTGGAGGCTATATGGCCCTGGGCAAGTCACTTAACCTTGTTTGCCCCAGTTTTCTCATATGTAAAGTGAGCTGGAGAAGGAAATGGCAAACTACTCTGTATCTTTGCCACAAATATCCCAAAGAAAAGGTTCTAGGCACTATGCTAAGTGCTTTATAAATATCTTCACAACAACCCTATGAAGGGGGTTCTGTTATTATCTCATTTTACAGTTAAGAAAACTGAAGCAAAGTTTAAGTGACTCACCCAGGATCACAAAGCTAGTAAGCGTATGAAGCTGGATTTGAACTCAGGTCTTCCTGACTCTAGACCTTTATCCACAGTACCACCTAGCTGCCTATGCTAACGTTAGCCTCATTTTACAAATAAGGAAAATGAGGCAGTCTGAGATTAAGTGACTTGCCCAGGGTCACAAGCTATTGTCTCAGGCCAGATTTGAATTTGGGTCTTCCAGAGCATTCCTGATCCATTGATCCATTAAGCAAAACAGACATTTTTTCCACAAATGATAAGGACCAAATCTAGGAAACCAAAGAGATTCTAGAAACATCCAGCCAAAGGGGATCCTGAGGGTAGGAATCAAGATGCAAGATGGAAGTCTCCATCTGTCCTTTGCCTGACTTCCAAATATGTCTTGATTTGTACAACCTTTGGCATCTCCTTACTTTCAGTTTCTGAAAACACATAAGAAGATGTTTTTATTTTTCCAGATCATTGTACTATTGTTAGAATAAACTGCCACCATTTGGATGGTGTTATGTTGGTCATGACCTTGTTTCCTTCTATAGTTATGGTTAACTGACTAAAATAGAATAATTCACTCATCCTTGCTCTGTGAAACTGATCCATGCAGGCTGTAGATTGATTTAGAAAACTACAAATTAACATTATTAGTATTGTATTTTTATTTATTTTATTAGACAATTTCCAATTAAATTTCAATCTGGTTCTGGTTGTGCTCTGGAGTCTTACTGGCCACAGTGCAGCCCTTCCATGAGTTTGACATCTCAAGAGACAAGAAGACCTGGGTCCAAGTATTGTGTCTGACACCCTTGTCTGTGTGATCCTGTGTGATTCTTAATATGTCAGCGCCACTATTGCCACCACCCCCAACTCTCTAAAATCATGCTTCAGAGCAGGCACTAATCTGTTTTGGCACAGGGAATTTCTTCACTAAGAATTCCAAACACCATTCACTCACTTCAAGTATTTGACTATATTTGTAGCAAAGTAGGTACAATTAGGTTACATTTCTCACTAATACTTAACTGACCCCAATCATTGCTTATTTTCTCTGAAAAGGTGAATGTTCCTTTCAACTCACTAATTCTAATATTTGTGATTATGTTTATGATATTTGCAATATTTGATTATTATTCTTCAAAACCTCTCACAGACTTTCCTCTTCAGCAGTCTTTAACTCCTCAAACAAAGGGATCTGATTCCAATGAAGATAAGTGGACAGGATGAAAGTGTCTCTCCCAACCTCCAGCCCCAGAGGAGGAAACACCTTTCCTATTCTAATATTGCTTCATGAATCCATAAAGTTTGCTGGGTTTGAGCAAAATCTATTTTAAAATGTTCACTTTAATTTAAAATATCAATTCCATCCCTTTCAAGCCAAAGGAGAAACTCTGATAAGCTTATAAGACCTTTTGTATTGCCCCCTTTTTCTCTTATCTCTTAGCCTAAATAATCTTTCTCCCCTCATCAAGAACATTTAGCTGCTAGGAATTTACTGATTAATTTTCATTCAGTCATTTCCATAGCAACCATCAGACCAGGTCAAATACCTGAGCACCCTGGTTTTAACACTCCTGGTTACAAATCTAAGTCATAACTAAATACAACTTTTAAAACACCTTTTAACAGACAATAAAACAATTTTCAAAAGATATGGGTGCATTCTCTGTGACCGAAAATTTAGGAGATGGTGGTAGAATCTACTAAGGGACTATGATATGGTTAAAGGAGCCCAGGGCATGGGAAGACTTATATGAATGGATTCAAAGTAAAAGGACAAGAACCAGGAGAACAATGGATCCAGTGACCACAACAATATGATCCAATGAGATAACACAAGCAAAGTCCTTTAAAACCTTAAAGTGCTGTACCATGGTAGCCATTATTATAGGGAGCACAGTGGGTAGAGTGCTGGTCTTGAAGTTGGGAAGACTCATCTTCCTGAGTTTAAATCTGATCTCAGACACTTACTAGCTGTGTGACCCTGGGCAAGTCATTTAACCCTGTTTGCCTCAGTTCTTTATCTGTAAAATGAGCTGGAGAAGAAAATGGCAAGCCATTAAATCGTCTTTGCTGAGAAAACCCCAAATGGGATCATGAAGAGTCAGAGACGACTGAACAACAAATTGTTTTATCACATTTGAAATGATACCAAACTCTGATGAATATGAAAAATAAAGATATGCCAAAATCTTAGGAACGCAATGCCGAATCATGTGAAACATGATTGCTATAAAAGGAGATATATTGCTTATTAAAAGTTTTGCAAGAATGTCAAAAGATGTAAGGATCATTTTATGTTAATAAATGTGTCTATTTTTCTTTGTCCCAGATAACTTACACATCTGTTTGAGAGGTGAGCTTTGTGACCCTGGGTGGCTGACTTCACTTCATTTAAACCTCAGTTTCTTCATATGTACAACTGGGATATAAATACCACTGACTTCATCAGGCTATTGTGAGGATCACATGAAATAATGTCCTTTGCAAATGTGAAAAGCCCTGTCTACATGTGGGCTATCATAATCATTAATAGCAAGAGACTTGTCTTGAATTTTCCATATACGATGGCCAGCATGAAAGTTCTACCTATAATGAGCATTTCATCAAAAGAAATGACTGACCTGTTTCTCTGATGTCAGGATCACCCAGCCCCATCAGTCCCCTATTAACCAGACAGTAGCCATACTAGAATCAGCAGGGCAGGCTGATCTAAAAGCTTAGTGCTGACTGAACATCTGTCAATATGTTGGTCAGTGGGTCTGAGAACACTTGGCAATCCCATAAAGAATCTTTAAAGCTAGGTTATTAAAAAACAAGCCCTGCTAGACACAGACAGACTGTTCTAATTGCTCCCCCACAAACCTGAGAAATCAATGGCTTCTCTCTACGTTCCCCCACCCCAGCATAGAATGATAATTCAAGCCACTTTTTAAGCACTGCAGAACCTGCAGCCTTGAGGCCACATATGCCCATCTAGATCCTTGGGTATGGCTTTTTGACTAAGTCCAAGTTTTACAGACCATATCCTTTTTTAAAAGGGATTTGTTCTGTGAAGTTTGGATCCAGTCAAAGGGCTGCACTTGAGGACCTAGAGGGTCACATGTGGCCTCAAGGCTGCAAGTCCCCCACTCCTGGTCTAGCTGTTGGGACCCTCAAGTAACTGGGAGGGAAGAGCAAAGATCAGCCTGCTTGAAGCCCAGGGTACTCCATCAGTGAAAGAACCCAAGTGGAGATCAGATCAATAGATAATCAATATTTATAGCACCCTGAACTGGAAGGAAGTAGGGGGAGAAAGTGGGGGTGCTGGGATAACATATATTGGAGAAGGAAATAGTCTATACTTGTTTTGCCTTCCCTCAACCAAGGCACTCGCACATACTCCCCCATGTATAAAAAGAGGCATTAGTTGGAAGACATCCCACCAGAGCTATAACTAGGGTGGAGCAAATGGGCTTTGTCCCAAGGTATCAACATCCAGGGAAGGGAGCATCACCATCCTCCCCTAAAGAATATAGTAACCCCCTCACCCAGGGCACTATTTATGTGGCATTCCTATTAAGGGATGAAGGTGAAGCCCATATTGCCCACTCTGCCTAAACAAGATTGTGCCCAAAGTGATTCTGCCTCTGCACCATTGTTTCCACTTCCTGACCCTCCCTCCCATCCCAAGGAGCATATGTAGGTCACTGCTCTCCAGAGGGGGAGGAGGGGGAATGAAGAAACATTTCTCAACCCATCCCAGACACAAATAGATGTTTCCAGGAGGATAAATGAGCAGATAACAGCAAAAGATAATACAAGCAGCTTCTGAGAAATGGGGCATGAATTGTAGGTCCAAGAAATGAATATAAATACACCAGCTATTTTCATCTTAATTGGAAAAGAACCAGCCGAGACAAGATGTGCTGGAGAGCTCCCGTCACGTGGCACTCCCAGATGAGGGACAGTCACCGCTGCCCTTGTGGCTGCTGGGACCTCTAAGGGCTCCCCTAGAGAGACAGATACTCTTCTGTTCTGGACAAATCTTACGCAGGGCCCAGGATCTGCCCTCCCCCTCCCCCATGAGAGGGATCAACATTTGAAGTTCAGATATAACAAGCTTCTCTTCTAACTCTTCTTTATTGCCTTGGTATTTTTGTCTGACTTCAAATTCTCTCTCTGATGCTTCCTCCTGGAAGCTTGGGGGTGATTCTGGGCTCTCAAGTCAATGCCGGCAGAACACAAGGTCTGGAAGGACCTCAAATTCCAATTCGGTCACGAATAGTGCATCTGTCAGCACAGTTAAGGTTGGAAAAGCCTGTCACCAAAGGTTTGAGCACAGTCAGGGAGGGGGAATGTTCTTGGACATAGCAAATCATGAAACCACCTACTATAGCATCTGAGATCTTCATCCTGGAGGAAATTTTTTAAGTGGGCAGAGACCTGATCAGTAAATTTAAGGGACTATTATGGGACAGAGGAATTAACCTTATTCTGCTTGGCCCTAGAGGGCAGAACCTAGAGAGCTTGTGTGACCCTGATGAAGATATTTAACTTCTCAGGGCCTCAGTTTCCTCAGCTGTAAAAAGAAAAGGTTTGAATTAAGTGGCTTCTAAGGTCCTCTGCAGCTCCAGATTTATAATCCCAATACTCCAAGGAAATTGCTCCCATTTGAACTCAGTGCATGGGGTAGCTCCCTGGATGGCCCTAAGGACAAGGTGCTTTGTATGCCTAGGATTCCTGAATAAGAAAGCTGCAACCCTGGAGGAGTCTCTCCCCACTTACCGACTCCATTAAAAGAGGTAGTCCCAGAGGTCAGCCTCTATTAGCCCAACTCACTTCCTCTGAGAACATCTGGTTATTACCTCTGGCCTCAGTTTGCCATCCTCTTGGTCTCTCTGGCCCCTGTGGGCAATGCCTCTGCCTACTCTACCACATACCCAGTCCTAGCACACAATCTATCATCTGACATCCTGATCTAGGAAGATGTACCTGGTTCCATTCCAGCTCCTGCCCTATTCCAGTTCACCTGACTAAAGTCTTACCTAATCCCGTTCTAAAGGTCTGGCCCTGACTCCTCTGAAGGGGACCTAGCCACAGCCCACTCCCACTTCATTTCAGTGGGGATAAGCAATTACCAGGACAAACTCCATCTTCCTACCTAGCACTTGCCATATGGCTCTGAGATCCCTGGGAAGACTAAGCAGGAAGGCAAATGAATCCCCAACCAATGACAAGCAAATCAAACTTCAACATCAAGTAGCAGATTCAGCCTTAACAATCAGCTGGTAAAGTTGCTTTAGGCAAATGGACCAGGATGTAGAAATGCGTGTCAGCAGTGAAGATCTGATTTCCAGGGGCTCAATAATAAATAACAATAACATTTCTATAGTGTTTTAAGGTTTGAAAAACACTCTGCAAATCTCTCATTTTATCCTCATAACAACTGGGGAGATAGGTACTAATTATTTCATAGATAAGGTAACTGAGGCAGGCTGCAGCTAAGTAACTTACCCAGAGTCACACAGCTAGGAAGTCTCTGAGACTGGATTTGAATTCAGGTCTTCCTGATTCCAAGTCCAGTGCTCTACCCACTGTACCACATGGAGTTGGACTGGGGGCATAAAGGTCTCATTGAAAAGAAAAATATAATACTCATTTTATAAGTGAGACTCAAGTGACTTGCCCATGGGCACACAGCAAAGTAATGGCAGATCTGGAACCAGAACCCTGGTCCCCTGCTTCCCAGCCCAAGATTCTTTCCACTGCATCAACCACTGTGCTCACATGACATCTGCTGTCCATTCAGACTTTTTATATTTCACAGCAGGGACTATATTAATAGCCTCTTCTCCTTATGATCTCCTTCCTGCACTTAGCCTCTGGGGGACACAGAGCTTCCCAAAATAATTCTTCCTGTAACATTTCACAAGCTCCAAGAGCAGATGTTTGCTAACAGTGATTTTATGTGTTGGGCTAAAGCACAGGAAGCTGTCACACAGCTCATATCTAATCTCTTCTGAAACAATGCAAGAATAAGAGAAAACTAATATATAGATATAGATATCAGAAATCAATCAACAAGCATTTATTAAGAACCTACTTGAGAATCTGGCAAAGGGGATAAAAAGATGAAGAACGAACTAATCCCTACCCTCAAGGAACTCATATTCTATAGGGGAGATAACATGTACATCCATAAAATACATCAAAAGGAAATACAAGGCACTTTGTGGGGGAGAGGAAGCAGGGAGAAACTAACAGTTAGAATCAGGAAAAGGCCTCATGGAGGAGGTAGAGAGCCATGATTTCTTAGGGAAATGGCCAGGGCACTGGTCAAAAATTCCAGCCTCACTTTAGGATGTTACTTATCTCCAAAGACCAAAATAATGACTATAACCCTCTGCGCTGATTGGCTCACGCATATCTATTAGGCTCAAAGTTGGACCATCTGGTCTAACTCCCTGATGTTACCGAGGCTGATGCAGGGTAGGTGACTTGCTCAAGTTCACACAGGGAGTGCCACATGCAGTATCCGGAGCTATGCTGAAGCCAGCTCATAAGAGAAAATCACTAAATTTTCAGTGGAAGCATTTACACCTTGGAAATTTGGCAAATACTAAAAATTATGGTTTGATTTGTTATTTTGCTGACTTTCTGGACTTAAGAAAATGGTAGATAATATTTTAATAATGCAGATTAAACTGAAAAGTGTATTCTATGAGCATTTTTTGTAGTCAGTTATTAAACTTTTACCAGTGCACCACTGATTTTAATCCAAAGACTCTTCCTTTGTAACACATTTCCTTTACTTACAAAAACATTCACTGACACATACTCACAATATACACTTATGCATAGATGCTTTGAGAAAACACTGATGTTAAAGAGTTGGACTTTGGGAGCCATTTGGAATCCGTGAATAGGATCTGACCCAATCTTCTCATTCTCCAACTCAACCAATGGGCCAGTTGGATATCATTTCTGGATCATAGGCATTTTTCATCCAATTTGTTTGTTCACTGTGGACTACTAGAAATATCTTTCACATTGATAGAGATTTCACTGAGAAGACTTTGTAGTATACTGGGACTTGATTTGATTTATACAATGTCGCATGAAAATGGGAGGATCTAGAGAGGTTTAGCATCAATTAAATTTAATACGATATGTGGAGTGTGAGTGGGCAGTCAGTTGGTGCACTGGGTCTGAAGTCAGAAACACCTGAGTTCAGATGTAGTCTCAGAAACTTACTAACTGTGACCCTGAGCAAGTCACTTAATGTTTGCCTCAGTTTCTTCATCTGGAAAATGAGTTGGAAAAGAAAAAGCAAACCACACCAGTATCTTTGCTAAGACAATCCCACAATGGGGTCATAAAGAGTTAGACGTGACTCAACAACAAATTCATGGAGTATGGGATCTGAAGTCAGAGGTCTTGAGTTTGAGTGTGCAACTTAATTAACTGTGTGACCTTGTACCGATTACCAAGGATCTCAGATCCTTAGTTTCTTCCTAATCATATGAAGGACATTGTACTAGATGATATCCAAAGTCCTTTCCAGCTTTAAATCTTTAACCATTCTTCTTTTGTTTGGATTCCACACAGGTCATCATTCTGAATGACTCTGGCAAATGCCAGAGATAAGTGTGTGTCTCCCTGTTCTGTGTCCCTTAATGCCAACATTCAACAGATCACTGAACAAAGTTAATTCCATTGCCCATTGCCATACATCATGGCATGTGGGATGACCTTAATATATGAATAGAGGACATCTAGTCTGACAAGGGCATGCAAGACTGAACAATATTATTCTTGAGTTAAATGCTTTTTTAAGGAAATCAACAGAAATAGACACATTGGAAACATATTCTCTACACCTCTCAGTCAACTGTCAGTTCTGTGATTGAGAAGATGGCCTGCTTGGAAGCAGATGCAAAATTCTACCAATACCCTTTCCATAGAAAACTTGCTTAGAAAAGCTGAAATTTATCTGGCACCTTGGATTTTTTTCTCCACTTGATCTTTACCACAATCTTTCCTTGTATTTCCATTTTGTAGATGAGAGAATTAAGACTGTAGTAACTCAAAACTAGTAAGTGTCAAAGGTGATATTCAAATTTGGGTTTCTCCCGTTTTTGAATCAGTCCTCTTGGTGCAATAGCATGATGCTTCTTTCATGAGGTTTAGCAAGATTTCAGCAAAGTCTATTATCTTCATGATCAAGATGGAGGGATGTGGACCATAAGCTAGGACTATACCCAAAGCATTGGAATTAACAGGTCAGCATCAACATTAAGAAAGTTTTAGTGGAAAACTCCAGGGATCTGTCCTGGTTCCAGGACCAGTGCCCTTCATATCATACCTCAATGGATCACAGGAAAAGTCAAGATCTCTTTCCCTTCCCTCCTTACCAATTCCTTCCCTCCAATACCCTAGCCCAGAGGAAAGAGCTCTGTGTAGAGAGAAAGGAGACCTGAGTTCTAGTCTAAATTTTATGCTCTCTTGAGAAAGATGCTCAAGATTTGGTGCCTTACTTCCCCAGATTCCCATTTTCCCATCTATATAATAAGGAAATTGGGATACCACTTCTCTAAGGTCAATTAGTTAATCAGCAAGCATTTATTTAAGAATTCACTAGTCCCAGGCACTGTGCCAGGTGGCAGATAGAAAGGCAAAAACTAAACAGTCTGTGATCTCAGAGAGCTGCATTCTAACGGAGATAAGCAAATACAAAGTAATTACAGGAGCAGAGCTCTAGTGGTTGGGGATCAGGAAATACCTCATTGTATGAAAAGCAATTGAGCTGAGCTTTGAAGGACGGTAAGAATTCTAGGTGGTGGAGGGGACTATGGAGTCGCTTCCAGGTGCGAGAAAGATGCGTAAGAGATTAGAGAGAAGAACTGGAATGTCACCTAAGAGGAAGATCAGGAAGAGCGGTTTGACCGGAGCCTGGAATGAAGGGAGTATTATATGGTAAGTCCAGAAAGGTTTCTTAGAGCCAGATGACAGTGAGTTTTAAATGTCAAACAGAGGAGACTGAATTTTGTCCTACAGACAGTAGGGAGTCATTAGAGGTTTTTGAGAAGAGAAGTGACTGTGTGCTTTAGGGGAAAACGATGATGATGATCGCTAACATTTACATAGCATTTACTATGTGCCAGGTGCTGTGCTACTTTACAATTAGTATCACACTTGATATTGTTATCACTGTTTTACAGAAGAGAAAACTGAGGCAAGCTATGACTTGCTCAGGATCACACAGCCAATAAGTCTGAGACTGGATTTGAACTCAGGTCCCACAATACACCATCTAGCTGCCTAACTATATCATGTTGGCAGCTTCGTAGAGGATGAGAGCTGAGATCAATCAGATTGCAACAGTTTGGACAAGAGTTGAAGAGACCTTGGTCTACAGGGGTGACCATGTGAGTGGAGAGAAGAGGATGAACATGAGCTGTGTGGAGAAAGAATCCACAAGACTTGGCAAACCACCAATTACCTACGAGGTGAGGGAGAGTGAAGAATTGGGGTCCCTTCCAGTTCTAACATTGCTTGTTCTAAGATTGTTTCCAGCTCTGACATCCTTTGGCTGGAGAGCTCTCTGATCATTTTGCCCTTCTCTCTCCCTTTCATTTTTTTCCTAGGAATCCTCCACTCTTTTCATCTTTTCTTCACTCCTCTGTCCCTCTAGTTCGCACCTTACTCATTCTCCTTTTCCAGACTGAGTGGTCAGGACTTCACTTCTTGCTCTCTGAGTTTAAAGATTTTTGGACCTCATTAATTCAACCTCTCTTGGGAATAGATGGCCAAGGAGTCCAATGACAGACAAGTCAGAGTAACCAGACATTTGTAAAGACAAGGCCCATCATTATATTCAACTCATACAGTCACAGTGCTGACAGGAGGCGGGAGTGGGAACACTGTGTGCTAGAAAACCTTGAAAGGAATCTAACAAAGAGATAAAAATCATTTATAATTACCAGCATCATTATTGGAATGCAAATGCCAGTGCTGAAAGCTTTTACTCTTAAGTAGATTGGCATTCAGAGAATCTCAAAGCAGAATGAGACCCCAGAGGTCATCTAGTCTAACTTTGCACACAGTGCAAGAATCCCTGATGAATTCCTCCCCTGCTTGAGGGCCTGCAGTGATGTGGAAGCAGTACATCGCATTGTTGAACAGCTCTAATTGTTAGCCAGCCTTGCCTTTTATTAAGCGCTCCATATTCCAACCAAACTGATTTTCTCTAGTTTCTCCATATAGAATACTCTATCTCCTTTCCTTGTACCTTTGTACTGACTGTCCTCCATGCCTGGAATGCACTCTCTCCTCATCTCTGCCTCACACAGTTCTCTTCCTTCAAGGCACAGTTCCAACATCACTTTCTATGTCAATGATTCTCTCCCCCCAAGTGCAGATGATCTCCCTCCCAAACTACCTTGTAGTTAACTAATTTGCATATATTTGCATTTATTCTTTCTATATTATTTTGTATATCCTCCCCAAAAGAATAGAAGCTCCCTGAGAGCAAGAGTTGTTTCGTTCTTTACAGTGTATACTCAGAGCCTAGCACAGTGCCTTACTCATGCATAATAAATGCCAGTTGATGGATGACTTCCCCCTTGTAATTACACATCCACACATGCATGCACACCCACATTCATACACATATGCACATGCACACACATAGCCATGCATACCTATACACATATGTACACATGCATGCGCACACGTATACATGTACATACGTGTGCGTGCATATGCTTACATATGCATGTGTACACATGCACACACATTGCTCCTCCTTCTAACGGGATTGAAGATGACAAGTCTAATCTCTCTCCTATGTAATACCTTTCAAATACCTGAAAAGCACAATCTTGTCCAGAAGAGGCTGATCAATCCAGGGATGTATGGACATCATGTCATATGAGGATTGGTTGAAAGAACTAGAGAGATCAAGCTTTTGGTAGGGGCAAGGAAAAGACAGAAAAACTGAATTTTTGAACTGGAAGAACTGATTTTAGAGCTCATTTCATTCAATATGGACCAGAATTTGAATCTTTTCTATGACCTGGCATCCTCTCTTTGAATGGGGAACTCATTACTTAATGAGATAGTCCATTTCACTCTGAAGAACTCTAATTATTAGGACATTTTTCCGTATACCACAATAAAATCTGCCTCTGAGCCAACTGCTCCCATTGCTCCTGGTTCTTCCTTCTTCAAATCCCCAAATAAATCATTCTATCCCTGCCACCATCTCCCAGTGCCCCTCTCTCATAGTCTAAACACCTTTAGCTCCTTTAACTGACCCTCCCGTATAGCCTCCAGTCACTCATTTCTATGTGTCAGAGGATGTCAGTATCCTTTCTAAAAGGTGGCAACTAAAATTGAAACTAATACTCCAAATAAAATCTGAGAAAAATCAGAGAAAAATATACTGTGACTGTCACTTTCTTTGCCCTAAACACTATGCCTATAAGTATAGCCTAAAACAGAATTGACTTTGTGGGTTGCCATGTAATGCCAAACAATTTACTCATGGTGAGCTTGCAGATCACTAAAACCCCAAGACTTTCTTTGAATAAACTGCTGTTGAGTCACACCCCTCCCATCTCATACTTGTGTAGTAGAGTTTTTTTTTAACCTAACTATATAAGACTTTACATTTTTCCCTGTTAAGTTTCATCTTATTATATTCAGTCTTTCATTTCATTTTGTCAAGTTCTCTTTTTAGAGTCTGATTCTCTTATCTTTGTTAGCTATCCTTCCCACGTTTGTGTTGTCTCCAAATTTGATAAACATGTCTTCAGTGCCTTTATCCACATTGTTGATAAAGATAATGTGCTGCGCAGGACCAAGAGTAGATTCTTGAGACACTCCACTAGAAATCACCTTTCAGGTTAATATTTATCTGTTAATAAATCAATACTCTTCTTTGGGTCTGATGCTTTGACCAGTTCTAAATTCCATCTAACTGTACTATCCTCTAGCTTATATCTGTCATTGTCCATAAGAATTCAGAAGAGAGACTTTGTCAGCTGCATTGTTAAAATCTAGACCTACTAAGTCTGTTATTCCTCCATTTCCAAATCTATCCATTTAGTAACTATTGCGAAAGGAAATAAGTTCATTGTGTTATCACCTGTTTTTGATCAACACTGTCCTGCCTTTTTAGTGATCACTGTTTCACCTTCCGAAAGCCCACAAACCATCCTTCCAATACTATATCATAGAATTTTGATCCCTGTTGTCAAGTGTCTCAAGGGTTGCTCCATGGAATATTTAGATTTGTTCTGCTTGGTCCAGGGGGCAGAACTTGAAGTAAAAATTTCAGAGAAGTGGATCTCAGATCCCCTATAGAAATGCTTCCTAGCACATTCTAAAAGTAGAATATGGTATCTCAAGAGGTAACAAGTTCCCCATCACTAGAGGCATTCAAGCAAGAAGCGGATAAACACTTGTAGGCAGTGTTATACAGAGGCATTGCAGTAGATAGCCTCTGAGGTCTCTTCCAACTCTGAGATTCTAGGGAATCTATAAATGTGGCACTCAGTAATTTTTTTCCCTCAACTAGACTAAATGTTCTCCAAAGCATTCTTGGGCAAACTATGGAATTGTGGAATCTCAGGACTGGAAGGGCCCTCAGAAATTTAGTCTTCCCAGCCCCAAAGACAGTCTGACAAAATGACTGCCTCTTATTTTGTAGCTTTTGCTCCTTATTTAGGGAGGTGAGAAATGCCACTTGTTCTATCTCCAGACACCTCATGCCTGTGCCCTGTGATTTATAGAAATTTCTGATGACTTTTTCTTGTGAGAAGTTATTATATTTTTTTTACCGATTCCAACTCTTTATTTTTCTTTAGTGAGAAAAATACCTTAAAGGTTCAATTTCTCTCCTTGCCAGGGATATTTTGTTAATGCCTCCATAAACATACATCCTGAAAAGGAATTGTTAAGTTCACAACATGTGGATAATTAATTTGCTACAACTTACCAAAGAGCATTTGTCATTTGGAAACAACAGAGACTGAGGTATTTCTCTCCCTCTGCTCCCACTGCCACCACAATAAGCATGGAGGCCCCTGACTTATTGCTGGCATTCAATAGAAGTGCTCAGCATACTATTTAGTATTTCAGAATTCCTTATAAATCACCTCCTTATTTTGGTGATTACAATATGAGGTAGAAATCCTTGATTTATGGCCAACATCCAAGGAATGGGAGGGGCATGGCATGAGGCACCTGGTAGAGGGTAGAAGCGCGATAAAGGCACAATTAGAAACATCTGTTTGATATATCACCACCTTCACGACAAATTGCCATCTTGGAGTATGCTCACACCTGGGAGATTTTCATTAACAGAAGCCAGAGCAGATAAATATAAAGGGGACTTTCAATAGAACTGCAATGATTGGGTTGTGCCTTGCCATTCAAGTTTTTGGTTTTCTCTGCAGTTGAGTGGGGAGAGAGAGGATGCTCAGAACCCAAGTTCATTGCACTGGGATGCATGGACATGCATTGAGAGCTGGGCACACATTCTCTTGGGAAGTGGGGGAGGAGACTGGGTAGTCACAGCTGAGCACAACTGGATGCTGAAATTTAAGAGGGTCATCACATTTTAGGAAGGACATTGTTGAACTGGAGTCCAATGAGAGGAGGGTGACTAGGATAGGGAGAGAACCGCAGGGACTAGGCCACAGAATGGGAGCATTTAGCCTGGGGAAAAGAAAATGTTGAAGGAACAGGGCTGCTGTCTTCAAATATCTGAAGGGCTGTCCTGTGGTAAAGGTTTACTTAGTCTTATTCTGCTTGATCCCAGGGAGAAGAGACAGGAGCAAAAGGGAGGCAGCTCAGTATTAGGAAGATCATCTCAATAATTAGTGCCACCTAAGAAGAGCTTTCTGGAAAGCAATGAGCTCCCTGGCATAAGAGATCTTCAAATGGAGGCTAGATAATTCCCTATAAGGAAGTCATAGAGGGGAGTTTCTTAATTTGGGTGGGAGATTTGGTTTCATTAAATGGATATCTCTTCCAATCACAAATATCTGAGAATCCACTATTTAACTTTACTTTAAAGTGTAATTGATCCTTCCTAACAAAATCTTAACTGGGGACTGGGAAAGATTAAATGGGGACAATGGAACTTTAGGGATGAACAATGGTACTCAGTGGATGCTAAGTGTGGACACTGAAATCAAAGGACCTGGGTATATAATCTTCTTCTAATGCTTACTACCAGTGTGGCCCTAGACTTAAGCTCTCTTGGCCAAAATTTCCACATATATAAAAGAGGGGATTGAACTAGATAGTTTGTGAGGCCCCATCCAATTCTAGTTCCATGATGCCAAGCCGAAATAGGCAAACCTTGCCAATATCACCTTTACACCGAGGACTGCTCCTGAAACAAAAGGGTATCCTCCATCCCCCCACCCAGTTTTAGTAGAGCTTTTTCATACAGTAAATAGACCTCTTTCCTTGCGACACTAATATAGTCAAGTGCAAGTCATGTCATCATTTCTCTGATGGCATAGTCTTGGCAACGAAGGAAGAACACAATCCTGTGAGTAGATGCAACTGGCTGAATGGGGACCCAGCTAGCTGGGTAACTCAGCTCCTCCTCTCCTGTCTGCCTCCCCTTCCCCTTCCTTCTCCTCTGCAAAGGAAAGTAAATTTGGATGGCCAAAAGATGTCCTGTTAACTTGGGCTTTACTGGCTCCTTTCCTTTCCTTTCCTTTTTCCTTTCCTTCCTCATGTTCTATTCTGTCCTTTCCCAAAACCTTAAACCTACCACACTGTGAAGCTGGGACACCAATGGGCCCCTTCCTATGGGCTCTTCTGGACCCTCAAGGCTTTAGAGTGATTATCAATAGTAACTGTTGTTCTTTCCCTCCCAGCCTGATAGCTTTCTTTTTCTTGGCCTCATTAAAGGGGCCATGCCCTGGCTACTTCTTAAACAGGCCTATTCAATAAATGGCTGTTGCCTCACCCTAAGTGAGTACCTGCAAACACCTCGGCCTAAAGGGCCCAAGGTCTCCCAGTGCATCCTGATGAATGTCTGGTCACTGGATTCAGATGGATCTGGAAAAGTGAGGCTGGTGACCTGCACAGCCCTCCCTCACTCAAAACAAAGTGAAGTGAAAGTCATGTCATCATTTCTCTGATGGCATGGTCTTCTTGGCAACGAAGGACCAACACAACTTAATATGTAACTTAGAGCAGGTACCTTCCCTTGGATTCAGCTACCCTTTCTGCAAAATGAGGGAGTAGTACTAGGTTCCTGAGGACCACTGCCACTCAACCATTCTATGACCCTAGTATATTCTCTGCCTTTACAAAAGGCTACACTAAAGCTGTCCCAGATTTTTGCTTTTAAAAGTCTCTTGTCTGGAGATGCCTTCACCTTTCTGGGTTACCTATTCTGCTTTTTGTTCTCTGCTACCAGAGAATCTTTCCTCCCAGCTACCTTAAATACTCCATAATGCAGCAATTTAAAGCCATATTTTTCTCCTTTTTTCATCCACAATAATAATTGGGAATAGCAGGTCACCACCACCCCTAAAAAAGATGTTTTCTGGCCCAGGTTGCACAAACCTCTCTTTCTTTCAGATGGTTCAGAAGTAAAAAGTAAGTTCTCTACTTTCTTCTGGGAGACTAGAAACGAAGCTAGGCTTGCCTCATTCAGTCTGCTTATAATTCTCATAACCAACTTCATAGATGACAAGTGGTTGGAAGTACAGGCATCTAAAACACAAGAAAAATCCCAAGACTGAGGACAGCTAAGTGGTGCAGTGAGTAGAACCCCAGCCCTGGAGTCAGGAGCACCTGAGTTCAAATCCAGCTTCAGACACTTGACATATTTACTAGCTGTATGACCTTGGACAAGTCACCTAACCCCAATTTCCTTGCCTTCCCCCCTCCAAAAAATATCTCAAGACTTGCACACAACAGATGATGACTATCCATTTCTGGTGACATGTAGGCACAAGGGACACTGCCCAAAAGAGTCTAGAAATCAGTGCCAAAGATTACAAAATCATGGATAAGGAACCAAAGAACACAAGGGACAGGTAGTGTTTTTATTCTTGCTGTTTATTTAAGGCAAGGGATGCAAGAGAGAAGAGGAGATCTGGAGAGTGAACAGCTGGTTTTGGGGTAACCAAAAGTTCAGAGGAGTCAACAGTCCAAAAAAAGGAAAAATGGCAAGACCTACAGACTTCAGATGCCTACATCCAGATGCATACTACAAACACTGAGCAAGAAGATGGAGAGGTTTTAGCCCAATTTGACATTATCAGACTTAGTGGGATTAGATTCATTACTAAAATATGATGGGAAATTAGAGTACTTTATTCAAAAGAAATGGGATGGGCTAAAAGGATGAAGATGGAGTAGTGTTGGTTATTAAGAAGGTACATTCATGGACCTTGAGGAGAAAGCATGATGAACTACATTTGGATGAAGATGAACTGGGACAGAAAGAAAATATACTGCAGATTGTGTGGATGTAATGACTATCTAGAGACAATTCTGTCATTAATCACCATTGTCTCTGATTGCATCACAGCGCGTTCCCAGTGATTCCATTTGCCCTGGGCTGGGTCCAGACTTTTTTTTGGACTTGTCATTCAGCTTCAAGGACATTAGATCCTACCTTCTCCCAGTTTGATATTCCAAATTCCCCAGTGTGACTCAGCT
>CM053772.1:241271113-241294114 GCA_028658325.1 Potorous gilbertii | reverse complement strand
TGAGTCAGTGTGACAGAGTCAAGATAATTCCCCACTTTGGCCTTAGCGTAAAAGGGAATGTTGAGATTGTAAAACACTGAGAATTTCTAGCACTCGATGTTAGCTGGATACAAATTATTATAACTGTTTTCATCCTGTCTGGTCAATCAATA
Organism: Potorous gilbertii; assembly: GCA_028658325.1. Lineage (NCBI taxonomy): Eukaryota > Metazoa > Chordata > Mammalia > Diprotodontia > Potoroidae > Potorous > Potorous gilbertii. The sequence continues at coordinate 241,293,962 of CM053772.1, read as the reverse complement.
GATGGCACAGATGGCTTTTTGAGGGGAGAACAATGCAATCCTGAAGACACAGAGCTGCCTGAATTACAATAGTGTATTTACAGGACTGTTTTCAAGTCAGAAAAAGCCCAATCCTTGTCCCTTGCTTCCTAATTTGGTTCTCAGAGACTTGAACAGATGGCTTCAAGAGTTCTCTCAAAAGGTTAAAAGTTAATTTAGTGTTTTGTTGATGGTCGTTATTACCTAGCTTGTCTCACAAGATGAAATGTGAAATGGTGAACTCTGAGTCAGAAGACTGGGGCTTGAATTCTGGCTTGGCTGCTTTCTAACACTGTAGACCTGGGAAACTGACTTCACTTTTCCCCCCCGTCTATAAAACAAGAGGTTGGACTAGATATCCATTAATATACTTAGCACTTTTAACATTCTGTGATTCTTTTTTCTGGTTATCTCCTAATCACTACACCAAATCTATGACGTCTTTTCAATTTTCATCCTCTTGGATGTCTCTGTAGCTTTTGACACTGTTGACCATTTTCCTTCCTAAATATTCTCTCCTTCCTTGGCTTCAGAGATATGCTCCTGTTCTTCTCCTACCTTTTTCAAATTTTTTATCATTTCATTGGTTCCTCATCCTCTTTCTAACTGGTATTTCTGAGCATTTCTCAAGCTTATGTTTCTTTTCTTTCTCTATATTCCATTCCATTCTCATTCATTCCCAAGACTGCATTTATTTATCTATTTGTGTATATTTATTGTCATTCATACATTCATTATTTATTTCTTCTAAACTTAACAAAAATCAAATAAGACGACATTTCCAAATGCAAAGTCATTATATATCATGTTGAATTTGTTTTCTTTTAAAAACACTCAGCATATAACATTCAAAGATGTCCCACTCATCTGTGATTTTTTTTTGGCCTTTTTATAATTTCTTCTGCACATTAAAATGCTTCCGTGATGTTCTTTTCTTTCTCTTCTGTTTTTCTGATCTATCCTATCCTTGCCTCTTGCTTTCTCTGGCCTCCCTCCAAAAAAATGGAAAAAAGGAAAGCAAAACCTTATAACAAATATTAAATAAAATAATCCCTATATCACCTTTGTCTCAAAACATATGATTTCTTCCACATCTTGAGTCTATCACCCTTCTGTCAGGATACGGGTAGCATGGTCCCTTGGAATCATAGTTGGCTATTACATTGATCAGAGAACTTATGTCTTTCAGAACTGTTGGTCTTTACAGTGATGTTGTTATTATATAAATTGTTCCTCTACTTCTCTTCACTTCATTCTCTACCAGTTCATACAAGTCTTGTTAGCTTTCTTTGAAACAATCCCTTTCATCATTTCTTAAGGCACAACAATATTTCATTACATTTATACATCATTCATGCACTGCAATGGATGGGTGCATCCCCTTATTTTCCAGTTCTTTGCAAATGAAAAGAGTTGCTATAAATATGGATCCTTTTTTTGAGGGGTAAAGGCCTACTGAGTCAAAGGTACGCACAGCTTAATGATTTTTTTTCTTTACCACAGTTAGAGATTGCTTTCCAGAATGGCTGACCCAATTCACAGCTCCACCAACAATGCGGTAGAGTGAGTTTCCCCAGTGTTCCTGTAACATTTGTCATTTTCCTTTTTTTGTGTAATCCTTGCCAATATTATAGATATGAAGTAAAGTCAGAGTTGCTTTAATGTACATTCTTCTAATTATTAGTGATTTTGAACATTTTCTCAGATGGTTGTTGATAGCTTGGATTTCTTCCTATGAAAACTTTATATTCTTATTTTTTGACCATTTGTCTGACAGGGACGGATTGACTCATTCTTGAGATTTTAACTATTGCCAACATGCAAATAATTCCCATATTTATATGTCCAGCTCTACCTTCTCTTTTAAGCTGTGGATCTACATCTCTAACTTCCTACAGGATACCAAAAAGATTTTGGCTGGCTAGGGCATTGCTCTAACTTTAATAGAATGAAATTCAGAAGGGAAAAAATATAGAATCTTACAGTTAGGTTAAAAAAATCAACTTTGCAAGTAGAGAAAAAATAAGACAAGGTAACATTGCAGGTTAGCTGCAAAAATCTGGAGGAATTACTGGATGGTAGCCAAAAAAGCTAATATGAGCTTAGGTTGTATTGAAACAAACTATTATCTAGAGCATCAGAATTCAGTCCCACTGTGCTCTGATGAGCCCCAGAGCCCACATCCCACAAAGGTAAGAGCAATAACTCACAATGCTACCATCCACACAACTATACTTGTCACTATAGCAGTAGCTCCATTAGGGCTTAGGACAGAGGTCAGAGGAGAACACCATGGGCTAGGATTGAATTTGTCTTATTTTTCTTTCCCTTTTTTAATTCTGCCTGTGTGACCTCCAGAAAATACTTAATTTCTCTGGCCCTCAGTTCTTTGTTGCTGTTTGTACAGGAAGCTAGATGGCCCAGTGGGTAGAAGTCAGGAGGAACTGAGTTCAAATGCAGTCTCAGACTCTAAATAGCTGTGTGATCCTGGGCAAGTCTTTGTTTGAGACAAACTCTCAATTTCCTCATCTGTAAAATGAGTTGGAGAAGGAAATAGCAAACCACTTCAGTATCTCTGGTAAGAAAACTGTGGGTCACAGAGAGCTGCAAACAAGTGAAATGACTGAACAGCCACAGCACCTGTGTGATCTGAAGCACAATACTTAATCTTTCTGGGCCTCAGTTTACTCTCCTGTAAAACATGGAGAGGAGTCAGAGTCAATGATTTCTAAGGTCCATCTTTTCTTGGTCTATGATTCCATAGTGTTGAATCCTAGCACATACGCTCTCATCTGTTAGTGTATCCTAAAGATGAATTCTGAAACTGAGAGCAGTTTCAATTGAGTGGTGGTGGGAATGGAATCCAGACCAACCAGGACCAGGAGAAGCATCAAGTTTTTGCAACTCTTTCAAGAGGTTTAGCAATTAATGGTAGAAGAAGAGAAGGGAAATCATCACTGTTCATTCTGAAACATCAAGGGAAGAGTTTTTAGGACTGGAGTGACCTGGATATGTTTATTGTGGATGGGAAAGAACCAGTGAAGAGAGAAAACTTGAAGATGAGTGAAATAATTTGATAAATGAGCATTTATTAAACACTAAGTGCCAGGGATCCATATATAAAGGATGAAGTAGTCTTTACCCTCAAAAAGCTTACATTATAAGGAGGGAAACAACATATATAAACAAGCATATATATATACATGCACACATATGTATGTGTATATCCTTAAAAGTTTATGTATACCTTTGTTCCCTTCCAGAAAGCTGATTGCTAAACATTTACCCACACATCCCTGTAATACAAGCATATGCAGATTAAATAGAAAGAGAATAAACACAAAGTCATTTGTGAGAAGAGGGCACTAATATTTACAGATGGGAATCAGGAACAATTTCACATAGAAATGCTTGATATATGTGAGAAAGGGCATGACTGCTGAAACAAAATCTTGGGAGAAGCAAGAAGGGATAAGATCAAGGTTTTGGTAGAGGGATTAGCCTTAGTAAGGCATAAGGGTGCCTCTTTCTGTAGCCAAAAGGAAATAGAAGAGAGTGAGGTTGATGAAGTAAAGGTAGCAGAGATAGGCCCTATTGAATGAGAACACACATTAGAGAATCTTCCCTTAAGTAGGAGGTTCACTTAAGTTAACTTCACTTAAGTAGGAAATGAGACCATCTGGTGTGTTAGGGGATGGAGGTTTGTTTGGGTACAAGAGGAGACAGAAGAAAAAAGTTTAACACTGATGCTGTGGGGAATGAGGAAATCATTAAGGGTAGAGTAGATGGGTTGTTGAGCACCTGTGGCCATCCAGATGAGGTTGTCTACTTTAAAGTTATAGTGGGCAACTCGTACTATGACGACATCAGGAAAAGGGACAGGGAAAGGGCTATGCTTCCAAGTCTATGACTGCAAGAAGAGGCGAATGTCCTTGAGTAGTGATGAGAAGTCTGGATGTTTCCTTCAAATTCATCCAAATGATTATTAACCCAATAAATGTGCAACTTGGTCTCAAGGATTGATCATTTTGGTTAAATTGACTGGTCAGTCAAGTCAGAGGTTCTGTATCAATCATTTGGTTTATTTTTTCTCTCTCCACTGAACAGATCATCTATCTAGGCAGCAAAGTGTGGTGGAAAGAGCTCTTATCTGTAAGCTAGGACCAGGGCACTGGCACCAGCTCTGCCACTAGGTATCTGTGTGAGTATAACAAATTACTTTACCTCTCTACACCTCTGTTTCTTCATTTATAAGACAGAAATAGAAGTAGACTAATTTCGGTTCCCACTGCCTCTACCCTAGTGGAATTTTTATTGCTGTCTTTTGTTTTTATACTGCCTAGGTTTCTCCTTTTATCCTTCCTACTCCTTCTCCTGTAACAAAGAACTTTTAAAGAAGAGGAAGAGGAGAAAATGAATTTAGCAAAACTGGTCAACATATCGAAACATCTGATATTATATGTAATGTTTTGCATTCATAGATTCCAACCTTTATCAAGGACAGAGGGTGGGGGATTAAGGACTTATTCTTTATAATTTTAAAACATTCAGTTTAGATGTTTTAGGGATATAAGAACATCCACTTACATTATAGTCGTTATGTATATATTTTTTTCTTCGGCTCTGCTTACCCCACTTTGCATCAGTTCATATAAATCTTTTCATTTGTCACTATATTCATGTTTGTTGTTTCTTACAACATAATAATATCCCATTACATTGATGTCACAATTTGTTTAGTCATTCCCCAGTGGAGCCATTTTGTTTTCCAGTTCTTTGCTTCTACAAAAATCAGACAAATATTAAGGTATAAATGGAGGTAACTTGGAAATTTGGGTAGCTAGGTAGCACAGTGAATAGACCAGGGATGAGTAATCTGTGGCTGTGGAGACACATGTGGCCTTTTAGATTCGTGGGTGCATACTTTTGACTGAGTCTAAGCTTTACAGAACAAATCCTTTTATTAAGGGGATTTGTTCTGTAAACTTTGGATTCAATCAAAGTGCTGCACTTGAGGACCTAAAGGGTAACGTGGCCTCAAGGCTTTGGGTTTCCCACATCTGGGATAGACTTATCAGACATGAAGTCAGGAATATTCATCCTTCTGAGTTTAAATTCTTTGGGGTATATCAATGGAATCTCTGGGTCAAAGGATATGGACAAGTTCGTCCCTTTTTTTCTTTTATGTGCAATTCCAAATTGCTTTCTACAATGGTCTGACCAAGCAACAGCTCCCCAATATTACATTAATGTGCCTCAGACTTTTCTTCTTCATGCATGATCTGATTCCAACACACAAGCTTTTCAACTACTACCTGTTTCCTACTGGTTCAAACTCAAATCCTTAGCCGGATACTCAAGGACCAGTGTAATTTGATACCACCTTAGTTTTCTGGCCTTATATTAAGGAATCATAGAATTTTCGGAGTTGGAAAAGAATGTCGTGGCCACATGATCCAACCCAAACCTGAAAAATAATTTCCTCTATCACACATCTGACAAGTGGTCATCAAACCTTTATTTGGAGACCTCCAGTGACAGGGAACTCATTCCCTCCTGAGGCGGCCCATTCTCCTTTGGCAAAGCTTTAATTGTTAAGAGATTTCTCTGTACTTCACACCTAAATTTGACTCATTGGAACAACCATTATCACTGTAGATATGTGTTTATATTTTAGTCAAACTGACATTTTCACTGATTTTCCATGTTTGTTGTACGTTTTTTATTTCCATGTCTTTGTGTTTTCCCTATGCCTAGAATACCACTCTCTTCCTCCATGAAAATCGTTGAATTCTTACCCATCCTTTAAAATGCACCTCTTCTATAATTCTCAGATATTCCCTTTGATAGTAACCTTTGACTTCTTAAGCCTCACTTAGAACTTGATTTGCACCTCCCTCATGAACTTACTGTGCATCATTTGGCGTCAGTATCCCTATCATACTAAAAACGTCATGAAGACAGGGCATGCCTCTCATCTCAATGTCGTATTTCCCTTGATGCTTGGTGCAGTACTTTATACTAGTAGATGCTTAATAAATATCCCGTGAATTAAATAATCAAATCCAACTCTGTGGTCTCTAAGTCCCCTCTCTTCTCTAAGGTACATTCTTATGACCATTGTGGTTTGGGTAGAGGTACTACACTATTAACACCAAAGAATAACCACTTTTTAAATTTTCATGATAAACTGCTAGTTAAGGTAAACAGTCATTTGAATGTTTAGCAACGGATGCAGGTTATTTTTATAATTATACCTTTTTAGGCCAATTACGTATTATTTCCCTTCATGCAGTCTGTGTTCTAGACAAACTGGCCTACTTGTGGTCTCTCCCACACATCATTCTATCTGTCATCTCTGTGGCTTTGCCATCAATGTCCCCCATGCCTGGAATGTCTTCTCTTTTCACCTTTGTCTTTTAGAATCCCTAGCATTTTTCAAAACATAGCTCCCTCATCCATGAAGCCTTTCCTGAACTCTCAGTTGCTAGTGACTCCCCATGGAGTCATCTAGTATTTATTTTGTTTGTATGCGTATGTGTATGTGTATGTGTATGTATATGTGTATGTGTATGTGTATGTGTATGTGTGTGTATGTGTTGTAGCCACACAACTCTTTTTGAGATCTGGTTTTCCTTTTGCCATTGTAGTCCTAGCAGCTACCATATTGCCAAGAGCAAAGGGGACACCTAATAGATGTTTGTTGATTGTTAATTCTATGTTTTGGGAATAAATACTGAGATTTTATAGAGTATAAATGTTATGGGTCACTTTCTGCTTATCTCTAGGTTTTGGTTTTGCTTCATGCACTCTGGCTTCCTCCTCCTCCTTCTCCTTCTCTTTCTCCTCCTCCTTCTTCTCCTCATCCTCTTCCTTCTCTTTCTTCTTTTCCTCCTTTGCCTCCCATTCCTTCTTTTTCTCTTCCTCCCCTTCATCCTGCTTATCCTCCCCCTCTTCTCCCCAATAGTACACCCTCAGACTCTCAGCTCTGTGATCCTGGGTTCCAGTTAGTGAGATTTCACCCAATCATGGTCAGTGACTCTTGCTCTCCTTTATATATTATGGTCCTCCGCTGGAATATTTGCTCTTGGAGGTCAGGGACTACCCTACCTGGTTGTTCTTGTATCCCCAGCTCTCAGCATAGTGCCTGGCACATAGTGGGTGCTTACAAAATGTTTTTTTTATTCATACTCATTTGGCAATGAGGGGAGTATAATCATCACGATACAAGAAGAATGGTCCTCTCCCTCCCAAGAGACTTGTTAGGTTTGCCTCACTTACTCAGTGTGAAACCAGTTACTGCAGAGCAGTGGAAGGGAATCTATTCATTCAGCAAATATATATGTATGTATGTATATACACAATATGTATATGCATACAGACATATCTTATCTCCAATCTTATCTTGTGTGACTATGCCACTTTTGGGAGGGATATAAATATGTATAAGGAAGGTCTAGGTCCTTATGCAAAGACATAAAGGTTCCTGGTCACAAATATTTCACTTTGAAAGCAAGAGTGAGTAGGGAAGAGAAGTGTAGGGGCTGAAGATTTTTTTGAGGGAGAGGGAGTAGAAAAATTGCTTAAACTGGAGTCAGGTGACCTGGGTTCAAATCCTACCTCTAACATTAGGCTAGAGCAAATCATATAACTTCTCTGAGTTGTCTTATCTGTAAAATGGGGAGAATAACACCCATAGTTCCTACCTTATAGAGCTATTGTGATGCTTGAGTGAGATAGTCTATCTTATTAAAACTTAATTGGTATTTAAATGTCAATGATTACTATAAGGGATCATAGAAATGGGAATTATTATTATACAGACTGCCATTGCAGGCAGGGGACTTCTGAGATCCTTGAATGAGTTCCATGTGTGTCCTTCCTAACAAATGGCCATCCATCCAGTTGTGATCAGCTGTGAGACCATCCCCACTTGCCATGTTTCTAGACCCCATTCAAAGCCACTTTAAGAAACAAACCTTTTAGGCCAATTCTTTGTGTTAAAAAAAAAACCAAATCAAACCAAACCAAAACAATAAACCCCACCAACAAACCTGCTGATTTCACTGGCAATAGTAAAAATCCTTCAGTGAGTAATGGGAAAGGAAATATTTCACAAAGGAGATATTCCTTCCAAACAGATTATTGAAGCATTGTCAATAGGTCTTGCTACACTGCCCTTACCAGAGCTATTTATCTACCATGCACCGAATCTCAGTCCGTGAGGTCTTGGGCTTTTCCTCTCATTATGCTTAATCTTGCTGACAGTATGGGTTCCCTTGTATATCTTTCTTTTCCATGATATTGAAAGTCATGTTTCTGTATCTGGAAAATATCAGAATAATGTGAAGAGAACTGGTAATAACTTCTAACAATACCTTAATTAACACCTCTGATGACAGGGATGTGCTACCTAATGCAGGAACTGAGGCGTTGGACGAGTGGTCAACAGTTGTGCTGTTGAAAGGGAGGGCCAGTGAGAAAGTGAGATCAGCAAACGTATGCTCAAATGAAGAAAGTTCTAAGACACAAATGTGAGCTAGAAAAAGAACCAGCTATATCAGGAGCATAGTTTAGTAAAAAAACAAAACCGTAAAATAGGACTTAGGAGAGCTGGGTTCTAGTCTTAGGATGGTCACTAATATGCTTTGTTACTTGGGAATTGGAAGGGATTCTCATTATCTGACCTTCCCCTCTCTCCCCATTAAAGCAGTTAACCTGGCATATAATAAATATGGATAAAATAAATAATATAAATATAAAAATATAATAAATATGGATACCTCTTATACTAGTTATCTCTTCTGGTCCTTTGGCTTAGTGAAACACAAGCTGATTTCAAAGAGAAGATATTAGATAATGAGCCATAGAATTAATTTGTTCTGTCATTTTTAATTTTCCACTTGTGTAAGCAGGTTGATTTCTTTCAGATCCCAGGCCAGGTGGTCTGGGTGTTTTATCTCGATGTTCCTAAGAGAGTTGGACTTCCTCACGAGTGACCTCTTATCCTGTGCCTGCAGCCAGAGGGAAGATGATACATAACTGAGAGTATCCACTGATGAGAAGAATTGCTCCTAACCTAGGTTAAGGAGATTTTTGTCTAGGGGTGTGACTTTAAAGCATTTCCAAGAGTAGTCCTGGGGGAGAGGGAGAGAAGACCCTGTTCCCAAAGGATCGTCAGGAAGCTTGGGGCTTTTTTGGATTTTTTTGAAGACCTTGCTCCAGGGTTGGGGCTTCCATGGTCAGTGACATTGGATGGATGGACGCTGTAACATGAACAGACTGATTCTACTGTAACGTTTTTCTGATGGTTACCACCTACAAACCTGATAATTCTTCTCTGAGCCTCCAAACAGTCTCCACTAAGCCGTAAGAGTAACAGGAGAATGAGGAATAGTTTCTGAGTTGCTGGTGGAATTGTTATAACTTAGCCTCTCCAACACATCCTTAGGGTGATGGATTAGAATTTGTGTGCAAGCATCCTATCAGCAAAGCAGCTGAGTCTGTATCTAAATAGTCTTATCATCACCAAGTCACCTTTCTGATACACTGACCTACTCTGGGGAGGTACCACACACAACTCTGATACACAAGATGCCGAAGAGGAGGACACAAGCACACATAGTAATTCATTCTCCCCTTTCCTCACCACACCTCCCCCTCCCATACCATCTAGATGCCTTTCTGCATGTGAACATACTGTTGGAGCACAGAAAAGGACCCACACTAAACGATGCTTTCTCTGACACCCACCACAGTACAGACACGCCTTATTTGAGTTTCAGAGGCTTATGGGGTTTTGATCCTTTCTCTACAGATAGCCAAATCTGCCTAGATAATGATAGTACATTACACATGTAACACTCAGAAGTTTATAAATTACTGTTCTTACAATAACCTTATGGAATAGATGCTTAAAGTATTATCTCCACTTTACAAATGAAAGAAGTTCAGCTCAGGATCTAGCAATTCAGTAAATGCCAGATGGCTAGGACTCAAGCCCACCCCTTTGACTTCCAAGACAAGTTGTTTTTCTTTTCTACCCCATTGACTCCAGGGTCCTTGGCTTTGATCCTCTCTCCAGAGATAACCAAATCTCCCCAAAAGTAGCGGGATTGTGGTCAGCCTTATAATCCACCAGCTGTGGTAATTCCCTTTCCTTCTTAAATGCCCTTGCTAAACCATGCTCCATCAAATGACCTTCTGGCATAGTTGTTCAAAATTTACCTGCAAATGTTCTTTTGTTGTCCTTTGTATCTGCTGAATTTTCCTAGTGTGCCAATGTTATAATGGAAGTCTGGTGCATGCACAGACCCAATGGGCTTGCTCAGGTGATGTATCTTCACAGGGAAGGTGCTGAGGAACTTGCTTTAGGAAATGTCTTGAAGAGACTATGGAGCATGCACAGACACTGTGTAACCAGTACTAGTTGGTTTACAATCTGGTAAAGGGGAAGATCCCTGATTGACTTTGGAGGCAATCAAATAGGCTTGTCAACGTCAGTCTTTGATTATTTTGCCATAGTCACTCATCGAAGATCTAAGTGATTCTTTCAAGAGATGAGAGATCATGCAGTAAGGAAAAGACTTCAAGACCCAGTCCTTAGCCTTTTTGTTTGTTCTTGTCCATTCTTGGTGAAGGGAGTGGAATCTCCAGCTGTGAGAATTTTCAAAGGTCAGGAGATCAAGCTACAGAATGTAGGAATCAGAATCCAGTTTGAGTTTTATAGGTAGCCCTGGAATGATGCCTCAAGGAATAAGGAGCAATCTTTAAGAGTTACCTTTGGAACCCCAGCCTGTGGGAAGGACTTTATCCAGAAGTCATGTGTCATCTAGAAATGAACTTAGTGGGACCAAGGCTAGGTGGGAACTGAGCTAAGATCCTGATCACCTTTTTCTCCATTCCTAGAGACTTAAGTGGTACAAGAGAGATGATTCCTTGAAGTGTTAGGGGAAATGTATATACTTTACTTTTGTTTATATAAAAACTAAGCTTTGTAAAACCTAATCAATGATAAGTTGATTTTAAAAATCATTGTTTATTTTTAACATTCCTTTTAAAAAAATATTGAGTTCCCGGTTCTCTCACTCCCTCCTACCATTCTTCCACTTATTGAGAAAGCAAGCAGTATGATATCAACATGTGAAGTCATGCAAAACATATTTCCGTATGACATATCAGTCATATAACAAAACAAAAGATAATAATGAAATTGAGGAAATTATACTTCAGTTTGCACACAGAATTTATCAGCTCTCTCTCTCTAGTGGTAGACAGCTTTTTTCATCGTGAGTTCTTTGGAATTTTCTTAGATCATTGTACTGATCAAGTAACCATATCTTTCACAGTGTGTTACTGTAACCTCTTGTTTCTTTTCACTTCATTTTGCATCAGTTCATTTAGATCTTTACATGTTTTTCTGAAACTTCCCCCTGCCCTGTCATTTCTTATAGCACAATAATACTTCATCATAATCATATGCTACAACTTGTCCAGCCTTTCTCCAGTTGATGAGCATCCCCTGAAGGTCCAATTCTTTGCTACCATAATAAATATTTTAGTATGTGTCCTTTGCCTTTTCTTTTGATTTCTGTTGGTGTTGCTGAATCAAAGGTTATGTACAGTTTTATAGGCCTTTGGGCATAGTTTTAAATTGTCCTCCAGAATGGTTGGAATAACTCACTACTCCAACAATTCATTAATGAACCAGTTTTCCCTCATCCTGTCCAATATTTTTCATTTCTTACAGATGTGAGGTGGTACCACAAAGTTGTTTTAATTTGCAATGATTTAGAACATTTTTTATACCTACAACAACAATTGATAGCTTTGATTTCTTTTTCTGAAAACTGCCTGTTCATATCTCTTGACCAATTAATTATGTCATATATATATATATAGAATTATATATGGAGAATTGTTTTTCAATACATTTTAATTATTTAAAAAAATTAATTTGACTCAGTTCTCCATTCTGTCACTCCTTTTCCCTTTTGTCCAGTGCATTTTTTTCTTTCTCCCCTGTATTGTTTTGGAGATCAGGTCATATGATTGATCCGTGCCTGTCCCCTCTGTCTATTTTAGTTTCCTTTGAACTGCCCTAATAATGATAAAGTTCTTAGTAGTTATATGTATCATCTTCCCATATAGGAATGCAAGCAGTTTAACTTTATTGAATCCTTTATGATTACTCTTTCATGTTTATCTTTTTATGATTCTCTTGGGTCTTCTGTTTGAGTGTAAAATTTTCTGTTCAGCTGTGATCTTTTCATCAGGAATGCCTTGGAGTCCTTTATTTCATTAAATATTCATTTTCCTTCAGTTTTTCTGGATACGTTATTCTTTGTTGTAATCGTAGCTCCATTGCCTTCCAGAATATCATATTCCAATTTCTTCACTTCTTTAATATGAAAGCTACTAAATCTTGTGTGATCCTTACTGTGACTCTACAATATTTGATTGTTTCTTTAAGGCTGATTGCATTATTTTCTACCAGACTAGAGAGTCCTGAAATTTGGCCATAATATGCCTGAGAGTTTTCATTTTCAGGTGTCTTTGAGGAGGTGATTAGTGGATTATTTTAGTTTCTATTTTACCCTCTGAGTCTAAGATATCAGGGCAATTTTCCTTTATAATTTCTTGAAATACGATATGTAGGTTCCTTTTTGATCATGGCTTTTAGGTAGTCCAATAACTATTAAATTCCCTCTCTTGGATCTATTTTCCAGGTCAGTTGTCTTTTCAATGAGATATTTTATATTTTCTTCTAATTTTTCATTCTCTTGACTGTGTTTTATTGTTCTTTGAAGTCTTATGGAATCATTAGCTTTCACTTCTCCAATTCTAATTTTTAAGTAATTATTTTCTTCAGTGAATTTTTGTACCTTCTTTTCCATTTGGTCCTTTCTGTTTTTTTAAGGAGTTCTTTTCTTCAGAAAATTTTTATGCCTGTTTTACTAAGTTATTAATTCTCTTTTCATAATTTTTTTGCATCATTCTAATTTCTTTCCTCATTTTTCTCTCACACAGTTACCTTTTTCTTTAACTCTTCCAGAAGTCCTTACTTTCCTTGGACCCAATTAGCATTTTTCTTTGAGGCTTTGCTTGTAGCTGTTTTCATATTCTTTTCTTCTTCTAAGTTTATGTCTTGGTCTTCCTTGCTACCATAGTAATTTTTTATGGTCAAGTTCTCTTTTTTTTTGTTCATTTTTTTTCCAGGCTATTTCTTCATTTTGTACTTTATGGTAAAGTTGGGTTCTGCTCACTTGGGGTGAGGAGGCATTGTCCTAAACTTCAGTTTTTTTCCATGCTGCTATTTTCAGAACTGGTTCTGGGGGTTAGAAATTTTCAGTGCTTCTAAGGTAGCATCAACTTGGGAGAGGTCTGGTCACTGCTCTTGCGGTCTTCACTCTTGTCTTTAGCCAGGAAGGATCTCCATTCCTTTGCAGCCATTGCTGCTCCCTGTGATCTAATCACAAACAGTCCTCTCTGCTAGGAATTGTGACCCAGAACTGAGAATGGATAATAGAATTGCCAACCTGTGCCAGCTACGCCCAGCAGCAAAGGATCCCTTGTAATCTATTTCTGATCAGTTGTCCAGCCCCATTACTGTCTTTAGGCTGAGAGCTCCAGAAACTTCTGTCCTGGCCACCCCCAAGCCTCATTGTGGGTGCTCCTACTATGCTCTGGATCTGTGCCTACCTGGTCTTACAGCCCTCTTCTATGGACCCTCTTAAGTTATCTTAGGCTGGATAAATGTATTCCTCTAATCTTTTATTAACTCTGTAGATTTAAAATTTGACTTGAGGCATTATTTTAAAGTTGTTTGGAGGAGAATGTTGGGAGAGTTCTACTAGGTCTTGGCCTGTTCTGTGCTATTGTGGTTCCCAATGTTAAGTTGTTCAATGAAACTGGGGTGCTACTCACAGGCTCCCTAACAATGGGGAGACCTATACAATGAGGGCTCAAGCTGATAACAGTAGAGAAGAAACTCTTCAACCCGTATAGGTTACCTCCTGGAATCCTTAGGTGCAGATGTAACAGGCTTGGCTGACAAAGAGAGTCAGAGCATGGATGTTGTACCATGTTTCAAACTTCAGCTCAAATCTCCCCTTTTGTAAAATCTTAACAAAGTAGCCCTTTGTATAAGACTCATCCCCCACGTTACATACCTACTGTATTAATTTTTTTGTACCCACCTTTGACTCTGTACTTGAAAGTAGGATAAATAATAGTTCAAAGTGCTTAGTAGAGTTTTGCGTTCCTACTGAGGGAGGGAAGGGAAGGGATAAGTATTTGTATAGGCACTACTCTAAGTTCTTTTGACAAATAAAATCTCATTTGATCCTTACAACCGCCATGCAAGGTAGGTGCGACTATTCTTCTTGTATTTCAATTGTAGAAACTGAGCAAATAGAAGTTTAGTGACTTGTGTAATATCACACAACTTTAAAAGAACCTCTTAAGACAGGATTTGAACTCAGGCCTTCCTTATTCCAGGCCCAGCTCTCTATCCTCTGAACTATCTAACTGCCCTATAATAAATATTCAATAAGTGTTTGTTGAGGGAATGAACTGATAAATTTTTGTTTATGTGATCTTTATTTTTTCTCTTAGCTCTTCTTTTCATGGAGTCATGGCCACAAGTATTAAAGGAGTTCTTTGTTCTTTTTTACTTTATTATAACCTTTAAAATTTTTTTAAATTTCTTTTCATTTTTTATACTTTATTATAATCTTTTAATCTTATGATGTTACCATTTGCCTTTTTGTGTATCTAAACCTATTCCCCCAATTAGACAGTTAAGTTTCCTGAGGACAGAGATGTGTCTTATCCTTTTCTGTATCCTCACAGCTCCCAACTGCAATAAGCTGTAGCTCAAGGAAGAGGGACTTAGCGTGTCTGTTGAAGGATTGCCAGCTCACCTCTTTAGCACCACGTGTATGGAAATGTGCTGCTGCTTAGTTCTCCGTCATAATTCAGTCCTCCCAAATGGAAAGGTTTAAGTTGGTATTAGGAAGGAGATTATTTTTCAAAGATACTTCCTGCAGCGTCTAACATTCAAATTAAAATTGGTTCATATTCTGATGGAAGGATGCTATTAGAGAACAGGTCCTGAGAAACTATGCATTACAGACCCATGAGGTCGAGCAAGGTTAATGAAAATGTCTTTCAGTCTCTCAGTGTAGCTTAGACATCCAGATGAATCTATCTTTTGGATTTTTAGGGCAAATCAAATGTGATAAAGCCTGAAGCATCCACTTAATGGTTTTGACTATAACTTTATTGAAAAATAGCACTAAGGAGAGAAGTAAAGAGCTATGGAAACAAATTCATTCATTTAATTTTTCACTCAACAAAGATTTACAAAGCATGTGGCATATACCTGACACAAAGGTGAATAAACTAGTCCTTGCCAGAAAGGAGCCTGTGGTCTAATGGGTTGGGAGACATGTAAACACCCAAAGTACCGAATAGTTTTGAGGAAGGAGAAATCACTGCTCATGGGGGCAGGGTAGAGTTGGAAATTTTTGCAAAGAAGATAATTTTTTAGCATGGCCTTGAAGATTGGGTAAGATTTCAGTCATTAAGGGGAGGATATTCCAAGTATAAGGAAAAACATAAACAAATAGGAGGAGATGAGAAAGCACGAGATGAGCTTATGTTGATGGCAGGCAGTCATTCTTTTTTTTAAAGCAGGAGAACAGGGTATATGTAGAATAGCCAAAGTAGATAAATCCGGGGAGAGATATTGGAGTGTGGAGAACCTTGAAGCAATAGGAGATAAATGCCCTGCTTCCTTTACACACTTTTTGTTTCATTACCAAGATGAGGTTTTCAAGGGGATGGTATTAGTTTCACCTGCTAAAGATCTACAGGCATCTTCATGTTGAGTTCCTAAGAAGAAAAGCACTAGATCCATACAAGCTTTAAGACTGCCTCCAGGTTAAGAGAGATTGATCAAAATGCCTTATGTTGAACACTGGCATAACAAGGCATTCTAGAGGGGTGTACCTGGACAGAGGAAAGGGAGAAAATGAGGAAGGAGTTGATAACAAGCCATTTCCCAGGTGGAAGGTGGTGTATCTCTGACTCCTTTTGTTCACACCAGATTAGATCAATGTGGAAGCCTGGGGTCTCTATGCCAGTTTGTTTGGAGTTCAATAGAGTTCAGTAAAGCATTGGCATATCTGTCTCATATTTCTTTGCCTTGGCTCTAGTTACTCATCAGCATGAAGCTAAAGGGGCCATCTCACTCTCTGTGTCCTCCAACAGCAGAGGCATTATATGACGCATTTTTAATCTTGAGAGTTAAAACTAAAAATAATAACAAAATCAAAGAATGTTTCATTTAGGGTCCAAGGATCTTAGAGATCATCAAATCTAATTCCCATGATTGCTTCTATTTTATAGATGAGGAAACTGAGGCATTTTTCCTTAAAATGTTTTATATGCAATAATGTGGGGAGTGAGTATACTTTATGCTACTCTGAAAGCTGGTTTTGCTGAACAAAAATTTCCCCTCTTCTTGGCCAGACCAAATGACTTTTTGTTTACCTCCTTCCAAGATTTCTTTGTTTTTTCCCCCCCAATTTATTTATTTACTTTAAGTTTTTAGCATTCATTTTCACAGGGTTTTGAGTTTCAAATTTTCTCCCCATCTCTCCCCTCCCCTGCCCCTAAACACCATGCATTGTGATCATCCCTTCCTCCAATCTACCTTCCCTTATATCACACCCCATCCTTCCCTTATCCCCATCTTCTGTCTTTTCTGGTAGAGCAAGATATATTTCTACACCTCATTACCTGTATTTATTTCCCAGTTACATGCAAAAACAATTCTCAACATTTGTTCTTAAAACTTTGAGTTCAAACTTCTCTCCCTTATTCCCTCCCCATCCATCCCCACTGAGAAGGCAAGCAATTCAATATAATCTACATGTATGTGTTCATCCTTTGTTGCCAAAGAAGACCATGCTATCAGAGAAATAATGACATGACTTGCACTTGACATTGTTTTGAGTGAGTGAGGGCTGATATATGTGTATTTTTGCTAAAGACTTCCAAAATAATCATGTTGTGAAAGACTAACTATGTTTACCTCCATTCTATCCTGCCCCCCATTTATTCTATTCTCTCTTTTGACCTTATCCCTCTCCAAAAGTGTTTGCTTCTAATTACCCCTCTCCTCTCATTTGCCCTCCCTTCTATCATAACCCCCCACACTCCACTTATCCCCTTCTCCCCTACTTTCCTGTAGTGTAAGATAGATTTTCATACCATATTGAGTGAGCATGTTATTCCCTCCTTAAGCCAAATGGGTTGAGAGTAAGCTTCACTTTTTCCCTCCCATCTCCTCCTTTTCCCTTCCATTGAAAAAGCTTTCTGTTGCCTTTTTTATGAAAGTTAATTTGTCCCATTCCATTTCTCCCTTTCTTCTCTCATTATATTCCTCTCTCACCCCTTAATTTCATTATTTTAGATATTCAACTCACCCTGTGCCCTGTCTATATGTGCGTGTGTGTATGTGTGTGTGTATAATCCCTCCAACTACTCAAATATTAAGAAAATTTTCAAGAGTTACAAATATTATCTTTCCATGTAGGAATGTAAACAGCAAGATATCTTCCTCTAGGTCCTGAATTAAATAAAGGAGCCAACTACTATTAGAATTATGAAAATGTAGAAAGTTACAAAAAGAACCCATCAGAATTATCCATGTAGGCATCCTTGTACTTCCTTGAACGAGATGCTCCATCTCCCATCTCTATCCCTTTGCATTTGTGTCACTCGGAGCCATTATTGCAGCCTCTTGGTTTCCTTGACTTTCTTTAAGACCCCAAGTCCCATCTACTCCTGAAGGCCTTCCCTAGTTCTCCCATGTGCTAATGCCTTTCCCAGTATGAGCACCTTGTATCTGCTCTGTATACATCTTGGATGTAACTAGTTATTTATACGCTCCTCTTTCCAATATAAAGGAAGCTCTTGAGGTCAGGGACCACATTTTTGCCTTTCTTTATATCTTCAGAACTTAGCACAATGCCTGGAAAATACAGTAAGTGCTTAATTTATACTTAATGCCTTATTTGTGTTAATAAAACAATAACGATGAGTTGTGGTTGGACTCTTTCCTGCTAGCGCAGAACAACAATGGAAAGTTACATCAACTTCTTGATCTAGAAATAACTGTCATTGTACAATAATAGAGTTTTAGAGCCAAAGGGACCTCATGGGCCATGAAGCCCAATTCTCATTGAAATCATAGATTTCCTTTGTGACATTCTTGACCAATGCTCATTTAGCTTCTACCTGGAGGACAGGAGGTGGCAGCACCACTGGTCAAAGCCACCCATTCCCATGTTTGACCAGTTCTGATTGTTAGGAAGTTTCCTCTTCTCTTTCTGGAAGATCATTCTCCTCCCATGGCCCCTTCCTCTCATTTTTTGGTTCCTCTGGGAACTTTCTTTTTAAGAAAGTTGCCTAAGCCACATTGACTCCTGTATTCCTCTTCAGGCTCTGCTTCTGACTTTCCTGAATTCCTTTTTCCCTCTTCCTCCCCTCCCTTCTTCCCTCCCTCCTTTAGTCTCTGCTTTTCAGCTTCCTTTTACATGTTGCTTTACCTCTTCAGAAGAGTGGGAAAGGGCCTCTGAAGGCTGGGACTGCCTTTGTTTTTGTTTGTATTCATATCCCTAGCACTTAACCCAAGTTTCTGGCACCTAGTCAGCATTTAATAAATGCTTGTTGACCACTGACTGAGTGACTTACTGTGGGCTCTAGGGAGCCTAACAGAACAAGTTCAATCCTTCTTCCACAATGAAGAGGACAGTTTATTAAGCACGTGTTTATCTAAATTTAATTGGCAAATAGAGAAAGAAAACAAAATCTGAAGAGAGCTACAAGGGTCTTATGAATGACTAAAAATGTGTGGGAAAAGTCCAAAAGAGCAAAAAAGGAAAGATGAGAACTATGAGAGGCTAGGGAGACCCAAGGGGATTTAAAGAGCAAAAAATCTCTAAAAGATATAAAAGTACTAGGATCAATAGCAGAGCAACAGAAGAAAGTGGGGGGGGGGGTGGGGGGGGGATTGAGGATCCAAACAGATGTGAGTGAAAGGGAAGATGGACAACGGTAGAAGTGTACAAGTCCAAAGTTTTAATTAGCCAACCAATCAGTAATATTTTTGAGCACTTATGGGCAAATGGATTCAATATAGATGAATTCAAAGAAGTATTAGACACCACTCATGTCCTTGGACAGCTAACAATCCATTAAACTTATACAACAAGGAAAGGAGATATCACTATGTTAGGCACAAAAGACAAAGGATAAAATTTTAGACTAAATGTTATAGAACATGACACAAATAGGTCTTTTCTCTTCCCTCAGAGGACCTTCATGGCTTGAACCACAGTCAATGATAGTCACCTGACTCCTAGGAACAAAGAAATTGGATGTAAGGGGTAAGATTCAGCAACTGATTGGATAAGGGAGGTGAGGGAAAATGAGAAGTCAAGAATACTGCTGAAGTTAGAAAGCTAAGTGAATGGAAGAATGGTTGTGGCTTTGACAGAAATAGGGAAGTTTGCATCTGACCTCTTATCTCCACTTTTACTAGTCTTAGCTCTTATCCCTTCTCACCTAGATTGTTTCTAAAACTTCCTAAATGGTCTCCCTGACTCATCTCTCACCACGCCTGTCCATGCTGTTGCCAAAGTAATTTCCCTTAAGTACAGATCTATGTGACTCATCTCCTCAATCAACCCCAAGGGCATCCTATTGCCTCTAGGATCAAATATAAACTTCTCTCTTTAGTTTAAAAACCTTTACAACCTGGACTTAGCCTATCTTTCCAGCCTCATTGGACATTACTTCCCCTTATTCATTCTGCACTAAGTGGCACAGTGAATAGAAAACTGAACCTGGATTCAGGAAGACTTGAGTTCAAATCTAGTCTCAGATACTTACTCACTGTGTGATCTTGGGCAAGTCATTTAACCTCTGTTTGACTTGGTTTTCTCAATTGTAAAATGGAGATAATAGTAGCATTTACACCCCAGAGTTATTGTGAGAATCAAATAAGATAATATTTGTGAAGCACTTAGCACAATGTCTATGCATAGTAGGCTCTATATAAAATACCAGCTATTATTAATTAAAATTAAAACTGGCTTTCTCTCTGTTCTTCATACATAACACTACATTTCCCATCCCTGTGCTTGGAATGCCCTACCTCAAATACCCTATCTTCTCTTTAATCTCACTTTGAATATCATCTGCATGGAACCTTTCCTGATCTCTCAGAATATTAGTACCTTCTCTCCCAAACAATGTGATATTGAACTGTTTTCCACATGTTTGTATTTAGTCACTATGTTTATACTTCCTATTTATTCACATTATATCTATACCATAAGCTCTCTGAGAGCTTATTATTTTATTGTTTCATTCTCTGTATATGTATAACCAGGACCTAGCCCAGTGCTTGTGAGGCACTTGTTGATGATTGGGAATAACATGAAATGAGTATTGGCTAGCAAACGCAGAATTAAAAATAAAGCCAGGAAGATTGGGAAATGAATTGTTGGTTTCCTCTCAGCAGCAATAATTTATATCATTTTTTGAAAACTGCTCCCTGATATGCAGACCAAGAAAGTGCTTCATTTAAATGTTTTGCTAAGGAGAATTCAGTAGGGGCTGAGACTCTTATCAGCAGCAAAGGTCCAAGTAGAATTTGCAGTTGCATTTTTGGCCCATTCACGGACTTTACTAGGGACAAGCTAGGTACAGAATCACAGAATCACAGTCTTCCTTATAGCTTTCCTTTCTGCCTCAAGGGGATGCCTGTATAGGAAATTCCCAGGAGGCAGATTTCAGGTTTGCTAAGTAATCCTTGGCCCCTTTTTTCTTTTTAAAAGTTTTCTCTTGGTGATCTCATTTACTAACATAGCTTCAATGATGACCTGGAGGCAGTTGACTCCTATATCTATCTTACTCAATCCCAGTTTCTTTCTAGCTTTGACTCTGTATTACCATTAGCCTATGAGAGATCTCCACTAGAATATCCTGTAAGCATGACAAATTGAACATGTCTTCAGCTGACTTCATTATTTCTTCTTTCACCACTCACTCCTCTCAACTTTTTTCTTTCTGTTGATGACATCACTGTTCTCCATACCACCAAGGATCAAAAGAGATTGGATTTGAGGGTACAGTAAGGGAGAGGAAAAAAAAAAGATTCCTTTTCTAGTCCCCCAGACCCTCATTGCCTCTCACTTAGATAATTTGATAATTAGATAAATTGAAAACTGGTGTCCCTGCCTCCACTCTCTTTTGAAAAATTATTTTTGTTCTCTTTTTTATCCTGAATTAGAAAACACCAATTAAAATAAGTGCCACATACAAAGAAGAAAAAGAAAAGGATTGTACATAAGACCATGAATTCTATTAGGAACAGCTTGCTTTAAAAAAAAAGCATATAATAAATTTAGCATATTAGTTTAGAGCTCCTCTGCTTTTCTTTGTCTCTCTCTGAATTTCCTTCTGGTATCTTTTGTGCATTTAAAAATGCTTTCATGGTCTTTCTTTTCTTTTTGGTGTTAATATCATTCACATACTCTTTCCCCCAATTAAAAAAAACTTTTTCCCTGTTAAAAGTAAGCATAGTCAAGCAAAATAACATATTGACTATATTAAAAAAGTGTAAATTTCATTCTGAATCTCAAGTCTATCATCTCTCTGTCAGAAGGTAGCATGCTTCATTAGTGGTTCTTAGGGGTCATATCAATCAGAATTCTTCAGTATTCCCTTCCCTTCTTATTCCTTCCTTCCCTTTCGCTTCATTTATTTTTCTTAGTCTTAAATTTGATTTCTTTTTTTCAATAAAAAGTGTGCTTTACTCTCCCCCACCTCCATTCCCAAGTAAAAGGAAAAAGAAAAACTAACCTCAGTAGTAAAGTTGTTTTTTTTTTTTGTTTTCTTTATAGTGTAGTAGTCATTGTATAAATTGTTTTCCTGGTTCTTCTTACTTTACTCTACATCAATTCAAATGTGTCCTTCTAACGCTGAATGTATTTTCCTTTCATCCTTTCTTATGGTGCAATAACATTTTATAATATTTGTATACCATAATTTGTTTAGCTGGGGGAGGAGCCAAGATGGCAGAGTAGAAAGACTCACATATGCTAGCTCCGAACCCACAGCCCATGGATTTCCTCTAAAAAGAACTCCCAACAAATTCTGGAACAGTGGAAGCCGCACAGCAGCACAGTGAAGGAGATTTCTGTTCCAGAGAGCCCTGAAAAACTGATCCCAAATGTCCATCGCACACTGGACAGGAGCAGAGCCCTCCCCTGCCCTGGCTGCGTGGCACTGAGAGGAGCGAGCAGATCCGAGCAGGCTTCAGGGACAGAATCTCCAGCAGCCGCAAAGGCCCCTCCACTCACAGACTCACAGGTCAGTGAGAGAGACGGGCTGAGAGGGGAGCAGGATGTCTCTGGGACTCAAGCCCTCTTGGGAGGCAGCAGCAGAGGCAGCAGGCGGCCAGAGGCTCCCAGAACAGGCAGGAGCTTGGTAGGAGCTCCATTACAAAAGGTCTCTGGATAAACCCCCTGAGGGAACTGAGCCTGGGAGGCGGCCCTGCCCCCACCTGAGAACCAGAAATTAAGCTCCCATTAAATAGCAGCCAGGCCTGCCGACAAAAGCCCTGGGGCTGGGGAGCAGCATTTGAATCTCAGACCCCAAGCACTAGCTGGGCAGATCTGGGTGGGGGTGGAGAGGACTCTCAGAAGTCAAGTAACTGGCTGGGAAAATGCCCAGAAAAGGGAAAAAAAAC
>CM053772.1:241224479-241270570 GCA_028658325.1 Potorous gilbertii | reverse complement strand
AGTGTAAACAAAACAACAGAAAAGTAATTTAGTAAAGCAGCGGAAATCTCAGCCAATATGAAGAAAACATGAATTTTTGTAGTGACTCGCACTAAGTATACAATGTTTATATTTCTACCACAGCTGAATGACTGTTTCTGTGTCTCAAGTTTAAGCCGATCTCCCTCCTGGAAAAAACGTGAAGGGATCAGAGGAACATTTCTTTATACCCCAGGTTTTGTGCAGGAATGGAATATTCCCTAAGGAAAGGGCTTCAATGAAAAACAGAGATCTGATGTGGAGGAGGGATGTTAGAGAGTGGAAGGGGCAAAAGAGAAGGAGGAGGACAGCTGTATACTTATGGGGCTTTAAAAAAGACAAGAGCTTTTTCTGAAGAAAAAGCGTTGATTGCTCTGAGGAGGAAGCAGATGCTTGTCCTTGGGGATAGCTAAGTGATACAGTCTCAAATTCAGCCAAATTCAGTCTCAGAAACTTACTAGCTCTGTGACCTTGAACAAGTCGCCTAACTTCTGTTTGCCTCAGTTTCCTCATCTGTAAAATGGAACTAATAATAACACACTTATATCCCAAGGCTGTTGCTAAGTATTAAAGGAAATAATCATTGTAAATTGCTTGGCAAGTTGCCCGACACATCATAAGCCCTATATACATGTTAGCTGTTATGACTGTCCTTCCACAAATGATATAATAGAGACCCAAAAGCTATAAGAGATCATCCAGTAAGGGTCAGAGGAAAACTAGAGGAGCAGTGGGGGCTGGTGATTCCTGATCAAAGGCAGCTGATTTGTCAGTCTGATAACAAACATAGAGGTCTGCTGTCTTCCTAGGACACTTTCCTCAAGACACTACAGAGACTCTAGTAAGACTTGCCCAAACAGATGATGACTATTCATCTATGGTGTTTCACGTAGGCACAAACGATACTGCCAGAAGCAGCCTATGATGTCCTGCTGAAGATTATAACATTTGGGTCAAGAAACTAAAGTTACCGCAGGTATTTTCTTCACTGTCATCAATTAAAGGCAATCAATGCAACAGGAAAAAAATAGTTTCAGAAGTGAACAGCTAGCAGTGAAGATGGTCTCTGAGAATGGGATTTGGACTTCTGAACTGATGGCAATTAATTGCCTGCTTCTATGAGATCCGTTGAAGTATGGAAAGAGATTGCATAGTATGGAAAAACTAGATTCAAAGTCTGCCTCTTTGCACTTAATGACTATGTGACCATAGGCAAGTCACTTGGGTTCTCTGAGCCTCAGTTTCCTCACCTGCAAAATGGAGTGGGGATAAATGTGCTCTAAAATCCCTTTCTCTCCCAATCCTTGGGAGAGAAAATCTCCCAAATATCCAGCTGAGAACAAGCCTCCATTCATCAGTCCCCATAGACAAAAGTGACTTAGGAGAACAGGGGAAACGTTTTTAGAAACACATCAACTTACATTTGTGTGTGTGTGTGTATGTGATTTACTCTTCAGATGGGATGAATCTGGATGAATCCAGATATTAAATAATATGGGGATACTTTTAGCCCCATTTACTAGTCCTGAAAAAGGCAGTTTGGCATAATGAATAAACAGTTCATCTCCTCAGGGTCAGGAAAACCTAGATTCAATACCCACCTTCAAAATATATTGGTTCTGTAATCTGTAGCAAATCAGATTCTCTGGGTACTCTTTGCAGGGAGAAAAGATGGTGATCTGCATTGGTGGAGGGATTTTCTCATATATACCAAAGAAAGCACAGATTCCTATCTTTATTATCTCCAGCTATGCCTCTATCTTGTCCCTATCCCAGCCCCAGCTGCTGTCCTTGTTCAGTCATACCACGCTCTTTGGGTAGGTGGGTGGAGAAGCTGGATCTGAAGGGAAAAAAACAGAAAGGTTCTGCCCTACACTAAGGGAGAACAGAGGCCAGCTGGACTGGCTTGTTACCTAAGGCCTCCTCCCCACAAGCTGATGGCTTAGAGAATAATTACACTATTAAACTAACCTTTTATTGAAACAGCGAGAGTTATAAATGTTCCCACCTAACTTATGGATCATTTCATAGTCTCCTGCTTCATTGGCTTTAAGAGTCCCTTGGTCGTGCAGAATTTCAAAGCTGCTTATTCCATAGTATATTAAAGTAAGAGCATCTTCCCCCTTAATATGAGTTTCCTCAGGCTTCAAACTCAGGGACAGATTCTCTGCAACCTCTTGAAGAGCCAAAGTCTGACCCCTGGTGGTAATTCAGGTCCCGCAATGACCAAGATCTTCTAACTGTCCAGTCCCGGGAAGCTTCTCTCTCCTCCCTCACCCAGCCCAACTCCAAGATCCTTTTCTCTTCTCCTTTGCCTTGTCCGTCCCTAGGGAACCTTTCTTTATTCTGGCAGCCATCATTGGATTCCATATTACTTCTAATCTCCCAGAAGTAATCTAACCTTAGACAAAATCCTGAAAAAAACAAATGTGATCCTAGGCAAATGGAAGGAAGGAAGGAAGGAGGAAGAGAGGGATGGAGGGAGGAAAGAAGGGAGGGAGGAAGGAAGAAAGGGAAGGAGGGAGGAAAAGGAGGGAAGGAATGAGAGAGGAAATGAAGAATGAAAGAAGGAAGGAGGGAAGAAAGAAAAAAGAAAGGAATGAAGGAAGGAAGAAAGAAAGAAAAAGAGACAAACTAGGAATAATAACTCATTGCTTTAAAAAAAATTACGGCTAGTAACTGAGGAAAAGCAAGCATAGAACATGGTATGGTGAACAGAGAGCTGGGCTTGATGTCAGGAAGACCTGTGTTCAAATCTTACCTCTGATATACATATATATATATATATATATATATATATATATGTATATGTATATATATGTGTGTGTGTGTGTGTGTGTGTGTGTGTGTGTGTGTGTGCAAGATGTGTGACCCTAGGCAAGTCACTCCTCAAATGCCTCCAGGCATATCTCTAAGATTTCAAGTTGTAGCAGCTGCTGTTCTGCCTTGGTCCTAAAAGGTTTCCACATTGGGAACTCCTTCTACCAATGCAATAATTGGACTGATTTAAATGGGGGAGGAGTACAGAACTCAATATTCAAGCCTGAAGAAGTGCCTGGAAGGAAACTAGTAGGAGATCTAGCAGGACTGTCCATGGATTCGGCCATGATCTCTGAGCTCAGGCATCCCTCAGCTACTGAATGTTCTAGGAAAAATTGAATTTCCCAGAATCCTTCTGCATGCAGAGACCTGGGTTTGACGCAGTAAAGGAGCCACAAAGGGTCATGAGAGGGTGACAAGAGGAGGAGCTGGGACATTTAACTAGAGCTAACAAGGAACTAGGTGGTGCCATAGTACATAGAGTGCCCAACCTAGAATCAGGAAGACAAATCTTCCTGAGTTCAAATTAGGCCCCAGACATTTAGTAGCTGTGTGACCCTGGGTAAGTCACTTAATCCTGTTTGCCTCAGTTTCCTCATCTGTAAAACAAGCTGGAGAAAGAAATGGCAAACCACTCTAATATCTTTGCCAAGAAAATCCCAAATAAGGTCAAGAAGAGTTGAACACAACTGAAATGACCAAACAACAACAATCTTTTTTTAGGACACAGTGCATAGGGGCTTGGAATCAGAAATATCTGAATTAAAATCTAGCCTCAGATACTTCCTAGCTACTTCACCCTATTTGCCTCAGTTTCCTCATCTGTAAAATGAGCTGGAGAAGGAAATGGTAAACCACTCCAGTATCTCTGCCAAGAAAACCCCAAATGGGGTCACAAAGAGTCAGGCACAACTAAAACTGCTGAATAATGGTAGAGATAGCAACTGCATTTGTGATTTCATTGGTATATGAATCTCCCTGATAAGAAACCTCCCCCAACCAATGTAGGGCAGGACCTGTTTGTCCTTAGAGGGCTGCCTAGAGCATTGAGGAGTTAAAGAGCATTCTCAGGGTCATACAGTTAGTGTGCCCAAGGGATTGTGGATAGATTTCTTGGGGTCTGTGAACTTTTTAAAATATATCTTAACTCTAACTCAACACAACTAGTTTCCTTTGCAATTCCACATATTTTATTTTCAGCATTAAAAGGATTTGAGAAGGATCCATCAGCTCTCCCAGACTGCCAAGGGGAAAAAAAAGGTTAAGTACCCTTGCTTCATATAGTCATAGACCCTGATCCCATAAAGCTTACTAATTAGGGGATGGGGGGCATGTAATCAAATAATGAGTCAATGAACAAATGGAAAGGAAAATTCTAAATATACTAAGGGAAATAGGGAGGCATCAGATGCATATTGCCAGTTTTTTCTCTTCAAGATACTGGTTCTTTTCATGTAACATTTTGTTGGATGCTTTAAGTCTTTTTAGGGGTCATTTGACTATTTGAGATTGGGAGTAGAAGGTGAAGAGGAGTGAATGAATGCAGTCACACAGAGAGCAGAAAATAATAGATAAAGCAAGGGGAAATCAAGGTTGGAAGATGAGAAAAGAGACAAGCCAAAAGGTCCCAGTCAAGTTGTAAATGGAAAAATTCAGCACCAGCAAGTTGTTCATAAGATGAGGAATATTTTTGTCTTGGTAACTTAGGAAACTGATGAAAATATAAAATGGCCCATGCTCCTTTGGGACTACCTTCTTCTTTGGCCAAGATGGTGACAGAAAGAAGCAATAAGCACACAGCTTTTAGACTATCTACAAATGTGAATTTAATCAATGATATTCTAAATTGAAGAATTTGACCTACAAGCTGAATCACCTTCATACTGACTTCCGGGAATAAATGAAACCAGAAATCACGAAGGTATAGACGAACAGAGGTTGTCTGGAAGGACAGTTCAAAGCTGCTCTTCAGAGAGACAAACAAAGCAGCTGGAAGAGTTGGTTTCGTCATGAACCCAAAAACATCAAGAGACAAAGCAATGCCTGGTCATTTCACCTTGTGGCGATTTGGAGAGAAGTAGCCATGGGGGAATGGGATCCCAAAGACCACAGCCCCTGGCATAAGAAGAAGAGATTCGGGCAGCAACCACCAGCTAAGAACCGTGGGGTTCACCATGTGAAGTGAAGGGAGCAGAGCCAGAAAATAATGTACACAGTGACAGCAACAATGCAAAGACCAATCACCACCAAAGGACTGAAAAAGAATGTAGAAAAATGCCATGAAATTAGGAGTGCAACATTAAAGCCCAAGACCTTCCCACACTGTTTTGCTGGGTTGGGGGAAGGGTGTCCACAGGTGTGGAGCATTACATATAATTTTAGATTATTTCAATAATTGATTGGATTTGCTGGATTTTTTCTCTTCTTTTTTTAATGATTCTTTTTTTAATGAAGTTTTTAAATGGCTTTAAGGGATGCCCATGTGAAATAGGAGAAAAGGAGGTATGCAGAGGAAAATCCAGGGAATGTTAAAAAGAAATATATCAATAAAAATCTTTTTTAAAAATATAAACTCTTTGAAGGCAGTGACTCTTACTTTAATTTTTATCTTCAGCACTTAGAACAGCGCCTGGTGCATAATAAGTACTTAATGCCTTTCATTTGAAAAAAAAAAAAAGCCTAGTAGGATTCAGAGGAATTTGCCAGGAGAGCCTCTCCCCTTCCCTAGAAGCACAATTGGCCCCCTTCAACGTTTCCTTTCCCAACTTCTCCTTGTGCCGCCGGCCCCTCTTCACTCCACAGGACCTTTGCTCTCTCATCCACACTTTGCTACCCTTTCTCTTGAGCTGTTCTCTCGGTAGTTGAATTTATCAGGGTATCCACCTATATAGGTATGCATCATTCATTCAACAAACACATTTTTAGTTCAGGGGCACTAGAGGGCAGATAGAACTAGGGCTGTGCTGGAGCTAACTGTACTGACTCATGAGAGCTGATTGTTAAATTTTAAGCATGAGCATTTAAACCTTAGATATTAACCAATGTCATGAATCAGGGTTTGATTTATCATTCTATTGATTGTCTAGACTTTAAAAAGTGATGGTGAATTCTTAAATAATGCAAACTAAGCTTTAAAATGTGTCATTTTTTTTCGAGAGTTGGTTGTTAAACATTCACTGGTATATCCTTGGATAGGATCCAATCTTTCTTCTCTGGGAGATAACAGAAGAAATAAAGTATGGGTACATATAACTATGATACAAAATATCACATGATAAGGGCAAAGGGAGGTAGAAAGTAAGAAGGACCCCAGAAGTAGGAAAACAATATACATGATGACCGTCCCGATGCAAGTGGAATGGACAGCAACAAAAATTAATGCTGAAAGCAAGGAAATTATGGTCAACTTTGACCCCAAAGAAGATATATGAGAAAGTACCCTTTCCTACTTCTTTAGAGAAATGTGGAGTTATGGATATGGAATGCTTGCTTGCATATAACATCAGATTTTTTCAACACATAGGTTTTTTGTTGTTGAGTTGTTTCAGTCATATCTGACCCTTTGTGACCCCTTTTGGGGTTTTCTTGGCAAAGACACTGTCATGGTTTGCCATTTCCTTCTCCAGCTCATTTTACAGATGAGGAAACTAAGGCAAACAGAGTGAAGTGATTTACCCAGAGTCACACAGCTAGTAAGTGTCTGAAGCTGGATTTGAATTCATGAAGAGGAGTGTTTCTGATTCCAAACTCAGTGCTCTATCCACTGCACCAACTGTTTAGCATTGCTGAAATGGTTTATTTTCTCTTTTTTCTTTGCTATTAGGGGATGGCTCTCTAAGAAAAGGTACAGGGAGTGATATGTTAGGAAGGTTATGTAAAAAAAGAAAGACAAAAAATTTATTTTTAAGAGTTATGTGAAGTCAGAGGAAGGAAAGATAACACTATAACTTACAACCTAAAACTATAGCTCTGGGCCTACCCAGCCTGAGTTCAATCTTCAAGATTTCTTTAATAATCTCCACAGCTCATTTTGGGCTGATTCCCCTCCCTTCCCAAACTCTGGAAATATCTGAATTTGTCTTGTCGATTTCTCCTTGGGTTTCCCCCAAGGTCCCTTCCAGCACTCCAAACACACAAAAGCATTTAAACAAAACAGATTTACTTAAAAGCACATAAAGAACAAAAAAGGGGGGTGAGGGATTGCTCACAGCAAAACCCAGTTAGTAAGCATATCTGGATGGCCAACCCCACCCTTCAAACTTATACACAGCATCAACTAACCAAGTCCCTATACCATGCTTTGTTGTTATGGTTTCCAGGCTGATAGAGCATCAACTGCCCTTGTCCTTCTCTGAAATCCATGTCTTTATTTTAGCATCTTATCTCCTGAATCCTGGCCATTACCTCAGTCTCTGAGCATGATCCTATATTTACCCCAGCTCCCACCACTTTTGCTGTTGCCCCTACCTCTGACTTTCCATGGCAATCCCCAAATGTCCTTCTCTTCCTTCAATTGGGTATGCCCTTAGCACTAGGGGAAAGGGTCACAACCCCCTCCATGCCATGGTGAATCCCTTTGACCCTGGCACCATGGCATCATGGGGAAGAGCTTTTCAGATCTTTTTAGAACTATTCACCACACAATCAATGCTTCAACAAGGATATATTAAATGCTTAATATATTACAGTCATATATTACAAGTACAAAGAATGAAACCTGCAAGAAACTTACATGGTAAATAGCTTATATTTGGATATTGTCTCATGATTTACAAAGCACTTGCCATGAGAGGTAAGTAGTACAAGTTGTTTTATCCTTACTTTTAAGAGGAAAATGAAGTTTTGAAAGGTAAAGAGACCCACACAATTCACCTAGATAATCAACAGCAGAAAGAAATTGCAAATCCAATTTCCTTGAGAGTGTGCTAGTAAATGTTTAACAATCAGCTCTCAAAAAATGTTCTTCCTTGATATTTTTTAAGCTTAATCTTCATTATTAACATTTTCTCCACCATTTTCTTAAACCTAGAGCATCAACAAAACAATAAATCAAGCCATGATTTGTAGCATTTGTTGAGGAGTATAAATAGCAACACTTAAAAATTAGCAACTGACTTTCCAGCTGGTTTGCTGGATCCAGAACATGCTTGACTGACACCCAAAGCTAGTGAGTACTTTCCATTCTACCATACTCATATTCAACTGGAAGTAGAGGGATCTGAGAAAACAGTAAGCACAAGGTGGAGTTGTTCCAAGGTTCTCTTCTTGGTAAGGAAGGTAGAATTTAAGCTGGGGTTTTAGCAGAGGAGTAAAGAGAAAAACAATAGGGGATGGTTAAGGCTGGAGCTACTTAGGAGGTCATTGGAGGAGGCACTTTCCTGGATCTGCAAAGAGAAGACGGGGAGGATTATAGCATCTCTAATTGAGAACACAAAGGGGAGAAACCTGTTTAGGTTTGGTCTGTAAAAACTCTAATCATTTGATGTATGACATAAAGCTTTGAGTGGCCATTGCTCTAGCTCTATTCATTTTCAGGGCTCATTGATTCACAATTATATGGCTGAGAATTAGGGAATCCCATGATCTCAAAAGAATCCCACTTGTAGATGACCCAAAGGGCAATGAAAAGACACATGCCAGGCATAAATAGGCTACATTACCAATGATGATTGTACCAGTAGCATATTAAGAGAGAGAGAGAGAGGCAGAGAGAGAGAGAGAATAGATGGATGGATGGATGGATGGATGGATGGATAGATAGGTGGGTGGGATGGACAGTCCACATTCTGTGTTGTTATTCAAGTATCAAAAGACCCTGAGGATGGCCTCCAGCTCATTGGGTAGATTTTTTGGAGGACGTAAGAAAAGGCATGAACAAAACTCAGACAAGGTGAGAAGCTGTAGACAGGAGAGAATAGCCACCCTAGTGGCATCAGTAATGTATTAGTAAATCCAAGCAGGTTGCTTTTGATTTGGTTTGATTTGATTCTGAAAACTGCAGCCCCAAGAAATGTGTTGGAAGTTGGTCTCCCATTCTGTCAGTAGATTCTCTGGTCCTAGAGGTTTAACCCTTGAGCTTTCAATTTAATCTCAAAATATCTTCTGCTGCCAACAGAACCAGATGCCAAGGAGGACACAGAGATAAAATGATAAACCTCTATTTAACAGATTTAGGGAAGCAAACAAAAGCTAATTAACAAATGAGGAATTGGGATTAGCGGCTAATTCTTCTACATCACAAGAGCTGAAGGAGATGCAAAGAAAAATACTTGAAACCAATTTATTGTCACTTGAAGCATCAGTGAACCTGCCTTTTGGGGTTGTAAAAATGACTCAATCAGGAGATTCTAGATGAATTTCAATCTTTTAATTAACAAGTTGCAGGAAAAAGGGTGAGAGGCCTGGCCCCCTAGTCCATCAGTGCATGCCCCTCATTTTAGAGAAGTTATATCATTATGTTCCAAGAAGGAAATTACAGCTTTCATTGTTCCCTGGTTCCCCTAAAAAGTTATTGCCTTCAGCCTTTGGGGTCCTATCAGATAGATAAAGATAAGAGGTTTGTTGCAAACAGCTGAACAGTATAATACCATAGGGTCACAGAATCTCAGAGCTGGAAGGGTTATTGGAGGTCATCATAGTTCTTCATTCTGGGAACGAATAGAACAAAACCTCTTCAACACAACAATATTTGAGAATGGTACTCACATTTCCCCAGAGCCTTCACTTCTCAAGCTTGAACATCCTCAATTTCTTTCCTCTATCTTCATTCAACAATGTCTTCAACCTAAGTCCCAGTCTTAGAAAGCTTACTCAATGACCAGATCAGGGACAGGTCACTATGGGAATTCTTGGAAACGAAAGAAGAAGAATGCATTTGGTTTTTCATGTTCCCCGCTGGAAAGCAAATACCATTTGTTTTAAAAAAAAAAATAAGGAATTTAGACTGTTCTGTGACTATGGAGCCCTGTATGGCATTAATATCCAGGATAATAACCCCTACCTTGGGTCCCAACTAGATTCATTCATTGGAAAGGTCAGTGATATTCATCAAAATGGCTTCTGAACAAGGTACAATTTCATACAGACATAGAGGTAGAAGATAGCCTTCCATATCAAAAAGGCAGTGTGGCCTGTTGGATGGGGCCCTGAACTTAGAATTAGCACTGCTAATTATAATAGTAACAATAGTTAACATTTATACACTGTTTAATATGCACATATTAAATTAAATTATTTAAATTAAATTATTAATATGTGCCAAATACACAAATCTTGTTTGTGGCTGCGAGTGAGGGAACCCTATGATCTCAAAAGAATCCCATTGTAGATGACCCAAAGGGCAATGAAAAGACCCATGCCAGGCACAAATAGGCTACATGACCAATGATGACCGTACCGGTAGCATATTGAGAAGGAGAGAAATAGAGAGAAAGAGAGACAGAGACAGAGAGAAAGAGAGAGAGCTTTTACAGTTATTATCTCATTTGATCACAACAATCTAGGAATATTATTATTTTATTATTTTTATTTTATTTTATTATTTATTTATTATTTTTTATTATTTATTTTTTTTTATTATTAGCCCTATGTCAAAGATGAGGAAACTAAGGCAAACAGGTTGAGTGACTTGCCCAGAGTAACAGTGAGTAAATAGTTGAGACAAGATTTGAACTCAAGTCTTCCTGACTGACCAATCGGGCTCAGTATTCAATCTACCATGCCACATAGGAAGGCCTAGATTCAACTTTTACTTCAGACATTTAATAGCTGTATGATCCTAGGCAAGTCACTTGACCTCTTGGGCCCTCAGGTTTCTCATGTCTGAAATGAGGTGATTGGACACACCATTCTGTAAAGTCCCCCTAGCTCTAAATTCATGATCCCATGAGCCTGGCAGACCCCATAAAGATACTGGTTTACACATTTGTTTTGTGCTATGTCTCTGCAGTTTTTCTTAGGATCATAAATTCAGAGTTTCAAGACCTCCTGGGAAGGGCAAAATTATTTGTCTTGGTGATCTCATCAAGTGACTTCTGAACATTAGGACACTGTTCAGCATGCTGAATGAGTCCAAGCTACCGACCAGCATCAATTTCTCACCAAATTGAAAAATAAAAGTCCATTTGTGGATGGAGATGGAGGTCCTGAGATACATAAAGATCAGAAGAGAATATGTATTAATCCACATAAGGTAGTGGGCGTATTGAAGGACTGGATTTCACTTTTGGAAAATACCAACACTGCTTTGTGTAATTTTGATGCCGGAGGACCCAAGGTTTTCTGTCATGAATGTTCTCTCTTACTGATCAAAGTGTTCCCCTGAGTGTAAGAGGTGAAAAGTGCATTTGATGACCTAAAGAACTGATCCAATTCCACTTGAAGGCTACTCAGAAGCCTCATGTTTATAGGGCATCAATACTTGACTCAAGCCTGGAGTCAGAAGACACCGAACAATATCACATGAAAATAAAATTGATTTTTACTTAAGAGGAAATGAGTAGTTATTGATATAGGAGTCACTTCAGATATCTGTGTGCAGTCAAACAATGGACAAGTCAAAGCAAAAGTTAGAGTCAACATTGTACAAGAAGAAAGGATAAAGAAGAAGCTTTGCTGCTGTTGTTCAGTCATTTCAGTCCTGTATGACTCTTTGTGACCCTATTTGGGGTTTTCTTGGCAAAGGCACTGGAGTGATTTGCCATTTCCTCCTTCAGCTCATTTCATAGATGAGAAAGCTGAGGCAAACAAGCTGAAGTAATTGGCCTAGGGTTACACAGCTAGTACGTGTCTGATGTCAGATTTGAACTCAAGAAGACCCCTGACTCTAGACCCAGGACTCTATCCACTATGCCATCTTGCTGTCCAAAGAAGATACTTTATTCAATTAAAATAGCTCCAAACTGACCTATTTGAACAAGCTATTGTCATTGAAAAAATGCAAAAATGGATAAACACGAAGACAATGATTCTGATTATCACTATTTCTTACAAAATTTAACTGATATGAACCAATCACCAGATAAAGAAACCAAAAGATCTGAGGAACCACCTCAGTGAACAACTGATTCCTGTGTCAAGCAAAGAGACGTGAAATCCAAGGTCAAATCAGGTTTAGATTACACACTTACTAATAAAACATTACAAAGGATAGATAGTAAAAGATTGGGGTTAGAACAATCTCATAAAACAAGAAAAATCAGTGGAAAGGAAAACTAAATATGTAGTAGGCATAAAAGAAATATAGCAAAGTGGAAAGAGTACTAGATTGAGTCAAAGGACCTGGGTTTAATTCCTGTTCTGCTACCAAGAAATCTGGATAAGTCACTTCATCTCTCAGGTATTCAATTTCCTCATCTATGAAATGAGGGGTCTGATCTAAATGACCCTGAAGACTCCTTCCAGTTCTAGATCTATAAACCATCCCAAGAGCATGTATAAATGAAACTTGAAGGAGAATTAAATCAACAAAAAAATGCCATGAATGAGTGGATTAAATATTAAAAGACCAGATTATTTCCAGTATGGTGGACAGATCCTCTATGGATGATTAATGAGAGAGCATGGACAAGTGTTAGACTAGATAAAACAATAATAACTAATACTTATATAGCGCTTCAAGGTTTGAAAATTGTCTTGTGTACATTTCTTTTGTGTCTCATGGAAACCCTATGAGTTATTCTGAGTATTATCATTTCCGTTTCCATTGTTTAGCAGAGGGTCTGGCACATAACAAACACTTAGTCAATGCTTTTTCCATCTTTCATTCATTCTGTTTAACAGATGAGATTAAATGATTTGCCCACGACCATACAACTAGTGTCAGGGACTAGCTATGAACCCAGGTAGGTCTTTCCCATTCTATGTGTGGCACCCTACACTCTCCACCATCTACCTACACCATAAGGTGTAAGTTCCTTGAAGTCAGGGACTGCTTTTCACTTTTGTCTTTATATCTCCAGTGCTTAGTATACTACCTTGCTCTAGTAGGCAACCAGTAACTGCTCCAGTCGAAATGAATTGAATGAAAAGACACAAATGAGTTGCAATCTGATCTAAGTATTCATATGATTAAGATGATGGATGTATTGAAATATTGAAGTTAGTATTGTGCTTCCCTATCAGTTATGCTCCTAGACACTGGTATCTCCAAACCAAAGGCCCATTTTTGGATACCTGATGGGTCAATGACCCCTACATAGAAACTAATCTTTGTAGCCAAGACCACAAGTATCCTTGCTTCACACTTGAACGAGATTCTATACACACACACACACACACACACACACACACACACACACACCATCAATTGCTTACCCAACATTTATTTAAACTCTTCCAGTGAAAGACAACTCACTAACTCTCAGGGTGGACCATTCCATTCATTGACAGTTTTAATTGTTAGGAATTTTTCCTTATATCAAGACTAAATAGTCACAGTAGAGAAAGTGCTAGGAATGGGAAAAGTAGTTTATTTATAGATTTATTATGTAACAATGTCTTTACAATTTAAAACTGTATTTAAAATTGGGGCAGCTGAGTGGTTCCGTGAATATGGCCTTGACCCTGGAGTCAGGAGGACCTGAGTTCAAATGTGACCTCAGACAGTTGACACTAGCTGTGTGACCTTGGGCAAGTCACTTAACTGCAATTGCCCTGCCTTCCCTCCATCCAAGAGAAAAGGAAAAAAGTGCTAGACTTGAAGTCAGGGATTCAGATACTTAGTAGCTGAGTGACCTTAGACAAGCCATTTGACCTCTCTCAGCCTCAGTTTCTTTATCTGTACAATGAGAACAGAATTGTACTCAATAATAGCCAACGTCCCTTTTTGCTCTAAATCTGATGTTATTATGTTGCCTCACTGCAGCCTTTATCTTGAACCAGCCCTCTAGAGTCAAGCAAAACAGTTTTAGTTTTTTGTCTGTTTGACTCGATAGCTGATATGTCCTTCCTGAGGCTGCTCTTCTCCCAGCTTAAGTTTCTCTAATTCTTTCATAGGATCCTCATAGAATATGGCCTCCAGTCCCTTCAACATCCTGGTTGCTCTCCTTCAGATCTGTCTTTCCTGAATTTTGGCACCAAGAGTTGAATTCAATAGTTTAGATTTATCTAATCAGGACGGAGGTCAATGGAACTGTTATCTACTAATGGGTAGCATTTATGGCACTTGAAGATTTTCAAAACACTTTACAAATATTATCTCACTTGATCCTCAAAACAACTCTGGGAAGTAACTGCTGCTATTATTCCTATTTCATAGAAGAGGAAACAGGCAGAGAGGCTAACTGAATTGCCCTGGGTCACCCAGCTAGTAAGTGTCTGAGGCAGTCACTAAACTCCAAGTTTAGTGCTCTATCTACTGCACCCCATAGATGCCTCATCTCCCCTGCACTGGATGCTTTGTCTCTTTTTGCAGCCTAATATTACATTAGATATTGTCTGAGGTTATATTCCACAGACATAATAACTACTGTTACTAACTCCCCATTTTCCATCCACAGCTCTATTTGATTTGGACTCCATGGAACATAATGCCTCGGTGCTGCACACCCCTTGGTCCCCCGTTTCCAGCTTCCTTTTGTGTGTTATTTTCTCCCATTAGATTTCAAGATCCATCAGAAAGGTCAGGAACTGTCCTTTTTCTTACTGTATCCCTCCAGGACTGAGCACAGTGCCTGGCACATAGTAGGCACCTAATAAATATGGTTTGAATTGAAATAGAATTATAAACCTCAGATCTCTTTCACACAAACTGTCTCATAATTCCAGAACTACAGGGCCTGCCTCAATCTCCTTTCTCTCTCTGGGAGCTCCTCATGATGTTTCCTGCATGGTGAGACATTAGTGATGGACAAGTCTCTCAACTGCTTGATTGGGCTGACTCCATTGAAAAAGCAAGATTTCAGCTAGATGGGCTGATCTGCTTGTGGGCTGTGTTAAGCAGGTCACTCCTCAGGGTTCATTGGGTTTGACAGACTGCCTTGGATCCTAATTGCTAGACTGCTGACAGTTTTTTCAACCTTTCAAAAAAAAGTTGTAATCTGGTCAGTTCCATCTCCAATTACTCATTCACCAAAAGATCAGAAGACGATAAACACTGAAGAGACAGAAGAACAAAATCTTCATGTGTTCACAGTCACATGGCACATAGAGATAGAGAGGGGCTACCTTGTCTGGAAACCCAAAGTTTTTCTTCCTCCTAACCTCAAAAATCATCATGGAGAGACAGAATTTCTGGTTGTGTTGTTCAGTCATTTCAGCCATGTTTGACTTTTAGTGACCACATTTGAGGTTTTCTTGGCAAAAGTACTGGAGTAGTTTGCCATTTCCTTCTCCAGTTCATTTTACAGATAAGGAACTGAGGCAAACAAGGCTAAGTCATTTGCTCAGAGTAACACAGCTAGCCAATGTTTAAGACCGGATTAAGGAGCTCAAGTCTTTTGTATGTTCACTCAATTCCAGCTCAGCAGCCAATTAAAAAGGCTTTTTTATCACCACAGAGTAAGCTGATAGGAAACAGATTATCTGTGGTTCTCTGAATTGGAAGAAAGAAAGGGCACCAGTCCCGTGAACACTCGTTTCTGGAAGCAGGCTTGCCCAGCCTCCATGTGGATTGGCAGCACATGGAGGACACTGTGCATGCTCTAAGGACTAGGTTTCATTGACCAATTCCCACTTCCCCAGTTGTAATAGGAATCAGGTATTGTTTTCTTTTCTCCATCTCTTATCATCTCATCCACTACAAGCAACAGCTCTGATCATCCTATTGCCCCCCAACATAGCTACATGGGCCTTTTAGGGCTGTTAGCATTCGTCACCAGTCTTAGTTCATTTTAAGCACTGGCACTCCTGATGCCTCCTTCTGAACACTACCATGCCTCTGTGTGCATCCTCCATTACCTGCTTCCATCTTTTATACACGGTGGGTTTTTTTTTCATCTAAAGCTCATGGATTCCCTGAGCATCCATATTAGTCTTTTCAGACTTCCCCTTTTCTTCTTGATAAGAATCTTTTGTTTTTGTCAATAGAATTTCATTCTTGAGATGCTGGCCACTAAAGTCCCCTCCATCTCTGAGACTCTGACTTCTCATGTCAGATTTTTGGACCCAGGGTTGCTCCCTCTTCTTCCTCTGATTCCTTTGAAATCCAGTCCCCCAGATTGTGAGAAAATTAATACCTTACCATGAGAAAATCACTTCCTCCCAACATTCCCATCATTTCTATCTCAGCGACCAGTTCTTTGTTGGTCATATTCAAGGACAGAGTGATTAGAAATTTAGGAATTAGAAAATAGGAATTTACAGTTTGCAAAGCACTTCATGTGCATTATCTCCTTGGAATCTTTCAACGTTTCAATGAAATAAATGAAATAGAAAGAGGCAGTAAGGCATTGTGGACTGGGCATTGGATTTGAAATCAGGAAAATAGGAGTTCGAATCTCACTGTAGATACTGGTTATGGGGCAATGGGTGCTGTAATAACAAGAATAGCTAGCATTTATATAGTGCTTTGAGGTTTGCCAAGTATTTCACGTATGTTACCTCATTCGATCCTCACAACAAGCTTGGGAGGCCAACACCATTGTTATCCCCATTATATAAACGAGGAATCTGAGGGAGGTTATGTGAATTGCCCAGGGTCATACACCTGGAAAAGTCACTTTGCCTGCCGGTGCCTCAGCCTTCACGTTGGTAAAGTAAGAAGGCTGGATTCAATGGTCTCAATCTTCCTTCTAGTTCTAATCTATGATCCCATTTTTCAGATGAAGAAATGAAGACTCAGAGATGTTCAGTGACTCATCCCAGAGATATATCATTGGTAAATGCCAGGGGAGATGGAACCTCAGCTCATTCCTAACTCCATGACTAGCCTTCCTTTCACTACCTCCATACCATCTTTTGAAAAAAAGAGACCAACATATATCCCTTCCTTCCATGTGCTTAATCTCCCATTGATTCCCTTGTATTCCTAAAGCTGTTGACTTCAAAGCCTTCCCTCTCACATTACCACCAGTTAGGGACCCTTGCTACTTCTCACAGTTCTGAAGTGCTGTATTCATAAGTCTTCAAGCAAAAATGTCCTTTCCATGACTTAGCATGACAAGTCATTATGGACAAACAGAAGGCACAGACTGAACCCTGGAACACTGTCTCTCTAAAGACTATAGCCTACCATCAGGATTGCTAAGCTATTACTACTGTCAGCTGTGGAATTTTAGCCTAAAGATCTGGTCCATTTTTCTACCTTTTATATGAACTATGACTTCTACTACCTATATACTATTTTTCTTAATTTTTTATTTTATTTTTAATTTGTGAAATAAAATAAGCATTTCCATAACATAGTAGAATGAAAAGATTGCACACATGAACAGCAAATCTATTACATACAACTTACTAGTTACATTTACCATACGCTTACCCTGTATCCTACAGTGCCAAAGTCAATGATTCCTTGGGGAATTATAGGCTGTTAAGACTGACTTTTTACAGGATTCCTTGTAAGAAATCAAAGATATGTATAAAAAGAGGGTAAATCATCATTGCAGGCATTGAGGCAGTCCTAGAGTATTGGATACCATGTTTGGCTGTGTTCCCAAAAGACCTTCTCGGAAACCAGTGAAAAGGAGGAAGAAAGAAGAAGCAACAAACATTTTATGTAGCACCTTCTTTGTGCTAGGCACTATGCCTTTTACAGATATATCATTTGATCCTCCTAGCAACCCTGTGAGGTAGGTGCAATTATCATCCCCATTTATAGACGAGGATGTTGAGGCAAACATAGATTAGGTGACTTGCCCAGAATCACACAGCTATTAAGCATCTGAGGTCAGATTCTGTACTGAGCTTCCTGACTCCAGGCCAACCATTCTGTCCACTGCACCACTATCTATTTCTAATAGTACATTCCCATCACTCAGATATTCAGTCCTATGACCTTCTTCCAAGATAGAACTACCCTCCTCACTCCATACACCCAACACATTCCACTGGTCTTTGCAATGACAGCTCATCACCACCCTGACCTACACTCTTCAAGTCCTGGACCAATAATGCTAATCACAGATAAGCAGAAAGAAAATAGTTCAGAGTATTCTTGGCCCATGAAGATGTTAAGGCTTCCTCCAGTGGCTAGAGGATTGGCCAAGCTATGACATATAATAAGAAATTATTGGAGTCAACTCAAAACATGTATACTCCAGAACTGGAAGAAGCCTTTCCTAAGTAGAATCCCAGTAAGAATAACCTCAAAGTCTAGGTTCTAGGGATGACATATGATACATAAGATCACATTCTACCGAATACAGTTAAGTTCAGAAGGTATACAGCAAACCACACTATCACCATTCCTATCCACGGACATTGTGGGAAGGGAGATGAAAAATAGGTTGAGCCAGACAAATAATTAACTCCCTTGATCTGGTAGTTTACCAATGCAACTCAACCCCACCAATCTGAGTACTCTGTAAGCATTCAGCCTTCAAGTTGTCCTAGTTTTCCATTTAAATTTGCTCCCTTTTGAATTTGAATTTCATCTGCTGTGCCCCAGACAGGGATTAGCCGGCTCCCAACTGGAGGTGTGTACCTAATCACTCATACATATTGACCTGGTTCACGTGGGATTTAAGAGATCTTTTTGGATATGATTGACATCCAGTATGTTAACTACATGCTCAGAGATTCGTGTTATCAAAAAAAAAAGGAAATGATAAGTTCCTTGTATTCTTTCATCTGAATCACTAACAAAAAATGAATACAGCCTGGTGCAGTCAAAAGAGTGCTGGATTTGGAGTGAGAGGACTTGAGTTTTAATTCCAGCCCTGCCACTTACTATCTTGGGCAGTACCATGTGGCCTCAGACAACTCATTTTTCTTCTCTTGGTCTCAAGTTTTCTCTTCCGGAAAAAATGAGGTGAGTGAATTAACATAATTGACCATGAAGTTCCCAGTTCTAATCTAATTCTATGATTATTATGTTGAACAAAACAGAAGAAAGTCCAAGTGTCCAATAGGGACCTATTGTACCTATTTAGTGACTTATTTTTTAAAAAAAAAAATGGGAATTTAATCTCGGGCCTCATATAACTAGATCCATTTTTATTAATCTGGAAATTCATGAACAAGATCCCACAACAGCCCCATTTATACACCAATGTAATTCTTATTGGCATCGTCAATCCTGGCACATCTACCATTTGCCCCCAAGAGAAGAAGTGGTGCAAATAATTATATGTACAAACTATGAGAGGGATAGTACATGTCATGGCCACATTTAGAAAATCATTCTGGTCCCTAATATGAACATCAAGCTTTATCTGGCTTGAACTGAGAATAAGGAAAGTAAAGAACGCATTAGAAGACTTTGTGCAATACTGAGGCTTTCAGCCTTTTGGGAGATGCCTTTGAACAACAAGAAAATTGTAGTGAGTGCACACAAAAAGAGTTGGAGAAGATCCTTCCCATTTGTATGCAGTGGCCTCTTAGAGCATAAGCAAGAAGAAAGCAGCTTCCTTACAAAAGGGACTGTGTGAGTCAGGGAGAAAGAACAGAACCATGAAGGCTTGAAGACAGCAGGGAAAGAGATGGGATTTGGTCTAAGATAGAGACATTATGCTGCACACAACCTTGAAGGGAGGCTTCCATATACTGAGCCCACTCCACTCTTATTCACCCTCTAGAACCAAAGGAAAGAAGTTGCTGCTAGGCAGACACATCCAGAGCTAGAGAAAATCCTTTGCTGAAGGCATTCATCCACATAGTCTCAGACACAGAAATACATACGGAATGGAACTAATAACCAGCAGTGAAATGATGGTGCTCTAAGGGGTGAGAAAAATTGGTAGAACAAAGGACTGGAGCAAGCGTCAACTAGGGAGTAACAGGAAAGAGAGCCATGACAGTGAGTGGTAAACCTGGATATTGCCTTTCACTTGTATTGTGAGTCATGTTGACTGTGCAGCTCTGGGTTTGGAGAGACCAAGAACTGTTTAGGTTCCATTCATTTCCCTGTAAGAAAGGGAGAGAAGTTCATTGAATTTTTTATTCAGTAATTACATGGTTTGTTGTTGTTGTATAAATACTTCTTTGTCTAAGTTAATATCTTTATTGTTATTAGTGCTTTCAAGGGAGTTGAAGGCCCTTTTAGGAATCAAAAAGATTCTACTACTGAGAGTCTCAAAACTTTTTCCAAGAGAGGTCAGGAGAGATAGAACAGAAAGGTCTTTTGAGAGACAACCCTGAAATTATTCCCCAGTTTCCATTTCAAGAGGGATTCTGCCACCATAGTTACATTGTCATCATCAAAATTATCAGGCTTCTTATATGTGTATAT
This sequence comes from Potorous gilbertii, assembly GCA_028658325.1. Taxonomy (NCBI): domain Eukaryota; kingdom Metazoa; phylum Chordata; class Mammalia; order Diprotodontia; family Potoroidae; genus Potorous; species Potorous gilbertii. Next base: position 241,250,403 of record CM053772.1, on the reverse strand, counting down.
GTATACATACACACATATATATACATACATACATACAAAGAGACAGAGAATTTTACAGTTATAAGGCTGTTGACATATGTAATCCCAGTTTAAATGCTCCTCCCACAGAAACTATTGAGACTACTACTGTATCATTCAAGTGGAAAAGAATCTTGGGAAAAGTAGAAGTCTAGCTTTCATCTGGAATCTTTTAACTGAAAGGTGATGATAGTATAAAGAGAAAGGATTAAGAAAACTTCTTTCCTGAGAGAACAAAAGACTGAGGGAATTACTGGTCATCTCTGAGAAAGATTGAAAAGTCATTTCCTGATAGGACTGAGTTTAAATCTTATACTTTGAATTCCTGAAGAGAATTCTCAAGAGATTTCAACTGAATGAAAGGACTGTGTTTCCAGACTTAAGAATTCTTCAGTTAATTTGATGGTTAGTGGTGAATTTGACTGTAATATCTATCAAAGCCAATGACAGACATTTAAAAATATATCTTTATATTGTTTGTTATGCTGTTAATAAGCTGTACGGCTAGTAAACATTGGTGTGTATATAAGCCTGTAAAAGTGGATTTGATATTGAGTCTAGGAGAGATGGATGAAAATTTATGGGAAAAAACGTTTCTCAAGTTTATTTGATAAATTAGAGTTAGTACTCTGAACTAATTCATGAAAAAAATCATACATTTCTATTAACTATAAGGAAATATCATAACATATACCTTGATTTCCTTAGGTTTATGGCAGAAAATTAATGAGGAAATAAACCAGTGACAATAAAAATAAAAGTAATCCTCCCAACCAGGCTCTGCATAGTGTAGAATTATCACCCCTAAAGGCGGCCAACTCATTGTCCTCATCCATCTCTGTCCGTTGGACCCAGATGACTCCAGAGCGGAAAGCGAAACTGGTGGCTTTGTACAGCCCTTCCTCAGAACAAAGGACGACCAACAGCATCTCTAAAACCTGTCATCCATCTGATGCTCACAAGCCGGTGATAAAGGCAATGCAAGAATTCTGTACAAGAGTGAGAAAGCTTAAGAAGGGGACAGAAGAGAAACTCCAATTCAAGTCTTTGCTTCCAAGTCCAGAATATTTTTTCATTCCATGGAGAGGTTTATTCATTCCTCTTAGCTCACATCAAAAGCCACCTGGTATTTGCTTTGTTCTTGAGCCATTCATTTACGTTTGTTCCCAAAAAGTCCTAAATCATTCTAGAACTCAAGATGGGCCCTGACATTCCCAAAGAAGGATACCAGTTTACAGCTGGGATGACTTCTGCCAGTAGTTAGCTTTCAGCACATCGATCAATTAACCACCTGGAGCCAGTAATCAAGGTAGAATTCCATCCTAATGAGTGCCATTAGAATGCCCAGTGCCACCTAATGAGCCTATTTTCCTATCCTGGCCAAAGGCCCACGATAACACTCTTAGCTGATGTGGCGATAACAAATTCTATTAAATGAAAAATTCTCTGTAATCATCTTTATTAATTCTATGTCACATTAATATGAATATGCCATCTGAATCCCATGTAATAGTCTCTGGCCATTTATCGGCCCCACTATTAGATGGAAACGTGATCCTTTGGGCAGTCATTACACAGTGTGACCTATTTGTACAGTTGTGTGAAAGGGACCAGCTTTAATTAACTTAACTAAGAGAGAGTATAGCATAGTAGGGAGACCTTGGATTTAACTGGGGAAGATCTCCTGCTCAAAACACATGCCCTATATATCTACTCTCTGGTACTTGAAATTTCTCTCACACATAGACCCTGAAAAAAAAACATCCATTTTCTTAGTATCCCAGACTGTCTGTTTGCTATCTTCTGTGATCACCATGTGCACTGCATATTTTCTTTATTCCAAAATAAACACACAAGACAGTGCATCTACTCTCTACATGAGATCTGAATTGAGACAAGGAGTAAGCTGGATAGGAATCCACCTATGGCACACAGAGAAAGGAAGACAAGAAACACTTCTTAATGTGACATTTTTATAAAGAAATATTAGTAATGCCAGAATATCTGACTTTATGGGGCATAGAGGGATTTGGTTTATGATCAGTGCCATCCCACATGTTACTATGGAACTGCAAAGCAAAGCATAGCCTATGATTTTCACACCCTGAATTCAGGTTATCTTTACCTTTATCCCAGTTCTGCTACAACTGAAGACTCTTGTTTTAATGAGTGTCAAGAAAAACAACAGGTGTTGGGGTGTAGTAGATAGAGAGCAGGGTTTGATATCAGAAGGACCTTGGTTCAAGTCCTGCCTCTGAAATATATTGGCTGTGTGACCTTGGACAAGTCATTTAAGGTCTTATTGCTCTAGGTAACTAAGACTACAAATTGCAAGGAAGGTGTTGACCAGCCTACACTGATGAAATTACAAGTTCAGTCTTTATTCCTTTAATTAAACAAGTATTTAAAATCTTGGCAAGCTCTCCACCTTGTGAAAACAAGTTTCTACTTATAGGATATTTGCAGCTAGAAGAAAAGAGCTCACTACATTGCTATTAATTGACTTTCCTACTAACCAGTCAACAAATGTATGTATGCCTGTCACTAGTCCTCACTAATTAGTTCAAGGTTTTAGTTTATCACAAAAACAGAAGCGTATGGGCAGTATGTCTCTACCTCCCTCCCCGAGCCAGATCCACACCGCAGGTCCTTGCATAGTTTTGATTGTTTGTGGGGGGTGATTTAACCTTCCTTCTTGAAGAGGACCATGACATGATGAAGGTGATGCTATGACTTGCAAGTGAATTGGGTTTAAGTGAGGCAGGGCTGTGCAAAATCACCAACATCACTTTCTCCTCCAGAGCCATCTAGGTCCAGTGGCCAAATATAGATCAGGATGACTGGAGATGGTCCAGGATGCAGTGGGACACCCTGGCTAAGGCCTTTGCAAATTCTCACACAGACAGTTAGATGGAGCACTGGTTCTTGTATCTTGCTTGGAATTAGGAAGACTCATCTTCCTGAGATCAAATCTGACTTCAGACACTTATTAGTTGGGTGACTGTTTCAGGTGCAAATCTAAGAGCATGATTTTGGAGGTAGAAAGGAAAGAGGGAAAAGGGGATGAGGGGAGAGCAGAGAGAGGGAAGGAAGAATTCCACCCTTAAGTCTCCAAAAAACAAACAAACCCAAATCAACTATTTTCTGATCAAGTGTTTTTCTTCCTATAATCATAGCCTACCCAAGTTGATAAATGTGTGAGCCTCCTAACCCAAGGAGAAGACTAGAAAATGGCAATGGAATGTCAAGGGGAAAGTGGAAAAATATGTTCATATGTCCCTTTGAAAATTGTCACTGTGCTAGTGAAGAGAAGCCCTAAGGAGAGAATTGAGGACAGTGGAGAAACAAGTTGGGGATGGGTGAGGATAAGCCCTCATGGACAGCTCCCTGAAGTGATAAAAGTTTTGCAGCTAAATGATTGTTTTTCCAACTCTGCTCTACTGGTCTAATCTCCTCAGCAGCCTCTATGGAACCATGAATCATGATCAAATCAACTTTACCATGGTTCCTGGATGGAGTGTGTCAGTCAATTCCCTTATAGTCCCAGTGAAGAGGAGGGTTTCACACACCTCCAAGTTCCAATTAATGTAATTTACAAGATACTCCATGCCTTGATACCTTGAGTAGGTAGGAACATCTCTAATTGAGTCATGGAATCACTTTCATGTGTGAGCCAGTTGTAAACAATTTCAAAATCCAACAATTTTGGGATGATGCTATTGAAGCAATCAATCTAAGGTATAAACTAGGTAGAAAGAGTTAAATGATTCCATACATTAGATGAATTAGGTAATAAAGTTATTAAAATTGTTTGAAAGAATTAGTCCCTGGACCCAGGGATAGTAGAATGGGGAATTAAACTTTGAAACCTCTTTGAGAAGGAGGAGCCAGACCCTTGTACCTGTAACCAGAGGAGGGAGTGAGCCCAGAAGGGGTGCCATTTTCCCTCCCATTCCCATCCCATTAATGACCATATCATCAAAGATATTAGGCAAGTAACCAACAATGCATCCAATTGGGATCTGAGAAAAAAACAAATGAGACACACTAAAGAGAAGAAGATTCAAGGAGAAAGAAGCTTAGGTATTCTACAAGGGTCCTGACATTCTGCGTCATCATCAGGGGGCTACTCACACCTCAGAGGAACTTAACAGTCTTCCATGAGCCTTGGATTGTCCTTTCTCACATGGACTTTCAATGTTCAAACTCACTTTCTCTTTCCCTCTATATGTATGTGTGGGAAGAGCAGCTAGGTGGTCCAGTGGACTTGGAATCAATATCTTCATGAGTTCAAATCCAGCCTCAGACACTTACTTACTATGGGCAAGTCACTTAACCCTGTGTGTCTCAATCTCTATCTGTAAAATGAGCTACAAAAGGAAATGACAAATCACTCCAGTATCGTTGTCAAGAAAACCTCAAATGAAGAGTCAGACATGACTAAAGGGACTGAATAATTTCTGGGGAAGTGTCCATTTGGGAGAATATTTTTATACCAATTGCTTTTACCATATCATCTTACTAAACACCCCTAAAGAAAAACTAATTAACCCTGTTCGGTTAACTGATTAGAGGAGCATACGAAATGGACCCTTATGAGCAACAGACTAGAACCTTCCCCCCACACACACACTCTCTCTGGGTTATGCCTATAATACCAGATGCAGCCTGGTGGGTCTAGTGTGCCAGGTGGTAAACTTCACAGCTAAATGGTCAATTTGGGTGCACACATGTAGACCTGAAGCAGATCAGCAAGAGCTGGCTAACTGCCTTAGTCGGAAGAAAACTCCCCTATCCCTTCATATGACTGACCAGTTCTACTGCTCTCTGGAGCTGCCCTGTCTTCTGGAAGATAAAGCAATGAATATGTATTTATCCAGCGCACCAGTGAGAGGCACTGGGGAGATAAAGAAAAAATAATGAAAAATCAAAGTCCCTGAATTCAAGGAATTTACATTCAATGGAAGAAAGCAACACGTGCACGCACGCACACACATACACACGTTTATATATGTATGTATATGTATATATGTATGTATATATGCATATATACAGAAAGAAAATAGTGTGCATGTATATATGTATATATTGAGTATGCATAAATATTCAAAATATAAATCAAGTAAATACAAGATATTGGGGTAGGAGAACAACACAGAAAGCCAGGAAAGGCCTCAGTAGGAAGAAGGTGACAATATTCTTCATGAGCTATCTTCTAGAGAGCAGGAACTGTCTTCTTTTTCTATATGAATCTCCAAAGCCTGGAATATAGTAAGCTCTTATACATTTTTTCTTTAATTCATTCATCTGAGCTGAGCTTTGAATAAAGCTAGGGATATTTAAGAGGAGGGGATGAGAAAAGAGGGCATTCCAGACATGGGGGAATAGTCTATGGAAAGTCCTGGTGATAGGAGGTTGGAAGGCCGTACAAGAGGAACAGTAGAGAAATCCTTTAGGCTGGCCCATAAAGTTCATGAATCGGGAATAGTATAGAATGAAGCCAGAAAGGTTAGAACCCAATTGTGTCAATCACTTTCTACAAACCTCTTCAAACTCCCAGTGTGCCCCTCATCACCAAAAAAAAAAAGCAGTCATGAAATCCTCAAAGGAAAATAATAGAATCCCCAAGGAGGTAAAATTCTTTATGAATTAACAGCAGAGAAATCTAATACTTTGAATATCCTTCCCTGGTTAGTCAACTTGAAGGCTTGTCCAGGACTTGATGCTAGAGTAGAGACCCCTCTAGTTACAGTGAGTCTGCCCAAACATGCACCTCTCCATCACCCCATGAAACAGGTGGTAGATGCAGATTCTGCCCAGCTCATGGAGTAAAGAAGGAGTTGGGTAGATTAAAAAGCTACTGCCTGGGATGTGGTTCATCCTACTGTCACCTTTGTCCTCCCATAAATTCTCCATAGAAGTTCTTCTCAACTGAGCCAGAGTTCCCTTGAGGTCTTTTCTATGTGGGTGCAAGACCAACACTGGGGCTATTACCTTGTTCTGGTCACATGACTAATCGTTTTTAATCAAACAAATCTATAGGCCATCCTTTTTGTCCCATTTTTTTACAAAGCATTTTACAGGCTTAAAAAAAATAAAAGGTGTCCCAAAAGTCTTAGCAAAATTCTGCGCTATTAAAGCTTAAAACTTAACATCCATTGACCAACAGAAATAATGAAATACACAAACAAGAACAGCAAATGTCCAAGATTATACGCAAAACAAATAGGTGAAATCCTGTCTGTTTTCAAGTCAACATCTGAACATCCCTTCAGCCTGGTTCTGGTAGCCACTATTGTCTTCATTAACATAGTTGCATAAAGTTTATAACTACTCTTAAAGAGATAGGTACTTCAGTTTTCATGCCCAATTTACAGATGAGAAAACTAAGGAACGGAGAAGGGGAGTGCCTTGCTCATGGTCACCAAGTCAGTGAGTATCAGAAATATCTTTTCAATTCCTCCTAACTCCAGAACCTACAGAATTTCCATTAGGTCACCTTTCCATTGTTTGTGACAAGTCATCATTGCTAAGATCCTGTGACCTCCTTGCAAATACCCCAAGTCCCTCCATTACCCTTTGGCTCCCCAGAAAACGTTGATTATTTAGAGGTTATCGGGTTCTGAAATTTAAAGTCATCTAGCATTGCTGGAAGGAAATTGACGTTAAGAAGGAAAGTTTTGTGCCAGGTTGCAGTTTGAGACCATTAAAAGCACTGTGTAATTTTCTAAATGTATGCTGTCTTCTTCCAATTCAGGTAAAAATTTTAAAACACCAAATATGGTACAAAAAATGCTTCACGGGGGTTAAAACCTTCCAATTACACAGGAAATGCAACAGATTTTGTAAATGCAGCTCCTTAAATATATGAATTTTAGGTGACTTGACAGATGAAATCATTTTAGATGAACTGACTGCTCCTAGCCTGTCACTCAATCTAATTAAACAATATTAAGTGCTTTCCTTGTGTATGTTGCTAAGTTAAGGACTGGGGATATAAAAATCCCAGAATTTCACAGTTGGAACGAACTCATGGGTCATTTAGTCTAATCCATGGCCATAGAAGATGTCCCCACAACAATGCAACACACACCAAGACACATCATGAAAAAGTCACTGTCTTTATGGAACCTCTATCTGTTGAGAGCCATCCTAGCTCCCTCTCCCACCTGCCCATTGGAGCAGCCCATTGCCAGGATGTAGCACCTGGATCCTTGTCTTCTCACAACAGAGAACATTATCCTTGTAGGCTCGGAGGCACTGGGCAGGACCAAGCCCTACTATGGATTAGTGGCCAGTTCAGCTACCTCCATGCCCAAAAGCAATGATAAGCTTCAGTTCACTTTTATGTCATAGTGAATGGGATTTTCCAATGGCAGCCAATAAAACCAGGCCCTCAGCTTACTGTTTTTTAAATCATTAGCATAGGTGACAGTGTCTGAGTAAATATGCCTGGACATGAGGCCAATGTTAAGATGGAAATGGACTGAAATTCACATTTCATAACAGAGAGCCCTTGCCGTCTATCTGAGGAGATGTGCCCAGAGAGCTCCATTCCCAATAAAGGCAATTTCCCAGATCTAGAACTCATCAGGCTCCTGAAGGAGTCCTGAAGGAACCCTGAACCTAGAACCCAAGGGTCAGGAGACTGGCTTAGAGGTCAAGCCAGCAGGGTCTTTCATGGTACACTGAAAAGATCCAGTTCCTACGAGTAAAAAACACCTGAGGGATATAATCCCAACTCTGTCATTAATTTGTTGTCCTACTGTCACCTTTGTCCTCCCATAAATTCTCCATAGAAGCTCTTCTCAATTGAGCCAGAGTTTCCTTGAGGTGTTTTCTATGTGGGTGCAAAACCAACACTGGGGCTGTTACCTTGTTCTGGTCACACCAGAACAAGGTGTGGTGGTGTAGGGGAAGTATTTACCCCTCTCTGGACTTCTTTCCTCTGTAAAATGATGGGGATGGCTGAGAGCTAAATTCATCAGAATTAAAAGTGTAATATTCCTGATTGTGGTCTGAATTAGATTAAAAGTCATTGGGAAATATTTAACAAAACAAATAAAAATATAACCCAATGGAGATACTGTTAATATGTGGTTTTCTAAGTCACCATGCACTCCATAGCAATCCTTACATCCAGTGGAGTGGCCTCATGTCTATGTGAGTTTGACAGCATTGATGTAGATAACCCCTAGCTCTAACACTTATGGGTCTAGGTCAGTTTCATGTTTATCTCATCCTTCCACCCCCCCACCCACACCCTGCCCAGCTTCCCTGGGTGTAATGAATGATCTATACACAAACACTTAAGGGCACATGATATAATTAGGGACCTGACTTTGCATCGGAAAGGCATGGGTTCAAATCCTGTCTCTGACACATTTTGGCTGTGTGATGCTGAGTCAATTTGCTTAGTATCTCAATACTTCAGTCAACTCTGTAAGACCTAAGTCACAGAGCAGATGTGTAATCTGCATCAATACAGAGTTTCCTCTGGGCCAGTGAAGGCACAGATCTGGTCCCAAGGGTCGGGGGGAAGTAGCAATACTTCCAACCTTCCTGGAGGAGCCCCTATTAACCAGGAACATACATAGTACACAGGTGAAGATCGGAGTGCTGAGGCATAAAATGGGAGTCAATGGGGTCCTCGAGGAGTCCAGGCTAGGAGACAGTCAGAAGCATCAACCCTGAAGTAAGATGGAAAGGATCTGTACACCAAGGGAGGGAGGCTGGGGCTCACAGATGCTTTTTGCAAAAGCATTTCAAGACAAGGGCTGAGTTCCCAGGTTTGCCTCCTTGGGAAGTGATTCCAAAACAGCTACAGTAGCCAAGCAACCTTCAGCAGCAGGGGGAGGGCTAATTAGCTTCCAATGCAAGTGCAAGCATGATTGTGATTGTGTTAATTAAACCACAAGCAGAAAAGCCCAGGATAGGAGAATGAAGTCTGCAAATCCTCTCAAAACTCTGGCTCTGATTCTGTTGTATTAAGTAGGGATCTTTAGATCTATGACCTAAAAACACAGAATCTCAGAGTCAGCAAGGCTCTTCAGAATTATCTACCAAGGACTTTTAACTTGAGGGCTATGAACATACACATACGCATACATACATACATACACGTACACACATATACATACATACATGTATGTATATATTATATAATACATAAATATATGAATATATTTTATATAAGTATATAAAACATATAATATTATATATATTTATGTATAAAGTATAAAAATAATATATTTTTAATGACTGCTTTTCACCATAATTGGTTTCCTTTGTAATCCTATGTATTTTAGTTAATTCATTGAAAAATGTAGTTCTGGAAAGACCAGCAGATATGCCGAAGAGATCCATGATGCTCTAGTTCAAATTCCCCACCAGGGCAAGAATCCTTTTCACGATCTCCCTAACAGATCATCCATTCGCAGTTCAAATGGCTTTAGTAATAAGTAACTCACCAATTAATGGACATTCTATGTTTGAAGAGCTTTTCCTTAGGCAAAATTTGAAATCTGCCTCTCTGTAACTCTCTCTCCTCCCCTAGAAGTCTAAGTTCTGCTTGTTGGGGTGGGATCAAGCAAAAAAAAAGCCAACCCCTCTTCCACAAGACCCCTTTTTCAGGAATTTTGTCAGAAACACAGGCAGCCACTCCAGGGCTATATTGGAAGGGGTAAGTTGCCCAGATTTCCCTGCTGTCTCTCTGTTCCCTCTCCCCCTTGCCTGTTCCCTCTAGGAGTTCAGCTTTGATACATAAGCCCGTTTCATCTCTGCCCTTTTGCCAAACCTGCCTCCTCTTAGGTGTTCACAGGAAAGACCTTGGACAGTGTCTCCAATTTGTCTCCGATTGTTTCAGCCCCCTGATTCCAGCTCATTGATTTCTTCTGACACTTCCCACCCAACTTTCAATCAAGTTTTGGATAAATGGAAACTAATCAATTAGTCAGGCATTGACCAAGCTCTTCTCACCACTCATCCCAGTAGGGATAGGAGGAGGAGAGAACTTTGCTGCCAGCTTGCTTGCCCAATCTCCATTTCACAGTCAGGAGAACCATCATATCTAAAAAGCATCTTTCCCCTCACCCATAAATTTTTTATTTACCAGGTAAAACATCATATGTATATATATATATATATATATATATATATATATATATATGTAATATATCATAAAATCATTGACTTAAAGCTGGAAGGAACATCGGGGGCCATCTCATCTGACCCTCTCATTTCATAGATGAGAAAAATTTAGGACTAGAGAAATTACCGCTTTTCCTTCTGTATTCTCTCTGTGATCTCATCAGTTCCCATGAATTCAATTGTCTTCTCTAGGCAAAGTTCTCCCAGATCTATATAAGCCCCCTAGTCTCTTTCTTGAGTTCCAGTCTCATGTCACCACCTGCCTACCGGACTTTTGAAACTGGATATTCTATGTAGATCTCAAATTCAACATGTCTAAAATAGAACTCACTATCTTTCCCCACAAACCCAATCCTCTTCCTTCTCTTTTGAATTTCCCTATTCCTGTAGTACCAGCACCCTTTTAGTCACTCAGTTTAGTAACCTCAGTGTCATCTTCAATTCTCTAAACTCTTCCTCCCCCACATACCTAATCAGTTACCTTTGCACCATCTTTTTTATCCACTCCTTTCTCTACCCTCATATATTCACCACCCTAGTTTAGGCTTTCAATATCTTTCTCCTGGACTCTCAATATCTACTGTACTTGATTTCAATAGCATGGTACCATGAATAGAGGGCTGATGCTGTGTTCAAAACCCACCTGACCTCTTGCCTCTGTGACTGACCTAATTTTCCTATCTCAAGTCTCTTGCCTCTTGAATCCATCTTTTGAACAATTGCAAAATGACATTCCTCAAGGACAGGTATGACCATGTCATCTCTCTGTCCAAGAAGCTCCACTGGTTGCATGTTGTCTCTAGGATCAAATAAAAATAAAATATTTTTTAAAATTTTTTCAAAAGTTCCAGTCACTGTGACAAGAGCAAGCCCAGGCACCTGTGGCTACCTCCTGCAATGAGAATCTGACTTTCTGTAATGGGGAGGGTGACTTCCAGGCTGGTGTTAAGGATTGTATCATCTATCTATTGTATCTATCATTGTATCAAATCATCTATTGTATCTATCAAACAGGATTGTACAGGGTGGGACTTGCCACAGAAGGCCTTAAAGCAGAAATAGAAGGAGGTCTGACTTGTGTTAAAGGAAAAAAACATCTTGTGGGAAAATATCAAGGACATCCACCTCTACTTCCCAGAAAAATGGCCTGTCTGTCCTTCAGGGCAGTGAAAGGGAAAACTACGCCCCATGTGTCTGATAGTTGCTGAAAGATCCGATGATGTCAGACTCCCCTAAGAGTGCTTTGTAAAGGCCACAGGAAATCACACCCAGCAAGGATTACAATTAGCTCCTCCTGGGACATCTCTCCCTTCTGAGCACCAATGAATGGAAAGGTGAACTGCCGCTCAGGCTCCCCTCTGTTAACATGATTGCCTTGCTGGCCTTTTCCTATTTGGAAAGAGCGGCTCTGATTCTCCCATCCCAGAAGGTTCCACTCCACTCAGACACTGCTTCCCCTTCCCCCAGGTGACTTACCACGATCTCAGCTCCCTGACATAGATAGGCGATGAAGAGGACAAGGCTGGGCAAGTCAGAAGAACGGAAAGGAAACGACTCTTAAAGGTGGGCATTCCAGCTGCTAAGAGAGTACTACATCTGGAGTCCAAGAAACCAGGTTCAAATCCTGACTACTCCCTACTATCTGGGAGATATTGGGCAAGTTTTTTTCCTCTCTGGACCTCTGGGGAGGCCCAAATGGAGAGGATGAATTGCTATTGTCTGCTCTTGTCACTTGAGGTTGGTTTGCCCTTCACATTTCCTCTAGAAACAGATGTGAACACACACACACACACACACACACACATACACAGCCACATGCATGTACAGGAGGTAGGAGGCAGGAGGCAGAAGGATTATTTCCAGGAGGAGTCTTTCAGCCTGAGGATTCTCTAAGCCGTACCCCTGCTCAGCAGACAGAATCACAGACTTATTTGCAAGGGGACTATCAGTGCCACTAACTTGATCTGTTTCCCTCAGTTAACTCATCAGGAAAATGAGATTGTGTTCATCCTTCATTGCCAAAGGAGACCATGCCATCAGAGAAATGATGACATGACTTGCACTTGACTTTGTTTTGAGTGAGGGAGGGCTGTGCAGGTCACCAGCTTCACTTCTCCTCCAGAGCCATCTGAATCCAGAGAGCTGATATTCCTCAGGATGACTAGAGATGACCCAGGATACACTCCTTTAGGCCAAGGTCTTTGCAGGTACTCACTTCAGGTGATGCAACACCCATACATTGCAAAATGGGAATAATGACACTGACAGATGTCAAGTGTTAGGGAGCCATAAATCACTACAGAAATGTGAGCTGGCTCAACTGAATCCATGACCACAAAGCACAATAAAGAAATGACCCATATTATTCTGGCAAAAGAAAAAGGGGCAACTATTTTTTTTTGGTCTAAACCTGTGATTGCTTTGATATAAGGAGTTCCCAGTGTGGAAACCTCATCGGTTCTGCAACTTAAAGTCTTAGAAAGCTACCTCAGTGTCATTTCCAGTTGTTCTGATCTATATCTTCCCACTGGACCCAGATGGCTCTAGAGAAGGTAGTGAGACTGGTGACCCTGGACAGCCCTGCCTCACTTAAATCCAGATCACTTACAAATCATGGCATTACCTTCCTGCTGTGGTCATCCTCGAGGTAAAGGACAAGTAACAGAAAGAAGCTACCTGGGGCACTAAAAAAATGTGGCAGGCACAGATGCAGTTGTCCCTGACTCTGATGATGGTGCCACCCACCATGGCACACATGCTTCACAATTCACTATTAGTCCTTCTGCTTTTGGCCTTTGCAGTAAATTGGTTCATTGTCTTTAGTGAGCTGTTATAACTCATAGGATCATAAATTTGGAGCTGGAAGGGATCATGGAGATCATTTAGTCTCAGGTCTTAACCTTTTTGTGTCACGGACCCCATCTGGCAACCAACCTGGGAAATCCCATGGTCCCTTTCTTGGAATAATGTTCTTGACTCCCAGGATGATTTTCTGTCCTCTATGTCACACAGCCCCTCTATCTGTGATCCTTTGTCTGTGAAAACCATTGTCTTTGGATGCAATCATGAAGACCTGATTTCAAACCCTGCCCCTGACATTTACTAGCTGTGTGACCATAGTTAGTCCTCTGAGTTTCTATTTCCTTATCTGTAAAATGGAGTCCTATAATACTTACCTCAGAGCTTTGTTTTGAGGATGAAATGAGATATTCCAAAAGACTAAGACTTTTGGGACACCCCTTATATAAATAAAGGTAAGGGTAGTCCTTGGCACAGAAGGACCTATTTACATAAGAAACATAAAAGGAGGTATTTAAAAGACAAGCAAAGCCCATATACTCACACATAGAGCAACCCATATGACCTGGGACACATCCCTTAACTTTCCTGAAATTCAATTTCCTTGCTGGTAAAATGAAAGGGTTAAGCCTTAGATGGCATCATTGATGCTGTCTAACTCTAAATCAGTGATCCTCCAAATCTTTGCTTCCCATTCCTCCTAAGCATTTGTGGCTGGAATATCTGTTCATGATACAACCTCTAGTTTGAGCTCTTTGTACATGTGTAAATGGGACCAAGCTATTTCAAGGTCTGAATTTTCTCTCAGTCTATCCCAGACTGACTTCCCCAAAGTCTAGCCTAGGTCCCCACAGTTCTAATTCCTCAGCCTGGATTCCAATTTTGTTCAGTCTTGTCTGACTCTCCCTGATCCCATTTGAGGTTTTCTTGCCAGAGACATTGGAGTGGTTTGCCATTTCCTTCTTCAACTCATTTTACAGATGAGGAAACTGAGGCAAATAGGGTTAAGTGACTTGCCCAAGGTCACACAGCTAAGTAAGTATCTGAAGCCAAATTTGAATTCAAGTCTTTCCAGCTCCAGGCCAGTGCTCTATCCACCGAGGCACCTAACTGCTCTGGTTTCCTACTTAGGGAATTTAAATTGTCTATTATAAATCATCATTTATCAGACTGGCTCAGGTCCCAATCCTATTTTCTTCTCTTTCTCACAACATCAAGTGATCCAAAAAGGATTGTTCCCTCATAAATCACGAAATTATGTCTATTGAACAAAATAAAAAGTAAAAGATACAGCAGTGCAGATCCTGAGGAGACTACAGCTGGCTGCTGCTAAGGACATCTGGAATGTCATCTCCTCGTGGCTTTGGCCTCTCCACTTAGAAGATGCATCCTCTTCTTCCCCACCCACCTGTGTCAAACCTCCACTCTCTTACAGGAAGGGGAGGGGGCTGATAGCCCCATAAGCCATCATACTGAACATGCTTACTCTCATAGTCACAAGTGGGAGGGGAGAGAGGCAGAAAGAGCTCTTTATTTCCCCACAGAGGCTGTGAGCTCCAGGAGAACAGTGACTGTCCTTTTTCTTCTTGGTATGCCCAGCACTTTAGCACAGTTCCTGGCACATAGTAGGTATTTAATAAATGCTTATGGACTAACCATCTCAGGAATATTGATTATCCATCCACCTCAACTCCTAGCTGCTTGCTAAGCAGAAACTGGAGTTCAGCGCTTCAGGAGGCTGGTCACACTGGTCAAATCTCATCTTTTTTGCAGGAACCAATTGCAAGGTTTCTCCCTGTTCTCCCCTTTTGCCACTTTCAATTGTTTTTCTCATAAAGCATTGATTTCCTCTCAACATATCCCCCTTTCTGAAGGAGGGATATTTTGGGGGGGGAGACCTGAGGTCATAAAACGATCTTATTTCAATTATCTATTTATCAATTATCAAAAATAATAAACTATCAATTATCTAAAATATTAAACTATCAATTATATACAAGTATCCTGGGCCAATTCACCACTTCCCACACATAGAGAGAGAGAGAGAGAAAATTAGAAGGAAAGACACTGAACCTAAGGTGCTTTGTAAACCTTAAAAGCTAAAAGAAACATCAGCTATCATCATCATTCCCAAGACTGTGAGAATCCCAGTTAGGCTGTAGACCTTGGGGTCATTATGTCTCTTTTCTCTCCCATGTTGCCCACATCTAATCATCTATTGTTTCTATCTCTTTAGCATCTCTGGTATCTGTTCTCTCCTCATCACTTGGATTGCACCCATCCTAATTCAGGCTCTCAAAATCTCTCAACTGGACTATGGAAATAGCCTCCCAATAGGTCCCCTTAAAGCCAATCTTTTCCTCAATGATCGATGCTTTATACAGTTGTCAAAATAATCTTCCTAAGCCATAGATCTGACTTTGTCACTTTCTTACCCAAAATCCTTCAGTGACTTAATATTCCTTTTGGGATAAAAGGCAAACTGCTTAACATGGCATGTAAAGCCCTCCATGGCCTACCTCCAAATTACCTTTGCAGCTTTCTTTGGCACTGTCCCTATTCACACACTCTATAGACAAACTGGACTGTGAATTATTCCCTGATCTTGTCCTGCCCTCTCTCACCTCCATGCATTTTACAGTCTGTCTCCTATGTGGGAACACACGCCTGCCTCATCTTTTCCTGTCAGAGCCTTTGTCTTCTTTCAAGGCCTGATTCAGATATTCCCTGATTCCCATAACTGAAAATAATCTCTCCTTGCAGATATCAATCTATGAATCCATGAGCATTTTATAGAATTCATTAGGTACGAGGGTCTAGAGATATAAATGTCTAGATTTCTCCTTTGCCCTGGTCACACTCTATTTCAGAGGTGGGGAACCTACTCTATTTTCTACTATTCTTCTTCAGGTATATGTGATATCCTCCTATTAAACTGTTAAGTTTCCTGAGGACAAGATCTATGCCATTTCTCATCCATGTATCCCCAGTGCCTAGAAGTGGGTCTTACACAAAATAGGCACTAAATTTTTATTGAATTAAGTGGAACAAACCAGTCCTCTGGGCTTCATTTTCTCCAACTATAAGATGAGGGGGATGGATTCAATGATCTCCAAAGGTCCTTGCAGCACTGTCATTCTGTGCATGTATGACTTGGCTCTGGGAGGTATCCTGTACATGCTTTATGTAATAACATCAACTCTCCTTTCTGTCCCTTCCCAATCTCAGAATCTTTTCCAAACAGGATATTGCAGTCAGTAGCTTACTCTGAATTCACCCACAACAGACCTTTCTTTCTCTCCATTACTAAATGCCCTCAAATAAAACCAATAAGTTGCCTCTTTTGGACACAAAAAAAAAATTCAATAGTTTGTTGCTGGGTTACTGAGCCCACTGATACATTTTCACCTCATTGTTTGAAGTCCAGGGAGACATGAGGCTCATTAATAGCTCCAGCTGTGATGGGAGAAGGAGAAGGAGAGAGAGAGAGAGAGAAAGGGAGGGAGGGAGGGAGAGAGGGAGAGAGCAACTGCAAAGTGAACAGCAGGGAATGATGGATGGGCAGAGTGTGGGATCCAGAGAGATTAAGTCCACCCAGGCTCTACTCCCAGCTAACCTTGGTCAAGTCGCTTCCCCAACTTGGCAAAAACAGAGGAGTTAATAGGAATAAACCTCAGAGAAGCAGGGTCCAAACCCTGGCCCTGCCACTTAGTACCTGAGTGACTATGGGCAAGTCACTTAGCTTTTCTGGACCTCAGTTTCCTCAAATGAAAAATGAGGACATTGGACTAGATGAGCTCTAGGCTGTCTCTGAGGTGTTCATCTGTGTTTTTGGATCTCAAAGGGTCCCTTCCTAAAGGCATTTTATGTTCTTTAATTTTATGGGACTCAGCATTAGATGCAATGGCCCTAGGCTGAGCACAGTGGAGAAGGGCTAATTAGCAAATGCTCAGGTAAATCTACACAGAAGCACCCAGAGGACCCAAAGCCAATATTTTCCTAAACAGGCTGGGGATAGGAAAACACAAAGCAAGGCAACCAGAGATCAAAGCAGGACAAGAACAAAAGGAGTGTGTGTGTGTGTGTGTGTGTGTGTGTGTGTGTGTGTGTGTGTATGTGTGTGTGGTGGAGAAGGGAGGGGCTATGCTGATCAGAACCTGCTTTTGAAAAGATTAACTCACTCATCCTACCCTGCAAACTATCTCAGAGTATTGGCTATGGGTCAATGAAGCCCGCAGTCCTTCCTGCCCTGGAAGGATATCTCTAAACTTCCTTCAATTTTCTCACAGTCTGCCTCTTAATACGCTGCCTAGGACACTTCTCCTCATCTCCATCCTCAGTCTGACCCTCCATGATTCCAGACCAGGTCCACTCAGGTTCAATCCCATCCTTTCCCAGGAACCTTCAGAATAGACAGGGAAAGGATCTTAGCAAGGAGGGATGGAAAATCAGCAAGAGGGAGGTAAGGAGACAAAGGATCATGGACTTGGAGGCTCATTTTACTGATGAGCACCCTCAGGTTCAGAGGGATTATGTTGCCCACATCAAGGGCAGAAGCATCTTGGAACAGGAGTCTTTGTCATAACTTAATTCAAATACATTCAATAAACATTTAGAGAAGCCAGGTAAAAATAGATAAGTAGAAAGAGGAAGTAAAGCCCAGTTCCCTACTTTCTAAGTGGGAATGCACACACACATGCTCACACAGACACACATACACAGACACACAGACAGACAGACACACACACACACACACACACACACACACACACATACACACACCCCTATTCCAACAAAGATCTAGGGAAGGACTAGCCAAGTCCTGATTGAGAAACCCAAGGAAAATCACAGTGAGTAATTTTGCCATTCAACTATTACTGACAGGAATAAGGAGATAGAGGTCAGTGGACACTGAGGATGGGGATTGTTGAAAGATGAGAGCTGTAGAGGAAAGACTCAGAAGGACAATGGTTTGGCATAAAAGGAATAAAACCTTACTTATTTCAGGTTGAAAACCAGAATGGACCAAACCAATGTTAATGACTCCATGAGACAGCAAGAAATATCAACAAACATTTACTAAGCACCTACTTTGTGCCAAGCCATCCCCAAGTGCTTAGGAGATAGCAGCTTTCACTCATTGGGTATAGTTATGAACATAGAAGATATATTCCAGAGAACACAGGCATGACATAACCTGGTTGCTACCCATGAGAAAGAAATTCTAGCAGATCACAGAAATGTGAGTGAAGGAAAAGTTTCTTTCATACCAGACATTGACTCCATAGGGAAAAGATAGAGCTAACCACACTGCCCCCTCCATCCCAATCCTGCCTTCTCTCCTTTTTTTTCTACTCTCTGATAATTGGATTAAGGGGGCTGATCTAAGGATGAACAGAATAGCAGGGCAAAACTTTGGGGAATTCTCCTTACTTTTGTCAGTTAGCACCAATGGGGGAGAGAGGCTAAAATCTCTTTTAAGACTATGACCTTCCTGGGCTTTACTGTCCCCACAAGCTCACCTGCCCTGCCTTCTCTTTATGCAAATATCTGACTTCTCAAGCTTCCACTATAGATTTTTTATCACTTGTTCCATCTAGTTCTAGGTGTTCTGCTTACATGAGGACTGAAAAGCAGAGAATGGGTGTAGGTGCTGTCATATAAAGTGTAAGAAGAAATTTCCTCTGGGGAGAGAGGAATCTGTGGAGGAATGGAAGAGAGAATTTCTGCTGGACTGGAAAATAGAAAGGATCCTGGCACAGGGAAGTTCAATAGAATCAGAGACTTCCTTTCCTTTGGGGTATCGAGTGGGTTCAGCAAAGATTGTTACTGAGTGCAAAGAGTAATTGATGTTGGTTAGTAGAGTTCATTCAAAGAAGGGACAGACAGAGTCTGGGAGATTTGGGGTCATCTCACACCAACACTTTGAGAGTGTAAAGGAGTGAGGTGGGTTTCTGTGGATCATTGTGTAGGTATGATGCATGTGTGCGTGTACGTGTGTGTGTCTGTGTGTGTGTGCCGGGATAAGGAGCAGCTATATAAGACCTAGACTGTAGACTCCTTATCTACATGGTATCAGGTGAGCACATTCCCAGTTCCCATTCTTAGAGAAGGGTAGTACAGAAGAACTAGGTTTACACAGCAACTCACCTTGTCGCAAATCAGCTCATGTCTCAGTTTTCATTCCTGTCTACTTTTATGGTTTTTGGCTTTTCCCTAAGGAAGTGTAGTGAAAAGAGTGCTGAGTTTGGAATCAGGAGGATGAATTAAAATCCCACTGTTTGCCTCAGTTTCCTCATCTGTAAACTGGGACAATAATGGCACCTATTTTGCAGAGTCATTGTGAAGATTGAAACATAATGAATAGAAGAGATTTCCCAAATAAAGTGCTATGTAAATGTGAGCTCCTGTCGTTTCCCAGGTTCCTTCCTTCCCATTGCCTACTCAGTCAATAATAACTCCCACTACCTACCAGCACAATTTGAACCCATTTCATATGCCCATTCTCATCCCAATCCTCCAGGCTAGTCCATTTCTCATTAAATAAAGGGTACATGAGAGTCCAAACAGCAATATCCCTCATTGTATTTGCCTTTGACTATCAGGCTTGGTTTCTCAGAATTGGGTAAATTGGACTGTGTTGGACTGGTATCTCCTTGCTCTACCCAGCATAAGGCACATCTCTGCTAGCTGCTAGTTGTAACGACAGCCCTCTCCTTGGGCACCCTGTCACTGGCAATGGGCAGGGCATGGAACCAGGCAAGTGGTGATATACTGATAAAAGAGAGAAAGGGGTGGAGGGAGAAGAGGAGGGAAGAAAGAGAGCAACAGAGGGAGAGGAGAAGAGAGGAAGAGAGAAGGGGGGAAATGAAGAGAGAAACAGACAAACAGAAATGAAGACACAGAGAGAGACAGGAGGAGAGAGGAAGAGAGAAGGAGAGAGGAAAGAGGAAAGGGAGATAGAGAGGGACAGAGAGACAGAGATGGGAGGAAGAGAAAGAGAGAGACGGGGGAGAGGGGAGGAGAGAGGAAAAGAGAAGGGGAGAGGAAAAAGGAGAGGGAGAGACGGAGAGGGATAGAGAGAGATGAAAGAGAAAGAGAGAGAGAGGGAGAGAGAGAGAGAGAGACACTCAAGACATCCTCAGTCTTTTCAAAGACCATGTCCTACTTCTTTAGAGTCTCTTAACTGGCTGGGAGCTCACTCACCTTCTCGTACATCTTGTCATACACATGTCAGTAGTTTTTACTTTGGGTGCAAGAGGGAAAGAAGAAGCTAAGGCTTTTTTTGGCAGCCAGTGTTATTAGCTATAATTGACATTTATTGCTCTCTCTGTCACTGGAAAACCCATTTAA
Organism: Potorous gilbertii; assembly: GCA_028658325.1. Classification (NCBI taxonomy): domain Eukaryota; kingdom Metazoa; phylum Chordata; class Mammalia; order Diprotodontia; family Potoroidae; genus Potorous; species Potorous gilbertii. Next base: position 241,230,084 of record CM053772.1, on the reverse strand, counting down.
GGTTTCTATTGCTCTCAGTACCACTTAAAAGTAAAAACCACTTAAGATTTCTAACAGAGTCATAATTATCTTGGTACCTCAAAACCAATCAGGATGCCCTCATTACCTCTACCCTCCTTCCAATGAGGAAAAAAATGTATTAATCAATGATAGAGAATCATTTATCCTCAGCCTTACATACTGCACATTGAATATTTTGTCAAGGTCTTTTAAAAATCACTTTCTCTCCCCACATCTGGGTAAATTAGATGCTTTGTCTCTCCTGCAGTCATTGATTTCTGCATCTTGTTAAAGTGTGTTCTAGGCTCCAAAGGAATTAATAATGAACTAACTCAATTGAATCAATTCATCTAGTGGTGGATATACCTGGGGAGCCGCTGGCTTGGCTCCCCTCATTCTCTCCCACTTCATGTCCAGCTCACAGCTGACTTTGTAAATTCATGTCAGACTTGACAGACTGGGGGCCTGCTTCAGCCTCTTCAGCAGGAAGGGCAGAGGGGAGAGGAGATTCATTTTTGGTCAGGTATTTAATCAAGAGAGATGCAGCACCTTAGCTTGTGCGAATAGAAATCTGATTCTTGAAAGGAAGGAGGTGACAGGCCTGTTATCCTTGGCTTTGGTCAAACTACATCTGCAATGCTGGGGCCAGTTCTAGCTGTGACATTTTTCGGAAGGATGACAAGGTGGAGCATGGTCAAAGGAGAGCAATGGGAATGACAAACTTTGTGCATTTGAGGATCAGTTAAAGTGACGAGGGTGTTTAACCTGGAGAAATAAAGATTCAGTAGGGAACATGAGGGAGGAGGGGAAAGAAAGAACTCAGGACAGTTGCTTTTGTTATTTGAAAGGAGAATGAGATTAAAATTAAAAGGATACAGGATGAGAGTCAGTCAGTCTGCTTCCCATTTAATAAATGATCACTATGTGCCAGGCATTGCGCTAAAATCTGGGGATACAAAAGCAGTCAAAAAACAGTCCCAGCCTCAGGAAGCTCATATTCTAATCAGGAAGATGTATAAACAACTAACTCCATACTAGAGATATGCAAGGCAGATGAAGGTCATCTGAAAAGGAAGGATGTGGAAACCCCAAAAAGCTTGTACAGGGAAAGATTTGAACTGTCTTTTTTTAAGATTAATTTCTTTGAAATTTAAACTAAAACTTAAATACGAAAGAAGAAAAGAAAAACATGTGCACAACAGAACGTAAGAGAGAGGATTGAAAATATACAGCAAAAAATTTTCATTTCAAGAAAGCCTATATGATAAGTTCTCCACGTCATATTCAGAGCTGTCCATCTTAGTTTCCTTGTAAGTTTCTTTTTGTTCTCTGCTGTGCACTTTTTACTCTGTTCTTTTCCCCGCTTCATCCTCCCCCTCCTCCAAGATGGTTATAATTAAGTGCAGATACACACACACACATACACACACACATACACAAACACACACATATATACACATACATTTACATACACGTACTTTGATGTCTGTAATCTTTCTCACATATAGACACATACATTCATATGCATCTAAGTAAGATTGTACTATACTTGTCTGTCCTCTGTTTTTCTGAGGGTAGATAACATCTTCCTTCATAAGTCCAAGTCTTTCCATTTTTTCTAAGTCCATCAACTCATCATTTCCTACATCACAGCAACATTCCAAACTTATACTGTCTAGTTATTTTAAATAGTCTAAAGGAATATTGATTAATATTACTGAGATTTAGTGTAGTTTTCATATTTTTCTCTTTTGATTAAACCTATTTTAGCTTTAACTTTGTCTGAGATCATGGTTACTATACCTTGTTTTTTTCCCTAATAAATTCTACTCTTGATCTTTATTTTATGTCTGTGGTTATCTCTTATTTCTTGGCCCTCCTGACTCCTCTATTTTACTTCTATCTGCTCCCTTGTCATCCTGTTATTTAACCTACTCCCCTTCCAAAGATCCCTCCCTTGTCCTCTTCCTCCTTTTACCTTACCTTCTTGTTTCTATCTGAATTTAGAAGACTTTTATAGCCTTCCAAATATATGTCATTCCCTCTTTATCTCATCCTCACTAATCTAGACACATTTATGTAGCTCCCCTCCCCGCTCCTTACCCCTTAATCTTCTATTTCTTTCTGAATTTAAAAGACTTTTATACCCTTCTAGATATATATGTATTGTCTTTAACCAATTTCTGATGAAAGTATGGTTCTAGAACTACCAGTCCTCCTCCCTCATCTAATTTCTCTGTGTCAGTTCTTCCTCTCGCATCTCATTTGTTTAAAATAATTATTTTTTTGACCTCTTCTGGAATGGTTTTACTTTCGAGAATCACATCATACTCAGGTCTACCCCATTTTTCTTTTGAACTATCCAATTACTAACAATAATTTTTCTTAGACATATATTTTTCATTTCTCATATAAAAAAATAAATAGTCCTTACTGAGTACCTCATAATTTGTCTATGATATATACTTTCTATTTCTCTTGGATCTTGTATGTCAAATTTTCTGTTAAGCTCAGTGTTTTTACAACAAAATCCTGAAAGTCTGGCAATTCATTGAAAGTCCTTTTTTTCATTCAGGATTATGTTTAACTTTGCTGGGCATGATATTTTCAGCTGCATTCCCACAATGTATAGTATTCCAAGACCTTCAATCTTTTAGTGTCACTGCTGCTAGATCTTGTGCGATTCTCATTGTGGCTCTGCCATATTTGAATTGTTTCTATTATTCTTGCTCATAATATTTCCTCCTTAAGTGGAGGGTTTCAAAATTTAACTATGATGTGTTCCTTTAGATTTTTCTCAAAGAATCTCTTTCAGTTGGTGGATTGGTGGATTCTTTTCTATTTCTACTTTCCTCCCTTGTTGTAACACTTTGGGACAATTTTTTAAATCATTTCTTACGTTATTATATCAAGATTCTTTTTTAAACATAGTTTCAGGTAGTCTGTTTATTCTTATGTTTTCTTGTCTTGAGCTGTTCTCCAGATCAGTTGTTTTTTTATGAGATGTTTCACATTATCTTCTCTTTTTTTCATTCTTTATACTTTGTTTTATTATTTCTTGGTGTCTTATAACTTCTCTGGCTTCTCTTCTGCTCAATTCTAATTTTTAAGGAGTCATTTTCTTCCTTAAGGTTCTGAATCTCCTTTTCCAGTTGGTTAACTTTCTTTTCACAATCTTGAGTTTCTTGCATTGTTCCTTTAAAAAATTTTTTTCCTCTATCTTTCTCATTTGATTTTTAAAGTTTTTTAATTCCTTCTGTGAATTCTTTTAGGGCAGGTGACAATTTGACATTACTCTTTGGGACGGAGAGGTTTTTTTTGCTTCAGTATCCTCCTCTGAAGATGAATTCCAGTCTTCTCTAATCCCATAGTAACTTTCTATAGTTGGGTTCTTTCTTCTTTGCCTGCTCAATTTTTTTACTTATAGGAGATTATTGCTGTAATCACCTCTAGTCCTGGAGTAGGGAAGATGGTGCCTCTCCCCTCTGTACTGGAACCAAAACCAAGAACTATGTCCTCTTGTAAGTACCCACAAGCCAGCAGTATCTCACTCCTACTGCTTTTGCACTAACCAGACATGTGTTGGTTCCTTCTGGCCCAGGGCCTCACCTTGGGCAGCACAGTTGGGTCTGGCACCCCTTATCAGTAGAGTTTCCTTCAGTCTACCCCGACTCAGATGCTGGACAGTCCACACTGTCTGGGGTGGGGGGGTGAAAATTCCTGTGACTGGGGCCAAGGCTACCTCCCAACCCAGTTATCCTCAGGGCTTGCCACTTGCTATTTTAGTGGAACTAGCCTGGAGGTGTTTACTCTTCATGAGGACCAAACCTCAGTCCTGGGATTTTTCTTTGGATCTTCTCCAATTATCCCAGGAGTATCACTGTTCTGTTCCATTCTGCTTATTTTTGCAGCTCTACCTTTGCCTTGAGGCTCTATTCTGTCTTGTTTGTAGAGAAAATCAGTAGAGCTTGGAATTTTCTGATCTACTCCACCATCTTCCCAGAATTATCTCTTAACTGAGTTTGGAAGGAAATCAAAGAAATTAAAGGGCAAAGGGGTGGGGGTGGGGGTGGGAGCAGTGGAAATAACCATTGAAAAGAAGGGAGGAAGGAGATGGAGTGGCATGTGTGGAGACCCCCAGGTAGGCTCATATAGCTCAATTATAGAGTATGTGGAGGAGTCAGGTGACCAAAAGGTAGGAATGTTGAACAAAAGACTTCAATCCTGGAAGCTACTGGGAAATATTAAAGATAATTGAGCAGGAAGAGTGACATGGTTAGAACTAGACTTTGGAAAAATCAATTTGGTAGACATATGGATGATGGGTGGAAGTAGGGAGAGACTCAAGGCAGGGAACTCAACCTTAATGCTGCTGGGGTGGTCCAGGTAAAAGATGATAAAAACCTGAACTTGGGTTGTGAATGTGTCATTTGCTCTGTGGAGGGAAGAGGTCATACCCAAGAGATGTAAATGACAAAATTGGCAATGGAGTGGATAAACAAGGTGAGTAAGAATGAGAATTTGAGACTGAAACAGAAGTGAAGAACTTAGGGTAGAGCCACGATGGTGGAATAGAAAGACTCACCTATGCTAGCTCCAAACCCACAGCCCATGGATTTCCTCTAAAAAGAACTCCCAAAAAGTTCTGGAACAGTGGAGCCACACAGCAACACAGTGAAGGAGATTTCCATTCCAGAGAGCCCTGAAAAACCAATCCCAAAGGTCCATCGTGCACCAGATGGGAGTGGAGCCCTGCCCTGCCCTGGCTGTGTGGCACTGAGAGGAGCAAGCAGATCTGAGCAGGCTTCAGGGACAGAATCTTCAGCGGCCACGAAGGTCCCTCCACCCACAGACGTACAGGTCAGTGAGAGAGACGTCTGGACGGGCCGAGAGGGGAGCGGGGTATCTCCGTGACTCGGGCCCCCTTAGGAGGCAGCAGCAGAGGCAGCGGGCGGCCAGAGGCTCCCAGAGCAGGCAGGAGCTCAGCAGCAGGTCCATTACAGAAGGTCTCTGCATAAACTCCCTGAGGGAACTGAGCCTGGGAGGTGGCCCTGCCCCCACCTGAGAACCTGATTTAATCTTACCCTGAATAGCAGCTGGCCTGCCGCGGAAAGCCCTGAGGCTAGGGAGCAGCATTTGAATCTCAGACCCCGTGCATTAGCTGGACAGACCTAGGTGGGGGTGGAGAGGACTCTCAGAAGTCAAGTAACTGACTGGAGAAGCATGAAAAAGTAAACAGCAAAGAGAAGTCATAAGGGACTTACCAAAGTTGAACTATTTACATCCCTATATGGAAAGACAATATTTGTAACTCCTGAAATTTTTCAGTATCTGGGTAGTTGGTGGGACTACACACACACATACACATGCACACATGCACACACATGTACATGCGTGCGCACACACATACACACATGCATGCACACACAGAGACAGAGAGTACAGAGTGAATTGAATAGGATGGGATCATATCTTAAAAGAAATCAAGGTAAACAATGAGAGAGAAATGTAGTGGGAGGAGAGAGGGTGAAATGGAATGAGGTAAATTATCTCTCATAGAAGAGGCAAGCAGGAGACTTCTTAGTGGAGGGAAAAAGAGGAGAAC
>CM053772.1:241034004-241223979 GCA_028658325.1 Potorous gilbertii | reverse complement strand
AAATATGATTAGTCTTACACAACATGACTATTATGGAAGTCACTTGCAAAACTACACAGATATGGCCTATATTGAATTGCCTGCCTTCCCAAAGGGAATGGGTGGGGAGGGAGGGATGGGGAGAAGTTGGAACTCAAAGTTTTAGGACCAACTGTCTCGTATTGTTCTTGCTACTAGGAAATAAGAAATACAGGTAATGGGGAATAGAAAGTTATCTGGCCCTCCAGGACAAAAGAGAAGATGGGGACAAGAGAAGGGAGGGATGATGGAAGAGAGGGCAGATTGGTGATAGGGGAAATTAGAATGCTCAGTGTACTGGGGTGGGAGAGGGGACAAATGGGGAGAAAATTTTGGAACTCAAAATCTTGTGAAAATGAATGTAAAAAGTTAAATAAATAAATTTATATTAAAAAAAAGAAGTGGAGAACTTAAGTAGCTCGAGGGATTGTTGTACCCTCAACAGTGTTGAGCAAAGTTTGGAAAGCAAGGAAGCTTAAGGGAGGAAAGATAATTAGTTCAGTTTGAACATATTGAGTCTGAGATGCCCTCAAGGACAGAAATCAAAGCAGAAGCTGGAGAAGCATAGCTCAGCAGAGAGATTAAGACCAGAAAAATAGATCTGAGAATCATCTACATAGAGATGATAATTCTACCTATGGAAACCATCAAGCTATCACCTCGCGAGAGAATGTAGAGTAAAAAGAGAAAGGAGCAGGACAGAGTCTTGGGAGACACCCATCGTCAGTAGGCATGACATAGTTGAACAGCCAGCAAGTGAGACAAGAGATGTCAGAGAAACAGGAGGAGATCCAAGACAGTCCAATTTCACAAGAACCCAAAGAGTATCTGAAAGGAGAAGGTAGTCAACAGATTCAAAGGCTTCAGAGATGTTCAGGAAATTCAGGATTGAGAGTAAGTCATTAGATTTTCAATTAAGGGATCATTGATAACTTTGGAAAGGAGCAGTTTCAGTTTAATGATAAGATCAGAAACTAGGTTGTAGAGGATTTCAAAGAGAAAGAAAAGGAAGAAAAGGCACCCAATGTAGACTGCTTTCTCTAAGATACAAGATGACTGCTAATGGAGATGGTCACATTAACTTAAGTTTGCTGGTGGATTCTTTAATGGTGGAAGAGATATGGGCATATTTGTAAGCAGCAGGAAAGGAGCCAGTACATAAGCAGAGATTGAAGATGAAACAGAGTAAGGATATTAGTGGGAGCAATTTGTTAGAAAAGTCATAAAGGGATGAGATCAAGAGTACTTGTGGAAACATTTGTTTTAGTAAAGAAGGGAGGGCCATCTCTTCTTCTGAGACTGGAGTAAAAGAGGAGATAGTGGAAGGAGTAAATTTAGATGTAGAAGAGGAGAGAAGAGAGCTCTCAGCAAATGACCTCAATTTTTTCAATGAAGTACGAGACACTGTTCTTGTCTGAGAGTTTGGGAGAAGGTTGGGAAAAGGTATCATGGAAGGCTTGAGGAGACATGAGGTTTGGAGTAGCTACTATGGAGAGTGGGAATATGAGTTGATTAGGGTACAAAAGTTGTTTGCCTTGCTGCAGTGAGAGCCCAGATAAGATTAAATACCATAAATTTGTGGTCCCATAAGCAGGGTTTTAATTTTTCCTCTAGCTCTTTTCAGTAGCATGTAAAAGCAACAAATAGGGGAATCCAAGGGCGGGGAGGGGTGGGTTGTCAAGGCGTGATCAACCCATCAAAGGGGTTAGGGAATTGAGGGTGGAGGATTGTGCAGGGTTGAGGTGATTCACCAAGGTGGGTAGGACTATGAGCAATGAGTAGAAGTTATAGAAAGGCAGATTTTGGTTTGTTGTGAGGAAGAATTTCTTAGCAATCAGAAATATGCATCAAATAGTGAATTCCCTGTCACTGAAGGTTTGTGAGAAGAGACAGAATGTTCATTTGTTGGGGACATTATAAAGCTGGAGTGCTTAATCTGAGAACCCAAACTTGATTTGTTTGCTTTTAAGGTTTTGATAACTGTACTTCAATAGAATTGGTTTTCTTTGTAATCCTATACGTTTTATTCCATGCATTAAAGATATTCTTCTGAGAATGGCTTCACCGGAGTGCCAAAGAATTCTGTGACACAAACCAAAAAATCTTTTATAAAGGTAAGAAACTCCTGCTGTAGAGAGATGCCCTGTATTAAGAAAAGGAGTTAGAAATTCCAAGATTCTAAAGCTCTGAATAGGGAGAATGGGGAGTAAGATTGAATTATCAAAAGCAGACACTTCATTAGAATGAGTTGGGGAACCAAGACAGCCTCCTACAAAATGACAAGCTGCTTTCCCAACATGCTGCCTGGCTTTTGAGGGGTGGGAGGAGGGAAGGGGGACAAGCCCAGGATAGTTCATGCAAATGAACCCAACGCACCTGCACCAATCAGTCACTGAGAAAGCCTGAGAAACTTGAGCAAACACAGGGGTGGCCCAGCTGCACCATGCCCTGCCAGGCAAAGAAGAGGCATGGGAACCCTGCCAGCCCAGCTGAGCTCTCCTGTTCCACAAGACATATTGAACACCCAAGCATGTTTTCCTCCAGCTTTCTGAGGCCTGGACAAAATATTCTATACTTCCTCCTGTCTTTCATTTCTCCCCATCAGCTTGCCCAGGAGAGCACTGGGACCTGTGATCGCACCTCCTGTCCAGTTCTCTGGGCCCTCCTTGGGCATCTTTTCTAGATGTGTTTCCCATCTGGTCCTTGGGAGGTAGAAGACACAAAACCACCTCTTCAATAGCTGAACTATTTATTATTCATTCCCCAAAGGTGAGAAGAAGTTGAGCCTGAGATTACTTAATGAACTCCAAAGAAATAGGGTCTCTATAATGTGAGTATTGAGCAGCATGAGCCAGGGTAGGGCAGAAAGGAAGGGCATTTGTACATAAGGAGAGGACCACAGAAGTTAAGTGAACTGATGCTGGCTGGGCCATGAAGTCTAGTGTGATGAGATCATAGATTCAAAGTCCTCTCCAGGGCTTTAGAGATCATCTAGTCCAAAACCATCACTTTACAGATGAGTAAACTGAAGCCTCAGAGAAAGGGAAAGAGATATGTTTAGGAAGTGTAGGTGATGTGAAAACAAAATATATCCATTTTTACAATAAAATTTAAATGACATCTAGAGCTAATATTTGAACGCAGGGTCTCTGATTTCATACCCATTGTTCCTTCCCCTCCATCATATAGAATCCTAACTCGTGTAGGACCAGGAGCCTAAAAATCATGAACAATAAGAACTTTTTGTCAAGGTTCCCCAATACTAGTATAGCAAGTTTTGCAATGGCCTCTTACAGGCAAGGAGAAATATTCAGAGCTTGGCTGTATGGGTTTCTGGGAAATGTCATTTCAAGGACACAGGATTACCCTCTCCCTAACCTTGAAGAAACCCAGAGCTCTCATGGGAGTAGTGACAAGATATGGGCTTAATAAAAAGAAAACTACATAAGCAAGAGAAAGAGATGGGATGAGCAGAAAACAATTCAGGGCTTTCCTAAGGCAGCTGGTACCTTTATCCACCATGGAAGAACGAGTGTGGAGACTGGCAGATTACTGACAAACATTTTCCCTGACCAATAATTCAAGTAGCTAACCAAATTCCACTTTGCCATTTCCCTCTCCCTTTTCATCCAAGAGGGCAAATGTTTAAACCCAGGGTTTTCTATTCTTTATGATTGTTTATTGGCTGTTTTAATTGGCACCAGAACTCACCCATTTCATGTAAAGAATTGATCCAAATTACACATTTTTCCCAAATTTGTTAATTTATTTGTTTTCAGTTTTCAACAATGACTTCCATAAGTTTCAAATTTTCTCCCCTTCCCTCCCCAAGATGGCATGTAAATTGCACATTGTTGACACTGTGTGAACAGGGGGCAGCTAACAGGACAAAAAGTGTTTGATATTGATATAGAGAGTCACAAAAAGGATTGAGATTTGAACCCTGACTCAATGTGCCAGGGTTTCTCTTGACTCGGACTAAATCAAATAAAAAGAGAATCTCGTAGGTTTAGGGTTTTTTATATACTTCCCCAAAGGAAGAATGAATTAATGCTGAGTTTTCTACTCCCAGACTATAAAGAATCAGTGTTATCTGCTGTCTGTGATAGGGCTGTTACCAAGGTATGTTTCCTCACATATTCTTTCTCTCTTCCTCCTGAGAAGCTCTCTGTAGAGTTGAGAGTACTGCCTAGGGGATAGGAATCATCTGGTGGGAGGAGAAAAGACATACTCCAAAGGTGGGGGCCGCAGGAGGAAGTGACTACCCCTCCCTTTCTATTTCACTTTCAACCTCAAACCTAGACAGTACAAATCCCAGTCACTGACCTCAAGTAACCTTTGCTCTAGTCATGCTGATGAAGTAATGTTCTTCCATTCTGCAGGAGACAAGACAGCCATTCAGTTATTTTGCCTAACGTGACCCAATCTAAAAGATGCATAAATGGGGCACTTTAGTGTTATGTGGAAGTCACAGAGGTGCCCAAATCCCCATTGGACCCCACTTCATACATCTATAAAAACATGGGAGCTTGAGACAATCATTAGCTTATATTGCCAGCATTCTCCCCCAAAACATACACTGCAACAAGGGAAATCAAACCTGTCAGGTTGACTATATGCCTGGTAGAGTATAAGCTCCTTGAGGAAAGGAACTATCTTGCTTTTCTCTTTATATTCTTGGTGCCTAACATAGCACTTGGTGTTTAGTAGGTGCTATTGACTCATCAGTATAGCATCAAAGAGGGGGGACATTTGGTAATGACATGGATATTTAGTGAGCTGTCCTGTGTACCAACTAGCTGAACATTCCCCAGGCTGGAAATCAGGATCCTGGTTCTCTTGATCCCTATCTCTGTGGCTTTGCACAAGTCATAGATCACAGAATTACAGAGTTGGGAAAGGACATGGGGGACATCTTAGCTAACTCAAACCTGAAAGGATTCCCACTAAAACACACCTGACAAGTGGTCATCCAGGGTATATACCTGAAGACCTTCAGTAAAGAAGACAATCCATTCCACTTTCAGACAGCCTTAGGAAGTTTTTAGTGACATCAAGCTTAAATTTGGTTCTTTGCAACTTCTGCTCATTGATCCTGGTTCTGTCCTCTGGGACCAAAGAGAATAAATCTTCCACATGATAGTCCTTCAAATACTCCCCTTAGACTTTTCTTCTCCAAGCTAGATGTCTCCAGTTCCTTTCCTCTCTGGGTCCAGTTTAAGGTCCCTCTCAGCTCTGAATTCTCTGAATTTGACTAAGTTTAAGTGCCTTGGTGGCTGGCCAGTGACTGAAGAATAAGAAAGGTTTCCCAATCCCCATTGTAACAGATGATTAATCGGACCCTTATTTTATTCCAGTTAGTATTAATCAGCTTTATATGATTCCATAAGGGTAGTGATTATAAGTTCTATATATTAGAATATATGTGAACTGCAAATTGTAAGTTCACTTGTTTAATCATAGGAAACTAACTAGAACATTTTCCTCTTGTTTTTGCCTTGTTAGGGTAACCAAGCTCATCATGGTTGAGGTGCCTCAATGACATAGAAAGTCTCTTAGCTATTTATGTTTCCCCTCCATCCCTCCTCATCCTTCTATTATAGATCAGATAATTTTGGATCCCATACCATCCAGCACCAGGATCCCAGAGTTTCTCCTTGGGTATCTCCATGGAGAGATGACCATGAGCACTTGGCCAACAAGTGACCCTGTGGACCAGCCTATGGCATGCCTATCTACTAGTCCATCAGCTCATGTATGTGTTTTGACAACTGTTTATCAGCCCAGTTCATGGATCTGCTCACCAATTCAGGAGGACTGCCTGAAAAGTCAATGGATGTGGCAAAGCCTGCTCATCAGTTCATTTTTCAACCAATGGGATTCTGTACTTTGGGCTGACCCTTCTGGAGATCTATCAAGTCAAAATCTGTCGACCAATAAGACTCTTTATTTTTAGTTTGACTCATCTTTATCACTTGAGAATCAGCACTATACAACTAAGGCCCTGGAGGAAGAAGAAGGGGACATCTCAGATCATGAGGAAGATTGAGGTCCACTACATTAGAGGGGCCCATGGACTCTTTAATAAAGTGCTATTGACTCAGAGCTCTACTTCAGTTTCTTTTATTGTCGATTAAACAGCTTGGGACCTCACACCATCCGGCCCCAGGATCCCAGAGTTTCCCCTTTCCTTGAACACTTGGCATTTTGTCTTCCTAAGAAAAACAATTATCTTTCACTTGATTTGTAAAGATGACAAGTCTCTTTGATCCATTCAAAGGAGAATTTTGAAGGAAGTAGAAGAACAAACTGGAACTCCAAACACATTTCAGAGTTTGGCAAAACATGACAGATACACATAATTAACAATCATAATATTGAGACAGGAGTCTGATCTTTGTCTGTGTACAATAAAGACTAAATGCATCCACCCATTCAATCAGATGGAAGTCATGCCACTTGTCCTGTACCTGCCTCCCTCTTATCCTCACTCACCTAGAGCAAAACCTACTAGAGTTTATGCCCCCAGAGCCTTGCCTTGGGGGAGTTGATAGGCTTGGAACACAACAGTGGGGTGAACTGTCCTGATTGACAAATGGAAACTCTTCTAAACCAGTCAATATAGCTTACCTAAAACCATATTTCACTTCCCCTTCCACCTGCTCTAATAATTATAACCACCACAATAAGTAACAGTTGGCATTTATGTAGTACTTCAAGGTTTGCAAAGCACTTTGCAAATATCTCATTTGAGCCTGATAACGACTGACATAGGTGTTTTTATCCCCATTTCGTAGATGAGGAAACTGAGGATGAGAGCAGTTTTGGCACTTGCCCATGGTCACACAGCTGGTAAATGTGATACAGCACACACCACCAACTCCACAGAAAGGCAGAATTATAATTTTGAAAGATTTAGAAATCCCAGATCCCTCCACTGGAGCTGACTGGCTATGAAGTTAGAGTATTGGAAAGAATAAAGACCAGCACCACCCCTGGCCGGGCCTGGCTTGACAGAAGCCATGGAGGGTTACTTAGTCAGTGAAGAGCTGGGGTGAAATATGAAATGCTGATCTATTAGGCCTTCAAACTGCTTACTGTTTAATGTGTTAAGTCAACTTCCCAGAAGAGTAACACTGTTGTAATTACAAGTAATTACTGCTATTTCTTTATGTCATTTTGTAGTTATGGGTGTTTTGTGTGTAGCATTTCTTCTGAGCAGAGAAAATAAATAGCTGTCCTCTACCTGAATGTAAAAAAAAAAGGATTAAGAGTAATATCACCTTTTAAAACAATCAAAAAGTGATGGAAGTCAAAACAAGCTTACTGAAAACTTGGAGTGAGACCCAACTGAATGCATCATCCCAAGAGCATCAACAGAAGAACCCAACAGGATACAAAAAATATGATATGGAACAAATTTTTTTCATGTTCAAAGCAGCAGAAGTAAAAAAGCAGAACCTCCACATTTGGACTCTAACACCTCAGGTCCTGATATAAAGAAGTATAAATAGTCATAAGGGAGATAAAATGGAAAGCAGAGCTGATCCTGAACAAGCACACAATATGGAAACTTGTACTCTAGGCAATACAATCTTGAAAGTATTGAGAGATTATTTCATAAGGTATCTTGGAGAGGAGGAAAAGACTAGAAAACATCACAAATAATGTTAATACTCCCCACAAAGGTAAGAAAACATCCACAACTAGTAACTCATATGTCCACTTCCTCATTGTTAGAGAAGCTTTATGAGAATGGTATACAAATAAATCATATCAAGGTGTCCTTAATGAAAATATCATAAGGGAATAGGATTTTATTATTGACTTTCTACAGGAGACCACATCTTTACAATTACACAACTTACTAAAAGGTACAGAAAATATAAGATCCCACCATTTATTGTTTATATTTTTTTTAAAAAAGCATTTGACTAGAGCATCAATCAGCCTTGAAAGCTCTATTGCAACATTATAGGGCACTCATCATGAAATCAGAAACAATTGAAATCAAATATGGCCCCAGATTCTTACGAAGTGGTCCTAGACATGTCACTCAACCTCTATTTACGTCAGTTTCTTCAACTATAAAATGGGGGTAATCATAGCACTTATCTCACAGGATTATGATGAGAATCAAAGACGATAATATTTGTTAAGTGCCTAGCACAATAGCTGGTGCATGGAAGACATTATATTAATGCTTATTCCTTTTCTCCCCACTTTCATTCATTTCTTAAGATCATACAAGAGTCCTTGATGAATGCAAACAAAGATATCTCTTCAACAGCTGGTTATTCACATCAAGTGAGACATAAGAGAAGTAGAAGTGTGCTTGACAGAGGTGTTTACCACTGTCATGCCTTGGAAGAGTCTGTGTGAATGAATGAATGAAACATATTATGTGCTTTCTAAGTGCAAAGCACTATGCTAAGTGCCAGAGATACAAATAGAAAAATAAGACAGTCCTCCTACCCTCTCAAGGAGCTCACATTCTAATGTGGGAGACAATACCTATGGAACAGTTGTAGGCCAGATGGAAAGGCCCCATGCTCCTTAGGGTATAGCAGCAAAGCAGATGCTAAGGCCTCTTCATTAATGTCATTTCCACTGGTAAAAATGACATCAATTCTGACACTGAGCCACTTAATGGTGCCAAAGACTTTGGTGGCAAGAACTTTCTTATCTGAGTCTTCAGTACCTATGGCTGTAGCACCTACAGAGGCAGCGGCTAAAGCTATATCTCCACAGGAATTACTTCCCCAAATGAGGATAGTAGGCAGGAGGCTGAAAACACTGTTATTCTGTAAGTCCTTGGGTTAAGGATCCTGAATGTCTCCATCAAGGTAAGAAGAAAGAAGAAAGGAGAGAGGAGAGGAGGGGAGGGGAGGGGAAAGGAGAGGACAAAGGACAGAAGAGAAGATGAGAGGAGACAAAAGGGGATGAGAGAGAAGGGGAAGGGAGTGGATGAGAGGAAAGGGGAGGAAAGGGAAGGAGGAAGAAAAGAAAGGGAGAGGGGGGAAACAATAAAGAGGGGAAAAGAAAGGAGAAGAGGAAGAAGGAGGGGAGAAGGAGAAAGATGAGAAGAAAATGCTTTCACTGACTTAGCAGCCTTCCCTCCAGGTCAAAGACACTGAGCCCACCTCAGGCTCCTTTGTCGCTGTCCATAGTTCTGTTTTCCTCTGCCCTGTGCCCAGGGCTCTTTCAGTCTTAGCCTCCCAAGTTGCCTGACTGGGGAGAGTTATTGTTACTGCTCTGTTAGAAAGAGTCCTTTCCAAGATCAGCCACATCTACATGCCATAAGGCTGGATTTGGATCTTTTCTGTTACATACCTCACCGTTTTGGGCAGGCTATTTCAAAAAAGGTTGTCCAGGTAGCAGGGACATCCCTCTCTTCTCCTCATCATCCTAGTTATCTTCAAACTCATTTTTCTCTCTGATCTCTTGTTCTTTCCTCCCCATCAAACTAGGAGAGCTCCAACTTTATTCCTAACTGTGTTAAGGTCAGTGATTTTCTTTACCTCTCTTCCCCAATCCAAGTGAAGGAAGCATGGCCTTTTATGGGGTCCACACCTCCTGCTGCCTCCTTCTTGGGCTAGAGCAAACTTTCTCATTCCTTTTCATGGGCCTCTTCCTATTCCCATCATACTTTTCTCAAGAACCTTGACACATACATTTTTTCTGAGGCATCTCTTAGCCTCTAACACAAGTTAGCTTCTAGCAGTGAGAGACGAAAGAGAAGAAAGGCCAGGAGCAACCTGGCTGTCTCTGCCAGAATCTGTGCAAGCACAGAAAACCATTATCCCAGCTGCACAATTATGAGTCAATGTTATTATTAGGACCCAGACTTGTTGGCCAAGGTTTTCCTCTTCCTCCTGATTTTCCTTCCCCCAATCCCGCCCCACTCCAATTCATCTTGAGTACAGCTGCCAAATTAATCTTCCTAATGCACAGACCTGGCAGTATCACTGCCCTTGTCAGAAACTTTCAATGGCTCCCTATTGCTTCCCCAGTCTGTCATTTAAGAACTTCTACTGTCTTGCCATCATCTCCCTTTCTCCCCTGACTCCATATTACTCCATTTCTCTTTCTCTATCATTCAACTCAACTGCACCACTAGATGGGGCAACAGAGCACTGGGAAGACAAGCTGAAATTTTACCTCAATTGCTAGCTATGTGGTAAGTCACTTAGTCTCAGTCTATCTCAGTTTCTTTACCTGTAAAATACGCGTCACAATAGCTTCCATGCCTCTGAGGTTTTTACCCCACAATGTTATCTTGAGGATCAAGAATTTAGCACAGTGCCTTGCACATAAAAATGCTTATTCCCTCACCTCCTTTCCCTCAATTTTCTTGCTCCCATCACTGACACAAACATAGTCTCTGCTCGTCTCTCCACGAGTTGAAATCCTCCCATAGTCTACTACCTCCAAAGTCTACTTCCCACATAAAAC
This sequence comes from Potorous gilbertii, assembly GCA_028658325.1. Taxonomy (NCBI): domain Eukaryota; kingdom Metazoa; phylum Chordata; class Mammalia; order Diprotodontia; family Potoroidae; genus Potorous; species Potorous gilbertii. The sequence goes on along the minus strand of CM053772.1, from coordinate 241,213,506 downwards.
TTTCCCTGATGCTGCTAGCCAAAGGTGCTCTTCCACCCCCAATCTCCCACAGCACTCTGAATCTCTTCTCCTAGCACAGTTGCTTCATATCACATTCATTTGTTTATGTGCCATTGTCAAGATATTAGGAGACACCCTGTTTTCCAGAGCTAATTCCCAGCAAGAAAGCTGTGTCCTGAGCTTGGCATAACAACAATCTTTTGCATTCACCTTTGGAAAAATCATATAGCTATTATATTGCTTTGACCAGCATCTGGTGTTCTCTGAGAGTTCAGACAAGCATCAGACAAGTATCCAAATTTCAGTCATAAAGTCCTGCTATGAGTCCAACTTGTCTCCATGGTGCTATTTACCCCTCACTGTCAGGGCTATAGCTCACTGAGGAACCATTGGTATAAGTATTGAGATCTCCCCAACCTGCCTTGAGTCCCTCCACTAGGGGTGGGGTGCCAGCCCGTGTGTCCTTGCTTGTAAGCCTTTTCCCTCACTTTGAGATTAACTTTTCTTTGATTCCTGACTCTCGTGTCCTTAGCCTGCTTTGTTCACCTCCAACCATCCACAGTTTAGAGACCACTTTGGCCCGGGTGACGCCACATTCCTGCTAATAATCTGTAAGCTCTTCGGAGTCAGGAACTGTCATCTTTCGCCTTTGAATCCCCAGTACCAAATATATTGTCTTGCACAAAGTAGATGTTTAATATATTTATCGAATGAAAATCTGGAACTATTGAATCCAAGGACTATGGTAGCCTGGGGACTGATATTAACCGCCTCCAATCTCTTATATTACATGTTTCTTCACCATTCATCAAGGATAAGAAAACTTCGTCTCTATGGTATGCTCTTCCTTACATGGATGATGGGGTACAGTGTAAGGAAAGGACAGTGGAACAAATAGTACTTCCTAGGCCCCCTTCACAGTAACCAGGATGCTGGGGCCCTCCATTGAAAGAAGACTGTCTTTGGGGCTAAGAACATGCAGAATCTTCCATTAGACCTTTTGTGTCAACAACTCAAATAGCCTGACAACAAAAGGAACCCTTATCTTTTCATAGGGTTTTTCAGTTTATAGAGGCCTCTCACATCCATTATCTCACTATACTTTTTGCACTATACTTTGTCCCTGGAAGGGACAGGCAAAAGAAACACATGCGTGCATGTGCGTTCACGCACACACACACACACACACACACACACACACACCTATGAGGTTGCTGGTGTAGGAATTTAGAGATTCCCATTATAGAGATGAACAAACTATTACTCAAAAACTTTCAGCAACTTGCCCAAGGTCACATAGCAAAGCCAGAATGAAAACTGAGGTGGTCAAACCTAGCATCCAGCATTCCCCCAGTGACTTGGGCTATGCCCCTGAAGAATCATGATCAGTCTGTTAAAGAAAACAGACCTAGCAACCATCACTATCTACCTAATATCAGAAATTAAACATTGATCATTTCCTTTCGTTTGTGGACTTGCTGGGTTGCAGCCAAGAAGGAGATAGTCTAGTCACTACTAAGGTCATCAGCTCCATCTTCCCCAAAGTAATAGCTGCATTTCAATGCCAAAAGATGAGCTAATATCCCATACAAAATATTCCAATGTCAAGTGAGGAAAATGCATAACCAGGACAAACACCAAGAAAGAGGGACACAGTCTGCGTGGAGGATGAATGCTTCTGTAGAGAAGAATGACTTTGTATTTATTAATATCCCCAAACGTGCATGCCCATGAATAGCACCTTCTCTCTTTCTCCTCCATCTTTTGTCTAACAGGGTGATATATTGCAGCCCTTTCAAAACTCTGACACAGATGACATTGAGGTAAATGATGTACCTCAATAAGATTTCTCTGTTGCAATGAAGATGGCTGATATATACATTTTTCCCATCTAATTAAAATTCCAGGGTTTGAAGAACTGTTATCATGTTCTGAGCCAAAGATGAATGTTTGAATAGATGGGAAGATGGGAAGAGTTGGATACAGCAGCCCACGCACAGAACAGCATTCTCTTCTGAACAAAAAGAGAGAAGGCAATGGGTAATTGTCATCTGAGCGATACCGGTTAGAGAGGGATCAGAAACACCACCTGAGTCCCCACCACCACCAACACCACCAACTGCTCTGTCCCCCAGCTGAAGTTCACCATCCAGAATGCACAAAATATATCCTCTTGTGCACTTTCTTTTGGCATCATTTTTGTTGCTGAGTTGTTTCAGCCTTATCCAACTTCATTTGGAGATTTTCTTAGCAAAGGGACTAGAGTAGTTTGCCATTTCCTTCTCCAGTTCATTTTACAAATAAGGAAACTGAGGTAAATCAGGTGAAGCAGTGTGCTCTGGGTCATAAAGTAGTAAGTGTCTGAGGCTGGATTTGAACTCAGGAAGATGTCTTCCTGATTCTAAACTCAGTGCTCTATCCATTTTACCACCTAGCTGCCCTAGGGCATCCTTTTTCATGATCTCCAAGCCCATGCTTCCACCATGCATTCTTTTCCTCTCTCTTTTCCAAACACCTTTTCTACATACATTGTAATCATGTTCCCTTCTCTCTTGGTTTTTGAGGGCTTTCACAACAAAGCTTTGAAGAGGCTGAGGAATTCAGAGGCCTTCAGAAAACTGTCTAAGCCTCTGAAGTCTACACTTTCTGCTGACATCAGGAGTGGTTCAGATGTATCTAGTCTGAGACAAAGGATAGGAGAGAGGAATAGGGAGGTGGGGAGAAAATAAGAAAAGAAACAGATAGCAGTAAGTAAAAATCCTTTATTTATTACTCAGTGCCTGTGATGCAGACAGTATTGTGCTAGACCTTGTGGGCGATACAAAGATACACAAAATATCATAGCTTCTCTCAAAAAGTTTAAAATGTTAGAGATTAACAACTCAATGTGTGTGGAGAAGACAACCAGTGAGGTAAAGGAAATAGACACCATGCAATACAATGATAGATTAGAGGAACAGGAATCATGAAAAAGAGAAATCTAAGGGGATGTGTCTAGTATTTTTAACTATTTAAAGGGCTCTCATATGAAAGTGGTATTAAGTTTGTTTTTGCTTCTTTATAGGATACCCTAAGAATGCTGGATTAGGAGAAGTCAAAGGTTCAAATCCTAGGTCTGCCACTTACTGTTTGGATGATACTTGAGGAAATCACACTTCTGAACCTCAGTTCCCTCCTGTGTAAAAGGGGTTTGGACTAGACCTCTAATGTCCCTTCTCACTTTTAATACTCTGTGATCCTTTGACCCAGAAGAAATTGATGAGTGGAAGGGGTGGGGGAAGAAAGTTTTTGACCATTTATTGGCCACAAACCTCATTCTCTTACAGGTCTGGTGGGAGATGTGCACCAAATATTTTTCTATGAGTGGCACTTGCTATCATTCAGCAGATAAATCTGATGTTCAGCCTGATCAGAATGGAGAGCTTCTTTATGAAAGAACCAGGAAAAGGAGGCAGCCAGGAGACACTTCCTGTACATCTGAGACAGAAAATGAGCACAGCAGTTGCATATTAGTGGACACTGCTATCAGCACCACTCAGGCCGATCCCTGAGACAGGGTGACAGTGTCCAGATTTGCCTTCATGCTTTCCATTTCACCTCTCAATCCCAACTCCTCTGTAAGTAGCCAAGACCATCATTCTTATTCCTTCCCACCTCTTTAATCAAACTCTGCTTTCAGGAAATATTCAGACCCCCTAAGCGTCAACGTGCTCCCTCTCCCAGGAAGATTAATCTTGGATCTCAAACTCAGCATGTCCTAGACAGAGATCATTAGCTTTCCTCCCAAACCTAACACTCTTCTAAAAGTCCCTAATTCTCTCAAGGGCATCACCAGCCTTCAAGCTCCCCACCTTTGTAACCTATCTTTAACTCCTTGGCCTCTTCATTTGATCAGCAGCCAAATCTTGCCAGTTCTCTACAAGTCTTCAACATTTCTCCTATCTGATCCCATCTCTGTAAACAGGGCTACCATTTGGGGAGTACAGAAGGATGGCACAGAGAACAGTTTGCCCTGCTTCAGGGTGGTTGCACAGGAGAAAGGAGCAACTCATCCCGCAGTGAGCCAGACTCAAGCTTTAGTATATTTAATAACCTCTGAACTCAGAGCCCTAATTCTTGAGAGGGCATGACAGTGGGGGAAAGGCAAGCCCTCCAAAAGAGAGACTCTGGGGGAGGCCATGTAGCAAAGGATTTACAGAAGACTCAGAGTGGAGAGAATAAGATGAACAAGAAAACTGTCATAAGGACTGAACACCTTCCCCAGATTGTCTCCAGATGAGATATAGCTCTGCCATCACCACCTAGTTACAATTCTGCTTTTTCTACTATGCCACACGGACTCCCATGCTCTGACCTTTACTATATCTCCCTGTCCTGCTGCCCTCCCATTCCTGTGCTGGCACTTGTCTCAACAGGGACCGGAAAGCCCAAGAGGAATCAACCTAGGTCAAACACACTCATGCCTCCTTACCCTCAGAGTAGAGTCACTTGGCCTCATCACCATTTGATTCTCTTCAGGGAAAAGAAGAAAGAATAGAAGGACTAGGAGGAGAAGAGGGAGGAAAGAAAGACAGGAAGGAAGGAAGGAAGGAAGGAAGGAAGGAAGGAAGGAAGGAAGGAAGGAAGAAAGGAAGGAAGGAAGGAAAGTGAGAAACAAAATAATTGGGATGATTTGTTTGAAAATTGCAATGTACTTCCTCATAAGAATCCTCTGAGGAAGCACAAGTATAATTTTCCCCATTTTACAGATGGTGAAACTAAGGCTCAGAGAGGCTATGAATATTATTAGCACCGTTCAGGGCTTGGTCCTCAGCCAGTTACATAAACACTTTCCTATTTAAATCTCATCTTAGCAGTAAATCACAGACAAAAATGGTTCCCGTCTCCCACATCTGTCTCTTAAGAGATTTCTGGAGACCAGCCAAGTGTGTGACATGCAGACCAGCATGGTGCAGCAGGGACAGAATCTGGAACAGGCTTCAGGGTGCCACTGGCAGCAGTTCCCAGATTGCTCAACCCACAAACACCACAGACAACTTCAAAGGTCAGTGGGAGGGCTCTTTCACCTAGGAGAGGTGAGCATGGTCTGGGCCTCCTGCAGCAGGCACTGCAGCAGCAGCTCCACCTACAGCCCCTGAGGGAATTGAGCCACTGATCAGATTCTCAGCTCTGAGCTCCTCCCAGGAATGAGGAGGAGCACTGGCATGGTGGAGCTGGCGATGGTTGTGGTAAGGGGATTCCAATTGCAGATTCTGGGCAGAAAAGTTTTTGGTTGCTCCCAGACCAGTGCCACTTTGGAGGTACTGAGAACTTACAGGTGCCTAGAGTATACCCTTCACTTGATAAAGGATTCAAAAGTCAAGTAACTGATTGGGAAAATGCCCAAAAAACAGAGAAAAAATTAAGACTATAGAAGGTTACTTTCTTGGTGAACTGGTATTTTCTCCCATCTTTTCAGATGAGGAAGAACAAAGCATAACATCAGAGGAAGTAAAGGTTTCCATGTCCAAAACCTCCAAAATAAATATGCAATGATCTCAGGTCATGGAAGAGCTCAAAAAAATTTTGAAAAGCAAGTAAGAGACGTGGAGGAAAAATTGGGAAGAGCAATGAGAGTGATACAAGAAAATCATGAAAGAAGAGTCAACAGCTTGCTAAAGGAGTCACAAAAAATGCTGAAGAAAATAATACCTATAAAAATAGGCTGACTAAATTGCAAAAGAGGTCCAAAAAGCCAATGAGGAGAAGAATGCTTTAAAAAACAGAATTAACTGAATGGAAAAGGAGGCTCAAAAGCTTACCGAAGAAAATAGTTCTTTAAAAATTAGAATGGAACACATGGAAGCTAATGACTTTATGAGAAACCAAGAAATTGCAAAACAAAACCAAAAGAGTGAAAAATGGAAGATAATGTGAACTATCTCATTGGAAAAACAACTTACCTGGAAAATAGATCCAGGAGAGACAATGTAAAAATTATGGGACTACCTGAAAGCCATGATCAAAAAAGAGCCTAGATATCATCTTACATGAAATTATCAAGGAAAACTGCCCTGATATTCTAGAACCAGAGGGCAAAATAAATATTGAAAGAATTCACTGATCACCTCCTGAAAGAGACCCAAAAAAAGAAACTCCCAGCAAGCTATCTGCCTGACCCACCAAACCCTTGTTTTTCACATCAGCCACCAACACTGCACTTACCATTGTGGAATCTAGGACTGTTTGCCTCATTATCAAGGTTCTTCACATTCCCAGTGCTCATCCCTCCCTTCCCAGTGGAGAAGGGAGAAACAGTTACCTGAGCAAGAAAGTCATTATCAGTTAGGGGGATGAATTCCTGCTTCTGCAAGTGAAGAGTTTAGCCAGAAGTCAGTCATCCTGGCACAAAGGACTCTCTTGCTAAAGAAGACAAAGCTGAAGGCAACAGGCCAGAGGCACTTTGATTCCAAGCTGGCCTGAAGCCCTGATCTGTATCTTTACATTGAGAATGTTTTGACTCTAAGGAGGATGAATCACAAAATGGAAAATTTTACTAAAGCTATGTATGTAAGGTTAAAATTAGAATTGTCAGGGTCTCAAGGAAAGGTCAGACTCAAGGAGCTGGCTCAGTGGGGCTGCATGATGGAAGGCTGTCATGGCTCAGGGCTGGTCAAAGGCAGAAGAGGGTCATAAGCAGAGACCCCAACCTTGGGCAGCTTTCAGCAAGGCCTGAAGGGACCAGATTATCAGAAGGAAACATAGAACAGTCAAGATGGAGATTGAGAGCTAGAAGGCCTTCATGGAAGGACAGCAGTCAGATCAGAGCAAAGGAAAAGGACCAAAACCACATCAGACACAAGCATGGGGCAAACCAGAGCGGGGCATCAGAAATATGCCACTACTTGGCATCATCTCCAGCTCTCTCTTTTACAATAGGGACTCCCCACAGCTGTTCAACTCTCTTAAACAGAAGAGCTGAGTAGGAGGAGGAGAGAGGGAACTGGCCCACATTGGGGAAATTCTGTACTTTCAAACATCCCAAATTGCTCCTGGCTACAACAGCCCATATCTCTAACACCAGCATTCTCCTGGTGATGATACAAGGCAGTGAGTCATGGACCAGCATCACCTCTGGAGAACACATAGACTGGATATGAAAGCCACTCTTGAGGACACAGGCCATGGGCAAAGGTGGTGGGACAGCCACGCAGGAAGCATAAGAGATAATGGATGGATGCTAATGAATAACTATCGCAAATAGCATCTGTAAAGTGCTTTAGGGTTTGCTCAATGCTTCACATTTATTCATTCGAGCCTCACAACAAGTCTGTGAAGGAGGTTCTGTAATTATGCCCATTTTACTGATGAAGAAAATGAGGCTGAAAGAGCCTAAAGGACCTGCCCAAAGTCACCCCAGCTGGTAAGGTTCTGACAAAGGATCAGAAATCAATCTCTCCACCATGCCACCTAGTGTCCAGCCTGAATTCTGTATTGGCATGAATTAAAGAGAGCAAGAAAAGCCTCCATGACGCTGGACAGATTAATCCTGGAGAATCTCTAGCAGGATGCAGGCCAAGATTGTACAGCATGAAAAGGCATGGGGGGAGCGGAGGAGGGTCATGATCTTCACTGCTGAAGGGATCAGGCAATCTGGAAGGACAGAGGCATACACACAATAATAGCTAATATTTATACAGCACTTGAAGGTTTCAAAGCATTGTAAATATTTTATCCTACTTGACCCTCACAACAACAATGTGAGGGAGTGTGAGTGCCCTCATTTTACAGATGAGGAAACTGAGGCTGGCAATAGCCATTCTGCCAATGTTGGACAAATGAATGAATGAAAAGATCACAGCCAAAGGCAATAGGAGAGACTGTGGGGAAGCAAATGAATTGCTAGAAGATCTGGGGAGAAGGTAAGAGGCAACAGTCCACATTGGTGAGTTCACAGAACAAGCAAAGTAAAGTTGTTATTGTTGTTAAGTTGTTTCAATTGTGTCTGACTCTTCATGACCCCATTTCTTGCCGAACATACTGGAGTGGTTTCTTTCTCCAGCTCACTTTACAGATGAGGAGACTGAGGCAAACAGAGTTAAGTGACTGGCCCAGGGTCACACAGATAGTAAGTGCCTGGAGCCAGATTTTAACTCAGTTTCATCCCTGTCAACTAACATTGGCTCTAGAATCAATGGAATCGAATCTACTGCTGATACTTTATTCTCTGTGTAAACTTAGGTAAGTCATTTTGCTTCCTTGTGCCTCAACTTCCCAATCTATGTAATTAGAGAATTGGACTAAATGGCCTTCAAGGTCTCTTCCAACTCTAAATCCAGGTTCTTACAATTTGACAAGATTTCTCCTAATTCCCCTAATCATTAGTACTTTCTCCCTCCTCTTATTATATCTCTATGTTGTGCCTTCCACTAAAATGTAAGCCACTTGAGAGCAGGGATTCTTTTTTTCATTTTTGCCTTTGTATCTCCCCTATGACTAGTCCAGAGCCTTGTAACACAATCTGCTTGTGGGATATCTGCACCTGGTTATCTCATAGGCATTCAAATTCAAAATGTCCAGAATGAAGCTCATTATCTTTCCCCTCTGATCTCTGCTTCTTCCTAAATTCCCTACTTCTGTTCAGAACACCATCACGCTGCCCAGCCACCCAGGCTGACAACTTCAAAGGCATTTCGACTGTTCATTGTCTCTCATTCTTCATATCTAATCAGACACCAAATCGTGATGCTTTCATCTCTCCCATTCACCCCCTTCACTGTACTTGTATCATCATCACCCTACTTCAGACCTTCATTATTTCTTGCCTGGATTATTACAACAGCTTCCCTGTTGTGATCTCCCTATGGCCACCCCCCTCCAATTTATCATTTAGCCTTCTCTCCCCTCACCCACTCCCACCACAAAATTGCCCTCCAATTGCTTTGTATGTGTTCAATAACAGCTTATCTATGCACACCTTGCTTAAACATCTAAATGCCAATGCGAACTCCTGGAGGGCAGCGACTGTTTTGTTTTTATCTTTGTATCTCCTGGACCTAGTGCCTGGCATATCTTACTACTTGCTTAATGAGCTGAATAAAGACTTTTGAAATATGCACAGGCACCACATAGTGAAGACATACTGCTGCCCCCTGGTGGCAATAAGACTAAATCTTACTTCTCTTGTAAGAGGTCAAATCCTTTGAGACTGGAGCAGTGATTGACATAAATTTTCATGAGTTCCGATGCACACTTCTTCTGTCCTGGAAGATTCGCCAGGAAGAATAATTCTAGTACAGATTCCGCTGTGCACCGGTGGGGATGCACCAAACAATTACAGAATGGAACCTGGGTCCCAAGTTCATTTTCAGCAGTCTCCTCATTGAGGGAGACCAATTACTTATACACATATAAACATATATGGAATAAATATAAAAAGAATAAACACAGACAGCTAGGTGGAGCAATGGATGAAGTGCCTAGCCTAGAGTCAGGAAAACCTGAGTTCAAATCTGGCCTCAGATAGTTACTAGTTATATGACCCTCTTTCTCACAGTTTCCTCATCTGTAAAATGAGCTGGAGAAGGAAATGGCAAAGCACTCTAGCACTTTTACCAAGAAAACCCCAGTGGGGTCATGGGAGCCAGACACAACCAAACAGCATCAACAATTGGTAGTTCCAGTGCCTGGTAGCCCCACTCTGGTTATAGCTCTCCTGGGGGAGAGAGATAACATGTTTTGCGATGCCTTTTTCTCTACTAAGGTTGCCCCCAATGTTCATTTTGAACCAAACCTGTCCTGTGTCAACAGGCAGGTGGAGGCAGATACAAGTTGATTTTCCCCCTCTCCACCCTACTTCCTCTCCCATGGGGATGGCTCTCCCCTTCTCATGTTGCTGTGTGGAAGGCCAGCACTTAATAAGCAACACTCTCAATAATCAGCCAGTAAGGGAAGCACCGCTCGTTAGACTCCAATTTGAAAAGCAATGTGTCCTTCAACTCCAGGGTCATTACAGCGCCTTTAAAATGGCATATGGAGTCTCCAGGGAGTCATGTTTCCCACAGGGAAAACAGGAAAGTCTCAAACTGCCCTCCAAGGTCCCTTGCCCAATTAAATTAGAAACTGACTTAACAGAACTATTTTTCCAGTGTTAACTCCGACTCCATGTCATTTTAAAGTTGGGAAGCTTTTATTCTTCAGTGAGAAAAATGGAGCTGATAGTCCTGCAACCCCTATAACCTTGTCCTTTTCTCCCTTACTGCCCACAGGTTAGTGACAAGCCCAGAAAGAGGATAAGAGGCTTTCATGGTATTTTAGGACTCCATTTAACCAGAGGACACTGGGGCGATCAGATCAAACTGACTTACTCCTGGCTTTTTGCTAGAACTTTTAAAATATTTCCTTGACTGCTCTATGCAGGCAACCAATTTAATAGAAAGAGAACTTAATTTAGAAGTAGAAAACTTGGGTCCAAACTCTTGTTCCGCCCTTTAGAGTGGGAGCTCCTGGAGGACAGAAATGATGTGTAGCATGTCTGCTCTTGCTCCCCCTTCCCAGAGACAGGCAGCCCACATCTTCCCTCCAGGTTCTAGAGTACCCTAAGAGGTTTATGGAGTATCTTTCCTCTCTGTCATTGCATCAAGTCCCAACCATCTTTTAGGGGGCCTCTCACTAGCACCATAGTTCCATTTAATAACATCAAGTAATTTTATAAGGGTATATTTATTTCAAAAATATAGCAAGAACAAAGGCACAATTATTTTCTCAGTACCTCCAAGGTATTTTATGGAAAAGGAGGCTTAACAGCAGTTCCTACATAGCATTGGTCCCACCAACTTCTCAACCAAAGGTAGAATTACTGCCAGCTGAGTGTGTGTAGATATAGACGTAGATGTAGACATAGACATGGACATGGACATAGACATAGACAGGTATACATGTAGCCTGAGATAAGTTCTCTGTCCAAGGTTCACTCTCAGCCCCTCATTGACCACCTACTCTTCTGAAGGGTATGTAAACTGTGAGCCCTTCCACCATGATTGTCTTTGGTCTAAGAGAGACAACCAAAAGACCATCCTTTTACTAATACCCTGTTGATCTTACTAATAAAGTGATTAAATTACCCCAAAACTATGTCTCTCAAACCTTTTTAATGGTCACAGATGTCTGACAAAACTCTAAAGGGCCCCACAGCACCTACTTCAGCTACTTTCATGCTCATTAGAACAGATTGTTCTCCTCCATTCATTCCTCATGGACATCTTCACAAGCTTGGGGTAGATAGCCCCCTAACTCATACACAGGTTTGAGGTTTGTCAGTTACTTTCAATCTGGTTTAACCAGTCTGCTGAGATGGTTTTATTGGGGTATGGTCACTGTGCATGCTACAGCTTCTTAGAGCCACAGGTAAGAGTTGAGGAGTGGATGGTCACCAAAGGTGAATGAGTAACCCTTATACCAGAGATACTATTCCTCCTTGAATACCCTATATGCTCCTCTATGTATGTATACTATTTGTATAAATAGTATGTATGTAAATATGCTATATATTATATATTTTATATAGTATATACACACATATAGAATATATACAAATATATAGCATATTTAGCATATATACACATGTATGCAACATGTTGTATATATGAGTAATATATAGTATATATTTTGTTGTTCGGTTGTTTTTCAGTTATGCCTGGTTCTTCATGACCCCATTTGGGGTTTTCTTGGCAAAGATACTGGAATGGTTTGCCATTTCCTTCTTTAGCTCATTTTATGGCTAAGGAAATTGAGGCAAACAGGGTGAAGTGACTTGCCCAGAGTCAGACAATTAGTAGGTGTCTGAGTCAGATTTGAACTCAAGAAGACAAGTCTTCCTGACTTTGGGCTTGGCACTCTATCCATTGCACCATCTAGCTGGCCTTAGATAAAATGGAAGCAGGAAATGAGGAGGAGAGAGGTGAGAGAAGAAAATCAATTCCCCTCAAGAAAAGAGAGGATAAGACGAGTTCCTATGCAGGTCACCTCTCCTAGAGCAGATCACCTCTCACAAAAGAAAGGAGAATTCTGCTTCAACAAGACAAGCCTCTTCTACCATGTTCCTGTCCTTTCATCCTCATACTCTCATCTGTACTGGGATGCCTATTCACTTAAAGAGGACCAGTAGCATCATGGATGATGTCTTGACTTGTGTGTGAATTGGATTTAAGTGAGGCAGAGTTGCACAAGGTCATAGGCCTGGGTCTCTCTTCGGAGTCATTGAAGTCCAGTGGAAAGACAAAACCAAAAAGGTAGTGGATGATTTTGGTGTCTTTGACGTCTGACCAAGCTCTAAGGGCTCCACAATGCCTACTTCATCAGCCAAGGCCATTGGAACAAATTGTTCTCACCCTCCCATTATATACAAGGGCATCCCAGCAGTACCCAAGGGAAAGCTATTTAGGCGCTGACCAGGCATCAGGCCTTTTAAAATGTCAGTGTGGGTACTAGAAAATGCACAAAGGGCAATCAGGCAACAAGTATATATTAAGTATTTACCTGGATGAATGGCCTGGTACTATGGTAAGCTTTTGTCATGGATGGTCTGATGTTTTGGGGGAGGTCATGTCATAAGCGGAAGACCCCACCCACCATGGCCTATATTAAGGTTGTCAGAAACCAAGCCTCATATTTTTTTTAGATGACACAGGTCCCAGGAAGTTTAGTCTAGACAACAAAATGTTGCCTGCCTATAAAACAGGTTAGCAGAGGAAAGTCTGAATAGAAAAACTTATGCAGGTTAAATGAAGTCAGTTTCTGGTCCTCCCTATTTGGAAAGCTGATGACAGTGGGGAGTCCCCCATTATCCTTCAGACCTCCAGAAGGAATTGAACTTCAGATTTTGCCTCTTTGCTTTGAAAATCCTATTTAATCAGGAACCAAGTCTGGCCTGGATCACGTCTTAGAGCTGATATATGTTTTATGACAGAATATGCATGATCCAAGTTTTTCATATCTCATTTTAATAGAACCATACAAACTCATTTGGGTGAGACAGTGACTAGAGGGCTAGACCTAGAGTTCGAAAGACCTGAATTCTAATCCAGCCTCAGACATTTACTAGTTGTATGACCCTGTGCAAGTCACTTAACTTGTTTGCCTCGGTTTCTTCATCAGTAAAAGAAGAAGGAAATGGCAAATCACACCAGTGTCTTTGTCAAGAAAACTCCAAATGAGGTCATGGAAAATTGGACACAACTTAAAAAACTAAACAACAAAAACCTCAATTGTAAGACCTAAGAGGACATGTGATTCATCTCTCTCCTTCACACAGGAATCCCTTGCATTCATTCCATGGTTATTCAGCTTCTACTCAGTTATGGCAACCTTACTGTCCTTCATGACAACCCATTGTTGGGAGTCAGGAAGATTCATCTTCATGAGTTCAAATCCAGCCTCAGGCATGTACTAACTGTGTGACTCTGGGCAAGTCACTTAACCCTGTTTGCCTCAGTTTCCTCATCTGTAAAATGAGATGGAGAGGAAAATGGCCAAACACTCCAATATATTTGCCAAGAAACCCCCAAATGGGGCCACAAAAAGTTGAATGCAGCTAAAATAATAACTTAGCAACAATAACTATGTTCCAGGCACTGCGGTAAATGCTTTACTAACATTATCTCATCTGATTCCCACAGCAGCCCTGGAAAGTAGATGTAATTATGATCTCCATTGTATAATTGAGGAAACCAAGGCAGACAAAGGTGAAGTAACTTTCCCAGGGTCACACAGCTAGTCAGCATCTGAAGCTGTATTTGAACTCAGATCTGCCTGACTTCATGTCCAATGCACCATCCGACTGCCTCAGATTTCATTGATAAGGAGTCTTCCTCCTATGAAAGTGAAACCTGGTGCCATTGCTCCTAGGTCTGACTCTTCAACATAACAGTCTTTAGAATATTTGAGAGCAGCCATCATGTCTTCCTCATGGACTTTTTTTTTCTTCTCCAAACTAAACCTCCCCACTTACTTCAACTGGTCCTCATAGCAAAGACTCCAGTCCTACCAACGTGATCCTCCTCTTCAGATTCCTTCAGCTTTGCCAATGTCTTCACCAATACATGGCGATGAACAAGATTCTCCAGATTGTCCTAAGACAGAATACAGCAAAGACACTTATTCTGAATTAAGATTCCCCTTTTGCTGTTGCCATGTCTGATTCTTCATCACCCATTTGGGGTTTTCTTTGCTGAGATAATAAAGTGGTTTGCCATTTTCTTCTCCAACTCATTTGATAGATGAAGAAATGAGGCAAACAGAGTTACCTAAGTTCCGCAGGGTCACATAGCTGGTGTATCCGAAGGCAGATTTGAACTCATCAAGATGAGTCTTCCTGACTTCAGGTTCAGCATTCTATCTATGGTATCACCTAGTTGCTCTACGATTCCATTACTGTGAGTAAATATTACCTTAACTTCCATGCCATGTCACACCATTGATATTATAGTTCATTGAAAGCCCTAGGTCCTTTGCATATGAATTATTGCTAAACCAGGCCTCCCACATCTTGATTTTTTGAACATAAAGGTAAAACTTTCCATTTATCCTTATTAAACCTCATCTTCATTGGCATAAAACTCTTGTAGAAACTGGTTCTATCATACAACATGTAAAATATTCTCAAATTTATGTTACCCATGAACTGATATTAACTAATATCGCCCAAGCCACTCCTCTAGAGACCTACTAGTTCTAGTCATTTAACCAGTTACAAAATCATCCAACCTTACTAATGCCTACTATGGGTCCACCTCCATTGTCTACATAATGTACTTCAGGAGAGGCTTTATTAAATGCCTTATAGAAATACAAGTTTATCATGCCTATGACATCTCCCCATACTACAAATCTAGTAATGGTAAAAAAAAAAAAAAAGTGAAATGAGGTTAGGCCTGTTCTCGATGAATTAGATCTTAGTATTCTCATTGCTTCCCTTTCCAACTCATAAAGCATCCCTTTAATAAGGCATTCTAGATTTTTGTCAGGAACCAAAGTGAATTTCACTAGCCTAGGGTTAGAAGAATATATCTGCTTCCCCTTTGGGGAATCAGGCCCATGTTTGCCTGTAGGACCTTTTATGATCTCTCCATTTTTTCAGAGGCTGTCATATTGGTCACCAATTACAATCTTTTATTTTAATATTCTCACGTATGCTGGCCTGCCTACCTTAATTCATTGAGGGCAACAAGGCTCCATCTTTCTTCTCATTTATGGTAGGCCTCCATTCTCAGTTAGCTGTTTTTTGTTAAACATTCTTTCCCTGCTAAAGTTTCCAAATTACTAACAAATTATGGCAAGGGAAATAAATGGGCAACTTTCAGATTGAATTTATGAAAATGGATTCATTAAACCAACTTCCCCTCATAGAAGAAAAGTTAATCTGTTCTCAGAGATTCCATCCTTTGTCAGGGGGTAGATGAGTAGGAGTGTTTAGGCCCTTGGTCCCCCACATCAAATATGAGAACAGTCCTCATACCTAACGGTGCAACCAGTTTCTCTAAGGTGTGGAATTTCAGATGGAGGTGTTCCTCCATAGGACTTGACATGGAATGTTGAACAAGATATGTCACAGGTAGGATTTGAACCCAGAGTCTCTGACTCCAGATCTAGTATTCTTTCCATTCTCTCTCTCTCTCTCTCTCTCTCTCTCTCTCTCTCTCTCTCTCTCTCTCTCTCTCTCTCTCTCTCTCTTTCTCTCTCCTTTCTTTCCCCAGCCCCTTTGCCCAAATTCCAGGATTCCTGCCTCTCAAGTACGCAGAAGAACATGTTACCAATAAGGAAGTACTCCACACTGCTTGGGATAGAGGTCACACCTGAGTGACACCTCCCACCTGGCACATTGCAGACTTTGATAACATGCAATGAAAAAAACACATGCTCACATAAGCAAACGAGTTCTAGATTATGTTATCCCTCCCTTCAGCAAGCATGGGGTATTGGATACAGTACATCCTCTGCCACTCAGTTCTTGAAAACATCCCTTCCCCACCCTTTATAACAGAATGTTAACATTCCAAAGAATGAACGCTTCTCACTGAAATGGAGTGAAAGTATGACCGCAGAGTCCTTTGCTGATGGGGTACCATAGCCCTCCTGCACTTTTATGAATTCAGAGGGAATAACTGGGACAAAGAGCTCACTTTCATAAGGAGTGGTGATTTGGCCACTCTCTACATCTTCATTCTTGAATTGAAAATTTACAAGTGACTGTAACTATTTTCTTCTACAAGAGGCCAGCTTGTTGGCTTGTTTCATTAAAATAAAATAAAAATAATTTTTACAGCTTTGATGTATCAAATACAGTTTACTTGGACTCTTTGGAGGACCCTTAGATAAATGATCTAAAGAGGTCCTCCTTACTGTTCTCAGATCCTGTACATTAGCCTCCATGATCCCCACTCCCAAGCTTCAAGGAATCTCCAGTGAACTCTCAGCCTCCCATCTTTCCCCAATAATTGACTCTGTGTCATAGGAAGATCATACAGTGCAGTGGAAAGACAATTAATCTGGAGTCAAAAGACCTGGTTTCAGGTCGCACGTGTGACATCCTGACCTGTGTTACCTTCAACATCTCTATATCCTGATTTTGTAGATTAAAGACTAGATGCCTCTGAGGTCCCTTCCAGCCCTATATGTCTGATGTAAACTGGACTGGTCCAGGACCAGTGGGCCCATCTTTGAGCAACTCATTGCTTAAGTGCATCATTGACTCTCACATGACAATTTCCAGAGAGTAAAAGGCTGTGCTGGATTTGAAGTAATGCAAGACCCAGGTTCAAATTCTGATTCAGAAACTTCCTCACTGTAAGGACATGAGTGCACTTATCTCCTCCACCCAAGTTCATCCACCCCTAAAATAAGGCTAATCCTACCAAGCAGCCTCTGGGCTGCTTCAGGACTTTAGTCCCAGAAAAAAGAACGAAGGAGGAAGCATTCCGGGAGGACGGCGTTCTCCTCTCTGCCCACTGGTTGTTCTGACATTTTAGAGGTAAGTGACGAGCCCCTTTTTTTCTTTCCAAAGAACAAAGAGGAATAAATAGAAAAACTAGTTCATGTCAAATGGTCCCAGGCTGAAATTGCCATTCACCGTCTCTGAATGTCTAACCCAGTGGTACCTGTCATGAAGCATCCTCTCTGGGAAGGGGATGACAAACACCTCCAATCAGTTCCCAGGTCAGAAGAGGGGGGCCAATTCTAGGGGTCAGGAGAGGCTCTAAAACTGTCAAGAATGTAGAGGGGAGAAGTGAATGCATTTGTGAGGACATTGTCTACTGTTCTATCCACTTCAGGAGAAAGGAAAGCCTTTCAGAGCTCTACAACTGGGAACTAGGCTTCTTTTCAAAGAACTCTCCAGTCCTTGGGCTATTCAACCATCAGCTTTGATTGTGGACTTAGGGTGTGGCTTCCAGCTAAAGCTACAGTCAGAAGATTAGGAGTTCTAGTCTAGAAAACCATTCCAGTCTCCTTTACGACTATTGTGAAAAGTGAACATGAATTTAAGAGACCTAGGTTCGAATATTGTACCCTGACACTGGCTTTGTGCTGTTGCTCAGTCATTTTTCAGTCATGTCAGGCTCTTTGTGACCCCATTGGGGGTTTTATTGGCAAAGATACTAGAGTGGTTTGCCATTTCCTTCTTCTGATCATTTTACAAATGAGGAAATGGAATCAAAAAGGGTGAAGTGACTTGCCCTGGGTCACACAGCTAATAGATAAAAAAAAAAAGTGAGAAAACTTATAATAAACAAATACAAAATCTCACCCTATAGCTCCAGTGTCATGAAAAAGTACATCAAGGTAATGAAATCAATCTACAAAGGGATAAATATATGTTCTGTCATGGCCAATGTGGGGATTTATTTGTCTGGACTATATTATTTATCACAAGGTTCTTAATTTTTCAGAGGGATGGAAGGAGGTGGGACAGAGAGAAAAGAAATGCTTGGTAATTGTTAAAAAGTTGATTTTTTTTTAAATAAACAGTTTGCCTATTTTAATCACAGGGAGATAGTTGCAAGTATGACAAAGAAGGAAAGATGTCAGTGCGAGAGAGTATGGTCGGAATTTTTCAGCAACTCTCCAGAATGTGATATGTTTGTGTTTCTGAGAGTGCAAAGTGACAGCTTTGTGTTTTTAAAATGCATTTGTCTCAAGTATTTATAGGAGCCAAAAGGACTGGAGGAATCCTTCTCTGTTCCCAAGGTTAACAGGGAAAAGAAGAGCTTTGAAGGCAGAAAGAAAACAGAGGGAAATTATTTTGAAAGAAAAGAAGGAAATCCTAACCTGAGTGAGGATGGGGGGGGGGGGCAGTGTGGAGTAAGAATGAGACACCGGGAAGAAAAGAGGGGACTATGGGAAGAGAAGGGATGGAGATTAGAATGGAGAATTCCAAGATCTTAGAGTCTGAGGGTTATGTTCATTCTTGAACTGAGAATTTACAAGCAAGTGTGGGGCTGTTTTCTTCTTTGAGTGCAAAGATCCATCTTCCTGAGTTCAAATCCAGCCTTAGATACTTGCAGTATAACCCTGGACAAATCACTTCACCCTATTTGCCTCAGCTTTCTCTTCTGTAAAATGAGCTGGCAAATGAAATGGCAAACGACTCCAGTATCTCTGCCAAGAGAACCCCAGATGGGGTCACGGAGAGTCAGACACAGCTAAACAACAACAGTCTAATCAAGGCAAAAAGCAACTTGAACACGGCCAGTGATAGAGGCGGAGGAAGTGACTCTCCAAGACAGATTGCTAAATGAAGGTGGCTCAGAGAGCACCACATTCTAAATCATTTCATTAAGGATATAGTTCGTTAGCATTCATAAATGGAAACAGTGATCAATGAGAGTCAACACAGGTTTATCAAGGACAAGTCACAACAGACTAAACCTCATTTCCTTTCTTGACAGATTTGCTAGGTCAATAGATCAGGGGAATTCCAAACATGGAGTACAAGTAGATTGTGGCAAAGAAATAATAATTAGTGTTTCTATATTATTTTAAAGTTTGCAAAGCACTTTTAAAATATTCTCATTTGATCTTTACCACAACCCTGGTAAAGATTTTTGTCCCCATTTTACAGATGAGGAAACTGAAGCAGGCAGAGGTGAAGTGATCAGATTTGAATTCAGGTCTTTCTGACTCCGGCCCCAACATCCTATCACTGGACATCCTAGCTACCTTCAAGTATTCATTCAACAGAATGTCTCAAGACATTTTTGTGGACAAAATAGGTGATGAATATAGTGAAGCGGGTTCAGATTAGGTCAAATGATTGAATCCAAGGAACAGGGATCAGTCATTTTTCAGTGATTTGACATTTCCTTCTTCAGCTCATTTTATAAAAGAGGAAACTGAGGCAAACAGGGTGAAGTGACTTGCTCAGGGTCACATAGGTAGTGTCTGTGGTCAGATTTGAACTCAGGAAGATGAGTCTTCCTGACTGTAGGCCCAGTGCTCTGTGCATTGCGGTGCCACCTAGCTGCCATAGAATAGGAATTTGTAATATGGATGGATCAGTATCAGCCAAAAAGGAAATTTCCAGTATAATACATCAAAGATCTGTCTTTGGTCTGTTCTATTTGACATTTTTATCAACAACTTGCAGATTTCTATTTGATGTAAGGAAAGCCTTCCTAACCACTACAGCTGCCACTAGATTAGCTAGTGGGGGTGAGCTCCCCACCACTGGAAGTCTTTAAGTAGAAGCTGGAGGACTGCTCATCAGCAAAGCTGTAAAGGGAATTCCTGGGCAAGGTTAGACTCAAAATCTGCTAAGGTTCCTCCTGACTGAGATTCTATGAAGGCTTTCATAGTACCCACCCTCAAGGGGCAGAATTTATCTTCTTAAATGAAGCTGTAATGTCCAGCTCAGTGATTTCATTGGGATAAGCAAAATCTTTCCCCCAGTGCAGACCAGTAACCATTCTGCAATATCATCTTAGAGAGGAGCCTGGGGTCCAAGACCTTAAGTGAATTGCTCAGGATCACAGAGCCAGGATAACTCAGAGGTGGAAACTAAAGGCAACACTTCCAGATTCAAGATTGGTTCTCTCTCCACTGTGCCATGATGCTTCTCACAGGTCTCACAAACTGCAGGGCTCAAAGATTCTTCAGTCCTTTGTCACTCCCTGGGACTCAATTTCCTTTACTGTACAATGGGAAAGTAGGACTAGATGCCCTCTGAGACCCCTCCTGGTTCTGGATCTATGATGCTATGACCTCTAAGGTTTACAAAAGGGCACATGATGTGATACAGTGAGAAGGATTCTGGCTCTGCAGTCAGCAGACCTGGATTCAAATCATGCCACCGATGTTTATTGCATATTTAACCTTGAGCAAGTCACTTAACATTTCCAGACCTCAGTCTGTTCATCTCTAAAATGAAGGGGAGGGACTAGCTAGCCTTTCAGACCCCTTACAACTTTAGATTGTGATTCTTCAGTTTTACCAAGACACGAGCTACAGAAGAATTCTTCCCAGACTTTCTGTTGCTCCATGAGGTTTGTGAAGTACTTTCCATATGAGTCTCACAATAACCCTGCGAGGTAAGAGCTGTTATTGTTCCATTTTACAGATGAGGAAACTGAGGCTCAGGAGAGGTTAAATGACTTGCCCAGGGTTATACAGCAAGAGGGAAAGGGAGCAAGCATTTAGTAAGCGCCTACTATGTACCAGGCACTGTACTGAGCACTTTACAAATATTATCTCATTTGATCCTAGCAACACTCTAGGAGTTAGATGCTACTTTCATCCCCATTTTGCAGCTGAAGAAATTGAGGCAGACAGAGGTTAACTGTCTTGTTCAAGTCACATTTCTAGTTAGTGCCTGAGGTTGGATTTGGACTCACGTCTTCCTGCTTCCAGATCCAGCAGCCTACTCACTTCACCACCTTGTTGCCTCTCATAATGACTAAGGCAAGATTTGAACACTTGGCTTCCCATTTGCCAGTCCACAACTCTTTCCACTGCATTACCTGGCTACCTAAGAAAAAACAAGTAAGGAAGCAGATGCTTCCCACAGCCATCCCACAGCCAGCTAGCTGGATCTTTAAATTGTCTGGGCTGGCTTACCAAGGGCATCGACTGGCCCCAGGTGAAAGGAAGAGCTGAGGAGGCAGCAGGCCTGTCCGCAGCTCTCTCAGTCTCAGCCTCTGCTGCTTTTCTGAGCTGGGGCAGGGCTCTGACCTGGAATCACCCTGCTATGTTATCCTCTTCTCTTCTCAGGCCCTCCTTGCTTACTAGGGCCCACTAGCGTTTTCTAAATACAAAGGAACGCCCATAGCCCAATCACATTCCCAGAGCCATCATTCCTCCCCATGGCTGGAATCTGGGTGGATCTGAGAAGCAACCCCGGAGATCCTGGGCCAGACCCTGAGCCCCATCAACCCTACACTCCCAGCCCTGAAGCTGGGATGGTCCCCCTGGGACAAATCCATCAGCCTGGGCCCATAGCCACATGGCAATGATTCAAACGCAAGCTGAGGGTGACATCCAGTGGAAAGATGGATTGAATTTTCTCCCATTTAATGTGCACTGTGCTGAGCACTTTACAAATATTTTCTCTTTTGATCCTAGCAACAACTCTGGGAGTTAGATGCTCTTATTGTCTCCATTTTGCAGCTAAGGAAACTGAGGCAGACAGAGGTTAAGTGTCTTTTTCATGCGACTGGATTTGAACTCAGGTTTTCCTGGCTCCAAGTCTTGCACTCTACTCATGGTACCACCTTGTTGCCTCTAATACTAAGGCAATATTTGAACACAGCGCTTTTAGATTTAACATGCCTCAAGAAGCAGCATCTACCTCCTTACCTTACAGATCATGGGGTACATGGAATGCAAAGTCCCCTATTTAAATTTCACATTAAAGATTCTGACCTTGGCATTAGAAAGCAAAAAAGACTGCTGAAAAGGAACATCAGTCCACCCAGGCATCCATGTCTTCTGCCCACATTTTTCCCAGTCATTTGACAGACTGTTGGAGTTAGGGTCCAGAGGAAGGAAGTTACTCTGTTCAAATCCAGTCTTAGACATTTACTAACTGTGACCCTGAACCAATCACTTAAGTGCTGCCTGCCTCAGTTTCCTGAAGTGTAAAACAGGGCTAATATGAGATGAGATTGTCAGAATGCTTACCATGATGACTGTCAGATAGTTGGCACTTGATAAGTGTTTATTAACTTTGGCAATTTGACTCCTAGGGAGTTCTCAGGAGGAAAAATTTAACAAATAAAGCAAAATACAAAGGAAACCAAAGGTTGATAAAAATACACATATATTTTTTCCCATTCAAGTTCACCATTGGGCTAGAACAATCACCATCCCCATAGTGGGCTCACATTGGGATATCCTGTACGATCCTGGCCTCCCTTTTCCCAGTGGCAGCTCCCTCTTTGGAACCTCCATTTGGTAAAGAGGCCCAGGCCAGTCTGCCTCATTCCCTCCCTGTCCAGTTCTTCACTTTTTCTCGACTTTAAAATCATACTTCTGTGCCAGGCATGTTCATCCCCTACCCTTTCGTACAGCTCCCTTTGATGTATCCTTTTCCCCCATTAGGGGCATTGTCTTTCTTTTTGTTTATCTTTGTATCCCCATGGATTAGCACAGTGTGCAGCAAATAGTGAGTGCTTAATAAATGTTCATCTCCTTCCTTCCTTCTGATTCACTGAAACTGACCTCAGATAAAGAATCCCTGCTCTAAGATTTGGAGTTGTAGAGAAGATATCAACCTTTTTTTGGTAGAGAGCATTTCCTCCTCCTGGAGCTCACCAAGGTAAATCAATTACATTTAAAATTCCTATCTCTCTTTTATAGATGAAGAAACTGAGTTTTGGAGAAACTAAATGCTTTGCCCATGGTCAGCCAGTTGGGATTCAAACTCAGGTCTTTCTGGCTCTGTGACTGGCTTTCTATTATTTCATTCTGCCTCTCAGTTGAATTGAACAAATTAAATTGAAGGATTCTTCTCTGTTTGCTACATTGAAAAATCCATTTTTCCTCTTCAAAAAATCATATCACTAATGTTCTGAAAAGTCCTTCCTGGCTCTTTCCTTAAGTGAAGTAGAGAGGTTTTGCAGATTTATTCTTAGATGGCACTCAATCCTTGCTGATACTTCCCTATTGATCTTTCCATAGCATGGAGCCCTTTGGAGAGGAGTTGGATGTGGCCTTTGAAAGGCTTAGTGATTTTCCTAGTCTTTAAGAGGAAGGGAATGGACAAGCCCAGATCTTTGACTCCCAAATTGCTTCCTTGTCTCTGCCCTCTTCTTTCAACTTTGCCCTGTCAAATCAGCCTTGGGAGAAACTATCAACCCAAACTGACTTCAGGCCCCGCCACCCTCCCTTCTTCCCCTCAGGCCCCAGGGATAGACCCAAATTCCCCTCTAAGCCCAAGCAACAGACCTAGATTCCCCCTCAATTCCAGCCAACGAGTCAGAATTGAGCTATTCTAATAATAGACATATATCTTGAAATACTGTCAAAAATAATAATAGCTCGCAGCGACATGATCATTTACGGTTTGGGAATTACTTTCTATACAAGAGCAGCTAAGTCTTCCTGAGTTGAAATCTGGTCTCAGACACTAGCTGGATGACTCTGGGCAAGTCACTTAACCCTGTTTGCCTCAGTTTCCTCATCTGTAAAATGAGCTGGAACAGGAAATGGCAAACCACTCCAATATCTCTGCCAAGAAAACACCAAAGGGGGTCGCAAAGAGTCAGACACAACTAAAATGACTGAACAACAGCAAACTACTTGTGTACATTAACTCATTTTATCCTTACTCTACCCCTGGGAGGTCATGTTATTTATTATCATACCCCAAAAGAGCAAACAGACTCAGACAGGTTAACTCTATTGCCCAGGGTCCCTCAGCTTGTAAGTGTCTGGTGGTCTTGACCCCAAGTCCAACGTCCCATCCACCATGCCCCACTTCCTCTGCTCTTCTCCTTTGCCCTCTTGGGTATCTTTCTCACCGTAACTCACTTCTGCAAACACCACATGTTTTCCTCAAAACAGCTTTCTATATTTGTGAGGACAGAACTCATTTCTTTAATCTCTTTCTGAAAGAAGATTGTTCAAAGAATACAGACCACAGTTCAGTGAGAAAGCGCTTTGGTCATGTGTGAAGACTTTTTAGCATGAAAGAAAAAGACATTTTTGAAGATTCAAAGGCACATAAAAGCACATTTCATCTTTATCTTCCCTTTTCACATGTCTTTTTAATAGAAAACTGGACCTCTGCCCAAAGGAGCCTGTATCCCTTGCCCACGAGGTTGGTGAGTTGAGGAAATGGATTCTTTCTGCCTCAGAAAGGGGAGTGAAACTTACTCCATGGGATAGACAACTAGGTTTACCAGGGTGTGCCACAGAGAGAAAAACTTTTGGTAGCAAAGGTGCCCACGTGCAGATCCATAACTAGTCATTTCTGCTGTGAATGCCCTCTGAATTTTGGCACCCTGTGACAAAGTCCTAATTGCCCTGGCCTAGTTACCGCTCTGCCCACATAAATCCCTACCAGATTACCCCTGTGCCAGAAACTCCTGGTGCTTGAATTGCTCCTTTGAATAAGATTATTACCTCTCAAAGGCCCCATCAAAATACATGCCTGTCATGATAGCATCCTAGCAAGAAGATACAGTACATTGGAGTAGACAGAGCCCTAGATTAGCTACCAAGAGAACTGAATTCTAATCCTGGGTCTGATATACTGTGACTTTGACATTTTGCCTTTTGCAACTTTTTTTCCTTGTCTGTAAAATCTGGGAAGTCACATTTACCCTCCCTCCTAGAGCTCTTGAGAGGAAAACATTTTATATACTAGAAAGCAGATTGAGACAGTCTCTAATAATTGGGAGGGAGGGGGAGAACATGGGAGTTTTCTTGGGTAAATATTACAGAAACCTAATCAATTCAGTGTGAACTAACTGACAACAAAGCTAGTTTCACAGACCAGAAGAGTGGAGAAAGCTGTATTTAGGAGATAGATAGATAGATAGATAGACAGACAGACAGACAGACAGATATATACATAGATACATAGATAGATGGATAAACACAGATAGGGATAGATAAGAGAGAAAGATGGATGGATGGATATATGGATGGATGGATAAACACAGATAGGGAGAGATAGATTGGATGGATGGATGGATGGATGGATGAACACAGGGTTAGATAGATAGATAGTACTCTCATGGATTTAAAGAACATTATGCAGTTTTACAAAGGCAGGTAGAAGCTATGAGCTCATGGTCAAGAAGAGGTTGGAGAGACTCTCCCCTCCCCACCCTCACCCCAGCTAATTTTGCTTCCTCTCACTGAAGGAGAACACCTACCTGTTCCTTCTCAACAAATACAGTTGAGGAAGGGCAGAGGCAGAGAAGACCTAGGAAAAAATGGTCCTGAGCTACAGATGAGTCCTAAGAAAGCCTTCTTTCTTGGAAGTCGCATGCAGTTGTTTAAAGGCTTTGAGACCCACAGTTGCTTGGAGGTCTATGCCTGGCAGGGTAAGTCAAAGCAAAGAGCCTCCAGAAAGGTAAGGACAAGCCACGGCCTAGGGGATTTTATAACAGAAATCTAAGCGAGAGGAAGAACTTTCCCTTAAAGCAGAATCATTAGGATTCCAGTAATCAGGGATGATCTTGATGTTGACAATGATTGCTATAGATCATATTAATGTAGTGCTTTTAATTTTGCAAAATGTTTTTATGGAACTGGGGTCCCAAAGCCCATTGGAATGGACCCCTCCCCTTAGCAGTGGTGAGGTGGGAGGGGCAGGGCAGAGAGTTCAAGCTTCCACCAGTTCCTTTCAAGACTCTTCAGGAGAGGGTTCCCTTCGAGTCCCCTTTTGGGGTTCGGCAGGGCCGATGCCTCCTCCAGATTTTCCAAGAAATGATATTCTTTGAGCATAACACTGAGTCAGCCTGGAGAGAAAAGATGGAGCTTCTGAAAGAAAAGACTCTAGGAATTCATGAGAAGAGCTGGCAGTCTCCATCACGGCCCGTTCCCAGCTTGCTACTCTAGAGACCTAAGGGAGTTTCCCCATGGGTAAGATCCAGGACCCTCCCTCTTGGTTGAGCTGAGTTACCTCATTTCCAATGGGAGAGCTCCTTCATTCTGTATTATCTGGTATCTACTGTCCTACATATACCTTCTCTGATTTCTCTTGTGGGTTTCTTTGCCATTTGCCCTCTGTGTTCATTGTGGGACTGATATTTAGTGGGAAAGAGATCAAGCTTTGGATATAGAATTTAGGGTCTTCCTTCTTCCCCAAATAACAAAGCAATCAAAATGAGATGAAATCCAATCATATACCTTAGATGAGCAGTAGTTAAGGGAGCAAACAGATATACTTCTAGCCCAGTAACCCCTCTCTCTGAGGAGAGCAGAGCAGTGGTCTGTACCTCTGAGCTCCTTTTCCCCTCCAGGCAGGAATAAGAGCTGTCTTGGAGAAGGGTGGGGGAGAAGAACTAAAGATGCCTATTCTGCCTCCCTTTGAGCCGCCATGACAGGTCTTACCTGTGTAACCTCACTGCACATGAAGGGTCCACCACACACTTGCTACCTATATATTATTATAATATATACAATGTTTTATTGATCGATTATATTAGTTATAGTATATATCAATAGTGCATATATTTTATTATAATAGGTCATATTATTGTGAAATATTAATGTATTATATCAGTGCTTCTTAAACTGAGGGTCACAACCCCATATGGGGCTGCAAAATATTTGGCCTCAGAAAAAGGTTTCTGAATGCATGATGACCAAAAATTAATTCAAAATCAGACTTGCAATGAATCTACAGTGTTTCTGGCAGCACTAACCCATAGTGCATTGCATAACTTCACTGCAGTCTCGGTTCTGAATACACAGGATGTGCACTTTGCATTGCACGTGACATCGTGGCCATGCAGCACCAATGAATGCTACCAAAACCTAAATAGGAGTCGTGAGTAGAAAAACTTAAAGAAGCCCTGCATTATATGAACTGTATAATACATTCTATATAATATAATCTTATTGACTGATAACAGAGTTTAGGGTAACAAAGTTACCACTTTGCTATATTTCTTTAAATTTTGTTCAAAATTGTCTATCATTTTACACGTTTAATAATTAGTGCATAGATACTGATTTTTGAAATAAAAATCTCTATGACATACTAGAACAAGCATTGAATTTGAAGTCAATAACCCTGGGTTCTAGTCTCAGCTATATCCCTTGGTGTGGAGTTGGAGACTGTCTGGAGACAGTGTGACTCAATGGAAAGAACAGTGCCTGGGGAGCCAGAACTCTGACCTGCATTCAAATCCCACCTCTGACACTAACTACATATACAACATTGGGCAAATCACTTCATCTCTCTGGCCTCAACTTCTTCATCTATAAACTGAGGGGGTTGTACTAAATGACCACTAAAGTCCTTCCCAGCTTGTGCTCCATGACGCTGTAACCTATTCATCAGGTGATGCTGGAACAGTCTCTTCCCACTTTCTGTGTCTCAGTTTCTTCATCTGTAAAAGAAGAATAATAAATCCTGGACTGCCTACCTCCCAGGGTTGACATGAGGATCTAATAAGGTAATTTTAAAACAACTTTTGTAAACCTTAAAAGCTTCTGCCAATGGGAGTTATTATTTTGTAGAGAAAGTCTAATAGGTTTGTGCGCTTATCCATGCTTTCTCATTTACTCTTGGCCAGGGAAACC
This sequence comes from Potorous gilbertii, assembly GCA_028658325.1. Taxonomy (NCBI): domain Eukaryota; kingdom Metazoa; phylum Chordata; class Mammalia; order Diprotodontia; family Potoroidae; genus Potorous; species Potorous gilbertii. The sequence goes on along the minus strand of CM053772.1, from coordinate 241,185,777 downwards.
CATCTTGCCAGTTGGCCTGTACAAACATAAGCCAAGAGCTATGTTCACCTTCTGGCAGCTCTCCAAATTGTAAGTATCATGCCTCAGCAGCTGGACTTGTGCCCAAGTACCAGTGAATGACTTATAGCCCAGCCTCACCATTCTTTCTCAGCTTCCTCCAGGCAGTTCAGGAATAGTGCCACCCCTGCCACCGGCAGCCCCTAGGTTGTATACCTCAATGGACCATTGAATCTTAGCCCTGTTCAGAAACCCCAATTTCCCTGACCTCATCACATCCAGACTTCCATATCTTCTGATGTTATTACCCAGACCCTCAAATTCCCTCACATTTTTCAATCCAAAAATTGGATAACCCAGAATGGCTCATTCAAAGTCCTTTTGTTCTGTGGCCCAGTAATTTGAACAAACCAAGTTTTCTTATATTCATTTGCTGACTAGAGTTATGGGATGTTTTTCCAGCGTACAAGAAACAGTACTTCAATTACAGTAATGTCTCTCTGCCCTCCTCACCAAAGCATGTGTTGAAGACGATAGAACGAATCCAACAGCTGAAATTTCAGGGTCTGTGATCCTGGCCAGGCAATTGGAAATCTCAGCAGTTGGATTCATTCTACCAATTCACCAAGCAGGTTTGGGGTGTTAAAAATGTAGGCCATTCTGGACCCAAAGTCAAAGGTTCACATGCAGTCTGAATAGCCTGTCCAAAAAGCAGACTAGCAGAAGGCTGAGCATTTCAATGGAAAATTCCTAATGGCAGATTTGGGGATTAGTGAAGAGGAAGGAGAGATTTAACAGAAGCTGGCCTCAGTATTTATGGTGGAGCATACTGAGCTAGGAAGGCCTAATCTCAGAGAGCAGAGGAAAGAATTCAAAAGAGGCAGACCCAAGATGCTTGATGTATATTAGTGGCATGTGGGTCACACTGAGTTCACTCCATCATGAGAGTGAAAGGGAGAGGGATGTGTCTCTTGGGTCATCACCCCTTGGATCATCAGAAGCTTTCAGGAACCAGTCATAATGAAATGCACATTTGATTCAGGCTGTATGATTTTCAAAACATTTTCCCAAGTCACTGGGGCATTTGATGCCCACAACAATCCTATGCGGTGATCAGTCAACAAGTTTTTATTAAGCCCCTACTAGGCACCAGGCACTGTGCTGAGCACTTTTTATAGATATTATCTCGGTCCTAACAACAACTCTGCAAGGTAGGTACTGTTACTATCCCTATTTTACAGTTAAGGAAAATGAGGCCAAAGTTAAGTGACTTGTCCAGGATCACACAGCTTTTAAGTGTCTGAGGCAGACTATGAACATCGATCTTCCTGCCTTTAGACTTCCAGACCCACCTCTGGGAGTGAGGATGAGGGAAAAATGTACCTTTATTTTCACTCACCTCTAACTAAAATTTAACACTTGGGTCTATATGAATTTTCTTTTTAGAAGAACATTATTCTGAAAAGAGGTCCCTAGGCTCTTTCAGGTTTCCAAAGGGTCCATGACACAAAAACCATGAAGAACCCCACCCTACCATGTGCATCTAAGGTAAGGTTCGAAATATGTCCAAACCAAGATCAAAGGAATCATTCTGTGTAGGGTTCAACTTGACAAACATTTATTAAGTACCTGGATGTGCAAGCCTTCTGCTAGAAGCCAAGGCAGATAATAAGATAAATAAGGCACGGTCCTTTATTCAACAAGCATTTACTGTGAGTAGAACTTTCTGCTAGGAGCTGGGAAGATAAATTTTAAAAGATGCAGCTCTTTATTCAACAAGTATTTATGAATCAGCTAGTATGTATGTATGTATGTGGCAGACATTGTGAGAGACACCGGGGACAAAAAAAGACAGATGGAAAGCCTTACTTTCAAGAGTTTACATGCATTTTAATTATAACATATACTATACATAATATAATATAATCTTGATAATAAGGCTTGCAAAAGATTTCATCATTGTTATTTCATTTTATCCTCACAAAAACCCTGAAAATTTGGTGGTGTTATTGTCCCCATTTTACAGATGAGGAAACTGAGGCAGACAGTTAAGTAAATGACTTGCTCACGGTCAAACAGCTAGGAAGTACTTGGTGCAAGATTGGAACTCAGATCTTCCTGGCTTCAGACCCAGGGTTCTATTTTACAGGCCACCTGGCAAGTAAATTTAAGATATAGACAAAGTAAATATAAAACAGTTTTGAGGGCAGAACATAAACAAGTAGGGTAAAGGAGAGAAGGAAATATGCTTTGAACTGAGCCTACGGGTTCTATTGTACGATGCAAGGTAAGGCATTTAACCACTCTGTGCCTCAGTTTCCTCACCGTGAAAAATGAGGTGGTTGGACCCTGGACTCTAAAGTTTCTTCTAGCTGTAATTCTACAAGGCAAAGAGGAGGAAAGACTATATTCCCAGGTATCAGGAACAGTGTGTGCAAAAGGACAAAAAAGGAGATAAAATTTTACATATAGAGACAAGAGAACGTACAAGTTTGTCTAGAACTTAAAGTAGAAAATAGAGAGTAAAGTCCAGTAAGCTGGGACAGAACTTTTTTGTCCTCTCCTCCATCTTCTCATCTCCTCAGGCCCAAAGCACCTCCTACCATATGGAGTAAACATCTTAAATCAGGGTCCTATGTTTCTGAGTACAGTAGGAGTCCATTTTGAAATGCTAGAGAGACTTTGAAAATTTTTTATTGATGAAGAAAAAAAGGAAGTACCCAAGAAAAGAACATATAACAGTAATCTATCCCATAAACATACCAAGGAACAGACGGGATGGACAACAAGATGAGAGAGATCACCTGGAGAATCTCCTAGCTTTGTTGTTCAGTCATTTTTTTCAGTCATCTCTGGTTCTTTTTGACCACTTTTGGAGTTTTCTTGGCAAAGATCCTGGAGAAGTTTCACCATTTCCTTCTCCAGCTCATTTTACAGATAAGGAAACTGAGGCAAACAGGGTTTAGTGACTTGCTCAGAGTCACACAGCTAGTAAGTGTTTAAGGCTATATTTGAACCCAGGTCTTCCTGATTCCAGGTCTGGTTCTCTATTCACTAAATAAGTAATTGTTGATAGAATTCCTAAGTGGAATGGAGGTGTGGGAATGAAATCTGTTCCACTGAGGAATGGATTGGTCTAAATCACAGCTGGGAAATTATATGGTTGTTTTCACAATCCTAAGCTGCTCCCTGCTCCAAAAGGTCTATTGGAAAATTACTGTGGTATTAAAAAAAAAGCACCAATAAAATATTGTTCTAAAAAGAAAACAAAAAGCAGTCTATTCCCATGCATTAGGTGCTGGGATTAGATTTCTAAATCCCTCTCCTTTCTCTCCCTAAAATATAGTAGGTTTGTGATTGCAGGATGGGAACAAGGAATACCCATCTGTCGCTGGGGCCCTCATAACTTGAGCCCTTGGTGTCTCCATCAGCACCCCCAGGCAAAAAGCCCCAAAGAATACTGTCTAGGATGACAGCACATCTCTTGTCAGCACCAGGCCCTGCCATCAGCTCACATCCCTCTAATCAAATGAGATCTCAAATTGGCTTGGCATCAGTGGGGAAAATGTCAGCCAGAGTTAGAAACACATGAGCAGACATCCTCAGCAAGGAGAACCTTAAATCAAATGTCCCTTACAGCAGACATTGTTCCTGTGCTGTCCTTCTCTTCTTCCATTATCCTGGCATCACATATTGTCAGGTCTGGAAGGAGCATCAAAGGGCGTGGGGCCAACCTCTCCCTCTATAACAGGCTTTCTTCACCTTCTCTGTATCATGAACCCCTTGAGCGAGAGGAAAAGCCCATGTATTCTTTTGACATCAGGGGGAAATCTCTGGACCCCTTTGCAAACCTGATGAAGCCTCCAGACCTCTTTGGCAGTCTGGCAAATCCTAGGTTCCCCTTCTAAAAGTCATATTTTTAAGTGAACAAAATAAGATATGGATGGTTACAAAGAAAAGCAATTATGTTGAAATATGGCTATCACCATTTTTAAAGAACAAGCTCACAGACAGTGCTCTAAATCATGCTCCAAAAGGGACTCCATCCCCGCTCATCCGTCCAGCTGTCCTGCTTTCTTTTTGCTCATCTATCACTTGGTCTTCTTGAACTTCGGTCTCTTCTCCTGCCCACCCTGAGGCCCCAGCTTCTGCAGAACCCCAGAACCAAAGCCTTCTTCTAGTGGGGAAGGCCCTTTAGGAGGCACCTTACTCATTCCCAAAATATTATGCAGATTAGTATTAGTATATGTCTATAACACTAGTGGCTCAAGTGACAGGCCTAGATTTAGTCAGGTTTTAACCATGAGTATACAGGTCATCTTTCTGGTCCCTGTGAAAAGCCTGGCATCAGAATGATCCCCAGCTTTACCCTGTGTTGGTTTCTCATTTTGGCTTCCTTTCCCAGGCTGATTTCTCTAAGTTCTCTACCTACTCATCAGCCCTACTCAGTTGTGCCATGAATGAATGAAAGTATCAATGAATGAATGAATAAAAAGCATTTTTAAATGTTTAAACATTTGCTAAACACTGGAGATACAAATAGAGAAGCAAGACAGTCCCTCAAGGAATTTAAGAAAGTAGTACCCAGGGAGGGTAGGTTTGTTTTGAAAAGTCCCAAGGATTGTGAGTGGAACCCCAGGGAAGCTGCCTGACTTGCCTTTTCCAGTAGCAATGCCAATATTGCTTTGATTCCGGTCTCAGGCCTGAAAGCAGGCAGGGGAGACTGTCCCTCAAGGCAGAGAGCCAAAGGTGAGAAGATCACGCAGGTGAAATGTGAAACATGGAAGGAACTTGGTACATAGGGCAGATCAGATGATACCCTCACTACTTAGGATAGGGCCACATGCAAGGTGGGAGGTCCGAAGTCTTTTAGGTCCCAGTTGCCTACCATATCTATATTTTACCTTGATCCACCATTGGTCATTGTGCATCCTGTCTTTGCTTTAGATATCCTCATCCACCCTAGTATTGTTGTGTTTCCTGTGGGTCCTCTCAGGATTCCTACACACTGAGCCTTCCCAAAGCCCAGGCTCACATCCAGCTACTCAGGAAAGTTTGCATTTGGCTTCAAAGGGATACAGCCATACCACACATGTAATTGGGAAAAGAGAGTTATCTATCATAGTAATTAATTTGGTCTATTACAGTAGGGAAGGGACTCATATTGCTAGAGAGAAATACCACACTTCAAATGATGATGGGAAATCTGTGAGCTCGGTGAATCAGCATTAAAATTAATCGGTTCCTGAAGGAAAGAAAACAATTGCTTAGGGGACTGTTTTCCAGCGGAGGTGAAACTGATGAGGAAACAGGCTCTTTGATGTGAGTCATCCAGTGCCTCAAGGAAGTTAAATAAGTCAGAATGGGCACAGCCTGCAGGACCAATCAGACCTCAAACCCTCTTGGTTCCCTGACTTTGCCCCATATTCAGATTCAGCCTCTTCTCTGCAGATAACTCCCAATCAATACTCAAGAAGAAGGGACAGAAAGGAGCACATATTACGTACAAGGTAGCATGCTGGCCTGGGGAACAAAAACTACTCTACCCTCAACCAGTTTTAGAGATGAGCCCAATGAGGCTTTGGATGGAGATCATAGATCATTCCTCCAATCCCAGATTCAACTGAACAGTGTGGGAACATATTGATGGCCCTGAGAACCTCTGGTACTTCCCCCATGTTTCTATGTAATCACTTTGCTAGATAATTTCACTTTCAGACCAATGAACAAACAAGGAGGAGAGGGAAAAGGAGAGAACGTGTAAACTGTTAGATGGAAATTGATGGTGCTGCCTCTGGATCAACCCTGACTGGGTTGGTGTCCTTGAGGGAACTGTACTGGAGTGCACCTATCTCCATACGGAAATTTTTGATGGTGGGAAAGGACAGAAGCAACCATACTTGTATTTCTCATGTCAGGATTTGGGTCATACTTGTCTTGGGATCCTTCCTGAAGATGGGACTTCAAGGAAAGATAAGTATTCCAGTCAATGAAAGAGGAATCAGAAAGAGATGAATAGGATCATCATGGCCTTTTGCCTGGAGCTAGAGAAGGACTTCACCTCAACCCCCCAGAACCTAGGTGAACAGTGCAGATGAAAGTGTTCCAAGTCAGACCCAGCAAAAAGAAAAGAACTTCCCAGACCTTTAGCTACCATATTTTTTACAAGTTAGCTACATCTCCTGATACCCCAAACTGTAGCGAGGAAGTGGGATATGTTTTACCATATGCTTTATTTCCTACAGTGTCATGAACTCAGCCTTGGCTTTGGAAGAAATAGATGCCCACTCAAACAAGGTTTGAGGTTTTTTGTTTTGTTTTTTATTGGTTGGGGGTGGGGAGAGTGGCATTCTGTCTGGAAGTGAAGGTTCTGACACTGAATGGAATGTACAGGCTACTTTATAGGTGAGTGTTACAATCTGCCTTTACCACCCCTTTATTTAATCTGATAAAATTGCTTACTTATAGTTGTTTCCTTTTGTTTTGTTTTAAGGCTATTGAATTGAAGGCTATTGAGCACAAAGAGGTTTAAAGGTGGGACACAATTTAAGAGATTTGACTGGTGAACACAGACCTGCCTCTGGAATGACATCAGAGCCTACCAGGATCTAATGCAAAGGGACACATCTCCAGCATGGCGGTAGCGATGGTAGTGTTCAGTCATGGACAACTCTTCTTGATTTCCATTTAGGGTTTTCTTAGCAAAGATACTGGAGTGGTTTGCCATTTTCTTTTCCAACTCATTTTACATATGAAGAAACTGAGGCAAATAGAGCTAAAGTAACAGGGTCACACACAGCTAGTAAGTATCCAAGGTCAGATTTGAACTCAGGTCTTTCTGATACTGGCTTTATCCACTGAGACATCTAACTGTCCCAGAGATTATTTAGGAGGCTTTAATGTCCCTAGTACTGACCTAGTAAAGTACCCAATTGTGTACTTGACACCTAAAATGTTTGTTTAATTAAAATAAAATCAATCACCAGATCACTGTGAGGAATTAAGGAGGATCATAAAACATCACAGTCAGAAAAGATATTAGAACCAGTCTAATCCAAACCCTCTCCTTGTGCAAAGGAGGAAACTGAGGCCCAGAGAAGGAAAGATCATAGTGTAACACAATGTCAGGGCAAGACCAGCTCCTCTGACTGCATCTTTTTGAGTAGACAACCCATGGGTATTTACAGTCTGTTGTTAGGGATAGAAATGATATCCCATGTCCATTCATCCATGGAAGTCAGTTCCTTTGGTAAAATCAAGTTCACATCAACCCAGTACATCTGAAATGTCCCTATTCATACCTATTTATAGCTGGATGGGAGTAGAAATTAAAATGTAGAGAGTCAGTGGGGAGGAGAGTGCGATCCTTAATCTGAATTAGATGGGACTCCATTTGGAATAGACTGCTGGATCACCAAATGGCCCAATATTCTTCTGTTTCTGTTTGGCTGGAACAATGATATTGTATCTTAATTAAGAAAAGATTTAGAGAGTGCCCAAGCAGTATTTCTTCAGACCAAGCATGGCATTCTATGAGTTTCTGAAAAACACTCTATTTATTTGTCTCTTTTGGGTGCAAATCAGGGCAATCCTTTGAAATGAATGAGCACCCTGCCTACAATGCATAACACAGAGATTCAGTTAAAATACACCATCTATCAATGCTGTAGCTAAGAAACAGGGAGGGCTGCAGCTCCAAGAGCCACAAAATACCACAGCTTCCCACAGCTTGCCAGTAGATTCCCAGCAGGAAATCACAGGACGAACCCGGCCCCCTAGCCACAAACCCAGGTTACTACCCATGCAGGGCACAGAGGAGCACCTCCTCCCCTCTTTAGACAGGATGCTTGGTCTCTGCCCCTTGATCCTAAACGCAGTAAGGTCTCTTATACTCCCCTTCCCTAGGTCATAAATCCCTTCTTCCTCTGAAGAAAGGCGATAACCCTCCCTGACCCTTCTCATTGTGTTTGATACCTTACTTCTATGCCCATCCCCCAGCCATATTCCCCTGCCTTGGGCAGTGACTCCTCCAAGGCTCTTAGTCTTTACAAGGCTTGCTTGAGTGGTAGTTAAACCTGTGGTTCCGAAGCATTTCATTTGAAAGTATAGTATGACGATGTCTCAGAGTGCAGAGAGACTAAGTGGGTCTATACTTGAAGTCAGGTGATCTGGGTTTGCTGATTGACCAGTCCTTAGCCATTCTACCTATATTTGGACTTTGAGGGATGAGATCCAGGTCCAGACCAAGGACCCTGGAAACCTAAGAAACACTGATATATTCTTCAGTCTGTGATGATCCCCTAAGATCCTAAAGCCTCTCCTTCTCTAGAAAGGACTGGAGATTTCTATGGTCCCTTACAGCAGTCTGTGCTCCTAAACATACATTGCAAACTCCTGGTTAAAGAAGTGGTGCTTAAATTTAATAAAGACTTCCTTCTGGCTGCACAGGGTTCTAGAACCTCAGGCTTAGAAGGGAGCTCAGAGACCATTTAGTCCAGACACTAAACAAGAATTCAACACTGACAAGGCTTTGCTTGAAGACCTCCAGTGAAGGGGAACTCATTACCTCCCATGAAGGGGAACTCACTATCTTCCAAAGCAGTCTATCCCACATTTGGACAGGTCTTATGGTTGGGAAATTTTTCAGTATAGCGAATAAAAATCTGCCTCTCTGGTACTGCTAGTTCTCCCCTTGGTGTCCAAACACAAGTCTAATGTGTCTGATCCATGACAGCCTTGCAAATATTTGCAGACACTTCTTAAAACCCCCTTTTTCCGCCCCCCCAGGTCTGTTCTTCTCCAAAATAAACCTTGATGTCAGTCTTTTTCCAGAACCATACATATCATTCCCTTTGGTCCCCAAGGCAACAGCATCCAGTGCTTGCTGTCAAAATAAGGCAGGGAAATTGGGTGAGGGCTAGTTAACATATAGAGCTGAGAGAGCCCTTGAGCCTGCATCCAAAGCTTGGGGAGGGGGCTAGCTGAGGTTGCACTGATCCACAGCGACACTATGTGGAGGAAGTGAGAACTGCACAGAGCCAAACCGTAAATACTGCTGGAAATACAACATATTGCAGCAGGTTTTCCTGGAAAAGAAAACCTACAGGGAAGAGTTCATAGGATCATAGATTTAAAGCTGGAAGAAACCTGAGGGAGTCATCTAGTTAGCCCAACTGCCTCATTACACAAATGAGGAAACTGAGACCCAGGGACTTTGAGTCTACTACGGTCACACAGGCAAGTCAGGCAGTTAATAAGCATTTATTAAGCACTTACTGTGTGCCAAGTACTATGCTAAGTTCCCAGGATACAAAGCAAGGCAAAAGACTGGCCCTGCTCTCAAGAAGCTCTCATGGTGGGGGAGGGGTGTAATAACATGCAAACAACCATGTACAACTAAGATATATTTATTCCCTCAAAGAGAAAGGATTAGGAAGTATCTCTAAATACATATATTCTCAAACCAGGGGCAGCTAGGTAGTGCAATGGGTAGAATATAGGGCCTGGACTCAGGAAGACTCAGGTTCAAATCTGGCATCAAACACTTGCTAGCTGTAAGGGCAAGTCCCTTAACCTCTGTTTGCCTCATTTGTAAAATAGAGATAAAAATAGCATCTACATCCCAGGGTTGTTGAGGGTCAAAGGAGACACTAATTTTAACATGCTTAGCACAATGCTGGGCACAGAGCTACATAAATGCTATATAAATGTTAGCTATCATCATCACCACTGCGTATCAGTGTCATGATTAGCACCCACAGCCTCTCACTCTAGAGCAGAAAGAACACTGGCTCTGCAATCAGAAAAACTTCAAATTCTGGGTGGACTTAGCTAATTATAACCTATGTGTCCTTGGGGAGGTCAATCAATTAACAAAAATTCATTAAGCACCTACTACCTGCACTATGCTAGGCATACAAATCCAAATGTAAAACAATCCCTCTCCTCAAGGATGTTCTATTAGGGTAGAAGTCTTTAAACCACAGTCTGTGAACTTGTTTTAATACTTTGATAAACAGGTTTCAATATAACTGGTTTCCTTGGTAACCCTATGTATTTTATGACATGCATTTGAAAGCTTAATTTAATAAGCTTCACCAGATGCCCTAAGAGGTCCAACCATGGCACACAAAAGATAAAGCATTTCTCTTCTGGGGAGATACCAGATCTTCACAGATATATACAAAATAAATACACATTATTGGGGTACCATCAATGGGGAAAATCAGCTTGGGTACCTAAGTAGAGATCTGAGGGGAGCTAGGACTCCCAAGGGGTGGAGGTGAAGAGGGAAAACATCCCAAGCATAAGCCAGACAGACAGCCTATATAATGGCACAAAGGCTGGATAGGAGGGTCATAAATTCTGCAACTTGATTTCTTCATCTGCTAAATATAGGGTTTGGAGTAGGTGGTCACCAAGGCCCCTTCAACGTGCTACAACCCTATGGAAAACAAAGCAAATGGGAGTTGGAGGGTGGGAATTAAGCCCAGTTCTTCTCTCTTAACTCATTAGACATAAAGAAAACTTGTAGACCTCTGATAGTTAGCAGCTGTGTGACCCTTGAAACTCACTAACTCAGGAACACAGTCTCATCTGCGAAAAAAGTTCTTTGACCCTGAAGTGATCAGATTCAGAAGACTTGAGTTTAAGCCTGGCCCTGACCATGGTTTGCTGTGTGACTTTAGGCAAATCCTGCCCTCTCTCTGGATCTCACTTTTCTGCTCTGTAAATTGAGGCCCCAGACTAGATTAGGCACATATTTTGGGACCATGGACTCATATGGCAGTCTGGAAAAATCCACGGACCCCTAGGCCTTCTGGGGAAGCCCATGAAATCCTTGGACAGTCTGGGGAAGCCCACTGATCCCTCGGCAGTCTGGGAAAGCCCACAAACCCCTGAGCAGTCTGGGGATGCTTATAGACCCCTTCTCAGAGCAATGTTTTAAATACAGAAAATAAAATATAATAGCATTACAAAGGAAATGAATTATACTCAAATGAAGATGTCACTGCTTTCCAAGTTCATAGGTTGAGGTTGAGAACTTCAGATTGGTTGGTCTATAAATTTATTCTAGCAATCAATTATTGCATGTTTGGTGTTTTGGGAACTGTCCCCCTAGTGGGGGGTGGGTCCACTTGGCAACTGTCCCACTGTCTCACATAGACACAAAGGAAGATGGAGTTCCCACAAAACTTCATAGCCTATTCCTAAGGAGAGATGGAGAGATGAGGTCCCCAGCAGATGGCACAGCTTCCCGGAAACGGCAAGATGGAGCTCGTACGAAGTAGAATCAAACAAAAAAGCATAGAAGTCTAGATTTCAAGCCCAAGAGGACACCACATCCAAACTTCTCATTTTACAGAGGAGGAAAATGAGGCACAGAGGTTAACATGACTTGCCGGGGTCAAAACAAGTGTCTAAAATAGGATTTCGATAAAGGTTTTCTTGACCTTCAAGTTCAATATTCTCTCCTTTATACCCTACTGCCTTAGGGCTGAATTCAGAGTGAGAAAGAATTCCTAGAAGCTTCTGCTGAGCTCAGATAAAGCCCTCCCATCTGGGAGCCATCTTGGCTTTCCTTTGCTCCAGGGAATAAGAAGTCAGATCCTTTCCCTGATTCCTACAGAAAATGGTCACTATTTCCTAAAATAGACTGAGAGGCCTCTGTGGTCAGGATATTTTTTTGCTTTTTGTATCCCCCCCATCCTTATATGCTCTACATCGTGCTTAGTTATGGCAATGGATAGAGCCTAGACCTGGAGTAAGGAAGATGTGAGTTCAAATCCAGCATTGGATATTTCCTAGCTGCGTGATCCTGGTCAAGTCATTTCATCTCAGTCTGCTTCCATTTCCTCAATTGTAAAATGAACATAATAACAGTTCTTACTTTCTAGGGTTGCTGTGAGGATTAAATGAGATATTTGTAAAGTACTATGTGCCTGGGACATGGTAGGTGCTTAATAAATGGGGATAACTAGGTGGCGAAGTGGGTAGAGCACTGAGCTTAGAATCAGGAGTTCAAATCCAGCCTCAGACACTTACTGGCTGTGTGACCCTGGGCAAGTCACTTAAAGGAAATGGCAAACTACTCCAGTGGCTTTGCCAAGAAAACCCCAAATGGAGAAACAGACACAACAGAAACGATGCAACAACCAAAGTTTATTTCCTTCCTTTCCATCACTTAGGGCACACATCAGCTGACATTAGTCAATTTTAATTCCGTTCTCCTTTATCCCATTTAAATGATTCCATAAGTGGTAACAGGGATAGAGCATGGAATCAAAGGACTCAACTCTTATCAATCATTAGCTGTGGAATTCTAGGCAAGTTCCACACTTAAGCACTTGCCTGATCTATAAAGTTGAACTAAACAATTTTTAAGATTTCTTTCTGTTCTAACAGTCAGTGATCCTATGTATATTTTGTTGTTAAAAATCAAATTTAGAAGATTTTCATAATGTACTTATAATAAAATATAGAGAATTTAGTCCAGTGCGTCCAGTTGCCCCACTGCAGCTTGAAATTTACCAAAACGTAGATTTTTGGATTTTTGGCTCCTGGGAGTCCTATCTTTCAGGCACATGTCCCTTCCTGCAGTGCTGGGTTAGACAAGGTTCGGATGGTCTAAGCCTGCTCCATCAGCAAGCATCTGGTAACTGCAAGGTTGTTTATCCTGAAAAGAAATGCCAACATTGCTAATAAAATATTCTTAAGTGAGTGTCATACTAATTCCTTGCCTTTTCATTTCTTCATCTGATCTTGCAGATGGAAAGATCAGAGGAAAGCTCTTGTCATACCATGCCTAGGTTTTAGCAAGTTATCCTTAAAGATGTAAAAAGATGAGCTAAAAGGCAGAACAATTAGGTGGAAAGTCTGAATAGTAAATACAAAGAATAGTCATTAATAATGGAGAAAGTGCTGAATTTGAAGTTAGGGGCCCTGAATTCCACCCTTAGCTTTGTCTCTTTTCTTAAATCATTTCATCTTTCTGGGCCGTGGTTTCCTCTTCCATGAAATGAGGGAGGGAGACTCAGTAGTCCCCTGAGTTCTCTGCTAGTTGTAAATATATGTTCCTTTGACAAGTACCAACGCAGGGCAGAGGGTGATGAGGGAAAGGGCTGGTTGCCTCTAGTGGAGTACTCTATGGATGAGTTTGTTGGCCCTCTGCTGTCCAACATTTTTTTATTGATTTTGATGAAAAGTTTGCTTATCAGATATTCAGATAACAGGAAGCCAGGAGGGATAGATAAAAAAAATTAAGCTTTAGAATAGTACCAACATGTTGCAACAATGAACCAAAACTAACTATTGAATCGTACCCAACAGGGAATGGGACAAATCCAGAAAGGAAATTAGGAATGCCGAATTTAGTCCATGAGATGGGCGATGGGGTCTGTCAATGGTTTAAAAAGTTAGGGAAGTTAAAGTAAGGTCAACTGAGACCTTGAAGAGGAGCAGTAGTAGGGAATAACCAAATGGTGGTTTATTTTATGTAACTTCCTTGCCCAAGATGGCGCTCAGATAAGGCAGAGATCTGTGATTTTGAATTCTCTTCAGCAACTAATCTAAATTTATTAAGTTGCCTGATACTCAGAGCAGTTAGGTGACTTGTTTAGAAGAAATCCATAGTCAATGAACTCCAGAACAAGGATTTGAACCCAGATTTTCTAACTCTAAGAATAGAGAGACACCACACTGCCCACGCAACAACAAGATAAAAATGAACAAGGTCCCTAGAATCTTAGGCATTCCTGGGCTGGGTAAGAGGTTGGTGAGACCCCTAGGGACATTTCTAACTCCAGGATTGCATGATATTTTAGCTAAGCTTTTTTTATATGCAGAGTCTAAGTGCAGATTTTCTATGCATAGGGTCAAGTCAGGATATCCATTTCTTACTCACAACTCCCACTAAAGTTAATCTGAATGCAGAGAGAATTCTGAAAGTCAAGTTTCATTTATTTATTATCATTCGTACTCCCTTAGGTGTCCCAATAAGAGATATTTATGTCCTGAGTTGAGAAATGCTTCGGTTCATTGACTACTGGGCTTTAGTTTAATGAAAAAGATTCCAAAGCTATGGCCCAGTTTACAATCCAATATGCCAGTACTATCACAGGCCATGGACAGAAAGCTCTCTGACATTTTAGCTCCCATGGGCCTGAGGCATGAGGAAGGGAAATGACATTTATAAATCTTAACTGGAACCAGGATCGATCAATAGCAGGGCCTTGCCAAAGATCTAGCCTGGGGTGAGAATGCTTGCTTACCAATAAAGCATCAGAGGGTTCTATTTGGTTTTTTAAGAGACTAATTCTCCTTACTTTGGCACCCCAGTTCCATTTTATTAAAGGGCCCCTTTTTTATCCATGCATTTTCATACTCAATTCCATTCAGTAAGCATTTTTAACATCTCTTTTGCTTTTTATATCTTCACTTTCTAGTATATCCTTTCCTCCCTCCCCCACCCAGAGAGCTACATTTTATAACAAAGAATAAAAAAGAAAGAGGGGAATAAATAGCTCCACAAAATTCATTGGCATCATTCAATTCCCATAGCTTTATGCAAAGTTTCACAAAAAGTGAAGGAGGTGGATTCTCTCATCTTTTTCCCCAGGAGTCAAACTCAGCTATTAGAATTAAACAGTATTCAATTTTGCTCTTGGTTGTGGTTGGACTATAAGCATTTTATAAGCACCTGCAGTGTACTAGATGCCGTAAAAAAGATAAAGAAACCACATTTCAGGTCAGCCAGTCTAGGAAGTGCCTGAGGAAGCAAAGCAAAGCTAGGCTAAAGGGACAACAAAGAGGAAGATAGTGGCCTTGTTTGTGTGTTTGCCACATCTGACCAGTTTCAGTGGGTGTGGTGGCTCAACTTGGAGGCTGAAGGGTGGGTAGAGAAGAGCAATTTCTTTGAAAAAGCCCAATCACAGCTGCCTCACCCTGGGCCAGGGACAGACACCATGCCCTCCAAGAGCCATCAGTCCCCTACAAGAGCAACATTCTAAGTGATGAGTCCCAGCTCCCCTTGACAAAGTACAATCCCCTCAATACTCTTCGCATTACCCACGTAAAAGAATAGAGAAGCCATACCATCCCAATCACCTTGTCTTCATTCACATATAACAAAAAAATACGTAGTTCTTACTCCGACTGCAACATATAGAGCCTTGATGGACTGAAGTGTGCTTAGGAGATGACATGGGACCCACATTCCAGGGCCTTCTATAGCTCATTTGTTTAGTGGAAGAGTACCTGTGCTGAATATGTCCAGTAAAACTAAGAAGGCCAGATGCTTAACCTAAATCCCCTAAAAATGACCTAGCTGCATGTTGAGAGCAAGAGATATATGGTCCACAGCCTAAGGGCTCCATCCACATTCTTGTAAGGACAGGAGAAAGGAAGGTAGGCCCTCCTCATGCTGAGTGGCTCCTATTATCCTCCATGGCAGACTTATGGGAGTTAGTGGATTAGAATTGCAGGCATAGGATTGACAGACATGGATGGATTGCATTCTGTATTGTTTCAGAGAATGCCCAGAAGGATGAGGTCACTGGCCCATTAAAATAAAACATTGGTGGAGTCTTTTTGGGAAGCCATCTGGCATATCATAAAACTTTCCAAAATAATCACATTCTTTACCCCAATAATCCCATTACCCAGATTATAAAACAGAGCTATCCCTTTCAAGATATTTATAGCAACATTATTTGTAAACTTGGAAAATCTGGAAGCAACCTGAATGTTCAATAACTGGGGAAGGCTGAAAGAACTGGGTTGTGTCAGTATAATGGAATGAAGGCCTCCAGAATTAAATCCTGGATTTGGAAACTCCCTCCCCTGTCACATATCATTCATTCTCGCATAACTTCTGATCTGAAAGAACTGCCTGTAATGCTGAGAGGTTAACATCAATCAGGTAGCTAGAATTTAAGCACCTATTATGTGTGCTAGGTGCACAAAGACAGAAATTAAATAATACCTTCCCTCAAGAGGCTTATATTCTATCAGGGGAAACTACAGGCAATCATGTAAGCAGATGAAAATATACACACAGTAAATAATACGTGATTTCAAGAGGGAAAAGGGAGTAGGAGCCAGAGGCATCAGAAAGGCCTCCCTGAAGGACTCAACACTTAATTGGAATCTGGATGGAAGGTAGGAATGCTAAGAGGTTAAAAAAAAAAGGAGTGAGTATATTCTAGGCCTTGGGAATAGACTATACAGAGGTCTAGAATATAATTTTTAAAAAGCAGTGAGTAGATCAATAAGTACATGAAGGGGAAAATAGTTTGAAACCAGCTTATGGATGCCATGTTTAAATGGCAAATAGAGTCTGTATTTGATCCTAGAGGTAAAGGGGAGCCCTTAAGCCTTCTAGAGCAGGAGAATGCCATGGTCAGACCTCATAATCTGATTTATGGTGGTGACTTGCCTGTGATCACTTAGCTCATTGAGGTCCTGGGAAGGCAATCCGATTCATCCTCATTCCAAGGCTGGGCCTGCTCTCCATTAAGTCAAGCTTCTTCTAAGATTTGAAGGACAATAAGGCTAAGGAATCAAAGGAGATGTGGAAAATGCATGATATGATAATTCAGAGAGAATGAGGAAAACAGAAACCATGGAGTAACTCTACGTTGACTGACTACAAATATATATTACTACCACTACTACAACTACTACTACTACTACTACTGCTACTACTACTACTACTGCTACTACTGCTACTACTGCTACTACTACTGCTACTACTACTACTACTACTACTGCTACTCATAATAACAATATCATTTATATACCATTTTAAGGTTTGCAAAGCACTGTACATCACATCTCATTCCATACTAGACTCTGAGGGCAAGATTAGGTCTGATAAACTAAATTTTCTCTTTGGATGCAGTAGGTATATAATATTTGCTGAATTGATTGAATCAAATTAGGCAAAAGGGAATATATATATATATATATATATATATATACACACATGTATATGTATACACACATATACTCAAATGATGGTATGAATAAACAAGGAAAAGCTAAGGGAGAAGAAACAGAGAGAAGAAATGACGATGAGTTACTTCAATAAATTAGGGATTTGTGGTCCTGCCAGGGTGGGTACTCCATCCACCAAGGCTTCTTCAACTTAGTAGATGGCTCAAAAAACCATGGCCCCACAGTCAGTTTGAGGAAGAGCTACTCTGAGCTTAGTTAGGCTGGCCCTCAGTTAAGAGCCATCTTGTCCACCCTAGGTCCAGAGTTGACATTATTCTAGCCAAGATTTTAAAAATCTAGGATCACCTTTGTGCAACCATGAAGCATGAAAAATAGTGACTTTAATAACAAAACTTCTAAGTTATAGATAAATGTATCCTGACGGCCGTTTTTTCCTCTTAAGTTGCAGGAGTGTACTGTAGCTGGCTCAAATGGGATGACAAGAGCTAATTGTTTAAATTTTCAGTGTGAGCATTTAGAACAAAATCAGCAAACGCTACAAATCAGGGTTTGATTTACTGTTTTGTTGATGGTCTAGATTTAACATAATGGAGAAAATGTTAATACTAAGAGATTCATTTAAAAGTGTGTCCTGGATATATGTATGTGTATACATGTGCATATATATTTATGTGTGTATGTATATGTGTGAATGTACATGTCAACATATGTACGCATACCTATACGTGTGTGCATATCTGTGTATGTGTACATGTGTACATATATACCTGTGTGCATATGTGTATGTGTGTGTATTCCCCAGAGAGGAATCCTCAGAGGTTAAGTATTTCTCCTGCCCAACCTCTTCCTCTGTTTTCTCATTGCCACGGAGGTGATCCTGCTCTTGGAAAGCGGGTCTGACCAAGCTGGAAAGACTTCAGGTACAGGTCAAGTTACAGAATGTTTGTGTTACCTAAGGGCCAACAGAGCTAAGAGGGGATCATAACACTGGCCCCTAGGGAGTGGATTTGTTTTGTCCATAGCAACTCAGAAACAATTTCCTAATGCTCTCATCCACAGCAGTGGCAGCACCACCCACATCCATGACATCATGGATTTTTGAAATGTTGAATCAATTAATTGCAAGTACAACTATAATGAGCTTCGTTACTCTTTCAAATTAGCTGCACAATGCAACAAAACTAGGTGAATAAGAGTACTAGACTTGGATTCCAGAAGCTCTGAATTCAAATCTTATCTCACACTCTTCATTGTGTGATCCTGGATAAGTCATTTAACTTCTTTCTACCTCAGTTTCTGTATCTGTAAAATGGGGAGTATAAAAGCACCTTCCTCATAGAATTGTGAAGTTCGAATGATATAACATATGCAAATTGCTTTGTAAACTTTAAAGTGATATTGAAATGCTGGTTGTCATAATTATACTTTCAAAAACAGCTTAAACTTAAGTATGCATTAGCAGAAAAAAGCTCTAGATCTGAAGCATTGGACCTAGGTTTGAAAATCATCCCTGCTACTCACTACCTGACTGCCTTCCTACCTGTGAAAGGGTGTCACCTCCTAAACTAAGAAGGTTTGCCTCCCTGATGTCTGAATGTTCTACATCCTATGACCTTAGCCTTCGGGTTAGTAAAGATAATGGTATAATTATTATGTGAAGATTATTAAGTATCTTAAGGTATTGGAGGTACCCTCTGGCACCCCCAAGAGCTCCCCTAGGGAAATGGGGCCAGGGTCAGATGAGTTGCATTGGCAGGAATGCGGCCAGATCTGAATCTGACCTGAGCTGACCAGTCATCACAGATTGACCCTTACAGGGAAATCGCTCTCTTCCCCAGGGAGGTACAAATACAGGTACAGCTAGTAACCACACCTCTGAGGAGACAGGCAGAAATAACATAAAACCCATTTACCCCTTCCCAGAGATTTAGAGAAGACAGAGAAGGAGGAGAGGGTCTATAGCAGCAGTGGAGAATCAACAGTCTTCTAGGCCCTCAGGCAAGGCTTGTTTACTGAGTCCAAGTTTTACAGAACACATCCTTTTATGAAGACAGTTTGAGGAAATCCATGGGCTGTGGGTTCGGAGCTAGCATAGGTGAGTCTTTCTACTCCACCATCTTGGCTCTGCCCCCCATGAAGACAGTTTGTTCTGTGAAGTTTGGATTCAGTCAGAGGGCTGCATCTGAGGGCCTAGAAGTCAGGCAAGGCCCCTGAGGGCACAGGTTACCCCGCCCTGGTCCATAGTCTCAAAGGCTGCCCAGAAGCCAAGAAGGATGAAGAAGGACAAAAACCCATTGGATTTGGCAATTAAGAGATCACTGGGACTTCAGTGAGGAATTCAGTTCAATGATGAGGCAGGAAGCTAAATTTCAGAGAGTTTAGCATCAAATGAGAGGTAAGAAATTAGAAGTACAGACAGTGGATGGCTTTCTACAAGGGATTTAACCCTTAAAGGGAAGAGAGATATAGGACTGAGGCTGTCAAGAATGACTAGATCAAGTTAGGAAGAGGGGACGTAGGCAAGTTTATAACCAGTAGAGAAGAAGCAGTAGCTACAGAGAGATGGGTGTTTAGAGAAGAAGGAGGTATGAGAGATGACAGTGTATTGGAGAAAATGGGCAGGGTCGGCCTAGGTACATGATGAAAGGTTCACTTTGGCTATGTGAAGGCTACCTCTCCAAATGAGACACAGGGGTAGAAGACAGTGGAGGGGACATCTGAGCAAAGTAAGATGAGGAAGAGGACACAAGCCAAAGCCACAAAGATTCGTCATTTGCTATGTGCCAGGCCCTGGGATAAAGAGAAGCAGGAGCTCTCAGCAAAGGGCCTCAATGTTTTTAGTGAAATGTGAGATGAAATTCTCAGTTGAAAGGCTAAAGAGAAGGTGTTTTGTGGGGGACTTGAGGAAAGATAAGAATGTTTGGTGTAGCCCTGTCTGATGTATGGGTTAAAGACTGTTGTTGTGTTTGTCCTTCCTTGCCGAAGAGGACCATGACATCAGAGAAGACTTGCACCTGACTTTGTTTTGAGTGAGGGAGGGCTGTACAAGGTCACCAACCTCACTTTCTCCTCCTGAGCCATCTGGGTTCAGTGACCAGATATTCATCAGGATGACTGGAGACCTTGGCTTTTCAGGGTAAAGCCTTTTCAGGAACTCATTGAAAGTGAGGTAATGCCCCTTCAGTGAATAGGCCCCTTTAAAAAGTAATCAGGGGGATGACCCCTTTAATAGAAAAGAAAAAAATAAAGACATATCATGCTGGGAGGGGCAGGAGCCTCAGGGTTGTTGTATCCAAGAGAAACTGTTACTATTGACATTCTCTCTAAGCCAGAAGGGTCCAAAAATAGCCATTGAGTGGAGGTTGGGCAAGGACCCATTGTTGTTCAACTCATGGGCTTCAGAGTGCACTGGGACTAAGGTTTTAGGGGAGACAAGAAGGGGAGGGGAGGGAGGGGAAGAGAGGGAAGGGGAAAGGATCTAGCCAATATACCCCAAGTTAAGTGGGTGGCTTTTGGCCATCCAAATTTACTTTCTTTTGGAGAGGAGAAGGAAAAGGAGAGGGCTAAGCTGATAGAGAAGATAAGCTGAGTTACTGGGCTAGCTGGGTCCCCATTTAGGCAGCCTGGTCTACTCACAGGTTATGTTCAGAGGACCATGACATCAGAGAAATGGTGACATGACTTGTACTTGACTTTGTTTTGAGTGAGGGAAGGCTGTGCAAGGTCACCAGCCTCACTTGTGATCACTAGAGGTCATCAAGAGCCACTGGGGCTTCTGAGCAGTGTAGTGACATGGTTAGACCTGTGCTTTAGGAAAAACACCTTGCCAATGGTGTGGACTATGGACTGGAGTGAAGAGAGGACAGATTCAAGAAGGTCATCCAATTAATAAACTATTACAACAGTCCAGGTTCAGAAGTAGTGAGGGCCTGAGCTAGGGTGGTTGTTATGTAGGTTGAAAGAAGAGTAGACCTCTTGAGAGAGAAGTGATGGATTAATAGATAAAATGAGATACATGTTTTTGGACTTAGAACCATGGGAACTGGTTTTGCTTGATAATATCTAGTTGCTATGAGTTTGGGTTTATTTGTTTATTTTTCCAGGGGTGGGGAAGAAAGGAAATAAATGTTTGATAATTTAAAAAAATTTAATTTAAAAAAAGAAGGGGATGTAGCAAGAAATGTTGTTGATGGAGGTGGAATTGACAAGACATGGAGACCAATTAGACATGGAGGATGAAGGTCAAAGATGACTCCAAAGTTGTGAATCTGGGTGACTAGAAGGATGGTGGTATCCTTGACAGGAACAGGGAAATTAAGTGGAGGGATGAGTTGGGAGTGGAGGGTGGGGAAGTAAGCCATTCTGTTTTGGATGTATTGAGTTTAAAATGCCCATAGGGCATCTCAATTAGGATATTCAATAGGCTGTTGATGGTACAGGACTAGAGTTCAAGAGAGACCTGAGAGGACTCTAAAGTCCTCTAAGGTCTGGGAGGCATTTTGAAATTGCTTAACCATCTTGTCAGCCTAAAAACTACTCGCTGCAGCAATAATCTTTTCCATATGGTAAACATTTGCTAGTGAATGTTACTCCCTTCCTAGGCTCCTGCCAAAGTTGACTTTTCAGTATTCTCCCCACTCATCCTGTCTTTTCTTGGTTCTGAATATTTCTTTATCACCTCTCTGGCTGGAATGCCCTCCCCAACTTTGGCTCCTGATAGGAAATTCAACCACCAGTCCCTGGCTCATCTACCCTTGTGGTCTCTTCCTTTTTCAGTGAGGCAGCCTGGCATAGGGATAGAGCATTAGACTTGGATTTAGGAAGACTTGGGTTCGAATTCCATCTCAAACACTGACTCGATGTATGACTTTGAGAAACACAACCTCGGTTTCCTCATAGGTAAAATATGAGGAGAATAGTCACCAGTACTTACCTCACAGGGTTATTTTGAGACTGAAATGAGAAAATGGATGTAAGGTCCTTCACAAACTCGACAGGGTTTTATAAATGGCAGTTATTTAGCATTCCCTCCCAAGAATTCACATTGCTTTCTTTAGCTCAAAGCACTTAGAACATTCTCCCTTATATGGTAGTTATCTGCATACATGTCTTAACTCTGCTACAAGACTATCAGCTCCAATAAGGCTGGAAATGAGACTTACTCTAAATCCCTGCTTCCCAGAGGACCAGGCCTTTTACAGAGAAAGCACTTACTACATGTTTACGGAACTGAATTGAATTAAATTGAATATCAGCGGATGCAATTACCTTGGCTTTTAAAACCTACCTACTAGCCATCCTGCTCTGTCTCCACATAGTTATTGTATTGATTTATACATTTTGATAGATCTGGAGGGCTGTGGGACAGTAAAGAGAGCCTTGGCGTGTGAGCCCATGCAGGCTGGGCTCTGAATCCTGGCTTAGTAATTAACTCACAGTGTAAAATTCAGCTAGTCCCTTCCCTTTGTAGTGGAGGGGGTCAGGTTCTTCTCTGGAAAATGCAAAGGGTGGCCTTGTGGGTATCTGAGTTCTGCCCCTTTATTTCTGTGTTGATGTGGCCCCTTGGGGTGGACAGCGAATCACAGTGAAAATGAAACTGACCTTGCAGTGACAGGATATTCAAATTTTGTAGCTATCACTTACTATCTGTACGAGGAATACAGTAACTTCCCCGACCACAAATGTTTCCCATACTGGGAGCTGGCATATGAACCCACAGCATGAGGCAACACTAGTCCTGGGTCCTGACCTACATCTCCCTCCTCCCCTTCACCCCACCCCCCTCCCCAAAGCATAAGAGACCGATAAAAACCCACTCCCTTTCACCTCAAGGGACATGACTCATTTCTTCGATCCTCATTTAGCATCCCCTTATTTTGTGAATATGCCCCCTCAATAAAGCTGGCTCCATCAAAATTAGTCTCTCTAGATTCAAGATACTTTTTGATTCCTTGTTCTGTGTTCTCAAACACATTGCAAACCATCCCAGGGCTGAGAGCATGTCTAGTGCTCATCCCTGAGGTAGATGCATGTTGTTTCTCTCCTCCCTCCTCCCCACAATGCTGTGCTTTCCACTACAGCCTTCTGGGCACTGCATATACACACACTTGGAATGGTCGCTGGTGAGCCATGTTACCAAATGTGCTTTTTGTGCTTACAAAGCACTTTGGTTGTATCTTGCTGGGCATGGCGAGAGCCTGAGTCTCAGCTGCCAGCTCATTCCTCTTCATTTCTAGCTTCCCTCTTCAAGCTTGCTGCCAGATCTCTTACAGCTGCTACCCTTCCCTCTCTCCTCCCTCCTGCCTTGTCCTGGGGCTCAGGGTTACATCTTCTGCTCTTCTCACTTCCCCCTCCCTCACCAGGAATGTGATTTCTCCTTCTGCCCCTAAGCTACTGTACTATCCCCTAGTACTAAATGTCTGCTGCCTATTTCTGGAATTATCCATCATTCTTCCTTCCTCATCCTTCTATCTATTAAGATATCTATGTACTCCTTTATTTATTTCCCTAATTCCTTTATAACCTAGAGTTTGTAGGCAGCCCCTCACTCCTTGGACTTGGAGTCAGGAAGAGCAGATTTCAAATACTACCTCAGACCAGGGCAAGAACAATGACCACTCTGTGCCTCAGTTTCCCTTTCTGAGGCTTGACTCTATACTCCCAAAGTCTCTTTCAGCTCCAAATCTATCATCCTCTGACTTCCTTCGGGCAGCTGAGATCTTCAATTGAGCTATAGTCCTGGCTATGTTCAGATCACCATGGGGACCATCAACAAAAATCAACTTTTGCCTATTACATTGGTACTAACTATTCTTTAACCCCATTGGTGTGCTTCTGAACATGCGCAAGATAAAGAAACCCTCTTTCAGCTGAAGAACCCTGCTCTCGTACCATCTAATAGCAGATCCTTCCCTTCCCAGTCTTTTGGGCATGCTTCTATGCTCCTTTGAGGGGCCTGGTTATTTGGTTCAGGAGAGGTAGGAATGTCTCCTGGGTCTCCAAGAGAGTAAACTACAATTCAGTATAAATATCTACAGGGTATCTGCATGAGACTGGAGGGACCCAGAAGTGGGTCCTGCCCCGATTCGATTATTAGATCTTGAATGATCCTAATAGACCTGGTACTATTTTTTAGACTTACGCCAGTCTTCTGATTCTACCAGTAGAGGGGGCAACCTTGGAGAGTAGTAAAACCTACCACACCGTCTCTTCTCCCATGGCCCCATGACTCAGCCTCTCTCCAGTCCTTTGTGTGTCAATTAACTGCCTCCTGATCTCACTGCTATCCTGTGTCAACCTACTCACAAAGGATTTCCTCCTGTACCCTTGATGGGAACAAACCCCTTGGGCTGAGCCAAGAGCTTTAATCTCTCCAAACTCTTTCTAGCTGAGGCATTAAAGTACAGCCAAGTCATGGGATCAGAACTGGAAGGAGCCTCCCCTCAGTGAGTATCTAGTCCAACCCACTCATTTTACAAAAGAATAAACTGAGGCCTAGTGACTTGTCTAAAGTCATATTAAGCATCAGAGGAGTGATTTGAATCAAAGTCCTTTGACTCCAAGACCCATGGTGGACACCATTCCACAAGTCCTAGATGTCTATAGGGCTCCTCTTTGGTCCACTCAATAAATTCAATTCATCCAACAGTTATTAAGCCCCCGGCTCCATACAAGGTTCAACACTAGGTACTAAGATACAGAAAGATGAATTAGAATTAAACTACTTTTACAATCCGATAGGAAAGATAGGACACACATACTGAGAGAGAGAGACAGAGACATAAAGCACAAAATGGAACATGGTAAGTGCATAGGAGAGGCAGTTTGGTGTAAGGGCTAGAGGGCCAACTTTGGGATCAGGAAAATCTGGGTTCAAATTCTGCCTCCAATACACAGTGACTATGTGACCACCAACAAGTCACTTACTCTCTCCCTGCCTCCAGGCAGCTTTCAAGACTCTAGGATCACAGGTTCTTAACTTTTTTTTTGTATCACAGAAGTGAAGTGAAGTCTATTGACCCCTTCTCAGAATCATGTTTTTAAATGCAGAAAATAAAATGTATAGGATCCTAAAGAAAAACAAAAACATTGAGAAACAGTTATCAAAATTATTTTAAATATCAAATTATATTTTAAAATATCAGGTTATATTTGTTTAAAAAAAAATTTCACAGATCCCAGGTTAGGAATCCCTAAACTAAGTAGAAAAAGACAAGTAAATACATCTCCATTCACAGAAGGCATTTCCGCTCCTGGATTTCCACACACTAATGAAATCACATCCTCCCCTCCCACAATTACCCTTCTCCACCATAAACCCCTTTGAAAAAAACGCATAGTGGAGGTACAAAGTACTAGAGAGAGAAAAGAATATTTGTAGCTAGAAGAATCAGGGAGGGCTTCATGAAGGAGGCAATATTTGCACAGGCTTCAAAGGGTGGGTAGGATTTCTGAAGCTGGAAATGGGCTAAATCTAGGAGGAAGCCCACCAGGGATTCTGGGGGCAAGATGCTATAGAGGTTCAAACCTACATGAAACTAAAACATGCCCAAAGCTGAGCAGAGTACATGATTTCCCTAGGCAAAGTCTGCCAATAAGACAAGGAACAGCTCTGTCTTTTCAAAAACAACACTGTTCCAAATGAATTATTAAACATGGACTTTTTTTTTTTAATTAAGCCACGGCTGTTAACAACGTGATTAACTGTCATTCTTTCCCCGTCACACCTCCTGGGCTTTCTCCAAGACTGGTTTAAGCCTCATACTTGGCCAACAAAGGGAGCCAACAGGCTGGATATTTATCTAAGCTGAGCACACCCTCTCTTGGCCAGGAGACCAGCTCTCGCCTCCATTGGTGCCCACCATGTTTAACTACAGCGGGCCCTCCAACAAAGAATTGAAAATGACTTCTTGGGTGCGGAAACAAAAATGGAAGCAGAATGCAGAAAGACGCAGGAGGCCAGATTGCAGTTTAATGAGAATGCCGAGAGCTATAGGGAATTAATTACTATCCTAAGTCAGCTTTGGGCAAACAGTCTTGACGCAGGAGGAAACTATCATTCCTCTTGAACAGGCTGCAGCTTCAATGAGATTCCAAAAGTCATCAATTCGACATTTCAAGAAGGAGGGAGGTTTAGTCTCCAAAGTAGGGAGAGGAAAATAAGCTTCCGGCAATCCAGGCTGCACTGGAAAGAAGGGCAGTTCTTGAAATGGGCGAAAGTGATGGCACAGGAGAGAGGGTGGTGTGGGGCCTGGGAGTCAGGGATGCTAGCAACGGGTCCCTCCCTCTGCAATTTCCTAGCTGAGTGACTTTGGGTGAGTCATTAACTTCCTTTATGTGAGTCCCGTTTTTCCTCACCTTCTAAATAAAAACAATAGCGTATGACTAGTTTTAGAGATTATGTTTTCAGAGCACTTAAAGAATTACAAAAAATGAGGCTCAAATCAGGATGGGTCTGACAGAGTCCTTTTCTTTTTTATAAACCACTTTGTTTGCTGCAATCCCAGGATCTGGAGATTTCTGGGAGCCATAACTGCACCTAAGGAGAGGTGCTTTCACACAGGGTGCTGAAATTCAGCAGACTCTTGACAACACTTGTAGTCCTTCAACAGCAAAGAAAATCTGAGTAAAAAAAAAAGAAAAGAAAGTCATTGAGTAATCTTTTTAGAAAATGCAGAGAACAGAAGTAAAACCAGAAAGAAGCAAAGACAAGCAGAATGGTTTTCAAAGTTTCAGTTGATCCTATTATATACTTTCTGTCTTTATTTTTAACATTCACTTTTTAAAATTTTAAATTCCCAATTCTCTCCTTCCTGCTTACCCCTCCCCCTCTCATTGAGAAGGCAGGCAAAATGATATCTATTATGTGTGTACTTAAAAAGAAAAGCAAGCTGTACATAATAGAGACTTTCAGTTTCAAAGCTACAGCTGATCTTATTATATACTTTATTTATTTTCAGCATTCACTTTTTAAAATTTTGAGTTCAAAATTTTCTCCCTCCATCAGGCCCCTCCCCCACCCACTAGGAAGGCAAGCAATATGAAATCAAATGTATCATATACTTAGAGAAAAGCAAGCTGTACATAGTAAGGACCTATAATTTCATGTATGGTCTTCTTTTTCTGCTGTAAGTACTAAGCAATGTTCATTTTATTTTCTGTTTAATTTCAGGATTTTTTAAAAAAATAAACCACTGAATTTAGGATCTAGATAGTTAATCAGTAAGTATTTATTAATATGCATCAGGCATTGTGCCAAACAGTTTACAAATATTATATCATTTGAGCCTCACAACTCTGCAAGGCAGAAGCCATTATGATAACAGTTTTACAGTTGAAGAAACAGTCATGGTTAAGTTATTTGCCCAAAGTCAGTCAAATAGTTAATAACCGTCTGAGGCCAGAATTAAGTGACTTGCCCAGGGTCACACAGTTAGTAAGTGTCCAAAGTCAAATTTGAACTCTGGGCTTCCTGACTCTAGATCCAGTAGGTAGTCTGTCTACACTACCACTTGGCTACCTAGCTTTCTCCCCCAATCAGGCAGTGTCCCTGGACCTCTCCCTTCCCTGCCATATCCCCAGTTGAATTTGTCCTAAAAAGTTTACTTGAGACAATGTCATATTGCTTGCCCCAAAACAAATTTCTACGTCTTTGTCCTTAATGCAATAATTGCTAGTTATGACTCCGGAATTTCCTAAGGTCACATAGTCAGTGATAAAAGAACTGGGACTAGAACCCAGGTTCTTCCACTTTTAGGATTTAGCTATGACTTTCTTTTCACACTTCTGCCTCCTGAAAGATCAGATTAGATGGTTTATGGAAAGTGGTGTGTATAACCAGAAAGTACCCTCTGCATGAGAACCATTACTGTGATCATCATTTGAGAATTTCAAGATGGTGCTTATTGTGTGACGTCTTTACAAATACTTCCTTAGCTTTTCTAAAAGTCTTTTTCACTGGTCATAGTGAAATCTAAGCTAAAATCAACGGTGAAAAAGAACAGAAGAAAGGCCAGAAAGAAGCACAGATAAATAGGACAGCTTTCACAAACAGGCTGATCTTACAGGCTTTGAATGAAAAGCAGCTGTATAGAACAAAGACTCAAAGTTTCATATACAATCTTCTTTTTCTATTTCACTACATATACACCAATACTCATACAATTTATTTGTTTTGTTGAGATAAAAATTAAAAGAAATGAGTCTAAGACTGAGTTATTGGATGATCTATTATCCATGAAGCTAGGAATGGATGGAGCTGGAACAGGACCTTGGACAGTATCTAGTTGTGCATCATTACTAAACAGCCCTGGAAATTACAAGGAAATTAAGAGGACCTCCTTCCTAGAGTTGTTGTAAGGATCGTCTTTGTAAAGTGCTTAGCCATAGCACCTGGCACACAGTGGAAGTTCAGTAAAGGTTTGTTCCCTTTTTCCTTCCCCCACTGTTACTTTCCTTTGGCCTTCATTCTCCAAGAAGACCAATGGCATCAGTAGGGTGATGTCTTGACTTGAAAGTGAATCGGATTTAAGTGAGGCAGAGTTGTGCAAAGTCAACAGCCTTACTCTAAAGCCATATCATGGACTAGAGACAGGACCAGGGACTAAACCTGTGACTTCACTGGTACAGGGAACTCCCAGGTGTGGACACTCCCTCTACCAACGCAGGCCAGGAATTTCTCTACAATTTATAGACTTAGAGAATAGTCTAGAGGTTAACTGACTTAGTCTTTGGAGGGAGAAGAGGAAGGGAAGAAGCATTTATTAAGTCCCTACTAGGTGTCAAGCACTGTGCCAATGCTTTACAAATATGATATCATTTGAGTTTTACAAAAACCCTGTGAAGTTGATGTTGCTATTATCCTCATTTTGTAGTTAAGGAAACTGAGGCAAACAGAAGTTAAATGACTTGTTCAGGGTCACCCAGCTAGTAAATGTCACAGGTGGTCTTAAATCCAGGCCTTCTTGGTCCTGAGGCTGGCCCTCTATCCACTGTGTCATGTTGTCTCTTAAAGAATTTTTTAAAAACAATAAATTCAGGTTCTAATTAAGACCCTTTAAGTAATTGGAGGAGAAAGAACATGAAGGGTCATTAGAAGCAGTAGCTTCTGTGTGTAAGTAAGCTCCTTAAGGTCAAGGTCTATTTCAGTATTGTCTTTGCATTTCTAACACCTAATCTAGTAGCCAGCACATAGTAGGTTCTTAATAAGTGCATCTTCAATTGAATTGGTAGAAGGAGGATGGGACTTGGAGTCAAAACTTAGGGTCAGGATCCAACTGTACTGCCTACCAGTTGTATGACCTGGAGCAATAATTTAGTCTATCTGAAACTCTAGTTCCTCATCTGCAAAATGGATGTGGTAATATTTGTTCTACATACTTCACAGGGTTCCTGTTAGAGAAGTTTTCCTGTTAAAAGTTGTAGAGAAAAGTGAGAGGCAGTATGATGTGATAAACAGAAGGGCAGGTCCTGGAGGCAAGAAGATTTGGGTTTATATTCTACATCTGATTACATACTGACTGTGGGAGCATAGGTAAATTACTTACCTGGCACATAGTTTAATAAATGCTTGTTCCCTTCTACCTTTCTCCACAAAGAGGGAGGACATATCATGAAATAGAGACAGGGCTAGGGACTGGACTCCTCTGTGCCCCAGACAACTCTATATAAGCTCCAGATATAATAAAATGACTGGCAATGATGGAGGAAGTTCCCAGCATTAAAGAAATAAAGCGTCAAAACCAAAGGAAAAGAACGACAACAACCAACTGAAATGTGAACTTTATTATGAGTCCTCAAAAGAAGACCCTGCCTACAATGATGCCATCAGTGCTCTGGGTGAGCCTAAGTAACATCAGCCCAATTTAAAAGTCTTTTATAATTAGCTATGCTTGCTTCAGCAAAATTTACCCAATTATCTGACCCATTCTGCAAGTCAGAGCACTCAATCTGCTTTTAGTTCAAAAACAACTCATTTCTCGCTCCAAGACAATAGGAGAGTGTGTCGGTCGTCAGAAAGGAAAAAGAAAATAATCCCAAAGAACACAAGGTTTGTGGCTTAGTTGGGGCAAGTTGAGGCTGGAGCCTAGGCAGGATAGTAATAACCAAGAGCAGAAGATTTTGCTGAGGGAGTTTCTGATTTGTTGCCACTTTGTAGTGGCCAAGAGGGTGATTGATGGGGTAGCACAAACAGATTGGAGGGAGAGGGGGATCATTATCACAGCTCTCCCTGGCACTGGGAGGTCAGCTCCCCAGAACATTGCTAGTTACATCTCCCTTCAGAGTTCTAGGTGTACCCCACAGGACTAAGGGCTATCTTTCTCAGAGACTCTAATTCATAATCCCCTGTCTAGTATATCTCCCCCATATCAATCAACAATCTACAGTCTCCTCAATATCATCAAGCCAGTGAGTACTGCTCCAATAGTATTTCACCAATTAACATCCATTAGTTTCTAAAAAGTGGCATTTACGTATAAGAACAAATTATAAAGCCATCTTCTCTCCCCACCTCCAAGTGAGGCATACTCTCGCCTAATCAGTCCCTGAAAACATAGGCTCAAATTTAAAGTGGTTGGTATAAACATTCTTGTTCCTACAAAGATCACTTCTGTTGGACAAGTTACTCCCTTGTTCACAGGACTTGGGGTCTCAACTGTCATATCTTTTCCCTGTTGGGCTGGGTCTAACAATCTCTCCTGATGATTGGCTCGTCACTCTCCTTGGCTGTTCTGGCTGCTGGCAGATTTTGCCATGAACTCCACTTGGTGGACTTTGGTTGGCTCTTCCAACCTTTCAAAGCTAACAAAGTAATAATTGGGTCCTTCTATCTCCAGTACATATTCATCTGAGATCAGCAAAGAATAAACACAACAGAGACATAAAAAAAAACCCAACCGCAGTGCTATGAGAGCATAGCCACTTAGCAGCTGGGTGGGAGAGAACCCAAGGCCCAGCCCAGGGACCAATGATATTCTTCCTTGTCACTTGAAAGTCTCTAGGGAAGAATGAGGATTTCCATCTGTGCTTATATGCACACTCAGTCCCATCTCAGCAGCCATTTAAAAGGCTTTCCATCACCATGCAGTAAACCAACAGGAAATAGTCAAAGGATATCTGTCCCTGCTCTCCACTGAGGCACAGTCTTTCCATGATGAGCCATCACTCATGTTCAGAAGCAAGTTCACCAAGCTCCCCTTCGGATCATCATCCAGTAAAGTACACTGCGCATGCCCCAAGCACTGATTTCTCACTGTCACTCCCCTGTTATGCAGAACTATAGTGAGGCCCAGATGGGTAAAACAACATGCTCAAAGTCATAGTTCTTCTCCTGTACCAATAGAAGAATCAGTGATGGAACTCCAGTCTTCCTTTATACCACACAGTGCTAGCTCCTCTTTGACATTGACTTTGTTTCCTTTTGGTTTGGTTTTATGGGGGTGCCACTGACCTGTGATTTCCTTGGTGTGAGAAACTCCCACTATGAAAACTTCCCCCAAAGATACAAATCAATGACTCTTCCAGTAACTTACACTCTTAGAGGGTTGCTCTGGGCATTGAGAAGCTATGACTTGCCCGTAATCATTAACCAGTACGTGCCAGAGGGAAGACCTGAACCCCTGTCTTCCTGACTCCCAGGTCAGCCCTCTATCTACTACACTTCACCACCTGGCCTCTCTTTATAAATGAGCTTCAAATGATGCCGATTTGGGAAGCAACTCAGTAAAGCAGATAAATTCTAAATATATGATTCAATAAGGGAGTTTCACGTCAAATCAGTAGGTGAATAGGTCTTCCTTGTGTAGTTTAACTCAAGTTTAACGAATTAATGAATGAATACTAAGAGTGTGACATGGGCAAGTCACTTAATCACTACTTGCCTCAGTGTCCTCAAATGTAAAATGGTGGTAATAACAGTGCCTCCTCCCCAGGCTGGTGTGTAAAACATGGGGGTGAACTAAATGGCCTCAAAGGTCCCTTAAAGCCCTAAACCAAAGTTCTGGTGACCCGTAAAATTCGAGTCTGAGATGCCTCTCTGTTAACCTCTATCCTTGCATCAAATGCCACTGAGCCTGAAATGTCACCAATAATATTCCCTCTTGAAGAGTCTTTGGCTGCCATTTTGTTTCCAGATATCAGAATGAGGTGTAAAAGGAATGAACATAAGGTAGATCCTGCTGTCCTTTTCTTCTGTGCCAGAGAAGTGTGCCGTCACGCAGAGGCAGCTCCATCAGAAGCCTGGCAGCAAGGAAAGGGACTGACAGGCAGGAGCTGCCCAGCTAATGCACAACCCTGGCTGTACTCTCTCAGACAGATGCCTGCTGAGGGTCCCAGTGCCCTGCTAGATACCACAAGACAGGCCCACCCCACATACTACTTACAGAGTGGACAGGCTGGGACTGTCAACCTTTCCTGACATCCAAGCTGCCCTTCAGAGCCATTCTGCCCTCCTGAGCTTGTATTGAAGGAAGTGGAGAAGGTGGCACAGACTCCATCTCTAAGACAAATGGGCTCATAGCTCTGCCCTAAGATTGTTGTTTGTATGCCTCTGTGAGACCTTGAGGGAAGGCCTCATCTGCCATAGTGGACAGGGCACTAAACTTGAGGCCAGAAAGACCTAGGCTCTGCCTCAGATATTAGCTGTTTAAACTCAAGCAAGTCTCTTAATATCTCTGGGCCTCAGTTTCCCTGTCTGTAAAATGAAAGGTTCTAAGTTCCTCTGCAGCTCTAAGTCTATGATCCCGTAATCCTAGACCTGCCTTGCTGGTTCTCCAGCTCACAATTTCAAAGAGCATCATGTTCCTTGTGGCACAGAAATGCTACTCCCAGTGTCAGCATCACCCCATGTCAAAGAGAGCCAGCTCAAGAAGCCCTCCTGCTTCATGAATTCAGGACCCCTGCGCTTCCAGGGCTCCCTGGGAGCAGCTCCCTGGGGCTTGTCCAGCCTTGCTCTGCCCTCCCACCTCTCACAGACTGCTGCTTCTGCTACTGCTGCCTGCCTTGTTGAAAGGGAAATTGACAGGTGCTTGGGGCTTTGTTCCCCATGTATAATCATTTAGAGAATGTACAGGGCAAGCCTCCTCTAGGTTTATTCTATGTTAATCAGGCTAACCAGGTTAACAACAACAACCCTAAGAGTGGTTTACATTTCTATAGGGCTCTAAGGTTTGCAAAGCACAGTCTATACATTATCCGCTTTGATCCACTCAGCAACCGAACGAGGTGTCATCATCCCCATTTCAACAATTAATAATAGTAAACAATAATAGCTAACGCTTATGCAACACTCATTATGTGCCAAGCACTTTACATTGATATATCATTTGATCCTCATAACAACCCTGGGAGAGAGGTGCTGCTGTTGTGCCCATTTTACAGATAAGGAAGCAGAAGCCTAGAAAGGCTGTGACCTGCCCAGGATCTCCCAGCTAGGAAGCGACTGGGATGGGATTGGAAGCCAAGTCTTCCTTCCTTTTTCCAGTATTGCACAAGGACTTTCTCGGGTCTCCCTTCATCCCTAGTGATTTTTCTCTGCAATACCTCCCATTTACACTGTACATAGGCTCATAGGTTCATAGTTGTCCATATGTTGTCTCCCCCTTTAAAATGAGAACTCCTTGAGGACCATGTTTTTGCCTTTCTTTGTATCCCAAGTGCTTAGCACAGTACAAAGGAGACCTTGTCTATTGACTCACTAATGTCTCCCTATACAAACTGTGAAAGTCCTCATGGCTACCCACAGATAAGATCTTTGTTCTGGCATTCACAATGTCTCTTTGATTAAAGTATTAAACTTTATTGGTATCACATTAAGGGTTGATTCATGGACAGTTATAGACTTTGGGCTATATCCTTGAACTTGGCCTTTAAATGGCAGCTAGATACACGAAGAGGTGAAGAAATAGAGAGGTGAGATACAGCAAAGGAATGCCCAGATTCAGGTCCCAGGGAAGAAAGCCATCTGGGAATCTCCCTCCATGTGATCACACAGACACAGGGGGAAAGAGGAGATCACACTTGATGCCAGGACCCTGAACTAATCTTTCTAGATAGAAGAAGAATGTCTGGAGCAAGCAAAGGAGTTCTGAGACCAATATGGTGCTGGAGTTGGAAACAAGGAATAGAAAAAAACAAAGCCACAATGTGGGAGAGGAAAGTCAGAACTTGCCCTTCCTTAATATTAAGAGTTAGAAAGAAGTTGACTTTTTAATAATCCCAAGGAAATTTCTTTTACTGGTGGGAAGAGAGGAGGAAAAAGAAGGCAGCTTTCCTATAAGTCTGGAGGACTACATAGATCCTAAGGAAGGAGTATTCAACTTTTTATCAACCTAGAGTGTTTTCCTCTTAAAAGGGAGCCTCCACTGCAAGGTAGTACCATAAGTCTAGAGGACTTCATAGGTCCTTAGAGGATGGAACACTCATTGGAAAGAAGACAATCATTTTGACTGTATATGGCCTCTTAATTGACCTCTCTTCCTCTGGTTTTTCTTATTCTTCTTCTCCTATAGGACTATGTATGCTGGGAACCTGCCTTATCTAAACTTTTGTTTCTCTCCAGCAGTCTAACAATTTTTGACGCACAGGAGTCATCACTAAACATCCATTGATTTATTGCTGCCCATAATGTTCAAAGCCTTAAGAATGGGACACAA
Source organism: Potorous gilbertii (assembly GCA_028658325.1). Lineage (NCBI taxonomy): Eukaryota > Metazoa > Chordata > Mammalia > Diprotodontia > Potoroidae > Potorous > Potorous gilbertii. Next base: position 241,151,173 of record CM053772.1, on the reverse strand, counting down.
GAAGAATATACACACTCGATTGGGTATAAAATTCTATCTTATCCTACAGGAAAGCAGGAAGATAAAGATATAAGAGAAAGGAAGAGGATGATAGAAGGGTGGGGGGAATAAGAAGCAAAGCACTTTTGAAGAGAGACAGGGTGAAAGGAGAGAGATAATAGAATAAATGAGGGGAAATAGGATGGAGGGAAATATAGCTAACAACAGTAACTGTGAAAAAATTTTGAAGTAAGTTTCTCCAATAAAGGCCTCATTTCTCAAACTTAAGATTGAGTCAAATTTATTTTTTTTTTAAAAAAAGAGTCACTTCCCAATTGATAAATGATCAAAAGATATGAGCAGTTTTCAGATGAAGTAATCACAGCTGTCTCTAGCCATATAAAAAAATGCTTTAACTCACTATTGATTGGAAAAATGCAATTTAAAATAATTATGAGGTACTATCTCATTCCTATTAGGTTAACAAATAGGAAAATGACAAATGTTAGAGGGGATGTAGGAAAAATGAGACATTAATACACTGTTGGTAGAGTTGTGAACTGATTCAAACATTCTGTAGAGCAATTTGGAATTATACCCAAAGGACTAAAAGCCATGCACACCTTTGACCTAGAAATACCACTACTAAGTCTGTGTCTCAAAAGAGATTTTAAAAAAAAAGGAGAAGGATCTATATTACAAAAATATGTATTGAACTCTTTTCTGTTGGCAAAGAATTGTATTGAGGGGATGCCCATCAATTAGTGAATAGCTGAAGTTATTGGTGAGTATGATGGACTATAAGAAATGATGAGCAGGATGCCCTCAGAAAAACCTGAAATGACATAAGCAAAGTGAAGTGTACTGTGTAGAAAGTAACAGCAATATTGTAGGATGATCGGCCGTGAATGACTTAGCTCTTCTCAGTAATACAAAAATCCAAGACCACTCTGAAGGACTTAAGATGAAAAATGCTATTCATCCTCAGAGAAAGAACTGATGGTATCAATTTGAAGCATACTTTTTTAACTTTATTTATTTTTCTTGAGATTTTCTTTTGCAGGGTATGTGTTTTTTTTTCACAATATGACTAGTATGGAAATGTCTTGCATGACTACACATGTATAATATATTAAATTATCTTCTCAGTGAGGGGGTTGAGGACAGAGGAAGGGAAAGAATTTGGAACTCAAAGTTTTAGAAAATGAATGTTAAAAATTGTTTTTACATGTAACTGGGGAAAGATAAAATATTAAATAAAATTTAAAAATTAAAAAAAATAGAATGGGACACAAGGGTTAATTACATCCAGTTCTAGACACCAAATTTTAGGAAAAACTTTAAGAACAATTCCAGAGTAAGACAAACAAGATGGTAAAGGGACTAGAAACCACGCCATACAAGACTGATCGACAGAACCAAGGATGTTTAGTCTCAAGAAGAGAAGACATGGCTTCAGGTTGGGGAAATATTATTAACTGTCTTGAAATATTTGAAGGGGGATTAAACTTGTTTCATTTGGTCCCAGAGTAGAAATGGGAACAACAGAGGGAAGGTGAAGGGAGACTCAGTGACTTTTCAGTCTAAAGAAAAATTCTCCTAATATTTAGAAATAGGCAACCTCAAGAGATTGTGGGCACCCTATTGGCAGAGATCTCTAAGATGCCAGATGGACTGTTTTTCAGAACAGTAGGAAAGATCAGTCCTACTCCCTCCCAGTTCTTAGGTTTTGTGAGCCTTGATTCTATGTGTCATGGAGGTAATCAGGTCCAATCCTCTGGGCCCTGGTTCACTTCCAGAGAGGCAAATCTTTCAGTACAGAGGACTCTCAGTCAGGACATGGGACACTTACCCTAGTGCAGGAGCTGATACTGGAACAGAAATTAGAATATGTTAAGTACTTTTCAGAAGTAATATCAAAGTGTTTTGAGAGACCTGAAGAGGGAGAGGTAATCTAATGTTTAATTTGGGCTTTGAAGGAGGATAGGAATTCTACCAAAAAATGTTGGGGAGTGACAGAAATAGGGGCAAGCTGTTGAGAAAGTACAAGACACATTTTAGGGTTAGAGGTTAGGGTTAGCCTGCTAGACTGGCACATAGGGTTCATGCTGGATGGTCTTTAAAGCTATTGATGAAAAGAAAGTTTGGGAGTAGATTATGGACCTCCTTGAATGCCATATTGAATACCAGCTTCAAAGAATTCCTTTGTAGGGGGAAGACTGGGAAGTGATTTCAAGGTAATTAAGTCCCAGTTGGTGACACTAATGAATCACCTAAAGTAATAGATGTATTCAAATTAGCACTATTCAAAGTAATAATTATTTAAAATATGGTCACTGGTTCTCGTCCAAACAGAAATATGCCATGTAAATTCAAATGATGTGAACGCTTAAAGGGATTCATCAATGGTTCACACTAATCAAGACCTGGGGTGCTCTAAACAAGAGAGATTTTGAGAGCCAGATCTTGAATGGCAACAATAAAGAGGAATGGATATATGTGAGAGAGACTGATGAGCTAGAAATAATAGTAATTGGAAGTAACTAGGTGGTATAACATATAGGGCACCAGACCCAGAATCAGGAAGACCTGAGTTCAAATCCAGCTTCAGACACTATCTGCGTGATTCTGGATAAGTGGTTTAACCCCTGTCTGCCTCCGTTTCTTTAACTGTAAAATGGGACACTAGTAGAGACTACCTCCCAGGGTTGTTGTAAGGATCCAATGAGGTAATAATTGTGATGTTCTTAGCACAGTGCCTGGCACACACTAAGAGCTATATAGATGTTAACTCTTAATATTATTAATGGATTAGCTATAGGGCAGAGAGAGAGAAAGAAGTCAGTGAGGGTACAGCTGTTGAGCCTGGGTGACTTGAAGAATGGTGGTGCCACCACCAAAAACCGAGAAGCAGAGGGCCACTTGGTCTTGGAAGGCTACCTAATGTTAGAGGGAGAACCTTGGACACCTGGGTTGGCATCTCAGCTCTGCTCTTTACCAGCTATGTATCTCCCACGGTCATGCTTCTCTCCATTCATGACTCCATTCTCCAGACTTCTCCCCCTCCTCTTTATATGTTCTCTTCCCCCATTTGGATATATGCTCCTTGAGGGCAGGGGCTAACTTGTTTATTTGTATTTGTGTATGAAGAACTCCATATACATTGCACATGGAGTTCTTAGTATATGTTCTTTCTATTTTTTGTATGCAAAAACAAGTCACTTTCTTCTTTTAGCCTCCATTTCTTCCTCTTTATCCTGGATGGGATAGACTCAAAGTCTTTTGAGTAGAAATTTGAACCCAGATATAGAAAATCTATGACTCAATGTTGAATTCAAAGTACTTCTTCCATATCCAAGTGGAGACCCCTATGGTCCCACATTTTGCAAGTTCATCAGATTGTAAACTGTACATCAACCAGCTCAGGAAAGTGGGTTGACAGTGGGAAATAAATTGAGGGGAAGTGGAAGTGGGTTACAGGTCAAATAAGGGGCTAAGTTAGAATGTTCCCCAAGAAAAGCAATTCAACACAGCATGAGGTAAAGCAACATTCCAGGAGATAGTCATTTCTACAGGAGTGATGATCAGGCACACATGGCAAGCAACAGGATAGTGATGTGCAGGCTGATGAGCTAGAATTAATGCCTCCAAGGCACAAGCATTAGTTCAGTCTGTGGGGGGCTGCGATCTGTGTTTCAGGCAATCTGTGGACTACATTACAATGTGGCACTTGTTGAAACCCCAAGGGACTTATTTATAATGTATTCTATATAAATGTCATTATGGTTGCTTTTCAGTCATGTCTGATTCTTCATGACCCCATTTAGGGTTTTCTTGGCAAAGATACTGGAGTGGTTTGCCATTTCCTTCTCCAGCCCATTTTACAGATGAGGAAACTGAGGCAAACTGGGTTAAGTGACTTACTCAGGGGTATTCAGGGAGGACTAGCATCTCTGGTTTGCAGGCTTGCCAAGCCCTTTTCAGGGATGCTCATACACATTTGAAGTTCACTTTCACCCAACTGTCACATGTAGTTCCAAGAAGCTGTAGCAGTCATGGTGACTACATCCCAATAAAACTTCTTGGCAGACCAGCTAAACCAGATTGAGAATGACCAACGGGCCTCACACTTGTCCATGAGTTAGGGAGATGTCTACCTCTAGCATGTGAAGGCTTCCCCAAGGAATAAGTAGATGAAAACAATTTATTCCAAGTGTCATGAAGGTGGCTGAAGCAGGAACACTTAGAGCTTGGGCAGACCTCAAGGATCATCTACCGCATCCTGGGCCTTGGCCAGTCATCTTGACTTTTGTCTTGCCACTGGATTTTGATGATTCTGGAAGAAACAGCAAGCTTAATGACTTTGTGCAACTCTGCCTCACTGAAATCCATTTCACGCTCAAGACAAGACAACATTCATGATGTCACTGGTCCTCTTAAAAAAAGAAAAATGAAGGATAAACAACTGAAACCAGATTTGAACTCAGGAAGATGAGTTTTAGTCTAGCATTCTATGCACTACGGTGCCACCTAGCAGCCCTCTATATAGATACAGATAAATAATACATACATTATTGCTACATAAGGTTGTTGGTTGGTCAGTCAGGGAAGGGTTATGTGCAATATGACTCTAACAAAAATCTCTGTGGTATAATGGAAACAGTGCTAGATTTTGAGTCAGAGGACCTGAATTCAAATTTCTGCTTTGTCCTTGACTACCTCAACAAGTTGTTTTAGCTCTCAAGGTCTCTGTGAAACGAAGGCAGGACAATAAAGAAAGTAATAGGGAATTTATATAGTGCCTATTGATCCTCACCACAACCCTGAGAGGCGGGTGCTATTGTGATCCCCATTTTACAGATGAAGAAGCTAAGGCAAACGGAAGCTAAGTGACTTGGCCCAGGGTAACACAGCTAGGAAATGTCTGAGACCAGATGGATGAAGGGTTGGATTAATGATGTCTGTGATCTCAATCATCTCTAGATCTATGGATCATAGAATCTGAAGCTATGAAGGACATCAAAGGTCAAACAGCTAGAGAACATTTATTAAGCATTTACTGTGTTCCAGGCATTATTCTAAGTGCTGGGGATACAAAAAAAAATGTCAGTGGAGCTCTTGAAGGTCCTACTAAGTTGGAAAGAGTCTGTGCATGGGTTCATACAGAAACTGTCTGAGGACAGGCCTGGTTAAGTCCAAGGAAACTCTGAGACGATGACTGTTGGTTTTGGTTTGGTTGTGGATGTATTGACCACTGTAGCTCACGAGTATCATCTTCTCAGGTATAGACGGACTAGAAATGACTATGAAATACAAGTATTTATTAAGCACATACATAGTAGATGCACAAGTTCCTCAGTTAGAGGTTGGTGGTAGGAAAGGGAAAGGTAAAACCATTCTTGACCTCAATGACCTTCTCATCTACTGGAAATCTCATATCAATTTGAAAAAAAACCCACTGATCATTGATTTATTCATTCAGCAAGTATTCATTAAGTGCATCCTATGTTCAAGGCACTATTCTAGGGGCTAGGGATACCAAGATAAAAGCATTCATTCCTGCCCTCAAGAAGTCCACATTCTTCTAGTCTTTGAGTATTCTAAAGATATTGTGTAGTTGCCTAGTACACAGCCTCACTTCCCCCCCAAAAGTATCACATCTCTTCTCTCTCCAATCTAATCTTGGAGTAAAATTGGTGAAATGATTTAGAGCAGGGCTTTCCATCCTGAGGTCCATGTGATCTCAGAGGATATGATAAGTTGGTCAAGTCGGCATGGGAAATATCTGGTAATTAATGATCATCCTGTTGAAATACGCTAAAAAAATGGCATCAAATTGTGGGGGAGGCATTGCAGAGTGGAGAAAGAAAGGTAAGAAGTAGAACTGCAGGGTTGATGTTGGAAAGGGACAAAGCTCTGTACAGCAGATGAAAAATTTAAAAGAAGCATTTTAGGGAGATGAGGTAGATAGGTGATACAGCAGATAGAAGCTGTACACAGAATCAGGAAAACCTGAGTTCTCATGTCTATCAAATCCAAAGCAAGAAATAAACTAAAGGCTATACATTATATGGGGATAATCCATTCAAAAATTATGCCTAAAATAAAACTGGAAATTGCCATACACAAAAATACCTGGAATTAATAAATTTATTTGTGTTCTAATCAATATTTGACAACTTATAATACTCAAAAAAATCTTACATACTGAATACTCTTATGAAAAATTAATTGTTCTGATTTCTTATGAAAAAGAAAAGCTAGAATTGACTTTCTTTCGTATTGAATATTGTTTATCAATAATAACTAGCATTTATACAATACCTACTATGTCAAAAACACATGGACTCCTAAAAGTTGAGAACCCCCAATTTAGGGCAATTTGGTTGGTCCTAGAATTCTTTAATAGTAGGATGCGATCAACCAGGCAATGTGCTGTCCAAATGACTTTGTTGTTTAGCAATTTCTCAGGTGACTGAAGTACCAAGGAGTCCTGTCGGAGTTTGAGCTAAGGCAAACCTTTTAATACACAGCAAGCAGATAAGAAGAAGAAGGCAAAGATGAGGACCCAAGGGGAAACAGGTATTGCCCTCTCTTTCTCCAAGGAGAGAGAGGCAGGCAGCTTTCAGAGGGATTCAGAGAGGATTTCAGACAACTAAAGAGAGGTCTTGCCTATAAAAATGACTGAGATCTGCCTTCAGAGAAAGAATTGATATTATCTGAATACAGACTGAAACATGTTATTTGTCACTTTCTTTCATTTTTTCCCCTTTTATTCAAGCCTTCTTGTAGAAAATGACTAACATGGAAATGTTTTACATGAGTGCACATGTATAATCTGCATTTGATTGCTTGCCATCAGTTGGGGGAGGGAGAGGGAGAGATAGAATTTGGAACTTCAAACTTACTTTAAAATGTTTAAAAAGTGTTTTAACATATAGCTGTGGAAAAATTAAAATGTTTTTTAAAAATGACTTGAGAGTGGGGCAGCAGTGTTGAACCTGGAAAAAAGGAGACTTGAGCAGGAGCTATGTGATCGCCAACTTCAAGTATCCGAAGGGCTGTCCCATGGAAGAGGAATGACTCTACGTGTTCTGCTTGGTCCCAGAGGACTGAACTAGAAACAATGAATGGAAGTTACAGGCAGGCAGATTTCCTACTAATGTAGGGGAAAATATTTAATAATCAGATGCTTCCTAAGAAATGGGACTATAAGAAAATGAAACGAGCTGCCTTATAAACTGGTGAGTTCCCCACACTTGGAGGTATTCAAGCAAGGGTTGAATAATCACATATCAGAGATGCTTTATACTTGCTCAGGGTAACAATTTTATCAGGTTAGGAAAGGATATCCATTCATAGACTTTTAGAATTCTGGTGCAGTCAGAAATTCAGTCTAGCCTCCCACCTGAAAAAGAAATCCCTTCTATATAGAAACCTTGAAACTTTTGCTTGAATACCTCCATCAATGGGGAGCTCATCATCTACTAAGGCAAAGATGTTCTATTTCCGAAGAGTTCCAACTGTCAGGAAGTCCTTCCTTCTACTGATTCTAATAAAAGGCTTTCCTGTAACTTATCCCCATTGTTTCCAGCTCTGTACTTCATAACCTGTGTCCTTCAGTCAGAAAACAATCTGTAGGTTTCAGGCCTTTCTCTGTAAACCCTTGGGAATTTGATCTCTGGTTTTTGATCTCTTGTCTCTTCTTCCTTCTCCCAAAACTCCACCCATAGTCCTACATCGGATAGGACCCATCTCCTGAGCCAAAGAGATGATGGAAGGCAATGATTCCTTTAAATCGTCCACATGAGGGCATTTAGTTCATAGAACAATAGATTTAGAGTTGGAAGGATCCTTAGAAGCTATTTCATTCAAACATTCCATTTTTCAAATGGCAAAGATGTCTTTTATACAGCCCAGTGGTGACTGTAGTCATAGGGCTGTGTCCTATCTTCAGAACAGTATGGTGCTCGGATCACTGAATGGATGTAACCCATGCATGCAACTCATATGTGATGCTATGTAGTGTGCTTCTACTTGAATTCTCTGGTAACATGTTCCTACATAAGATATAGTGTAGCATATACCTACTTGTGATACATATTTATATTCATCCAATGTATCCAGTGTATATATTGTATCCAGTGCTCCTGCATGTGACCTAGGTATCTGGAATAACTTGTACGTAACTGTGCTATGTATAATTAGATATTACATAATGTATACTCACACACCATATCTAAATCCCCAGTATAATTTTCAGTGTCTGCAAATTCTTTAGTTGGGGGAAGAATATGACAAGCATACATTGGAGTCTTTCCCTTACTCCCTGATTTTCCAGGAGGAAAGGGGTATGCATTGATAAGAGAAGAGAAAAGACTACATTTCCCAGGATGCTCTGGGTGAGTTGACAACACTTTGGAGAATGCACAGACTTCTGACATTGATTGGCAAAGAATAGGCATGGCAGAGAAGAGGGAGTGAAACCATATGCCTGCATCTGAGACAAAGGCATTTGGCAAGGCATCCTGGGAGCAGCAATAGCTGAGGGAGAGGGAGAAGCAGAGACACTAGCTTTCAGGCCAGTGTGAAAGACTTCTTCAGCTAAGGTAGCATCTGCAGGAATAATAGTAATCCAATTGGGCCGTGCACAGAATTCAATACTTCAATAAACATTTATTAAGTACCTCCTATGTTGGAGCAATGGATAGAGTGTGGGGCCTGGTGACAAAAAGACTCATCTTCCAGAGTCCAAATCTGACCTCAGATAATCATTAGCTAGGTGACACTGGGCAAGTCACTTAACCCTGTTTGCCTTAATTTCCTCATCTGTAAAATGAGCTGGAGAAGGAAATGGCAAATCACTCCAGTATCTCAACCGAGAACATCCTAAATGAGATCATGGGGAGTCAGACACAACTGCAAAACAACTGAACAACAGCCAGAATGAAAGACAACAGAAGCTCCAACTCTACCCTCATTTATTATGGGGACTTCGCTGCCAGAGCTCTAAGTTACACCTTACTACTTGTCTCAAGTCCAAATCCCATTTATGTCGATCTGTTTTATATTAAATATGTTTAAATGGTAAATGTATCCAAATGTTTCAAGCCAATGTTTCAGCTGCTAGCAGGTAAACTATCACAAATACCATTCAATAGCAAGCCACATTCAAATTCCACAACAAAACCTCTGGGTAGAGGCAAACAGATCATAAAGAGATGAATTATTAAGACTCCCCCAAATGGAATCCAGTGCAATTGCCAAGGGTCTGGTCCCTGCACCCATCTCAAGGTCCCAAGTCTGTGGGCATCACTTAATGCTCAGATGACCCATTGCTTAGGGAGAAAAGCAGGAAGAATCTTGCCACTTGCCACAAGTGGGGGAAGCCTCCAAGCTGAGGTGAGCATTTATTCAATGCCTATGGTATGCTAAGCAGGCCCTGCCCTATAGGGGCTTATACTCTCCTAGAGGAAAGCAACATATACATAGAAAATTAGATAAAAATATACTAAACTGATTTAAAGCAATTGGAGAGGGGTGGGTGAGGAATACCGCAACCAGCTAGCTTTTCTTTTGTGACCAATAGGGTATTTTCCTTATTTTTTCAAGTATGACCCTGGTGGAGGTCTTATATACATCAGTTTCCCCATCTGTAAAATAGAGGGAGAGGGAGCTAAGATGGACTAGGAGGTCCCTAATATGATGTTTAGCTCAAAACCTATGGTTCTGTGATCTTATGAGAGAGTATGTGTGAAGTATTTAGCTGGCACAAAGTAGGGGCTTAAGAAATGTTTATTTCCTTCCTGTTGAGATGCCCAAGAGGCTCCGACCAATTGTAGCACTGAGAAATGATCTACCAAGAGTTTGTGCCTCAAGGTCACCACTGGCTTCCAGCTAAATTCACACCACTTCCTGTTCTACTCTTCTTCTCACCGGGATTGTAATCAAGAATTTGTTATTTTCAGTCCTATCTGACTCTTCATGACCCCATTGAAGTTTTCTTGACAAAGATACTGGAGTGGTTTGCCATTTCCTTCTCCAGTTCATTTTACAGATGAGGAAATTGAGATAAACGGAGCTAAGTGACTTGCCCAGGGGCACACAGCTATTAAGTATCCGAAGCTAGATTTGAACTCTGGAAGATGAGTCTCCCTGACTCCAGGCCCAGAGCTCTATCCATTACGCCATCTGGCTGCCCCTTGAGAATTAGTCTGACCTAATTTAATCCAATCTAGCAATCATTTACACAGCACCACAAGACACTGTGCTGGGTTCTAGGGATACAAAGTCAAACCAAAAATGGCCCCTGTGCTCTCTAATCTTAGTTTTACAGTCAGGTTGCTAGAACAGAGGGGCCGCACTCTACCTCAGAGCCTGGTGATTCTCAGAAACCAGGCAGGCAGACATCATCAAAGCATGAGTCACAAGAGGAAACAAAATTCATCGTCAATAAGAATCCTCTTCGAGGCTTCCTGTAAGGGCAGGAACCAATTCTAGGGTTTGGCAGCTTCAGGGTGTGTCCTAAGCAACAGGAATGGGGGAGCCAGAGATAAGGACAGGCCTTGACAGGTGCCCAGACAGCTGCCCACATTGTTAAAAGAAGTTTCCATGGCCCAGGAGTGACTTGGGAATTTTGGATTGAGTCTGGCTGAACATGGAAGATAGGTATCTACTGGAGGGGATGTGAGGTGACAGGCATGGGCCAGGTTTGGGGAAATCAGAAACAGAAGAGTTACTGGAGCAGGCTATGGGAGAGGCATTTATGGGCAAGGATCTGAGCTGCCTGACTTTGGTATCAAATCACAGCCCTGCTGAGACCATTCTAACCTGCCAGCCAGCTGTTGGCATCTTCCCGACAGTCTCCCTTTGCTAACCTGGTCCTCTTTCCTTACTTACTCTTTCTATCTTTGAAATTCATCACACATACACACACACACACACATACACACATACACATATACATCCTACACTGCCAACATCAACATGCACACATTCACACTTAGGAGGAGTAAAGATTTTTTTTCCTCTGGAACTGTTTTTGAGCTGACATTAAAACTTAGCAGCCAGGCTGAAGCAAAGCTCCCAGTCATTAACTCACTTCCCCTTGTCAGGCCCATTGCACAATTAATTGCCTATCTCTCTCTCTCCAGAGCCACCAAACGAGTTTCTCCATCTCATACTCAGTGTGTTTCAAAGACTGCCTGTGTATACAGGTTCAGAGAATTTCATCAGAGAAATACCGGGGCACCTGAGAATATGTCTTTTGTAACCCAAGTCAATTCACTTTCTTTTTTAAGATGCCTCTCTCTCTGGCATGCCAAGGTCAGCAAGGCATTTGATGTATGGATTAGGACTAGATCACTCTACAATAGAGCTTGAGTAATTAACACCAGGGCTTCAGTATGCCAATTTGCCTTCAGTCTCATTACTGTAAGAATCCTGGATTCTATCCACATGCTCAGCCAGGAGGCACTTGAATAAGGGGGTGTGAAATAAGTCTCGGCCAGGCCTAGGCTTTAGGAATTATAATACATAGCTAGTGTTCATATAGCGGTTTAAGTTTTGCAAAGCTTTTTCACATACATTGTCACCGCAAGCCTGTGGTTGGTTGTTTTTGCTGTTGGGTCATTTTCAGTCTTGTCTGACTGCTCGTGACCCAATTTGGGTTTTCCTTTGCAGAGATACTGGAGTGGTTGGCCATTTCCTTCTCCAGACCATTTTACAGGTGAGCAAAATAAGGCAAAGAGGGCTAAATGACTTGCCCTGGGTTACATAGTTATTACATGCCTGCAGCTGCATCTTGGACTCAAGGAGACAAGTCTTCCTGACTCCAGACCTGGCACCACCAGGCTGCTCCAACCCTGTACAGTAGCTGCTATTATTAACCCCATTTTACAAATGAGAGAACCAACACAAGTAGAGATTATTAAATGACTTGCCCCCAAATCTTCCTGACTCAAGGTCTAGTGCTCTGCCCACCACACCACCTAGCCCTTCTAGCTATCATTTTGGCAACTGCTGGGAGGATAGATGGAAGGGAGACACTTGAGACTAGGAGACCTCACCCAAGAAGAACAATCCCTGGGCTGATGATCTCTCCAGATGCTGTGAAGATTAATTATGGTCATGAAAGTGTTCCCTCCCCACCACTAGAAACCAACCGCTCCTTTTAGGAACTGGGACTTTGTAAGTTCCTGTTGGCATAACAAATCCAGTGGAGGCCAACCTTCTGATATACTGAGCCAGTTTAGAAAGCAAGGGCCCCACCTGGCCCCCAGGGCCACACCCCAAAGCCTTTGTAAAGCAACAGAGCCTACCAGACCTGATAAAAATAGACCAGACGGGCAGAGCAATGTTGGTGCTACTGGGTTACATTCATCATATCATTTTAATAAAATGAGCTATCTACAAAATAAATTCACAGTCTCCTATATGCCATATGCAATCCTCTATTGCTCTTCTTTATCTATGAAATTCATAATTTTTTGGTGTCTGTCAAATTGGTCATTTTAAATTTAAATGTTAAATTTATAATAATAAAATATAATGATAAATACAATATTAAAAATGAAAAATGAATATAAATATAATAAAATAACAACTATTTGCAAGACACTTCACAAAGGTCACAAAGTGCTTGGTATAGTTATCTTCTTGTAGCATGACACACTCCCTGTGAGCTAGGTACTCTGGGTAGTATTAGCCCTCCTTCCCCCCCGCTTTTTTTTTTGTTATGAGGCTGGGTCTCCCTATGCCACCCAGGCTGGAAGTACAGTGGCCATTCACAGGCCCAATCCCATTTCACCTGCTTTGTTTTTCCTTCCTGGGCTGGTTTACTCCTCCTTAGGCAGCCTAGTGGCCTTTCCCGTTTCCATAGCTCGCCATATTGGTCTTAGTTCAGACACCCAACCAGTTTTAGCCTCCTGTAGATCAGATCTCCAGAGCACAGATGATCCAGCCACCTCAGCCTCTCCCGTGCTGGAAAATACAAGTCTGTGCCCCCACCCCTAGCTATTATCTTCATTTTAAAGATGAGGACACTGAGTCTCGAGGTGAAATTCCCTGGTCATGGGTTTGTAAGTATGAGAGGTAAGAGGCAAATCCAGGGCTTCTAGAATCCAGGTCCAGTCATCTTCCACTACAAAGACTATTATTTAATTGCTACATTGAAATATTAAGTCACAGACAAAAGGCAGTCTTATTTATCTTTCAAATTGGAATTTTAGAGTCCTAGTAGGAAAAAATGGAAATTACGAAGGAAAATTGAAATATTATGTGGCCACTGGCTTATTAATATTACAGAATCAAAATATTTACTTTTAGAAAGGAACTTAGAAACCATCTCCCACTCATTTTACACATGAAAAAACTGAAAACACAAAAAAAGGAGGAAGTTGCTTAGTTGAAACCCCACAATGAGTTACCAGAAGAGCTGGAACCAAACCCCGGGTCTCTTACTTCCCACTACAGTATTTTTGCTTCTGTGCCACATTGTCCACACTGGGGTAAATACACAGAAGCCATTTGAGATATAGTTTTTCTAAGCAGAGATTCATCTATACATCCCACTTTTCATTCATTCAACAAGAATATATTCAATAATCACTGTATGTTTAACATTGAGCTAGGATCTATGGAGATAAAAAGGAAATATAATTTAATTAGTTCAACAAACATAAACTCCCTCATTTCTCCAGGAGTCCAGGGCTGGGCTCAGTCTTCTATTCCGTCTCAGCCTTGACGACACCTGGACACCTTCCTAATTCATCAGCTTCCTCAAGTCCCATGGCCTACATACACCGCAGCACTCAGCGTCAGCCACTTAAATAAGCAGTAATACCTTATACTTCACCACCATACAACTCTGATTCCCACCCTGATCACAATCTCCTCTTCTTTGTCTCCCTCTACCTTGCTCTTCTCAAACCTAAACTGTGAGAAACAGTGTGATATAGTAGCATGTTGGACTTGCAATCAGGAAGACTGGCTAAAATCGTCCCTCACATGGTACTAGCATTATTCTGAGGAAGTCATCTCTTTTCTGTAAGCATCAGTTTTCCCCTCAGTAAAATAATGGGGTTGAACTTGATGATCTCTGGGGTCCCTTCCAGGTCTGAATCTATGATCCTTCACCAGAACCATGGCCTCCATTCTCACTATCTCTACATGATATTCCATTCCTATCACTCTGTCTCAGCCTCATTTTCATCCCTTGCCAGTCTTGGCCCAATAGTTAACCAGTTCAGTCATACATGGTTCTCTACCCTGGATTCCATTACCCCTTTATTCAGTCATGATTCCTATCCTATCAATCCTCAGCCTTGTCTAATACTTTGCCAACCCTCTCAGATGTTCCTCCAGTGCTGCAGAATGCCTTTGGTGAAAGTGTCATAAATATGATGGCTGCATCCATCACAGACTGGGCCTTCCCTACTTCATCCCTTAATTCTTCACCAACTCTGTCTAGCTCTCCCCATAATGGTTCTTCAAAACCTTTTCTTCTCTTTAAGCCCTCAACACCATCCTAACCATTAGGCTATGAGGTCTTTGAGAGCAAGGATTATTTTTGCCTTTCTTTGTATCCCCAGCTCTTAACACTGAGCTTGGTATCTAGTCAGCACTTAATAAATGCTTGTTAACTAGATGACTTTCTCAACAGATTACCTCACCACCGAATTTTTTTTTTATTCAATTTTATTTTTAGTTACACGTTTTCTCCCTCCCCATCGATTGGCAGGGCAAGAAACACAATAGCCATTACACACATAAAGTCATGCAAAATGTATTTCTGCATTAGTCATATTCTGAAAAAAAACAAACAAGAAAGAGGAAAAAAGTGTTTTAATCTTTATGCAAACCTCATTTTCCTAATTTGCTGGAAAAAAATGAGGTTAGCTATCATCATCCCCTCCATCTCTCCTGATTCCATACTCAAAATCACTATACATCTTCAGCCACCTTCCTCTCCTTTTCTCCAGTCTCTCAAGAAGAAATAACTCTTTCTTTCCTAAAGCTGAAGCATCTGTTTGTGTATTGATTCCATCCACTCTAGTCTCCTCTGGGACCTTGATTCATTGATCATTTTCTCCCTCTCTCTCTCTCTCTCTCTCTCTCATTTTCAGTATCTCCTTCCTCACTTCCTACAAACAACCCTTTCCTTCAAAACAAAGCAAAATTTTTTTTAAGACCTTCCTACTTGACCCTGCCATCCCCTCAAACCGTTGCCCCCTCTCTCCATCCACTGCCAACTCCTAGAAAGAATCGAGTCTATTTGTTCCTTCCCCTCTCACCACCTACTCACTTCTCAATCCCTTCCAGGGCTCAGCGCTGTACTGAAACTCTGTCTCCAAGGTTACCAGCAATTTCTTCATTGCTAAATCCTGTGGTCTTTTTTCTATCCTCATCCTCCTTGACCTTTCTGCAGCTTTAAATACTGCAAACCATCCGACCTTCCACCTTGCTTCCTCTCTCCTCTCTTGGTTTCTCAGGCATTGATCTCTTCTAGTTCTTTTCCTATCAGCCTAATTAGACCTTTGCTAGATCATCCTCCATCTCCCATCATCCCATCCCCTAAATGTGGGCGTCCCTTAGGGACACTCATACCTAAATGTTCTCCTAATTTGTGATTCCTTTCTCTGCTTGCCACCTCTATTCATCTCAAATGCTTCCTCCTCTATGAAGCCCTCCTTGATTCAGTTTTGACCTTATGTCCAATGATCATATCTAAAGCAGGTTATTCTACTTTACAGATGATTTCTGTTTACAGGCTTAATAACTCTCCTGAATTCCAGTCCAACTGCCTAGGTGACTTGATTTTCTTAGCCTCAATATGTCCAAAACTAAACCTATCATCGAGGTCCCCTAAAACTACCCTTCCTCAAAATGTCCTCCATCCTCCCAATCACCCAGGTTCAAAAGCCCAGAGTTTTTCTTGACTCTTTCCTTTCACTCACCTCCATACCTGAGCTCCTGCTACTTCCATGGCCTCTCCTAATGTCTCTTCATTCACATGGCCCCAGCTCTAGTTTTGACTTTAATTGCTGTTTAACCAACCCACTGTAGTGACCTTCTCACTGGCCTCCCTACTTCCAATGTCTACTTTCTCCAGTAGCCCTGACCAGGTAGCTCCCCTGCTCAGAAACCTTGAGCAGCATCCTGTTGGCTCTAAGATAATCAATTGACCAATAAGGACTAAATTACTTCTGTGTTTTGCCTAGTCTGTGTTCTCATCAGGGTAGCTCCTCTCTGCTCCAGTGCAGACAGCAATCACTCTGTCCCACTCCATATTATTGTTCCAGATGTTATGCTAAGCTCTTTTGATATGATGACAAAAGCTTAGCATTCCCTGTCTTCAGTGCGACATTGAAATCCCTCCAAATCTGGCTCCAACTATCACTTGTTCATTCTTAACTTGGTTATTTCACTTTCTACACACTATGTCATTGAGTGGGATGATCCAGTTGTTACCCGACTCCAACATACCATCTCTAACATCCAAACACACGTACACACAAATACACAGACACACAAACACACACACATACACACACACATACACATGCTGTCCTCCTTTTTTGGCATCTCTTAGGATCTTCAATCTCTTTAAAGAGATAGCTCAAGGAACAGTTAGGTGGCCCAGTGGATAGAGAACCAGCTCTAAAGTCTGACAGAACTGAATTCAAATCCAGCCTCAGACACTTACTAGCTGTGTGACCCAGGGCAAGTCACTTACCCCTGATTGTATGCAAAACAAACAAAAAAGGAAAGAAACAGATGAAGTGCTCCTGGCTTCATGAAGAATCTCTGAATATCACTATTAGTGACCTAGGCTACTTACTGATCTGTCATATCCCCACTAGACTTTGAGGTCAGAGACTGGATTTCTTTATATCTCCAGTGGTTAGGACAATACCTGGCATATAGTGTTTTTAATAATACTGACCCAAGAGTCAGGTAGGTGGTGCAGTGGGTAGAATGCCAGGCCTGGAGTCAGGAAGACTCATCTTCCCAAGTTCAAATGACCTCACTACACCAGCTGTGTGACCCTGGGCAAGTCAACCTAGTTTGCCTTGGTTCATCTGTAAAATGGGTTGGAGAAGGTAATGGCAAACCATTCTAGTATCTTTGCCAAGAAAACCCCAAATGGAGTCACCAAGAGTCATACACAACTGAAATGACTGAACAGCAACAACAAAATATGCTCTTTGCTCTTTGATGGCTGGGATGCTTCCTTTTGTCTCTAGATCCCCAGCCTTACCCAGCACCTGGCACACAATTTTTTATAAATATTTGTCGAAATGAATTAATTTCAGCACTTTTTAATAGCCTCCTATGTATCAGATGCTGTGCCAAAAAACCCTAGGGAGACTTGGAGTTTTCACTTTACACAACAGTGGTGTCAAAGACAAGGCCCACCACTCCAAGTGGGGCCCAAGCCAGATGAAATATTGGAAAATATTTAACAAAGCAAATAAAAATACAATAAGACGTCGATAACATTACACTCTAAAACTAAGTCAATATGGAATCCTTTGGATGCTTTTGTATAGATTAGTGGCCCCCATTTCTATTTGACTTTGACTCCACTGTTGTACTACATAAGGCCTCTGCAAACTAGTTAGGAAGATAAGTGACACTGTATTCAATTACTCTGATCCTTTGTATGAAATGAATTCTACTCCGGTGCATCCTCTGTACCCAGTGCAGATGAGGATCACGGTACACCTTCCCAACCTGTGCAACTGGGATCTGCATTTTTCCATCCTTCCTCCAAAGGGGATACACCCAGCACAGTTAGCCCCTTTTTCTAATTCCTTTACAGAAACTCTGAGCGTTAAAGACCTTGAGAGAGAGATGATTCCAGTTTCTAAAGGGAATCTTTTCTGAATTAGATGAGAATCACAGGGTGGGATACAAAATCAGGCCAGGGTGATTTATGAGCACTTCCCCAGAACTTATCTTTCTGGTCTCAACATAAGGGGAAAAAAGCAAAAGAAAAAGACTAAGTTTATTTCAATACTCCACTATGACCAGAAGTCACTGGTCCTTTAGATTTCCAGAATTAACACAACCAGATGCCATGCTAACTTTAAGTTCAATCTTTCAAAGGTTAAAAGTGAAAGCAGTTCCTTTGACCTTTTTAACTAATTTCCTAACTAAATCCTGGAAGATCTCCAAGGTTAGAAATCATCGGGTTCAGTCCAGTCCTTTTACAGGCAAGAAAGCTGAGGCTCAGAGAGGCCCAGGTCACCCAGCCATTTCAGGCAGCCAAAATGAGAACCCAGGTCTCCTGACTCCCCATCCAATGTTCTTCCTCACTGCAAGACCATTACTATGTAATTAGGCTGAAGGATTGTCTTAATCTTTTAGCTTTTTAACTATCTAAGGACTATAATGTGTATGTCTGACTCGGGAATTCTGCCTGTAGCCAAGAACAGCACCATCGCTGCCCACCCTTCTTGGGTCAGGAGCCCCTAGTTCTGCTCCTACCTCCACTCATGCCAAGCATTTGTCCTGGCTCAAGAAAGACATGCTGAACTGAATCAAATTTATTGTTTAACTAATTGTTTGAGCAACTAATCTGGTTAGGCTACCAGTACAGAGAATATCCTCTCCAGGTTTGGTAGAGTTAGGCAACTAATGGAAGGATTTTATTCCAACCTGTTCCAAAAGGCAGAAACAGTCAAATCCCAAGCTTTACCAGGAGCTAGACATGGACCAGAAACCTAGAAGACTGTTGACAGTAAGTAAATGCTCAATGAAAGCCAAAAAAATCAAGGTTGAATTAAACAAGGGCTGAAAGGAGTTGAAATTTAGCCAAGCAGATAAGATATCGTACGTGGACATTCATAATTATTTTTAAAAGTTCCATAGCTTAACTTGAATGTGTCATACCTTAGTCATCAGCAATAGGCTGATACATGTACTGTCAAAGAATTATGTCTATACAAATGTTAAAAAGTAGTATTCTTTAACACTTTTAAATAATATATATAGAATATTATATCTATATTGAAAAATATAACTTTATAAAGAGAAAAATTTTAAGAGTCACAATGGACAGGATCATATGCTAAAAGCTCTGAAGCTTATCCCCACAGGTAAATAATCAATCAACTACGTGCTTGGCCCCAGAGATAATGAAGACAAAATCAAACAGATTTGGCCTTCAAGTTTGCATTCTGGGAAACAATATGTACACATACACGTGCATGTATGTGTATGTGTGTACATGTATGTATATATACACATATGTGTGTGTCCATGTATATATGTATGTGTATATACATATACATCTGCTTATGTACATGTACGGTGATTTGTAGGATGGAATGCAGCTGAGGGGAACAGGAAGAATTTATTTAGTAGATGAATCCTAATGTGAACTTTGAAGAAAACCAGGATTCTAAGAGAGTAAGGAAGAAGACATGAGGGAAAGTCTGTGCAAAGGCATGGAGATGAGAGATGAAAAGTCAGATGGAAAGTCAGAAGACACCAATATGGCAGTCTATAGAATGTATGAAAAGGAAATGATGTATAATAAATTTGGAAAGTTGGGTTGGATCCTGATTGTGAGAGACTTTAAATGCCACATGGAAGAGTTTGTGCTTGATCCTGCCGGTCATAGGAAGCAACTGGAGCTTCTTATATAGGATTGTGATATAGCCAGGGCTGGGCTTTAGAAATACTGCCCTGGCAGCGGTGTTAAAGATGCATCAAAGAGGGAAGAGCCTTTAGGCAGGGAGACTAATGAGGAAGCTTTTGTTCTAGTCCAGATGAGAGCCATGAGGGCTCATACACATTAGGGAAAATCAATACTGTAAGTCCCGTTAAAGCAGGGACCATGTCTTAATTATCTTTGCATCTCCCTCATGCCTAGCCTGGTACCCCAAGGCACTGTGGTTTCCCAGGTGACCGTTAACTTGAATTGTAGGCAAAGAAACCCAGGAGAAAATAACCACCACCTACTTAGCTGTCTTTGCAAACCTACATCTTAAAATGATTATAAGCATCATGGGAGAGTGTAGCTTTATAGAATCTTAGAGCTAGAGGTCATATGATCCAATCCCCTGCTTGATGCAGAAATCTACTCTGCAGTGGAAAGGAACAGGGATGGGATTTTTTTTAATAGTACTATAATGTCATTCATTTAGGAAACTGCCTTGACCAATTCAGTTCAATATGGGCTTTGCAACTTGTAAGTCTTAAGGAGTTGCCTAGTGGAGGAGTACGCAGTTAAATGGTCTGTCCAGAGTGACATGGTTAATAGTCAGAGATGTCAAACCACACCCTACCAGAAGGGTCAAACACTCAGTCACAGTAGCCCACATGCTGCCCACAGTACTCCCCAGTGCTATGGAACCAGACTAAAATGTAATTGGGAAATATTTAACAAAATAAACAAAAATACAATAGAACGCTCATGCTAATATATGAGCCAGCTAGCTGGTGAAGTGAATAGAGTGCTGGGTCTGGAGCCAGAAAGACTCATCTTCCTGGGTTCAAATTCTATCTCCAACATTGACTAGCTGTGTGACCCTGGGCAAGTAACTTAACCCTGTTTATTTCGGTTTCCTCATCTGTAAAATGAGCTGAGGAAGAAAATGGCAAAACAATTCAGTATATTCACCAAGAAAACCCCAAATGAGGTCAAAAAGACTGAAAAGCCTGAAAAACAACAATTTTAATATGTGGTTTTCTAAGTTAATATGTGACCTGCAAAGATCCTTGTATATTGTTTAGTTTCTGTTTGAGCCTGACACCACTGTTCTACATCATGCTGCCTCTGAATTAGGATTTAGGTAAGGTAAATATCTGGACCCAAGGAACCAAGTTGGCCCAGGGCAGTGGATTGAGGTTCAAAGGCAACAGTGCCTGGAATATAATAAGAACTTAATAAATGCTTTACCTACCTCCAATTTCTATAGTACTTTATGGTTTACAAAACACTTTTCTCATAGCTACCCTGTGAGATATCTAGAACACATTTTACAGACTTGCCCAAAGTCTCACAGCTAGCAAATGGCAGAACTAAAGGCCGAGTGCCTGTCTTCTGATCCTACATCCTATTCAGATTCCACCAAACCCCTTGGTAACCTTGAGAAGATGGTGGAAGGCTCAGAGAAAGGAGACTCAATGCCTGGGGCTACATCCTTCATGCCATCAGTCTCAGAGGTACCCTGGCTCAGTCTCTATTTCCACTGTCTTTGTTCTGAAGAAGGATCTTGTTCATTGTAGGTGCTCAAAAATGTTTGCTGAATCGCCCAAGTTGGGTATCAACAACTTTATTTTTGACAAGTCCTGAACTCACAATTCTCTATTAAATGCTCAAATGATGTCAGAGTTAAAAGAGAAGGCAGCAGGAAGAATACAGTGGGCTCAAAGTTTCTCCTCCTCCCTTATTTTCAGGTTCCTAGAACCCATTGGGGACAGCCAGGTGACACAATGGATAGAGTTCCAGGCCTGAAGTCAGGAAGACCCCTGCGAAAGTCACTTCACCTTGTTTACCTCAGTTTCCTCATCTGTAAAATGAGCTAGAAAAGGAAATGGCAAACCACTTTAGTATCTTTGCTAAGAAAACCTCAGTTGGGGTCCATCATCTATTCAAAACCATTAGTAATAAGCCCCATTTCCTGCTGATTCCCGTCAACCTAGACATAATTATACATGTGACATCCAAATAGGGCAAAAGGACATTTACTTAAAACAGATTATAAGGCAAATAATCAGCAGACATGCCTTCATCTGCTCTCCCAAACTACCTCCTTCAAGTCCAGAATGTTTGTCTGGCATTCAAAGTCCTTTATAGCCGAGTCTCCACCTAACTTTCCAGTCTTTTTACACATTACCATCCTCCCAGGACACTGGCCTCCATGCTGCTCATCAGACAAGACACTCCCTCTCTTGGTTCTGGGAATTTTCTCTGGCTATCCCCCATGCCTGGAATGCTCTCTCCCTCTTCATTTTGGCTTCCTTTAAATCCCAGATAAGATTCTATCTTCTACAGGAAGACTGACCTAACTCCTCTGAATGCTAATGTATTAACTCTCAATTATTTCCTATTTATCCTGCATGTAGCTTATTTGTACACATCTGTTTTCCCTTCATCAGATTATGAGCTCCTTGAAGGCAGGAACTGTCTTTTGCCACTTTTTGTATCCCCAGTGCTTAACACAGTTGCCTGGTATTCAATGGGTGTTTAATAAATGTTTATTGACTTACTGAAACTCCACACTCTAGGGAGAAAGAGGTGCATTCCCTCACCCCTCCCTCCAGACACGGGGAGAGGGAAAGAATCTCATAGGGAGAAAGTGTATGGTCCAAGTCAAGAGAAGTGAGAACATGATCCATAAGCCATCAGAAGGCCAAGTCAAGCCAGAGGTTCCAGGACAACCAAATCCAAGTGCTAGGAAGGAGTTTTCAAAACATAGAATTTCGAAACATAGCTGTATTCTAAACAGGGAAAGTCAACCCAGAATCAGAGTGGGCGTTCTGGAAGGGAGCAGCACACTCCTCGAGCTGGGAATGGTTTTCCTTTCTTGGCATGCCCAGTGCTCGGTACACTACCTAGTACAGAGAAACTTCAGAATATTGAGTGTTGACTTACAGACATCCCCATTTCTGTTCTTTCTCAGTTCTAAACTCCTCTCCTCACTCCCTTCTAATGCAGGTCACATTGTTCCCAGCCTATCACAGGATCCTTTCACTCATCCATCCTAAACCAGGAGTCTCTTCATCCCTTCAGCTGATCCCAGCCCCCTCCCCCAAGGATCAAAGAAAAATTGCCTTTATTTAAAAACAAATCCTGCTACCTGCTAAGCAGCTAAGCTGCCAGCTAATAGCTGAGGAACAAGATGTGGGTTCAGAGCGACAAACCACCCAAAAATCTGTGATCTATGCAGCCCATGCAGACCAAAACAGTCAGACAAACACAAGTGGGTCCACTTTTCTCCCATGTTTCAGAAGCAGAAGCCTTCATCAACCAGCACTATACAATTCTTATTTTCTAAAAGCAATAAGCTGTTGAAAAGTGTTTCCTTAGCTGAACTTTGTCTGGTATGAATAGGCTGGGAAAGGTTTGGTAAAGGAAAGGGTTCCAATAATAATTAACAAGAGAGATGACCTGAGCGTTCATCTCTCAGAGACTGAATCTTGATGCCAAAAGGAATGGGTTTTATGTAACAGGTAACTTTGTTACTATTTACAATGGTCTAACTTACAATTCTAAAACCAAAGTATACTCTGTAGCTCCCTAGAATGTGAAGGCCAAAGGACCTGTCTTTTTTTCTATGTTGCTTTATTCCTAAGTCTAGGGGTAGCCACATAGGTTCTTTTAAGCCCTTGATGATAGCAGAGCCCAAGAGGTTACTTTCTATCATGGATGTTTCCCCATCTCCTCTCAGTCACTCTCCAAAGCCCAGGGACAGATGAGACCAGCAGGGCTCTCCAGAACTCACTGTCTCATTGACACACAGTATAATGAGTGTCCAGCTAAATCGAACAAGTCTCCAGGGAGACACAAAAAGCCACACAATAGAATTAGGAAGCTGAAATCCCTTCTTCCTGTCCAACTCTCTGATCTCAGCTTCCTTCAGTTCATCAACAAGCATTTATTAAAGACCAGATTAAAGACCAAAGAAAAATATCAAATAGTCCCAGTCCTCAGGGAGGTCACATCTTGTCCATAGAGACAACCCATACATAGGTACACATACACAAAATACATACAGAGAAAACACAAGATGACATTGGATGGGAAGGAACTAACAAATGATGGGACCGAGAAAGACTCTTTGAAGAATATAGCACTTGAGATGAATCTTGAAGGAAGCTGAGAATTCTAAGAGGAGGAGAGGAAGAGGGAGAGCATTCCAGGCATAGGGATACACCTCTAGGCAAAGGTGTAGAAGCGGAAAATGAAGTACTGTATGGGAGTAAGGGCAAGTAGATTTGTATGATTAGACCATAGAGTACATGAAAAGAGGTAATGTATAAAGAGGCTGGAGGGGTAAGAAAAGGCCAAGTGGTAAAGAACTTAAAATACCAAACAGAGGAGTTTATGTTTAATCTTAAAAGTAATGAGGGAACCACTGGAGTTTAATGAATAGCAAGGCTGACCTAGTCGGATGTGCTCTTTAGGAAAACCCTCTTGGCAGCCATGAATTAAAATGAGAAAGGGCTTAAAACAGTGAGACTAATTAGATGATTGAAATGTGCCAGTTGTAGATGATCAGAGCCTGAACAAGGGTGGTAGTGATGGGAGTAGATCCATGAAAGAGATAGCTTACAGGTAGAAATGGCAAGATTTGGCAACTGACCATAAAATAAGGGGCAGGGAGCAATGGTATTAGGATTGCAAACATGAGTAAGGGAAGGAAAATGCTGTCATCAATAAGAGAAATTTGAAAAAGTAGTACATTTGGTAGGGAATATGATGAGTTCTATTTTAGATGTGTTGAGTTTGAGATGCCTGACAGACCCTTGCCAAAGAATTTCAAGATTGATATGCTTAAGCTAACATTTAATAAAATACAAAATCAAATTTGATGTGAAATGTCCAATAAGTAGTTGGTAATTCAAGTAAGTCAGGAAAGAGACCAGAACTGGATTTATAGATCTGATTAAAATCTGCAACAAGTTGATAATTGAACCCATGTGATCTGATGAGGTCACAAAGTGAGAGAGCTGATAAAGAAAAGAAAATATGGCCAATGATAGAACCTTGTGTTCAGTGGCTGTGACAGGAACTAGCAATGGAGATTAAAGAGGAATAATCAGATGGATAGGAGTAGAATCAGGAGAGAAAATCATCACAAAAACTCTAAGAAGACAAAGTATCTCAAAATCAATGGAGTCAAGTGTAGCATAGAGATCAAGAAAGATGAGGATTGAGATAAAAACATTAGATTTGAGAATTAGAAGATCATTGGTAGCTTTAAATTTTTGGAAAAACTCTCTTTTAGTTCATGTAAAAATGATTTTAACATTCATTTTTAAAATATTGAGTTCCAAATTCTTTCCCTCCCTTATTCACTCTTTTCCTTGAGAAGGCAAGTAATTTGATGTAGATTATACCCGTACAATAATGCAAAATATATTTCTATTTTAGCCATGATGCAAAAGAAAACACAAACAAAAGAAAAATAAGTTTAAAAGTATGCTTTAATCTGCATTTAGAATCCATCCGTTCTTTTACTGGAAGTGGATAGCATTTCTTCATCATGAGTCCTTTTGAAAGTGTCTTGGATCACTGTGTTGCTCAGGATACCTAAGTCATTCACAGTTGATCATAAAATGTTACTGTTAATGCTTCCAGTAACACACGGAACTGGTTATTCTGGTTCTGGTCACTTCATTTTGCATCAGTTCATATATGTCTTCCCAGGTTTTTCTGAAACCATCCTGTTCATCATTTCTTATATAACTCCATCACAATAGTATACTACAACTTGTTCAGTCATTCACCAACTGATGGGCATTTCCTCAATTTCCAATTCTTTGCCACCAAAAAGAGCTGCTATAAATATTTTTGTACACTAATATCCTTTTCCCTTGTTTATATCTCTTTGGGATACAGACCTGTAGTTGGTATTGCTGGGTCAAAGGGTTTGTGTAGTTTCATAGTCCTTTGGCCATAGTTACAAATTATTCTCCAGAATGGTTAAATCAGTCCACAACTCCACCAACAGTATATTAGTGTCCCAATTTTTCCACATCCCCTCCAACATTTGTCATTTTCCTTTTATTAGCCAATCTAATAGGTTTGAGGTAGTACCTCAGAGTTCTTTTAATATGTATTTCTCTAATCAATAGTTAGAGCACTTTTTCATATGACTATAGATAGCTTTGATTTCTTCTTCTGAAAACTGCCTGTTCATATCCTTCGAGCATTTGTCAATTGGGGAATGACTGATATTCATACTATTTGATTCAGTTCCCTCTCTATATTTGGGAATAAGGCCTTTATCAGAAAAACTTTCCAAAAAAATTTTTTTCCCAGTTTTTTGCTGTCCTAATTTTGGCTTGGTTTTGTTTGTACAGAACCTTTTAATTTAATGTAATCAAAATTATCCATTTTTTGTGTGACCTTTGTGATATATTGCTATATTACTTTCAGTTTTATTAACCTTTCCTTTGATTTTTAGAATTTCCAATTGGTATTTAACTGGGGAGTTTTAGTTTTGTTTTTCTACTTTTTTTAGTTGCATATTCAACTCATTGATGTGCTTTTTCTCTGTTTATTGGCATGAGCATTTAGGGATATAAATGTTTTCCTAAAGAGCACTTTGGCTACATCCCATAAATTTTCACATGTTGTCTCATTGTTGTCCTGTTTAATGAAATTATTTATTATTTTTGTGATTTGTTTTTTTACCCACTCATTCTTTAGGATTAGATTATTTCATTGCCAATTGATTTTTAACACATACCACAGTCCTTTGTTGAATATAAGCTTTACTAAATTATGATCTGAAAAGGATACATGTAATGTTTCTGCTTTTCTGCATTTTGGTTTTGGTTATTTTATAAAGAGCAGTGGAGTAATCAGATTGGAATCTTGACTTTCAAGGGTTAAGAAGAGTATGAGGATGAAGGAAGTAGAAGCAATGAGGATTAATAGCACTCTGAATTGTGTCTTCACACCAAGATGGGGCCCATTCCCAGAATCCTTAGCACCCAGATCCCAAATGTCCCCATAGTACTTCAGTGACCAGTCTAATTACCTTCCACTTGCATTTATAAACATGCATGCACAGTCATTTCCATGTTTGCCTCTTCCATTAGAATATATGCTCCTTGAGGGCAGAAACTGTATTCTTTTTCACTCTCTTTGTATCCCCATTACTTTGTGGGATGCCTGTCACATAGTAAATCTATAATAAATACTCATTAACTGACTGAATGATCACCATCTTATTGCTGAAATTGAACCATCTGTGCAATCATCACCTGTTCTTATATAGATTCTATCAAGTGCAGGCAGAGGTCCCATTTTCCTGAGCACTGGTCCCTCTCAATCCTTCTCCCCTATGTTAAACAATTCCAGGATTTGGTGGTTGTCTATCTTTTTTCTTTGCCACAGGTTGGATAAGGTAGGTAAGCAGTTGAGTTCTATGTCTCCAAAAAGACTGCTCACAGTTTTTTGCAAGTTAATGGACCAGTATCAATTTCTCACATTGGTCTTGCTTTGAAACGACATAAAGCTGGTAGTGCCTTGGCTGGCTGAGTCTTATCAATAGAAAAGAAAAAAGGACCTGTTCCATTTGCTCAGATGAGCAACCATCACTGACAAGACAGCAAACAGACCATCACAAATCATTCCCCCAGGACTCAGCAAAGAGCATATTTCCAAATAGCAGATACAACAAGGTCACAGCCATTACTATTTCTGGAAGGTGAAATCAGGTGATGGGTGAACATGAAATGTGACAGAAATATTGATCTTCACAGAGCTCTGAGGAATATGCTACATGACACTCCTTGGGTAATAGAGAAGCCAGGTGATTGGGAGTTCTCTGTCATGGTAGACGTCAAAGCCTTGCCAGCTGGTCCAAGCAGGGCTTTACTCAGCCAACAACCTGCAGTGAGGATCTGGGTCTAGTCTAAGCAGGATCCATTGACATGGGACAGCTGGGATTTGACTCCCAAGTCTGAAAGAAGTCAAGTTCACCAGTGCTGTGGCTCCTGGGAGGTTTGTCCAAGTACGGGGATTTCAGGGGAACTGAGGTGTCAAGGCCAAAGGACATGAGCTCATCCATACATGAGTCTGAGCCAAGTTGGCCATTGCATGGTATGGAGGAGAGCAGAGGAAGCCAAACAGGAAAGAGGAAATGAGGGCCAGAAGCAAACAGGGCCAACATCTCAGAGAACCTGAAGATATAATTCAATGATGAGACTGAAAGCCGGACTACAGAGGGTTAAGAAGAGGGTGAGAGGAGAGGAAGTATGGGCAGAGTCAGGCTGTCAAGTGACAAGATGGAATGATTCCCAGGGTCCTTTGGCCTCTTGTCACCAAGCTCATCTTGGTGTCTTAAAGGAGCCTCATATTGACAGATTCTTCTGATGTAGTTTTCTTATTTCAAAATTATGTAATTAAATATAAACATAAATAAATATAAATAATTTAAAACATATAATTAAAATTCTACAAATAGATAAGTGAGTATACATGCATGTATGTGATAATTATTATAACAGCTTATATTTGTAGGGTACTTTAAGGTTTACAAAGCATTTCACAAAAATTATTTCATTTGTTCCTCAGAGTAATGCTGGGAAGTTTTCACCCTTTGACAAATAAGAAAACTGAGACTCACTGAGGTGACTTGCCCATGGTTCTGCAGCTAGTAAGTAGAACTCTTCCAAGTCTTTCACTGGCCACGATCTTCCTGCCATGCTCATTGTGGCATAGGGGCTGGTATCTCTAGAGTCACATCAATGATAGAAGCACCGACAGGTCCAACAAAGCTGGACAGGTTTCAGGTATGGTAGTAATAACTGTCAACAGAGAATTAGCCTTGCCATAAGTGCCAAGAGTCTGAACATCAGAGAACTGACCGCTAGGTAATGAACTATGGGTGGTATGGAACAATGCCCCGACTTATACTTTCCCCCATGGGCAACTCCTCCAGGTTCAAGGTGCTCTTTTCCTAAAACTACAGCTCACAAGCCCCCACCAACACATTTATTTACCTTTAAAAGTCAGCAAAAGGAAACAACTCAATTCAAAGGCTTTACAGCAATTGTAACAAAACATTTCCTCCACAAATCTGGAGACCATTCTCCCACAAATATTCCCAGTGTAGGTGGGAAGAGTGAGTGCACACACACACACAGAGACTGTACTCCAAGAGAGTCCTAAAAAGAGAGAATGCAAGTGCCCAAGACCATCACACCTCCAGCACTGCAGGACCCAGGATCCTTTCCTTTGTCATGGTGTTCTCATGTTGCTCCCTGGTCACACTGTCTCTGCTGGACAGGTTGCTGATCTTGGCTCCCTGGGTCTCTTTGTATCAGCAACTCAATTCCCAAAGTCCAAGACTGGTTAACTCCTTGACTCACAGAGGTCACACTCCTCTGAGCTATTTCTTTCCTCTTCTACTCCTTAGAAAAAGTATTTCTTTTTAAAGAACCTCCCAGGGATGTGGGTCAGCCAATGGGAAGCTGCTTTCAAATTTCACCAAGCTTGAAAAACTTTATCTTCTGTTGCCTAACCCTTACTGTCCACATATTCATCAGTTGACTTGAGGATATACCAATTGATGAGGTATTTCCTAATCAGCCACTCCCCTGCCTCATCACGCGTCTAGTATGCAGCAAGATAAGGCCACAGTGGATTGAGGCTGGACCTAGAGTCTGGAAGTTGTTGAGTCATTTCAGTACGATTTGACTCTTCATGGCCCCATTTTCAGGCATTCTTGGTAAAGATACTGAAGTATTTTGCTGTTTCCTTTTCCAGCTCATTTTATGGATAAGAAACTGAAACAAAGAGGATTAAGTGACTCACCCAGGGTCACAGAGCTCATATGTGTCTAAGGCCAGATTTGAACTCATAAAGATAAGAATTCCCAATTTCAAATTAAGTGCTCCAACCACTGTACCACCTAGTTGCCCTTGAATCAGGGAGACTTGAATTCAAAACCAGCCTCAGACACTGACTGACTGTGTGACCCTGACCAAGTCACTTAATCCTGTTTGTTTCAATTTCCTGACCTGTGAAATGCAGATAACAATAGTACCCACCTCCTAAGGCTGTTGTGAGGATCAAGTGAGATAATATTTGTAAAGCACTTAACACAGAATGTTAATATTAACATTAATAGTAGAAGGTACATATTACACATAGTAAAATCTCATGAGTTCACATTAGCTGGTTTTGATAAAATGCTTTTTTCCCTTCTTTCTATTTGAATTATTTTTATAAGGCATAACTTTCTGAGTAGAGAATAGAAAGAGATATTCAGTAATGAAAGCGACATGAAAATTAAAATCATTAATAAAAACTTTTTTTTATTTCATGACATATATTCTCACTATATATAAGGTTGTATCATAGGTGAAACCATATTCCTCATATGCACATATGACTGGAGAGGCACAGCATATGTGCAGAGATTTCCAGTCTGTGTCTCACTGAGTACATGGGCATGACTCAGGGATGAAAGGACTTGGTGTTTTGGTGTGATACAGCAAACCCTAAACAGTCCTTTGATCCTCCCCCTGCCCTGTGACACCAACAAAGGAACAATTTACTGTGTCGGTTGAAAAAGAAGAGACAGCTTCTTTCTCCTTTCAGGTATCCAGATGGTATGATGAAACTCCAGGATTTCATATGAGGAAGGTGGGAAAAAGTCAACTCACTCTTTTCTCTATCTTGGCCACCATTCAGTCACGGACACATGATAACTAGAGCCCACATCCTTCTTGCTTCAGCCTGATCCTAGTTAGGATCTCTGCCGCTTCTGTGTTTTCCTTCTCCTGATCTTAGGTAAATGAGAACTGATCTCAGAATTGACCTGTCAGGTTTAGAAGACACCTTGTGAATTTGAGAGATCTAAAGTTCCTGGGTCCTTTGATAATGGCAGAGTAGTAGCAGAGGTCTCCAGTACCCTTGGAGAAGAGTACACACCTTGCCCTGACTTTCCCCAAAGCATGGATGTTGATGGAGACAGAAAAGAGCTGAGGTGAATGTGTCCAGCCTCCTGCAGAATAAAATAATAGTCCTGCTTATTGTAAGTTTGTTTCCATCAAATCTATGTTTGTAAATGTTCTGCAATGAGCTTTCCTTTTGTGTGTCGCATACTTGATTGTACAGTGAATAAAATACCTTTCAACAGTCCCCTTTGGGGGCATTCTAGACATGAGCCAACATCTAAGCCTTCAGCAATCTTTCCCTCAGGCTCTGGAGTGGGGATGTAATGAGCTCAAGAGGATGAGAAAAGGAAGCCTCTGTCCCCTCACTGGAGACCAGGCTGCCCCTAAAATTAAGCCCTGTCTGGACCTCGAGTCTGGGTCCAGAGCAGAGGAGGCTCCGTGGGGAAGGGAGAAGGGACAGCGCCCCAGGACCTTAAGTCAAGCACTGGTTCGCTCATGTCAAACAGGCCTCTGGTCTTCTCTCCCTGTAACACAAAAGTAAATATAATGATGATGGGGATAACTGACATTTATAGAGATCCTACTCTGTGCCGGGCACTGTGCTAAACATCTCAGCTGATCCTCACTTGTGCCCCAACAACTGCCCTGCCAGGACAGCCCCCAAGCAAAGGAGCATGAGAATATGCACTTTCACATACAATCCTCTTGTATGGTTTGGAAATTTTCATTTTATTTGGTGTTTAAGTTCACAATAAAAAAAGATACAGAGAGAAAGGAAGGAAGAAGAAACAAAGAAGAGAGGAAGGAAGGGAGGAAGGAAGGAAGGAAGGAAGGAAGGAAGGAAGGAAGGAAGGAAGGAAGGAAGGAAGAAAAAGAAGATGGGGATTTGGAACCAGAGGACCTCGGTTCAAATCTCACTGTGCTACTTGCTAACAGTATAACCTTGAGCCAGTAACTTTTTCTCTCTGGACCTCAGTTAACTTCTCTGTAGAATGGGAGGAAGGAGCCTCTAAGGTCCCTTCCAGCTATAAATTTATAATCTTATGAACTCAGGGAATTAAAATAACCTTTTCCCAAAAAAATTATTTGCCCCATTATTTGTGTGTGTGTGTGTGTGTGTGTGTGTGTGTGCGCGCGCATGTGTGTGTGTTTTAGGAGTAGGCCAGGAAATGGATTGGATAACATGTTAACCTGAGGTTGTAAGTATTTCCATGAAAGGCAACTTGGAGGCTGGCCCAAGAGTCGAGAAAGCCCAAGCAAGCTCTGCCTCATGCAAGCCTTGTCATCCTGGGCAAATTACTTAACCTCTCTGGTTTTCCCAGCTGTTTGTCTGCATTCAGAGGGGGAGTTTCCTTACCAAGAGTTCCACACAGCAAGGAAATCATAGGCAGCTAGGTAGCACAGCAGATAGGGTGCCGGGCCTGCCATCAGGGAGATTCATCTTTCCGAGTACAAATCTGGCCTCAGGTACTACTAGCTGTGTGACCCTGGGCAAGTCACTTAATCCTGTTTGCTTCAGTTTCCTTATAAATAAAAAATGAGCTGGAGAAGGAAATGACAAACCACTCCACTTTGCAAGGAAACCCCAAATTGAGTCAAGAAGAGTTAGACATGACTGAAAAGCAACTCTACAACAGGCCCAGACCCCTCTTTCCCCCAAAAAGCATTCAAATGCTTATAAATAAGATTGTTATAGAACCACGAAGATTTCTAACCCCTAATTTTATAGAAGAGAAAAATGGGACTCAAAGACATTGTCACTGGTCCAAAGTCACGTAGGTAACACCCGGAAAGACCTGAACGAAGGTCCTCTCACTTCACATCCAGCCTGTTTTCCACACTGATTTCTGCCTTTCCTTTAGGAATCCCTGATGGGTGAACTGGAAAGAAAGAGGAGGAACGATGCAATGGCTTCTGTAATGGAGAGGACAATCTTCAGAAAAGATTGGCTAATGATGCCAGGGTACAGAAAAGTGACTGAGGCAGCTAGGTGGTGCAGTGGATAGAGCACCAGTGCAGGAGTCAGGAGGACCTGAGTTCAAATATCACCTCAGACACTTGACACTCACTAGCTGTGTGACTTTGGGCAAGTCACTTAACCCCAGTTGCCTCATCCTAGGTTATCTCCAGTCATCCTGGTGAATATCTGGTCACTGGATTCAGATGGCTCTGGAGGAGAAGTGAGGCTGGTGACCTGCACAGCCCTCCCTCACTCAAAACAAAGTCAAGGGCAAGTCATGTCATTATTTCTCTGATGGAATGGTCTTCTTTGGCAAAAGAGGACGAACACACAGAAAAGTGATTAATCTAAGGAGAAGAGCCAGGAGCTTATAAGTGATGTGTTATGGGTTTACAGAAGGTTGAGGGTAGTAGGAATAGGAGAAAAAAAAAAGAATGAAAACAAGAACAGAACTGGGGAAAATGGAGCCCAGATTGTGCCAAAGAAGGTCAGAGAAACTGACTCCCAACTCCTCTCAAGGAAACTGATAAGGTGTTGAGTGTCCAGGAAGGGGATGGAAGGGAAGCTAGTCAGAGATTTCCCATAGATGCCAGGACAGCTGTTCTGGTTTCAAGTCAAAGGTGGAGATTGCACCTGGGACCCAGACAGGAAAAGAACTTCTTCTCCAGGGACCCACAAGCCTGAGAAAGTAAGTTCAGCCCATGCCTGGAACTGGGAGGAGAACAAACCACAAAGAGAAAACTGTGGCTCCAGAGTCTGGGCCAGCAGATGGAAAAGAGGAGATATTACAAGAAAGCACCTGGATGGGGGATGTCCAGTACTTTCAGCCCTAAGCTCTCCCAAGTTCAGGGGGAAAGAAAATATATAATTTACATGAACCGTGTATCATTTGCACTTGAAATGCTCGCCTGCTGTGGTAGTCTAACAATGGACTAGGCAGCCTCATGATGATTTGAGTTCAAATCCTATCCCTGAAACTAAAGAACTGTCTGATTATGTAGAAGTCATCTCACCTCCATAAGTCTCAGTTTCCTCATCTGTAAAATGGAGTTTATAATACCTATAGCACCTAGCTCACAGGGTTTTGGACATGTAAAGCATACTGCAATATTAAAATGCTATATAAATGCCAATTGTTAATGTTAGGGTTGTTATTATAGCAAGTTCCCTATTACTGAAAGTCTTTTAGCAGTCTTTTTTACAGATAGCCATCTGTATGGAATGTTTCAGAGAAGAACTCCTGTATGCGATGATAGCTTAAACTGGATAACCTTTAAGGTCCCTGTAAGCTCTGAAAACATAGCTTCAATTCTGTATTATTTGTCCATCCCTACAGAGACTGTGTTAGGACAACACAATATATAAGAATCCAAACTCATAAGAGTTTGGGATAGAGATTAGAGAGCAATTATTTTTTAGGATTCATTTAAATAGCTCTCTCTCTCTCTCTGGCTGCATTTTAAATAAGGATTCAATTCCAAAAATATAAACATATATAATTTAATTACAACTTTTTCTAAAATCTACCACTTCTATTTGTATACAAACAGCAGACAGGAGAACAAATTACTGTAGTTCAGGGGTGGAGAGCCTGTGGCCTTGAGGTCACATGTGGCCCTGTAGGTCCTCAGGTGCAGTCTTTTGACTGAGTCCAAGTTTTACAGAATATGTTCTTTTATTCTGTAATTAAGGGGATTTCTTTTTAATTTTTATTTATATTTTTTTTATTTTATTCTTTATTAAGGGGATTTGTCCTCTAAAGTTTGGACTTAGTCAAAGGACAACACTTGAGGACCTAGAGGGCCACATGGGGCCTCAAGACCGCAGGTTCCCTTCTCCTGCTCTAGCTAATTCACATTTGATTTGTAAAACCCTCATCAGGGTCTGTTCTCATTTATTCATCCATCCATTCATTCAGCATTTCGGTCATCAAGGATGACCTCAACAGCTAACGGTCGGTCACGTAGATGCTTTAAGGCTTGCACAGCTCTTTAAATACATTATCTCATTGGAGCCTAACATTATTATCTGCCTCTTATGGACGAGGATACTGGAGCTGAGAGAGTTTAAGTCACTTGTTCAGAATCACACAGCTAGCAAATGTCTGCGTAGAATATGAACCCAAAACCAGGCCTTCCTGTCAACGCAAGTACTCCCTCTACTGAGAAGGTCATAGCCCCTAGGTGACTGAGGAGATGGTCTTTGAGAGGGACTACAGTTATTGTGTATACATACATATATACATACATTGTGTATATATACATACATACATATACATACATACACACATATGTATGTACGTATATGCATATATATGTGTGTGCATACACCTACATATCCATATATACATATACACAAACATATATATATATATATATATATATACTTTTTTTCTGTGGACAACTTGATGAAAGGCAGACTTGCCCTCAGATAAAAGATACTCAGCCCATGGCCAAACTATTATTCGAAGTCTTTCCGACTGGGTTGGATCTCCTAGCACAGTCTTTGAGCAAATGGGGTCATCCCCGTGGGCCAATGAGGTTATCAAGGGAAGATTTTAGTGGAGAAAGTAGTAATAGTTGAAATAGCTAATGTCATTGTGACTGTGACTCACAATATGTCAATTCTATGTGTTCAGACCTCTGTACACTTGCGGGCCAGAAGTTAAAACTTCGTTATGCCTTTCTCCCTGTACTCTCTTGACACTGAGAAAAGTGATTTAACTCATGCTCAACCCCACCTTATGGCATGGGTCAATTTGTGGAAAAAAGGAAATGTCTTTTGGAAAGGAGATTTATTCAGCTTGGGAATTTCTAATGAGTTCTGGAAAGAAAACAAGGAAAGAAGTCAGTTGATGACTGTGTTGGTTATCAGAGCTAAGAAACAAGGATTCAGAAGCTGGAGGCAAGCAACAGAAACTGTGCCCAAGGGAAGCAGCATGAAATGGGCCCCCAAACCAGTTTGTTAAGTCAAATTTAGTTAAAGGAAGAGAGAAAGCTAGACCTCAGAAGGCTGCATTGAAGAAAACAGACTCGATTGGTTTTGTATAGTTAAATATTTCCTTTGATTTATTTGCTGGGTGCGGGGAGAAAGGATACACTAAATCCCATGGGTAGAGATGCCAGGACACTGTGGAGCTGCCACAGAGAAGATTTCTGCCACAGAATCTAACGAGTCAAGGCCAGACCAAGGAAGAATTCATTCTGCCAGGGCAAGGCAGATCCAACTGATGGATTCATTTCTTATTAAGTAAAATTTTATGGATATCAACTGTTTTTACATCACCTACATTTCCCAGCATACCCCTCTCCCCTCTCTCTTCCAGAGAGCCATCCCCTATAACAAAAAGAAATTCAGCAAACTGAACAAATATATTGAAAAAGTATATTATACACAGTATTCCATACCCACAATTCGTTTCTTCTGCAAAGAAGATGACATCTTCTATCTTTTCTTTAGAATTAGAATTAGAATGAAGGTTCCACTTCCATTGTCTTCCCACTATACCTCACTGCCTTGGGAAATACTGTTGTAAATTCCCTTCTATGGAAGGACGAGGAGAGGGAGACCTGACTGGGAAAATATGCCTTCAAGGCTCTGTCACTAGTGATGTCACCCAGGCTGAAGGATCCTTTGTAAAAATTCTTGGGAACCCATGAATAAGTCATTTGATTTCCCTTGGCTGAGATCCCCACTTGTTAAAATGCTCTGCCTCAGGATGAACTGACAGTTCAGGTGCATCATTCAGGTTAAAAATTTAAGTCAGAAATTCTAAAGGAGGACAAATCTTCCACTCAACTTTCACTGATTTGATGAAACTGACAAAAAAAATGACAAAGTAAAAAACTGGTACAATAAGTCAGCCAGAAGTAGAAAGATCTCAGGCAGAACTGGAGTCTCAGCTCTGCTACGTGTTTTTTGGTTTTGTTTTGTTTTTTTTTAGCTTGTGACAACCTAAGATTTTTAAAATAATTTTTCCTTTTTATTGATACCATTTGTTTTTTTATATCATCTTCATTTCTAAGGATAACCCTCCCTGTTACTCTACCTAAGGAGCTATTCCTTGAGAAGGAGAGAGAGAGAGAGAGAGAGAGAGAGAGGAGGGGGGAAGGGGGAAGGAAGGAAGGTAAAGAAAACATGTTAAAAGCAGTTATACTAGCCCATACATGGATGAGGCTGATAGCAATCACGGAGAGAGGGAGGAAACAAGCACTCACATAACACCTACTATAACACAGGGACTGTGCTAAGCACTTTACAATTACTATGTCACTTTATCCTCACAACAACACTTAGAGGCAGGTATTATTATTCACATTTTAGAGTTGAGGAAACTGAGGCACACGAGGTTTAGTGAGCGGTCCAGGGTCACACAGCTAGTAAACACATAAGGCATATTTGAACGCAGATCTTCCGGATTCCTGGCCCAACTCCGTGCTCTACAACATACTGCCTGTATGAAAAGCTCCATAGTCACAGTTCCTCATCGCTGCCAAGAGAGGAGAGACATTTTCTTGCCTCTTTTTCACATGCAAGCTTGATCATCATAATTCTCTCGCATTCAGTTTATATTATTTTGTTAGGGTTTTTTCTATCTACATGGTTGTAGTTATCATTGTATTCCTGATTCCACTTCCCTCACTGCACATCAGCTCATATAAACCTTCCCAGACTTCTCTGAATTCTTCAGTCATTATTTCTTGTAATAATAAACTACAGTCCATGGTCTGAGACAACTGTTCCAATCTCCCCTTGCAGTGACAGGCTGGATCCCCAGAGCAAGGCTGCTATAGCGCCCCTCAGGATTCTAGAGGCGTCCCTAAGGAGTTGGGGAAGAAGGAGTATCCTTTCTAAGGTTATGACTCACAACACTTCACCTGCGTCCTACCCTCATTTCTAATGGAGCTCCAGATTTGAAATCAGGACGACCTGAGTTCATAGCCTACTTCAGACCCGTACTAGCTTGGGCAAGTCACATAGCTTCTGTCTGCCTCAGTTACCTCATCTGTAAAATGAGGATAATCAGAGCCCATCCTTCCCAGGGTTGTTGTATCAATAAAATGAAATCACACTTGTGAAATACAAACCTTAACGTACTATGTTAATGCTAGCACTACATACAGACATATATATGTCATCCAGACTTAATAGCTTTTAGAAATTTATGTATATTGTGTATACATACAAAAATGTTTGTGTATATGGGAAGAGGGATTTGAGTGATTGACTCAGTCAAGTCCCTCCCCATAATTAGATCAGAATACCACAATTTGGTTAGTCATTCCTTAATCAAATGATATTTGCTCTGTTGATAATTCTTGGCTATCACAAGACACTCAGTTTGGTTGCTTCCAAGTTGTGTGGTTGTAATGCTAATGAGTTATCTAATGTCTCTGAGCCTCGGTGTCCTTATCAATAAGATGGGGATTAAATGCTTACTGCTATCAGACGATTGCTGGGACAATCTGATGAAAATAATATACGTTATAAACAATATGAATATAAAGTGCATTATCAATGTAAGTTATTAGACCATTTGCTTCAGAAGCAAAACCATCTGAACATTACAAATATGGGTATATGATTTTGGGTTAAGGAATTAATCTCTACACCAAGGATTAATTAATTATAGATTAATCGGAAGCCTCATGACTTGGTATGAACAGGATTGATTCTGGTTGTTTTTTTCAAGAGAATTGAAGATATTGAAATAGGTAAGCACTGAACAGCAGGTCAAAAGAAAAAACAAAATTGATTTTTATCTCCAATACTAAAAAAAAATACAAACCTAGTTTCTCATGTGGAAGTCACTCAGAATCAGCTGCCTGTGCACAATCATCGACTGGTTAGGACAAAGGTCAAAAGAAATACGGAAGGTAGAAGGAAAGATAAAGAGAGGACAGAGCGAGAGATTGCAGCAACTCCAATCTAATCTACTTAAACAAGCTGTTTCCATTGAAAAGGGGGAAGTAGCTAAAAATAAAAACATTGGTCAGTGTGAGACGAGCAGTATGACCTCACAAAACAAGGAAAACCAGTGTGTGGGGGGGGGGGAACAAGCCTGTAGAAAGCTGGACTTGAGACGTCCAGGCTCATGGGAGCCCTGATCTCAACAGGTGGGTACCCTGGAACAGCATGAACAGTAACTGGTTTATACCTGCTCTTCCTGTCTGATTCTTGGCCATATCCTCATGTGAAGAGTTCATTAAAAAGCTATCAAATGCTCCTGAAACCTTCTAAGTCTTTTTAATAACAGATGGGTACTGATGTAGCTCACTGAGCTAGAGAGTCCTAAGAATGTATGCAAAAAAAGCTAAAGAAAAACAACAAATGAATGTGAAATGCAGCAAATCAGTCATTGCTTCTATTGTGATCTATTTGCATCATTTGGAACTACCACATTTGGACTTTAATACCTCAGCTCTCAATGTGCTATAAGAAGAGATAAAATCCTTGTTGTTTAGTTATTTTTCAGGTATGACCTGATTCTTCATGACTCCCATTTAGGGCTTTTTTTGGCACAGATACTTTCCTTCTCCAACTCATTTTACAGATGAGGAAACTGAGGCAAGCAAGATTACGTAACTTGCCCAGGGTCACACAACTAGTGTCTGACAGTGGTTTTGAACTCAGGTCTTCCTGACTCCAGGACCAGCACTCTTTTCACTCTACCATCTAGAAGATCAAGTCGGGGAAAGCAGCATAAGCAAATGCATAAGGCAAAGCGGGGAACGGGGAGAATCAGCTTGTAGACAGCACAACTTTTAAGAACTGACTTTCTTTTTCAAATTACATTTTTCAACAAATAAGTATTTATTTTTCTCTCCCTCCTACCCACCCCCACTGCAAAAACAAAACAAAAGAAAACTTAAAACAAATATGCATAGCCCAGAAGAACCAATCACCACACTGGTCAGAATCAAAAGTGTGTATTTTATTCTACAAGTTGATCCGTTATCTGCCTAGTGGGGGTAGGTAATAGGCATAGCAATCATGGCAGTCCTTCTATTGATCAGAGTTATAGTCTTCAAAGTTGTTCCTTTTACATAATTGTTGTTATGATATAAACTATTCTCTTGGTTCTGCTTATTTCATTCTGTAACAGTCTGTATGTCTTTCTAATTTTCTCTGCAAGCATTCCTTTCATTTGTTGTATGATACAATAGTATTCCATAATACTGTGTGTCCCAAAAGTCTTAGCATCATTTTCATCTGCCATATTTGGATTAAGCATTCCCCAATTGTTGGGCAACCCCATTAATTTCTAGTTCTTTCCCATCACAAAAAACAGCTACTAAATAAATATTTTTTACACTTATGATTTCCACTTATGATTCCTTTTCCTCTTTCTTTGTTCTCTTTTTGTGTGTTTGTCCTTCATTGTCGAAGAAGACCATGCCATCAGAGAAATGATGACATGACTTGCACTTGACTTTGTTTTGAATGAGGGAGGGCTGTGCCAATCATCAGCCTCACTTCTCCTCCAGAGCCATCTGAATCCAGATACCTAAAGGGGTTGGGCAGTATAGTACCTTTAGGAACATAATTCCAATCTGCTTTCCATAATGGTTGGATTAATTCACAATTCCACCAAGGTTACATTAAAGTGCCTACTTTCTACAACATTTGTATTTTCTCTTTTTATCAACTTTGCCAATCTGATGTGAGTTAGGTAGAACCCTAGAGTTAATTTAATTTGCTCTTATAAAATTATTTGTAATTTAGAGCATTTTACAATTATTGAGAGTTATTATTTTCTTCCTTTTGAGAATTGTCTGTTCATATCCCTTGAATATTAACCAACTGAGGAATGGCTTTCATTCTTATAAATTTGAATAAACTGCTTTATGTATCTTAGAAATAAGGATTTTACTTCATTTCTCAAATACGACGAGAGAGAAGTAAATCAAATTTTAGGGATTTGAGTCATTCCCCAATTAATAAATGGTCAAAGGATATGAATAGGTGGTTTTTAGAAGAAGAAAGCAAATTTTTAAAATGCTCTAAATCACTATGGATTAGAAAAATGCAATTAAAATAACTCTGAGGTACCACTTCATACCTATCAGATTGGTTAATGCAACAGAAAAGAAAATGATAAATGTTGGAGGGGACGTAGAAAAATAGAAACACTAATGCACTGTTGGTAGAGTTGTGAACTGAACCACTCATTCTGAAAAGCAATTTGGAATTATGTCCAAAGGATTATAAAACTGTACGTGCCTTTTGACACAGCAACATCACTACTAAGTTTGTGTCTCAAAAAGTTCAAAAAAATAAAGGGAAGAGGCTTATTTTACAGAGATAGTTATAACAGCTCTTTTTGTGGTGGCAAAAAAAAATTGGAAATTGAAAGGATGCCCATTAGTTGAGGAATGGCTGAACAAGTTGTGGTATATGATTGTGATGGAATATTATTGTGGCATAAGGAATAGTGAACAGGATGATTCCAGAAAAACCTGAGAAGACATATATGAACTGATGCAAAGTGAAGTGAACAGAACCAGGAAATCACTGTATACAGTAACAACAAGATTGCAACAACACCAATCCAAGACAATTCCAAAGGACTCATGATGAAAAATACTATCCCTCTCCAGAGAAATAACTGATGGAGTGTGAATGTAGATCAAAGCATAATATCCTTCACTTTATTTTTTCTGAAGTTTTTTTTTTGGTCTATGTTTTCTTTCATAACATGACAAATAGTGAAATATATTTTGCATGATTGCACATGTATAGCCCATATCAAATTGCTTATCATCTCAAGGAGGGACAGAGGGAAGGAGAATATCTGATACTCATTTTTTAAAAAAACAAATGCTAAAAATTGTTTTTACATGCAATTGAACAAAATAAAATATTATTTTAATTTTTTAATAAATAAGGCCTTTATCAGGTAAACTTGATGCAACTTCTGATTTTAAACATATTCATTTTGTTTGTGAAAAATTTTTTTAATTATATGTGATCAAAACTCTATTTTATCTTCTTGATGCTCTCTTATCCCTTGTTTGGTCATGAACTGTTCTTTCCCATCCCAAGATTTGAAAGGTTATTTTTTTCATTTTTGATGTCACATTTATCTATTCGGATCTTCCCTTGGTGTATGTGATTGATTTGCAAAATACTTCAAACAGAAGATTTTAAAAGAATGAAAAAACTCAAGAATATTATGATTGTCTCCCCCTGCAAAAAAACCAGGAATATATCAGTAATTACTAACGCATCTCCGTACCTTCCACCTCTATAATAGCTTTATGAGATCCATATACTAGAAAAAGTCACCTTATGCCGAGCTCAAATGCACCTCCTTGTAACTTTGTTAGTCATGGTCCTATCCATGGAGCCATGCAAAACAAGGACAATCCTTCTTCCTCTGACAGCCCGTCAAAAACTTGAAGACAATTCTAGTTTCCATACAAACAAACCCTTTCCTCTTCTTCTCCTCTTGTCTGGCTTAAACATTCTCAATTTCTGTATCTAATCTTCAAATGACATGGTTATGCTTCCTTTCATCGTCCTGGTCACCATTCTCTGGCTCCAACTTGCTGATTCTGCCTTAAAATATGGTACCCAGAACTGAATACAATTATCTAATTGATAATAGGAGAAGGCAGTAAAAAAAAGAGCAAAATGTCATTCCAAATGTTACCACGATTTCGCTACATTGTATTAAATCAATTCACTTAACCACTCTGTCCTCTATCTCCCTCTATGTCAATGGACACAATGATGATACCAAGAATCCTGCAGGGATTCATTACATAGTGTCTGTGAAGTGTTTGGGATGTCCATGGAAAAGGACCATAGAGGTACAATGCCCAGTGGCTATTACAATGATTGGAGCCCAGTAATTATAGTGACCTGCTGAATAAGGGAGGATGTTATTTGTAAATAAGAGTCAAGGCATAGCTTCTCAGACAAGAGTTCTTAACTTTTTGCATCAAGGACCTCTCTTTGGCAGTCTGGTAAAGCCTATGGACCACTCTCAGATTAATGTTTTTCAATGAATCAGATAAAAGAGGACTGCAAAAGAAACTAATCGTATTGAAATAGTTGTCAAAAAAATTTTTAAAGAAATGTTTATGGACCCCAAATTAAGAAACTTTGCTCTAAGGAGACAACGTTGTTAGCAAAGACAGCACTGAAACCCAGAAGCCTTTTTATTCGGATTCAGTCATTGAACAAGCATTTATTCTATTGTATCTTTTCAGCCAAGCTCCCTCTTCTGAGGCAGCTGAAAGAGAAAGAAAAAGAGGCAGAGAGAGGAAAAAAAAGAAGGGAGAGGAAGAAGAAATAGAAAGCCAGAGAGAGAAAGAAATAGAGACAAAGAGAAAAAGCTAAAGGACAGAGAATTTTTGGTAAACGTGTTTGGTCCATCAAAGAGATCCCAGTGGATCTGACAGCCATTATCAGGACTGAAACCAGTGAGTCCTTTCAGAACATGAGAGTACAAGGAGAATGCTTTCTGACATTTGAATTGTGGAGTCATTGTACAAAGCAGCAAACCTCATAAGGCATCTACTTGAGCTCTGACTGTGAGGTGACCTCAAATAACCCCCGAGACATAAACACACAGCTCAAGCCAGCTCTGCCAGAAGAACTGGGAACTTTGCTGATGTCGTTCTCAAGAAGCTAGAGCCTGCGGGGCATTCATCTGCTGACCACTGTGGCCTTGGAACAGCTCAGGATTTCTCTTGAGAATCATGATCTCCAAACCTGTGGGATCAGGCTCTCCATCACCTAAAAAAAAAAAGTTAATGAGCACAGTGCTACTAATATGAGCATTTTTACTTATTCATAAATTATATATTATAAATATATATTTAGAATTATAATATATTCTTATAATATAGGTAAGGTATGTTATATACCTAATGTATATAGAAATATATTATTTATATATAATATTATATATTTACAAACTATGTGATTTGTAATTGTGTATATTATAAAATTTACACAGAAATAGACATTTTAAAAGGACAGAGAAAAATAAATTAACATTTGATACAGTGCCCCTGAAGTATACTGAGTAGGGGAATGATGTGAATTTAAACAGAATCACTTTTTGGCAGCCGCATGGAAGATTGATTAGAGTGGGGCAGGGGGAAGAGGGAATAAGCATTTATTAAGCACCTACTATCTACCAGTCACTGTGCTAAGCACTTCACGATCCTCATAACCCCCTAGGAAGTGAAACCTATTATTCCCCTCATTTTACAGTTAAAGAAACCAACATCTAGTGACTTGCTCGGGATTAGACACCTTGTAAATATCTGAGGCAAGATTTGGACTTAGGTCTTTCTGACTCCAAGCACAGCAGTCTATTGGCAAGAGGTGAAGAGTGTCTAAATTGGGGTGGCAGCTATGGAGGGAAGGTGCCAGATGTAATGGGTGCGGGAACTAGGAGACCCCTGTCTGGTTCTGGAGGCATTGCTAGGGATCAGTATTTTAAGGACTTAGTGTCTTTATAGACACTGCTCACATGAACTTCCATACTCATAAAACGCAAAGTAATACATTGGTATCAGTACTTATCATTCAACCATGCAAAAGTTATCTCAAAAAAACTGATGCGGCTTGTTAAGGAAACACAGCAGAAAACTGGCTGTCCAGTCACGGTCGAAATAAAAGAGGAGAAAAAAGTCATTATTTTTTTCCAGTGGATATCTGACCTCTTGGGGCACCCAAGAAGAGTCCTAGCTGGAGCATCTCTAAGTCATTTCTTACAAATATAGAGGACGTCCAAATATACCCTAAACGAAACCTCCACATTGTGGTTTCCTCTCTGGGCTCCCATCACCACACACACCCCAACCTCACTTATTATCTAAAGATGTAGTCAGTAAATATTTATGAAGCACCTACTGTGTGCCAAGCAATACGCTAAGCCCTGGGGATGCAAAAAAGAGTCCTTCTCTCAAGAAGCTTCAAATCTACATGTCAAATTCCCAGAGGGGCCACCATTCTCTATTTCAAGGGTTTCAAGATTACCTTGTAGATCTCCCAAAATTACAGCACATGAGCCCGCATTTGGTCAGCTGACCTTTCCTAGTAAACCAATAAATGCAATTACCTTAAAGCAAAGGTAT
The DNA here is from genome assembly GCA_028658325.1 of Potorous gilbertii. Lineage (NCBI taxonomy): Eukaryota > Metazoa > Chordata > Mammalia > Diprotodontia > Potoroidae > Potorous > Potorous gilbertii. The sequence goes on along the minus strand of CM053772.1, from coordinate 241,106,539 downwards.
TGGCTAAGATGACATGGTAAGAAAAATAACTGAGGGAAATCCTACCCCTCCCTCCGTGACCCTGGGACACATTCTCCCACAAATACACACAAGGGAAGAATAAGTAGAAATTGAGAGTTCACCATCAATGACACATATATATGTATGCATGTATAAGCATGTGTGTAAATATGTGTTTATATGTATGCATGTGGATATATAGATGTATACTATGTGTATAAATATATGTATGTGTATGTGTGAGACACCTGAAGCCAAAGCAGTTCATGACTGTGACCCTCCAGGGTCACACTGTCCATTCTCTCCTCAGAGACCTTGCCCTGCTACCCTTGGGCACAGCCTCTCTGCTGAGGAAGTCGCTCAGCTAGGTTCCCTGGCTCTGTTCCCCTCTGCAGCTCAGGTCGGACAGCAGTGCAGGGCTCCCCCTCCGCTGAGCTGCTCCCTGACTCTCTGACTATCCCTGCCTCTCAAACTGTTTGTTAACTATCTCTGGGACTTGGTAGGGGTAGATTTCTGAAGGAGACCAGGCATGGGCAGATCTTCAGCCAGCTCTTCTAACTAGCTCTTCTAACTAAACCAATCTTTTCACATTTCATAAAGGAATGCAGAGTAGAGACATATCTTTATACTTAGTTTTGGAGGCAGTTAGGTGGCATGGTAGATAGTCAGAAAGACCTGAGTTCGAAACCAACTTCAAGTACTTACTAGCTGTGTGTTTTAGACAAGTCACTTAACCCTGTTTGCCTGTGTTTCCTCATCTGTAAAATGGGTTGGAGAAGGAAATGGCAAACCCTCCAGTGCCTTTGCCAAGAAAACCCCACATGGGGTCACAAAAAGTCAGACATGACTGAACCAACTAAACAACATAATTTAACAACCCATTACCTAGCACTTACTTCTTTGATTTCATTCTAGGTTGGTAGGGTAGGGTGGTCAAGGTCCAACTTCCCCTTACAAGCATCTATATGCATATGTGTTGCCTCCCTTGATAAAACAAGGCAGGGACTTCTTCACTTTCTAGGTGTATCTCAAAGTCTAGCACAGTGGCAGATACTAATTAATATCTATTTTACCTAAGAGAGTTTTTACAACAATAAATAAGTGAATGAAAAGGCATTCATTAAGCACTTGCTATGTTTCTGCCACTATACTAGACATTAGAAATATAAATAGAAAAATGAGACAGGCCCTGCCCTCAAGGAACTTACATTGTCTCAGAGGGAAACAGTAGATACTAGAGGGAGGTAGCCCAGGAAAGGAGATTTTTGTCTTGAGCATCACAGAGGGGAGTCACAAGTGCAGATTGTCATGCTTTTTCCAAAGTAAATGGTAGCTTTGGTTTGATGGGGTTGCTTGGAGGGACCATAGAGCATAAAACACACCATGACTGGAATCAAGAAGATGCATCTTCCTAAGTTCAAATCCAACTCAAACACTTAGTAGCTGTGTGGCCCTGGACAAGTCACTTAACCCTCTTTGTCTCAGTTGCCTCATCTATAAGATGAGCTGGAGAAGGAAATGGTGAACCATGCCAGGACCATCATTCAGTTATTCTCAGTCACGTGTGACTCTTCTGGTCACAAAGAGTCCAATACAACTAATAAACGAATGAATGATTGATTTGATAACTATTCCCACCATCAGAGGTGAAAAGGGAAAGGGAGAGATGGAAGAAGAAAGGACTGGAGGAGGTTTCATTCACTCTCCAGTCACCCAGTTCCAAGGCAGGCTGTTCAAAGCTGAATAGTGGGGAAGGGAAACATAGTCAAACAATCGGTAAAGTTTTGTAAATATAAGATATTTTAAGGTATTTTATAAACAAATCACTCATTATAGTTAACATCATTATCATAGCTGATCTCATTGGCCAGATGCTATACAGCTGAGAATATTGCCTATGACAAAGAGGACGGCCCACTTTGATATTTTATTTGGAAAGAATTTCAAACCTTACAAAACATCTGGCTCAGTGCCTCATACAGAACTCCACCCTAAAGAGCTGTGGAAATGGGTGGGATGCCTGTGGAAGAGAGTGAGGGGTGGGCTGAGAGGCAAAGCAGCCCAGTGGTTTGAACAAGTCACTCACGGTTTCATTCCTTTCTCAAAAATGTGACTTAGTACTTCATGTCCTAAGAAATTGGAGAAGGATAATGTTTGTAGAAGTGCCCTGGTCAAGATCGAGAAATCAAAAGATGAGGGAAAGGAGGGGGGATTTGTTCTGTGAAGTTTGGATCCGGTCAAAGGGCCACACTTGAGGACATAAAGAGCCACATGTGTCCTCAAGGCCACAGGATCCCCACACTTATCCTAGACAATAACAAGAACTAGCATTGAAATAGTATTTTAAGGTTTGCAGAAAGCTATACGAATATCATCTCATTGGATCTGGCTAACCTTTATGACCTTCCCCCAACTCTGAAACTTTACAATCCTATGAAATTCCAAAGAACTATGTTCCTAACTGAGAGGGCGCTCTTGTATTCCAAGAACTTTGCTTTCTCCAGAGTCATGGGAAAACTATTTAAAAAGTTCACAGCAGAATAAAAACGACAATAATATTAATCATGTCAAAAAAGAGTCCAGTAGGATGAAGGGAGTGGTCACTGGAGAAGTTAATTATGCAGTATTTTTAGTGATCCCAAGCTTCTCCTTGAAACAAAACATGGAGGGTTTTATGCATGGATACTGACATCTAAGGGGTTTCCAAAAATACCATGCTAGACCACACTTCCTCTCCCCATGCCAGCAGCTGCCCCTTAAGTGGGATAATCCTACTCTTGGGTCACCCTTGGTGACAGCAGTGTTGTCCTAGAGTGTATTTCCTTCCTCCCACTGACACAACCTTGGTGAGTTCCTCACACCTGCCCCTGCCTGGTTTGTGTTGATGCCTATCCCTAAGCATAAAAATTCCTACATATGTATTAATAGCATCTGACAAAAGAGGATTGACTTAGCAAAGTATGGTGCATAGATGTAATGGAACTTTGCTATACTACAAGAAACAAGGGACATTGTGAATACAAATAAACATGGGAAGATTTACATGAACTGATGTAGAGTGAAGTCAAAGAGAGCCAAGAAAGCATTACATACAATGACTACAATAAAGTAAATGGAAAGACCAAAAGTCATGAAATAACTGAAAATGAATATTGTGAAACTATAAGGAATAAGATTGGCCTCAAAGAAAAACTGAGAAGACTCCTCCCTATATTATATGTCCAGTCTGCAAAGGTGGAAGGTCCACAGGTGTGGGACAATGCATATATCATCAAATATTTTCAATGCATTGATCAGTTTTGCTGATTTTTCCACTTCTTTCTCTTCCTCTTTTCTTCTTTAAAAAAGATTATTTTATTAGAAGAGATGACTCTCTGAAAGAGTACAGAGGAAGGAATAGAGAGGAACATCTAGGTGATAAAAAAAAGATACAATAAAATCTTTTTAAATTTTTTTTTGTTTTAGCTCTAAGCTAGAAGGAGGGATAATTTTTTAGAAAGTCCAGATGCTATAATGAGATGATCTACAGCTATAGCTATAGCTATATACCAATATAGATCTATTGATATATACTATATTGATATATACCAATATTGGTATAGACATAAATATAGATGATATAGATGTAGATGTGAGAACATTGACATAGATATATAGATGTAGGTATAGAGATAGGTGTAGACATGAGTATAGACATAGATACAGTATAGATAGATATAGATAATAGATATAGACGGGGGATATACTCATATGATATCAAAAGGAAGCACATTAGCTAGACCCCAGCACCCTGCATAGGTCCTTGGTGGAGGGCTAATGAAAGAGAGGACACCAGCAAGATCCACAATGGCACATTATGATGCTCCCATGTCCATGAGTCTACAAATCCATCAAGGTTAGTCAAGTGAAGCATAAAAGAGAACTCTATATATATCCACAACCATCAGCCTGGGCCCATTATATTTCTGTTCAATTTAGCTGCTCTTAAAAATAAGACCATTAAGAACAAAGAGTCCAGCTTCCTGTCAGTAAGCATGGAACCTTCTACTGAACCAGAGTGAGTTACAGACCTCATGCCTGGTGCCAAAATCAATGAAGATATGTTTGGATTAAGTCAAGACTCTTTATTTGGTGCCAAGCCAATCCAATGCCTCATGCATATGATGCGTCTGACTTGTGGGACACCCTTGCCCGTATTATGACCTCTGCAGTCAGCACAGCCAAAGTCATGGAGGGGAACCATGCAACTCCTTGGTGAACTGCAGTCCCTCATTCTGGTGATGGGAAATGGCTGTCTGAATTTGCAGAAAGTCTACATCAAAGATTAAAGGGAAACTCAACTTGATTACTTTCAAGTACATAGAGCAACTCCCACTAAATTATTTTAAAATACTCCTAGCAGAGATCCTTTGGGAGAGAATTTAATGAATGTATATTGGTGTGACCTGCAGAAGTTACCTAGCCACTCTATTTCCTAATGTGCAAAATGGGTACAGAATCTGTAGTTTCTATTTCACAAGGTTGTAAGTCAATCAGCAAGCATGTATTACATGCCTGTGTGCTAGATACTGTGCTGAGTGCAGAAGATGCAAAGTAAAACAAAGACTGCTCTCAAGGAGATGACATGCAAATAACCATGGACTAGTAAGATATATACAGAATAAATTGGAAATAATCAAACAGCGAAGGTCCTAGGATTATGAGGGGGCTGGGAAAGACTTCTTATAGAAGAAGAGATCTTAGCTGGGACTTGGAGGAAGCCAGGAATGCAGATGAGGAGGGGGCGAGGTAACCAGCCTCACTCTGAAGAAGTCAGTGCAGGGCATTGCTACACATACATTTTTCTTGCTCCTATGTGCCTATTATGTGCCAGACACTGTGTTACTATTACAATTTCATAAATGGTCTCATTTTAATATGCACTGTGCTGATTTTACTTTTATAAATATTTCATTTGATCCCTAACAAATAATTTTGGGAAATCAGAGGTGAGCTTTTTCATTACTTTCTAGATACTTAGCTGGCATAGAGGGTAAAGATTTGGAGTCAGGAAGAGCTAAGTTCAGATCCTCCCTCAGTTACTAACTAGTTATGTGACTTTAGGTTAGTCATTAAATTTCTCTCACCTCCATATCCACTTCTATAAAATGAGAATACTAGTATCACCTATGATACAAAAAATACTTGCTAAGCACCTGCTGTATGCAGCCAGACACTAGACTAAACACTGGGGATACCAATAATAAAAAGGTAGTCCCTGCCCACATGGAGCCTACAGTCTAATGAAGGAAGGCAACACACAAAAGAAGGCTCAAAGGAGGGGAGAACAAGGACAGGGAGAGTCAACACCAAGAAAAGCAGCTGGAGGTAAATGAAGAGGCAGCTGGGATTTTCATCCCTCTTTAAAGGGAGGCTGTGAGAGGAGTGTTTTGCTGTCATACAGCCCTCCAGAGAGATGAAAGTGATTGAGGATGCTGATAAATAGTAAAGTTGAAGGAAACTCTATGACAATGAGTTTCCTGATGATGAACTGGAGGTAGGGGAAAAGAGGGAGAGAAATAGAGGAGAGGGAAGAGAACATCATGATGGTGATGATGATGAAGATGAGGATGGTGATGGTGGTGGTGGTGGTGGTGATCACACTATTGGTGAAGTTAAAACCAAGTAAAGTAGATGGAGAAAAATGAAGCACTCCCTCATTTGTGGATCAAATGAAATATACACAGAGCACTTTGCTAACCTCAAAGTGATATATGATTACCATACACATACATATATATGATATGATATGTGCCATATATGATATGATATGTGTCATATATGAATGCCAGCTCTAGTTGTTGTTGCTATTTCTGTATAGGAAAACCTAAAGAGTTAGCAAACTGAAATGGAATCTGAGATCTCCTCCACGTGGCCTTTTACTTCCACAGGCACAGATCCCAAACGCTCCATGCCTTCTCATCCTATGCAAACCTCCAACTTGTCCTTTAATCAAGCATCCACCAAGGAGCCATCCAACATGCCGGAAGCCTTCCTCGGGGCCTTTAAATATCTCCATGTAGCATCTGAGCTGTTCATGTATTGTTTGTCATTCTTCCTGCATGACCAGCCCACCTCCTTTTCAGACCGTACATGTCCTTAATTATCTCTTCTACGTCACTTGTTAGATGCAAGTCATCACTGGTGAAAGGCCGTAGCCTATTTATACACATTAGTAATCATGGCAGCCTGTTGTTATTAATAGCTGACATTTATGTAGCGCTCTCACTGTCATTATCTTGGGATCATAGGATTACATAGAATTAAAGTTGAAAGCAGCCTTGGAGAATATCAACTCCAAACCCCTCATTTTACAGCTGAGGAAACTGAGGATTAAACACTGTGTGGGAGAGGCTCTAGAATCTCCATTTTACAGATGAGGAAAGAGAAACTTAGAGAGACTATGTGATTTATGTGAGTTCAAACAGAAGGTAAATAGCAGTAATTGAAACCAAGTCCTGTGAGTTCCAATCTAGGGCCTTATCTGCTACACCTTGCTAAGACAGGTAGGACAAGTACTCCTACACTTATTTTACTAGGAGATAGTGCTGCAGAGGGGACGAAGCCCTGCATCTAGAATCAGGAAGTTAACAGTTCAACTACTACTGTTGATATTTACTAGATGTATGACAGTGGGCAAGTCACCTCATCTCTCAGGGCCTGAGTTTCCCCATTCACAAAATGGGGCCAATAATCTCTAACCTCACTAGCTGTTGTGACATTTGCATGAGATAGGATATGTAAAGTGCCATGTAAATGTTTATTATTATTGGACAGATGATAAAATCTGAACTCCAAGATCATGGCATAGTAGGAGGAGCCTTGAATTTGGAGTCCGATCAAAAGGTCTGCTCCTTAGGAGCTCTGTGACCTTGGGCAAACCCCTTCCCCAATCTGGGCCTCAGTGTTTTCCTCTGTAAAATGAGGAGGTCATACTAGATTACCTCAGACATCTCTGTAAGTTCTCAACTCATGATCCTGTATCTCTATAATAAGATGACGTGACTTTTTCAAACCAGAACCTCCCTCCCCTACTTTCTCCCTGACTCTCTGTCTCATGCTCTGTCTCTATGTCTCTTTCTGTCTCTGTTTATCTGTCTTTCTGTCTCTTTCTCCTCCTTTCCTCTATTTCTCTCTTTCTCTCTCCATCTTTCTGTTATTACCTCTCTGTTTCTCTGTCTCTCTGCTTCTTTCTCTCCTCTCTCTCTACCTCTGTCTCTTTGTGTATCTCTCTCTGTCTCTCTGTCTTTGTGTGTGTGTGTCTGTCTCTGTCTCTCTCTCTCAAACACACACACACACACATACACACACATACACACACACATACACACACATACACACACACACACACACATACACACACACAAACACACACACACATACACACACAAACACACATACCCACACATACACATACACACACACACATACACACGCACAAACACACACACACATACACACACACAAACACACACACACACACACAAACACACACACACACAATTTAATTATTATCTCTATGCAGATGACTCCCAACTGCCCATTGGACATTTTGAACTAGACGTCCTATAGGCATCTTAAACTCTCCCTGTCCAAAACAGAATTCACCTGCTTTCCCTAAAAAACATGCCCCTCTTCTGAATATTCTTCTACTTATCCTTTGTCACCCACATTCACAGTACAGGGCACACCTGGAGCTGAAACATCACCTCTGGGGTCAGAGGACCCCAGTTCAGACCCCACCTCTAATACTTTCTGCTTTGGTGGCTTTGGGGGAATCAATTTCCTTGAGCTTCCATTTTCTCATTTGTAAAATAAGAAGAGTGAGCTAGCTGGCCACTAAGGTCCTTTCCAGCTCCAGATCTGAGAAACAGATGGAGACGGAAAGACAGAGACATAAAGAGACAGGGGCAGACAGAAATAGAGAGAAAGGGAGGGAAGAGGAAGAGAGAGAAAGGAGAGAGAGAGAGAGAGAGAGAGAGAGAGAGAGAGAGAGAGAGTCATTTTCCCTAACCTTATAAATCCATTCAGCTGCCAAAATCTGTTAATTCTATCTCCAAAATATCTCTCTGATTCATCTCACTTCACTTCACTCCATTTACAAGGGCCACCTTAGTCTGCTCCTGATCACCTCTCACCTGACAGTCTCCTCCTAACTGATCTCCCCACGTCAGGTTTCTCCCTTCTCTAACGCCTCCTCTATGAGGTTGTCCCAGTGACATTCCTAAAGCACAGATCTGACCGTGTAACTCTCCTCCTCAATAAACTCTAATAGCTCCCTATTACCTCTAGGATCAGAAACAAATGTCTTGATTTAAAGTGCTTCACAACCCAGTTCCAAGCTGTCTTTCCAGCCCTACTGAATGGTATTTACTTTGTGCATTCTTCAATCCAGTCAAACCAGCTGTTTCTCACAGATAAGACCTCTCCCCCATCTTGTATCTTTGCACAGGCTGTCACTCACAACCCAAATGTACTCCCTCTAGTTTCCTTCACTCCACTCAAATGCCACCTTTCACATGAGGCCTAAGTCCCCTTAGCTGCTAATGTAACACACACACACACACACACACACACACACACACACACACATTACCTTGTATATGTTTTGTATAGACTAATGTAAGTATATCTTGTTTCCTAGAGAATGTAAGAGCCTTCAAGGCAGGACAACTTCATTTTTGTCTTTGTATCCTTAGAATTTAGTGCAGTGCCTGGAATATAGCATGTGCTCAATGTTCATTTATCAACTGGTTCACCTCTAACCCAGGTCTCCTGACTTTAAGTTCAAAGCTTTTTACCCTATTTTACTCAGGGGGACCTTTACAAGAAAGCACAGATCCTCTCCTTTGACTGAACACAGCCTGGGCTGTGGCCCAGCACATTTTCCCTAGAGTGGACAGGCAATGTCTTTGTTGCCCCTCTCCCAACAGCAGCAGCTGCTCTAGCCTGGCAGATGCCAGCTGCTCATCTTCCTCTCCAATCATGTAATTCCTCAGAACCCTTCAATAGGGGTATGTCTCTGATAAGCTGATACAGTTAATATCATTTTCTATAAATAATAAATAAACACTAAAATAATAACAAGAAAAATTCAGTATCTTCTCCCTACGTCCACAAGAACATCTAAGGGGATTCTCTGACCAATCCTCCCTCCTTTCTGTTTACAGGACACAGCAAACAGCTACCAATTAACATGATTATGTGGTTTTTGAAAAGAAGAAAGACAGGTCCAAGCAGGAGAAATCAATGTGTGCTAGCAAAGGTTCGTGGTAAAAAGGACCTTTTATCTCCCCGTTTCTGACTAAGGAAGCTATCTGCTTATTATTGTACAAGCCCCGTGGCAAAGGGCCATTTTCTCTGAGAACCAAGCAGAAAGAGCCTCAGAAAATAAATACTTTCTAGACTGCTTCAAATGAGAGACTTAAAATTTCAATACATACAAATGCATATATGTACATACATATACATATGTGTTTATAATTCACATATATAATGTATGTATGTGTGTGTGTTTATTTCCTTTGACTCTCTTAAACTTGGGGGAATCTCTTTTATATACATGGTACTGTTAAAGGGCAACATACTGGAAATCAAAATCCCTGGTTCAAATCCCACCTCTGCTACTAATTGACTGTGTCATCATGGGTAAGTCCCAATTCCTCCAACTACATTGCTGAGACTCTTTCCAGTTCTGACATTTTATAATCTTAGGCAAGGGTGAAAACTAAGTAAATGTTGGTGCATTTATGTCCAGAAAAATTAAGGTATGTGATGCAAAAGATACGTCCAGATATGCCACAAGGTTAGGAGGCAGTGGAATATAGTGGAAAGGGTGTGGACCAAGGGACTAAGTTTTGGCTCAGTCACTGATTAATTATATTACCTTCAGTCAGGCCTTTTATTGCGCTGGGCCTGGAAATAGCCATATTTATACTACTTCCCTCATAGGATTGTTGCTCTTTGCAAAGCTAAAGGCACCAGGTAAACATGGAGGATGGGTATGATGATAGAGTCTCCTAGGAACCTCTTCACATGTGAGACCCCCTCCCCAAACTCTACCTCATGTTCAAGGTATGTTGTAAATGTTGATCAGCATCTACTCAAAACCAAAGTATGTGAACCTTATTGATACATTTCTTTCAGCAGTCAAGAAGAGGAAACATTAGGGAGGCAGGGCAAAGGTGGTGGAGTAGGAGGACGGACCTGCTGTAGCTCTCCCCACCATAACTCATAAAATACTTGTAAGAAATGATGCTAAACAAATTCTAGAGCAGCAGAAGTCACAAAATAACAGAATGAAGCAGATTCCCAGCCTAAGAAGACTGCCAGGAAAGGTCTATTGCATGAAGCTTAAAGCGGAGCCCAGCCCAGTGTGGACCTCATGGCACTGATGGGATTGGAGTAGGCTTCAGGGCAAGGAATCACAGGCAGCTGCTGCAGTTTCATCCACTTTTAGAGCCCTCTGCCTAAAGACCCTGGGGGAAAATTGAGCAGCTGATCTGGGTGTCAGTTCTGAGGGGTGGACGTGGGATGAGGAAGAGCACTGAAGTAGTGAAGCTGGTGGCGGCTGTGGAGAGGGAATCCTACTCGTAGTTCCAGGGCAGAAAAGAGTGACTGTGGTTGCTCACAGACCACAACGCAGGCCAGGAGAGAAGTAAACTCCTTTCCCTTGATTGTGCCACCTTGGAGGAACTGAGAATGTACAGGTTCCTAGAGATATCTCAGAGAACAGCTGCACAAAACCTCTGAAGCCTACACTACTATACCCTCCACGTGACAAAGGACTCAAAAATCAAGTAACTTGCTGGAAACATGCCCAAAAAGGGGGGAAAAATAAGACTATAGAAGATTACTTTCTTGGTGACAAGGTATTTTCTTCCATCCTTTTGGATGAGGAAGAACAAAGCATACCATCAGAGGAAGACAGCAAGGTCAAAGCTTCTGCATCCAAAGCCTCCAAAAAAAGTATGCAATGGCCTCAGACAATGGAAGAGTTCAAAAAGGATTTTGAAAATCAAATAAAAGAGGTGGAGGAAAATTGGGGAGAGAAATGAGAATGATACAAGCAAATCATGAAAAGCGAGTCAACAACTTACTAAAGGAGACCCAAAAATTGCTGAAGAAAACAACACCTTTAAAAATAGACTAACCCAAATGGCAAAAGAGGTCCAAAAAGCCAATGAGGAGAAGAAAGCTTTAAAAAGCAGAATTGACCAAATGGAAAAGGAGGTTCAAAAGTTCACTGAAGAAAATAGTTCTTTAAAAATTAGAAAGGAATAGATGGAAGCTAATGACTTTATGAGAAACCAACAAATTATAAAACAAAACCAAAAGAATGAAAAACTAGAAGACAATTCTGTATCCAATATCTCATTGGAAAAACAACTGACCTGGAAAATAGATCCAGGTGAGACCATTTAAAAATTATTGGTCTACCTGAAAGCCATGATCAAAAAAAAGAGCCTAGAAATCATCTTTTAAGAAATTATCAAGGAAAATTGCCCTGATGTTCTAGAACCAGAGGGTAAAATAGAAATGGAAAGAATTCATTGATCACCTCCTGAAAGAGATCCCAAAAGGAAAACTCCTAGGAATACTATAGCCAAATTCCAGAGTTCCCAGGTCAAGGAGAAAATATTAAAAGCAATCAGAAAAAAACAATTCAAGTATTGTGAAAATACAATCAGGATAACATAAAATTTAGCAGCTTCTACACTAAGGGATCAAAGGGCTTGGAATATGATATTCTAGAGGTCAAAGGAGATAAAATTGAAACCAAGAATTACCTATCCAGCAAAAATGAGTATAGTACTTCAGGAGAAAAAATGGAATTTCAATGAAATAGAGGACTTCCAAGCATTCTTGTTGAAAAGACCAAAACTGAATAGAAAATTTGACTTTCAAACTTAAGAATCAAGAGAAACATGAAAAGGTAAACAGGAAAGAGAAGCCTTAAGGAACTTATTAAAGTTGAACTGTTTACATTCCTATATGGAAAGATGTTAATGTAGCTCATGAGACCTTTTTCAGTATTAGGGTAATTAGAGGGAATACATACATACATACATACATACACACACATATATACATTTATACATATATACATATATGTAGGTATGTATGGGTATGTATATGTACATGGGTGTATATACATACACACACACATACACATAGAGGGCACAGGGTGAATTGAATATAAAGAGAGAATAACTAAAAAATAAAATTTAGAGCTGAGAGGAATGTACTAGGAGTAAGAAAAAGGGAGAGATAGAATGTAGCAAATCATCTCACATAAAGGAGGCAAAGAAAGAGCTTTTACAATGGAGGGGAAGAGGGTGGAGATGAAAGGAAGTAAGTGAGCTGGACTCTCCTGGGATTGACTTAAGGAGGGAATAGCACACACACAATTGGATATGGAAATCTATTTTACCCTGCAGGAAGGCAAGGGGGAAGGGGACAGGAGAGGAAAGATAATAGAAGGGATAACAAACTGGGGAGAGGGATGGGAGGACAGGTCAAGGGAGAGAATGGAATAAGTGGAAGAGATCAGAGGGAAATGTGGTTTGTCTTTTGCTATATAACTATTATGGAAGTGTTTTCCAATGTTATACATGTATGAATTATATTGAAGTGCTTGTTTTCTCAATGAGGGTGGGTGGGGAGAGAGGAAGAGAGAGAATATGGAACTTAAAGCTTTAATAATGAATGTTTAAAACTGTTTTAGCATGCAACTGGAAAATAAGATATACAAGCAATAGGGTATAGAAATATATCTTGCCCTATAGGAAAATAGAGGGGAGGGGGATGGAAGAAGTGGGGGAGGTAATGGAAGGGAGGAAGGGGTGGATAGGGAGCTTGCTGTCCTGGGGTGGGAGGTGGGAAGAGATGGGGAGAAAATTTTGAATTCAAATTCTTGTGGAAGTGAATGTTGAGAACTGAAGAATAAATTAATTTTATTTTTTTTTAAAAAAAGAGGAATCAGTTAAAAATAAAAGCTTTTTAACTAAACAACATAAAAAAATAAACAACAAAAAATATTTTCCCCATATGTTCCTATGGATATATTCTGCTTTAGGTTATAATATCATTACCAGGGAAGTGGGAAACTTTAAAAGAAAATATATAACTATCAAAAATATTCAAGTAACTGTTAGTGGAACTGTGAACTGATCCAATGCCTCCGGAGAGAAATTTAGAACTATGCCCAAAGGACTACAAAACTGAGCATACCCTTTGACTCAGAAATACTACTAACAGAACTGAATCCTAAAGAGATCAAAGAAAACTACCCACATGTACAAAAATATTCATAACAGCTCTTTATGTGGTGGCAAAAAAACTAGAACTTGAGAGGATGCCCATCAACTGATAAAATGGTCTAACAAGTTGTGGTACATGATTATGATAGATATGAGAATTCAGCTTTCTTTTATTAAGCCAGACATTAAATAGATTTGCAAAAATATATAAAACAATGCACCTCCTTTCATTATTTTATTTTGTTTTGGAAAATGTAGTTATTTTTCATTTAAATGTGATTTATGTTAGCATACTATGAGTTTATTTTAAATGAATAGAAGCTTTACAATTTTTTCACTTTTACTTTCTAGTAGGATAAATATCATAAATATCACCTACATAAACAAAAGCTCTTTGATATCCTCAATAATTTTTAAAGAGTGTAAAGGGGTCCTGAGACCAAAAAGTTTGAGAACTTGTACCCTGTATTAATGAAATCATAGGTCCCTTGACAGCTCATTAACACACTGTGATTAGATTATAGGCTTTCTATGAGGGCTCAACTGGAGACTGGGACTGAAGAAGAAAATTTTCATCCCTCATCCTTTGTGTATTTCTTATTCTTTGTCTTCTCTCCCACTAGGCAGTGGAAATCCAGAGGAAATTTTGGGTCTCACATGCAAACACCTTAGTGTTATGGAAAACATGGCACAGTAGAAGGACCTACAGTAAGAAAATCTGTCTTTATGCCCTAGCTCTGCTACTAACTACTAATTAACTACTAAACTACTATCAACCTTAGAAAAAAACCATCAATCTTGCTCTTCTATAAAATGAACAAGTTGCACTGGATCAGTGGTTTCTATTTTTTCTGGTTATTCAGTCGTTTCAATCAGGTTGGACTCTTTCTGACCCCATTTGGGGTTTTCTTGGCAAAGATGGTAGAGTGGTTGGCCATTTCTTTCTCCGGTTTATTTTGCAGTAAAGGAAACTGAAGCAAACAGGATTAAGTGACTTGCCCAGGGTCACACAGTTTATAAGTGTCTGAGGCGTGATTTGAACTCAGGAAGCTGAATCTCCCTGATTCCAGGCTTGCCACTCTATCCACTGCACCATCTAGCTGCACCTTGGTTCTCATTTAGCAATTTATAAACTCTTTGTGGATTCAGGACAAAGATCCAAGGGGTTCATGCTAAAAAAATTTTATTACCTTAAGCAATAAACAATTGCCTAATTATATCAAAAATGAGTTTTTCTTCTGTGACAACAAACACGTGCATGTTTGAAGCATCATAGGTTTGCTTCTACAGCAATTTGAAAGCCATCGTGAGCACACACAGAACAAGCTTCGTGTCCATGTAACAATCAATTCTTTCCAGGTCTGACTTTCTGAGTGGAACATATTCTTGGGCTTTCTCAACAAATGGTCAAACTGTTTCCAAATCACCATAAGGGTCTGACGTTAAATTGATTCCCCAAAAATGGGTAGCACAAACACATACCCTCATTTGGGTTCTGCACACTGGGCTAGAGGAGCTCTCTTTCTCCCCTCTGTTAGTCTGTAATCATGCCTCATAAATGTTCATGTAGCACAAATCCTGGCCCATTTAAAATCCATGATCCCTGAGAATCTTCATGAAAAGTCATCTTCAAAACGTCATGGATCATCACAAACATGCTGCAGGAAAGAATTTTGTTACCTCTCATTGAAGCATTAAAGTTGTTTTTTTTTCACATTTAAATTTATCCTCTACTTATATTCCTTTTCTTCTGTTTGGCAGATTTGAAAATGAACTGACTGGCCATGTTGGTTAATCCATAAGTAGAGTTTCTTTGTGCCAGTGGTAGAAGAGAAGAAAGTCACATCTGAAGAGATTCTTTACTTACAAAGGTTATTTTACATATAAACTTCTCTTTTAAAAAAAATGAAGCAATATATGCTATTGAAATATAAGTCCATTTATCATTTAATAAAATCAAGGTTTTCATTAGCCAGTAGAAATATCAATATTTTAAATCATTAACTATCTATTCATTTTTGTCAAGTGTTTAGGTGACTAAAATAAATGAAAATGGATATCTATCTCTCAACAAAAGAGATTATAGAATTCTCCTATCATTTTTCACCATATAGCATTTTTACTTTATTCTCATTTTAAATCAAAATACAGAAATAAACTCAATGCAGAACTAGACTTGAAAATGTTTGTCTAATGTTGAAGCAAATATTGCAAACGTTTGTCCAAATAAAATATATTCCAAGTTGTAACTTTTTTCATTAAAATATTTATATTCCACAAAATTTATTTTAAAAATTGATATGATATAATATAACGACCATATAAAGTCTGGATTTCTTTTTTAACTCTTATAGAATATCTCACATAAGAAACTTGTGATTATTTTATAATTAGAGGGGAAGGAAAAGGGAAGGGAACAAATATTTATTTATTAAGCACCTACTATGTGCTGGGCACTAGGCTAAGTGTTTTAAAATATTATCTCATACTTTTTATTTACAATTATCATAATTTATATATATGATTGTACATAAAAATTCCTTGTAGAATACATTTTCATATTTATAAACATATTTGTGTTTAATTTATTATTTATATGATACATAATTATATATTTTATATTTGTAAATATGTTACATAAATTCTAATTTGGAGCTTTGTGGGGACAAAAGTTACAATAATTATTAAAAGCACTTAATGAATAAAATTAAAAGAGTATTGTGAGTAGTATATTCAGTTACTTTGTGTTCATTTTCAAAAAATGTTTCCATAAAACATGTTTGGTTGTTGTTGAAAGGTGTTCACGGAACAAAAAGCATTGGGAACCACTGAGCTACATGATACCTTCTAGCTCTGAATCCTAGGATGCTATAGGCTAATGCCAGTGGCTGAAAGAGAATTAGGAAAGCTGATGTAAACCTCAGCTGGCAGAGTCCCACGTGAAATGCAAAAATAGCCAATGGCTACTGAACTTCATAATATAGTCACCCACCTTTTCCCCTGATATTTTTGCTCTAAAATGGAGAAGGAAACAAAGGGGAATTTGAGAGTATCACTCTCCAGGTTCTCGCTCCTGTATATATCCATTGTCATTAATTGTTTTGCTTTGCATTCTGTTCACCAATGGAAAAAGGATTCACTCAGAGTTATTCACCAGTCAACAGCAAAAGTCATTAGAATATGCTATGCTAACAGGGCCCTCTCTTCATTTACCAACTCTAGTTCCACCAGAAAGCACCAAAAAGGGACAAAGATAAGGGAATCTTTGAGCTGCATGTGTATTTAACAGAGCAAGGGTAGGATCAGGAGATGATTGGCAAGGGATTGGAAAATGATATTTACACTTGGGATTTCCTTTCCTTAGGAGTTTCAGATTTAAGTCCAGGGAATTAAACGTAAAGCTATATCCACAGCTCACTGCTACAGTCTCTCTCCCATGGAATTGCAATGAGGATCCAAAAGCTCTTTAATACCAGACCAAAACAGAAAAGAGAGCGACAGAGATAAGAAAATAGCTGAATGAAAGTTATTCAGTGATAGGACTAACTGCTGACTGGTTCTTTCTCCAGTTCCCTTACCCAAATGTGCCAGAGGTGTTTCTTGTTACCTCTTGACACTGTGAGGAATACAGAATGATAGTTGTAAATCAATCAACATGCATAAATTAAGAACCCACTATTTGCCAGGCATAACTTTCCATAGATTATCCTTCATTCTCACCATATGGTAGCTCAATAACACTGTGTTACAAGAAACAATAAAGGGACACATGGAAAGACTTACATAAACTGATAAAAAAGTGAAATACGTAGGGCCAAGAAAACGTACACACACAATGACACAAGAAAGCTGAGTAGCAGTCACAAAACAATTTCTTTAAAAAGAATGTCATAAATCACAAAGAACAAGCATGACCCAAAAGGAGAGATGCAAGGACTCCACTCCCACACCCTTGTAGAGGTGGGAGGTCCATGGGTGTGGAATGTTGCATATATTTTCAGAGTTTCTTTGTTTTTTTAATACCTTGATCACTCTTGCTCATTTTTTTTTCTTCTTGCTTATCTTTTTCTATCTTTTCTTCTTAAAACTTCTTTTTTTTTTTATAGGAAATGCAAGCCCCTTTAATTCAGGGACTGATTTGGTTTGGTTTTTTTTTCACCATAAATTAAATTGTGAGCTCCTTGAGGAGCCCATCTTTTGTCTCCTTTTGTATCCCTAAGTACTTGCATAGTGTCTGGAACATTGTAGTCACTTAATAAATGCTATTGCTGCTACTGCTGCTGCTGTTGAGGATGATGATGAGGATGATGATGAAGAAGAAACCTCATGATAGGATAGAGGAGGACTCAATCTGTATGATTTAGCATTCAAAATTAATTTCTTCTTTTCCTTTTGCTAACCATCATTTGAACTTCAGGCTTCCATGATTTAGCAGTCACTACCAATATTGCTGCTACGTCCAGAGGTTTGAGTATCTGATAAAAGAGACAGCTAGAGACCAATACTGATGTAGGGAACTTAATACTGGAGAAGGTGTGGAGATGGATCCTGAGAAAGAAAGATCCTGGGTCACAAAGGCTGCCAGCTATGGGGAATCCTGTTGAGCTAGTGATTTTGTAGAGAGAGAGCAAGTACCATCACCATCCTCCCTACTTTCATTATAATCTTGGAAAAGTGACGGTGAATCAGTTCTTCTCAACTTTTTCATTGTCTTGGATCCTGAGACAAGATGCTGACATACCCTCCTTCTGTTGTCTCTTTCCATAAACTGATGGGATATGCGTTTCAAGAATCCTCCTGCTATAACTGAAGATATGAGGGGACAGGCAGGAGGAGGTCCAGGAGATGGTTGGAGATTAATGTCATCATATAGGAGTTCTTGATCCTTTTCCATTCACTTCACATAATACACAATAAATAATGCAAGCACAGTATGTTATTTCCTTGAATTCATGAATGTCCAGATAACATGGGGATTCATGAGCTGTGTATAAATCACATATTTTACATTGTAATAATTTAGAAGTAGTCTATATCATCCTGTAGATTAATTCCAGACCCAGCTATCAGGAATGGAATCGAATTGCTTAGCATCACAGCTGAAGGTAAAGACATGGCCGTGGGTGGGGCATCTAAGTGTTTGCAAGTTGAGTACCCCCTGGTGGCCAGTGGGAATGTTGCAGCCTTATAGCAAAGCTAGCCCACACATTAAGCCGTAAAGAAACTAGCAAAAACCACTGGGCTGGTGACTTGAGTAGATGATTAACTGGTACATAACTCAGAAATTGCACCACCTTGCTAGGCAATAAATAGAGTGACTCACTGCCTTCCTGCAGGCTGAAGGAAGAAAGTTCTCCAGAGAAATGAGTAGATCTGGAATATTCAAGTATCAAATATTAAAAATTTTAATAAAATAACCCAGGCCCATTTGGAACTATGTCCAAAAGGATATAAAATTGTGCATACTCTTTGATCCAGAAATATCACTACTATGGCTGCATCCCAAAAAGATCATTAAAAAATGGAAAAAAATCCACATGTACAAAAATATTTATAGCAACTTTTTTTGTGATGTCAAAGAATTGGAAATTGAGGAGATGCCCATCCATTGGTGAATGGCTGAACAAGCTGTGGTATATGAATGTCATGGAATACTATTGTACTATAGGAAATAATGAGCAAGAAGACTTCAGAAAAACCTGGAAAGACTTAAATGAACTGATTCTAGGTGAAGTAAGCAGAACCAGGAGAACACTGTACACAGTAACAACATTGTGTGAAGCTTAACTACAATAGACTTAGCTCCTCTCAGCAATACAATGATATAAGACAATTCCAAAAACCACATGATAGAAAATGTTATCCACATCCAGAGACAGAACTATGAAGTCTTGCCAAAGAAGAAGACCATGCCATCAGAGAAATGATGCCATGACTTGCACTTGACTTTGTTTTGAGTGAGGGAGGACTGTGACGGTCACCAGCCTCACTTCTCCTCCGGAGTCATCTGGATCCAGTGACCAGAAATTCATCAGGATGACTGGAGATGACCCAGGATGAGGCAATTGAGGTTAAGTGACTTGCCCAAGGTCACACAGCTAGTGAGGGTCAAATATCTGAACTGAGATTTGAACTCAGGTCCTCTTAACTCCTGCACTGGTGCTCTATCCACTGCACCACCTACCTGCCCCAGCACTATGGAGTCTAAATGCAGATTGAAGCATACTATTATCACTTTTTTTATTTTGTTTTTTTCTTTCTCTTGGTTTTTCCCTTTTGTTCTGATTCTTCTTTCACAACATGACTAATGTGGAAATATGTTTAGTATGATTGTACATTTATAACCTATTGCGTGCCATCTTGGATAGGGGTCTGGGGAGGGAGAGAGGGAGAAAAAAATTCAGAACTCAAAATCTTATAAAAGTGAATGTTGAAAATTTTTAAAATAAATAGTTTTTAAAATAAAAATAAAACAACCCACGCTCTGCTCCTATGTCTACCCTTTGCCTCCAGAAAAGATTAGCACCTTATTTAAAATGGCAAAATACTTCCCTTCTTTAGCTCAGCAGATCACTGGGTGTGGAAATAGCAGAAAAGGATGAAAATGATAATCACATTTAATACCTCTACTCCACACCACATTCCTTTAAAAGGTATCTGATGATACGGCCTAAAAACAACAAACACCATCTTCAACTAAGGCTGTTGTGATTCAAAGCTAGTTTGAATCTAGCCAACAGAGAAATGTTGAGTCTCATAAAAAAATAAAGGACTATTACAGGATTCAATTCAAGGGTCATTTATTAGATGACTTCTATGGACAAGGCATTATGGTGCACCCTAAGGAATCAGAAACAAAAAGAAAATAGATCCTGCCACCTAAAACAACTCCAAAAGACTCATGATGGAAAATGTCATTCACATCCAAAGAAAGAAATATGAAGTCTAAATGCAGATCAAAGCATACTATTTTCTCTCTTTTTTTGTTTCAGCTTGTTTTGGTTTTCTCTTTCTCACGGTTCCTCCCATTCATTCTAACTTTTCTAATTCTCATCCAACATGAGTAATGTGAAAATACATTTAATAAGAATGTATATGTAGAGCGTATATCAGATTGCACACCCTCTTGGGGAGGGGAGGAGGAATGGAAGTGGAGAAAATTTAAAATTTATGGAAGGGAATGTTGAAAACTAAAAATCAATTAATTTTTAAAAAAGAAAATAGATCCTACCCTCAAGGAGTTTCCATTCTGTTAAGGAGAAACAATATGTATATGGATAAATAAGTATAAAATATATACTATGGAATTTTGGGTGGGCAAGAAAAATCACCAGTACTTGGGGGAATTAGAAAAGGCCTCATGTAAGAAGGAATTAGAGTTTGACTTGAGTCTCAAAAAAGAGCTAAAAATTCCAAGTAGTAGAGGTGAAGAGGGAGATCAGCTTGTGCAAAAAAAAACACAATCAAGTGATAGAATGCATTGGACCCCTCCCCCCTCAAAAAAATCAAAACCTTTTTAAGTTGGGATTTGTGAAATCATTTAGTCCCATCCTCTCATGCCTGAACCAGAATCACTTCCACACAAGGAGTTAGCCCATCTTCACCCATAGACTTCTAGAGACATGAAGATGACCATCTCCCATAGTAGCCTGTCCCATCTTGGGGCAGTTCTACTTGTTAGAAAATGTTCCTTATTTTGAACCTAAATCTGCCTATATAACTTCCACCCCTTGCTCCTACTTCTAACCTCTGTGGAGCAAGACATTAAAAGAAAAACAAGTCAAGGCATCCTTCTAAGCGACAATTCTCCATTACTTGGAGATGATTATAATGTCCATCTTCTGCCTCTGGCTCTTCTCTTTTCCAGGTAGAACACTCCCAGTTTCTTCATCCAATCCTTGTAATGAATGGTCTCTATTCCCTTAGGCATCCAACATCCTCCTCAGATCCAGTCCACTTACTGAAATATGGCACCCAGATCTGAGCATACTTCTCCAGACTAGGAGAACACTGAATGCACATCCTGTATTCTAATCACCATTAAGGCAGCCTCTGATCATTGTAGCCTTCTGGTTCCTAGGTCACACTGTAGGCTCAAACTTGTAGTCTACTGACACATCCAACTCATTTATTTAGAGAACATTGTCTCTCATGAGCTGCTGATAACACGAGATGGGCTTTTCTCCTTATCCCATCAGTACTTCTAGTACTTTCCAGCTTGGAAAATGCCTAATGCCCTAATGGCCCCATTTTGTACACAAAAGATTCTTATGGGTTATCGACAGGAACCTGTCATAGTTGAGACCCATTCACTGAGCATATACAGACAATTGATGGTAAAGGAAGAAAAGCAAAACATTCTTTAAAATAATGGGTTTACCCTGGCAAATGGAAACATCAACAACAAAAAGTCTTGGGAACAGATGCTCAGTGCCCAACATAAACATTATGTCCAAGGGCAGACATACTTTTTTCCTGTTAAGGACAAATTGAGTTAACTGCAACAAGTTTTACAACAAACAAAATAAAAAATAGCAGAAAGCCTGAGAGATAACAAGCAGCCTTGTCCCCAAGCACTCTCCATTAAAATCTTACTGTCTACCATTCCCAAAGGAGGCCATTAGACAGGCTTATGTACAATTCAAGCATGCTGTTCTGACAAAAATCAGCATTATCCACAGTGTAGAACTTAGAAGGAATATTGCTTTACTATGTGTATCCCAAAAGAGCAATGCACTTTAGAGGTTATTTTGAAAATGGATAAGAAATAAGACAGTAGCTTGGGTTTTTTTCTTACTGTCATCATTTAGGGGTTTTGTTTTATTTTTTAAGAACAAGATATTAAAGGGAAGGGAATGGTCTTTTTGTTAGAACACTAACCTTGGAATCAAAAGAGCTGAGTTCACTTACTAGCTGTGTGACCTTGGGCAAATTATCTCATCTCTCAGAGACTTACTTACCTCCAAATGAGGATACTCATGCTTGATCTGCCCACCATGGAAACAATCTCTGTCAATTCCAATTGGACCATAAAGCTCTATATAATACCCATATATGTGAAGAACATGTGATTCCAGCATTGAGAATTTCCAGAATGGGAATTGCAACTACTAAAGGCCTATGTGATCCATCTCTGACTTAGCAGATAAATTCTAGGGAGTCACCTGAGGCACAAAGGGGTTAAGTCACTTGTATTCTGAATTCAGTGCTTTATCCATAATGCCATACTACCTCAAAACACTTTAGAATGCAATTATTATTAGTTATAATTTTTAGCACCTAAGATATATGCTTCTTGGTTGTGATGCTAAGAATATCATCTATTATTTATAAATTGTAATTATCATTCTTGAAGAAATTGGACTTTTAGAGTCAAAGTTCCATCTTTGGCTTACCAAAAGAAGAAAATCTTACACCCAGCCTAAAAATAATCATAAAGGTATATCTCATTATAGTAATAGCCATTTGTGGTTTCTCCATTTTATGCAAGAAATGGTACTTAGCTACAGCTTGAAAAAGCTAATATTCTAAGAGGACAGACTAGTATCTCATGTAGTGATTTTAACAATTTCATTAATCACTACTCTGACACAGAAAGATCCTTAGACCTCCTTAATCCAACAACCTTCCTGGCCACAGTTGTCTGACCCTCACCTCTGACTGATGGAATACACCATCAGCTGGGATTTCCTCCATGCGGTGGATAGCAAACCCCCTCCTCCTTCTCCCCAGATACAGGCATTGTCTGTGTCAAGGCAAAATCCCCTTTATGGCTTCCTCCCACCATATTCTCAAGCCCATCCAGCACAATTGTAGCCCTTTCCATGTTCTATTCTCTTCTACCTGCTACTATACAGGAATTCCTGCCTTATTATTAACAAGGGATAGAGTATAGGAGTTGAACCTGTGATTTCATTGGTATAGAGAATTCCTAGATGAGAAAACTATCTCTACCAATGTGCATAGGTACCTTCTTAGTTAGCTTATAGTCTTAGAGAGTGACCTAGGGCAGTGTTCTCTTGGTTCTGCTTATTTTGCTTTTCATTATTTCTTGGAGGTCTCTCCATGCTTTTCTAAAATCATTGAGCTTATCATTTCTTATAAGAGAGTAATATTCCATCATGAATACATACCACAATTTATTTAATAATTCCCCAAATGACAGGTATCCCACAATTTCCAATTCTTTGCTATCACAAAGAGAACTGCTATAAATATTTTAGAACATGTAGGTTCTTTTCCATTTTCCCTGATCATCTTGAGAACAAACATAATAGTGGCTGGGCCAAAGGGTATAGACAGTTTAATAACTCTTTGGGCTTCATTTCAAATCTCTCTCCAAAATCAGCTCACAGATCCACCAATCATGAATTAGGGTCTCAATTTTTTCCACATTCCATCTCCAACGTTTGTCACTTTCCTCTTCTATCATTTTAGCCAATCTGATAAGTGTAAAATGATATCTCAATGTTGTTTTAGTTTGCATTTCTCTAATAAATTATGATTTAGAGTATTTTTTCATATGACTATAAATTGCTTTGATTTCATCGGAAAACTGCCCATTCATATCCTTTGACCATTTATCAGTTGGGAAATGACTCACATTCTTATAGATTTGACAAAGTTCTTTATATATTTGAGATATGGGACTTTTATCTGAGGAACTGTTTATAAAATTTTCCCCCTTGTTTTCTTCTTTCCTTCTGATCTTTACCCAACCTATAATTATTAACAAATTCCCCTTCATTTTCATCTTCTGGCAACTTGAAATACTCTGGAAGACATCTCATCCTTGGCCATGTTCTCCAAAGATAGTTGCTCCTTCTCTCCTGCCCCTTAACATTCTGAGTCAGGAGGAATCAGCAGAATTTTTGCTACTCATATGTCAGAAGGCAAGAGAGAAGTAGCCATCCTTTATCTGAGAGGGTGGTCTTGTCACAATTCTTCCTTAAAGGGTCTCACCATCTCAATATAGACCTTTGCTATTGTCAATTCTTTTAATAACAATGCCTAACATTTACATAGCACTTTCACATTTGCAAAGAACTTGACATATCTCTTATCTCAGTTGATCCTTTGAACTCATTTCACCTGATCCTTTGATCTCATTTCTACACTCTTGCCTCCCAAGATCAATATTTCCCTCTACTTCAATTACCTACAAGGATACTTACCCTTAGACCTCATCACCCCAATCCGTATCACCATTCTGAAATTCTGTGTGCTCATAATCTCCTGTCCTTTCCCTCTAAGCTCTTTGAGGATTGGAATTATTTCATTCCTTCTAGTTGTATGCCCAGGGCCTTAGCACATGTTAGGTACTTCAAGAAATGTTCATTAAGATCCAAGACAACTCTGAAGGGCTTATGACAAAAAAAGCTATCCATCACCAGAGAAAGAACTGATAGTGTCTGAATACAGATTGAAGCATACTTTTTTCCTTTATTTTTCTTGAGGGTTTTTTTGTCTGTGTTTTCTTTCACAACATGACTATTATGGATATGCTTTGCATGACTACACATGTATAACGTATATCAAATTGCTTGCCTTCTCAATGTGGGGGTGAGGAAGGAAGAGAATTTGGCACTCAAAGTTTTAAAAGCAAAGGTTAAAAATTGTTTTTACAGGTTAACTGGGGGAAAATAAAATACTAAATAAAAAGAAAGAAAAAAATGTTCATTGATTGACTGATTGATGCTCATCTTGACTTCTATGTCCCCATCCCTCCCTGCTCTCCTAGTCCATCACTCTCGCTCTGGCTTCACTTTCCTCTCTCATAGCCTTGACCCCATAAATAACTAGTCCAAGATTCACTGTCCACTGCCCTCAATCCTCTTGCCTCATTGTTCTTCCAGCGTGGTTCGCAACTTCTTAATCCTCAACTGCGGATTATATCAACTTCAGATCAGCTGGAGGAAGTCACCAAACTGTCTCTTCCAGAGCCTGTTAAAATGTATGTTATCTAATAGAGATTAGTGAACTGGGTCTTCCCTGCTCCAAGGCAATCCTTTTATTCTGTCCTAACTGGTAGATCCCTGAAACAGTTGTACCAAACCTTCTCTCCCTCTTCAAAATCACCTTCCCCATTCCATTATCTATTTGGCTGAGAAGATGGAGACCATCGTTTCCCTACTTCATACAAAACTCTTCAACATCATCTCCCATTCTATCTTCCTTCATTCATTTTCTTAGTCTCTTCTTCTTGCTAAGACGATATCCTTGATGATCCCCTTCCTATTTCTTCAAGGAGCTTGTCCCAACCAATCAGTCCCTAACTCTCTATTCTTCCATCTCTGTCTACTGTGATGCCTAGAAACATGGTCAGTTTCCCCAAAATTCTGTTAAAAGTAAACCACTTTCATTTGGCCCTGTTTTCCTCCTGAAGTATCATCTTCCATCTTTTCTCCTTTTCCCTGTCAAACTGCCCCAGAGAATTACCTATCTTCTTCCTCCAATGGCTCCCCATCCACTCACTACTCAATATCTTACAGTTTCCATTTACTGGAGAATCTTGGTATCAGCTCTTACAGATTGGAAGACCTCGTTGTTAAATTTTCAGTGCAAGCATTTACCTCAGAATTCAGAAAACCCTACAAATTAGGGCTTAATTTACTGTTCTGTTTATTGTCTAGACTTAAGAAAGTGATGGAGAAAATATTCATAATGAAAATTAAACTTAAAATTTATCAGGTGTTATTTGTTAAACATTTACCAACGCAGTCCTAGTGTCCCACCCTACCACTGGACTGGAACTGCTCTCTCCAAGTTACCAGTGAACTCATAAATGTTTAAATCCCACGGTCTCTTCTTAAGGCCTCATCCTCCTTGACTTCTCTGAACCTTCTCACACAGATGGCCAGCCCCACCTCCTAGACACAATCTCCTGGCTCCTGGTTCTCCTCCTAAATGTCCAACCACTCTTTCTTAGTCTCTTTTGCTGGTTCATCATTCATATTATGCACCTAGCTGTGAGTATTCCACAAGGATTTGTCCTTGGCCCTCTCCTCTTCTCTCTCTATACTCTCTCCTTGGTGATTTCGTCTGCTCCCAAGGGCTCAATTATCATTTCTACACAGAGGACTATCATCTATCCAGGGCCAATTTCTCTCCTTCACTTCAACCCTGCATCTCCAATTTGCCTGCTGAACAGCTCCACTTAGATGTTCCAAACAGAATCTCAAAATCAGCATCTAAAACAGAACTCACTGTCTTTACCATCAAACTTTCCCTGCTCTATTTTTTTTTCATTTCTTCTGAGAATACTGCATCCTCTCCATCACCCAGGCTCATTACCTCAGAGTCATGCCAAATGGACTCTTCCTTATCAAATGCCAATTCCACCTCTGCAACATTTTTTGGTCTGCCCTGTCCTCTCTAGAGGCTCCAACCCTAGCTTCATGCTCTAATCACCATTCCCTTGGACAATTGTCAGGTCTCCTGATTGGTCTCCCTGCTTCCTTCTCCAGTAAACCCTGAGCATAGCTGCCAAAATAATCATCCTAAAGCATAGGCCTGATCCCTGGCTTGGAAACTTCCAATGGCTACCTATAGCCTGATCCCCACTCCCACCTCAGGACTGCCTCTCCTACTCCTAAAATGATTTTGTATTTTGTAGGCATCATGCATCTGCTTATATGTGTACATGTTGTTTCCCAAGACAAATCATATCCTTGAGGGTAGGGGCTATTTGCATTTTTGTCCTTGTAGTCCTAGTGTCTGGCATATTGCAAGGGCTTCACAAATGTTTAATAATTCATAATAACCAATAATTTTTAATAGACTGATCTAGGATAATATACAAAATCCCCAGCCTGGTATTTATGGCACTGCAGAGTTCGCCTCCAACCTACCTTTCCAGCATTATTTCACATTAATCTTCACCAAACTATATTACAAAGTGAGCTACTAGTTTATACCCTGAACGCAGCCTGCCATCTTCTACATCTGCATTGGGGCAAACTACATCCCATGCCTATGGAACCTTAAAGTGTTTGCCTGGGTATAGGGAGATAAGGTATAGGATATTGCCTGGGGGGAGAGGTGTATATATTACACTTAAAATGTGCTCCTTCCTCATCCCTGCCTTTCTTTCACATTAGTTTCCTTCAAGGTTCACTGCCTCTAAACCAACCATGGGGAACCTGAGGCCCTGAGGCCACATGTGCCTTCTAGGTCCTCGGGTGCAGTCTTTTGGCTGAGTCCCAGTTTTACAGAACAAATCTTTTCATTACAGGGATTTGTTCTGTGAAGTTTAGATTCACTCAAGGCCACGTGTGGCTTTGAGGCAGCAGGTTCCCCACCCATGCTCTAAACCTTTTCTACCCACCCCTTCATGTAGCTTGTGTTAATTGTCATTGCCATTAGTCTGCAAGATCCCTGAGAGCAGGTTCCATCTTCTGCCTTTCTTTTGGATCTCCAGTGCTTAATATAGTGCCCAGCACTATAAGTCTCTTTAATGAATGTTTATTAACTAAATTATTAAAAATTAGTCCCACTCTTACATTTTTAGGTGCAATAGGAATGTAGAGAAGGAAGAAATAATTGTTGACTGAGATGCTTTTAAGAGGTCTTTAGCTGAGATTTAATAAAAAGGTAGAATTTAGTTACCAGCAACATAAGCAAAAGAGGGAAAGGATGAACCCCTCACATGTGGTGACACTGACTTACCTTGAGCAGGTGATTTATATGCTAGAGAATGGTACTACCATGTGACTAGTTAAGGTATAGACAAATTATGTAGGGCCTTAAAGATTAAGCAAAAAAGTAAATGAGTCTGGACCTAGGGTCATAGTTTTAGAATTATAAGGAACCCCAGAGTTCTCTTACAAACTTGCTTTACAGACAAGGATAAAAGGTCCCAAAGAGGTTAACAGGCCTGCCCGGGATACTCATGTGGTATATAAGTAGCAGAGCCAAAAATCGAATCCAGTACCTCTGACTACAAATCCATTTTAAGACACTACCTCTCTTGAACTTACATGAAATGGAGAAGGTTTGGCACTTGAACGATATGATGAAATACTTGCTTTAACAAGATTAAAGTCATGCCAGGCTAATCCCATTTCATTCTTTGACAGTTACTATGCAGGTAAAGCAGGGAAACACTAGGATATTTGAATTTCAACGAAGCATTTGACAAAAGTCTCTCCTGAAACCCTTATGGACAAAATGGAAATGTAAGCCAAGTACAGTTAGATGAATTCATAACTGGGCAACTGGTAAACAAGCAATTCAAAGATTATTGATTTACAGAACGAGGGCAATCTGGAGGAGTATCTCCAGAGATCTGCTACCAGGCTCTATCCTCCACTCTGGATTACTCTTATTTTTATCAATGACTGGAATGATGACATAGGTGACAAATTCATGAATGACATGAAGCTGGGAGTGACAGCTAACAAGTTAGCTGACAGTTAATAGGTTAGATGACAGATAGGGGATTCAAGAAGTTATGGACAGGCTGGAACAATGGACACACTCCAACAAGATGCAGAATTACACAGCTCCAGAGCTTAAAGGGACCTCAGTGACCATTAGATCTAGCCATACTTTAAAAAGAATTCCATTTCCAATATACCCAGCTAGTCTGTCATTTAGCATGAAGACTGTAAATGACAGGGAGACCCATTCCCTCCTATGGCAGTCCATCCCACTTAGGGAAAGCTTGAGTGGCTAGGAAATTTTGGCACAATGTTAAACACATATCCCTGAGATATTAGAGTAGTCCTGCAAGATTAATCAAACCATTAATAGTTACACATTTAGTCTAGATATTCAAACAGTCCCAAATGCATCGAACTATACTAGGCTAGATGCCTACCCCATATCTGCCATCATTCTCAAATCCTTTGTAAAATCTAGGTAAACTTTGTCTATGGAATTCTTCTTGATATATTAGTGTCTTTACCTATTAAAAATTGAAAATAGGGTTAGTCTGGCATGGCCTCCTTTTTGATGACAACATGCTAGGTCATTTTATTTATTAATTTTTTTGGTACCAATTTGTTTTCAAGACTAAGTTTCCCTGTCTCACTCAAGGTAGAAGTCTAGCAGCCATTCAGAGGCCTGATCCCAGTTCTGATTGACTGACTCAGAAGCTTTCACATCCATTTTTCTGAGCTGGTCACGCTCACTCCTTCTTAGGGAGCTTGGTGGCCCTACACTTTCAGGGGGCTCACTATATTGGGTTTAGACTTAGTTTGGATAGCCCATAAGCAGAACCTCTCTGTATCTCAGAACTCCTGAATTCAATCCATCTACCTCCCAACCACCAGGGACTCGCAGTGTGCAGCACCCCACTTAAGTGTGTGGTAACTATTCTTTTAATAATAAGTTCTAGGTTTTTGCCAAGAATCCACAATTATGCTCACTATCTTGCAGTGAGCTCACTAGTTTGTAGGCTCTACTGTTTTGTGTTGTTTTTAATATCAACAATATTTCCCCTTCTCCTATCTTGTGATACCTCCCCATTCTTTCAGAGATCATTGACAGTGACTGAATAATCCCATCTACCACTTCTTCAGGATCTCAAAATATAGCTCATGAAGAAATGTAATAGAAGCACATGTAATGCTACACACTTAAGTCACAAAAATGGGGGAGGAGTAAGGGGTTCAAGGAGAGAGAAATGGCTAAGCAGCAGCTCATATGAAAATAATTGCAAGAACTCAGCTAGTGATTTTAAGAAACTATCAGCTCAAGAATATAATGAAGTAGCTATGAAAGTTCATGTGAGCTTGGATTGGAGTAATATAAACTTAGTGTCCAGAATAAGGAAGGTGGCAGTATTGCTGTTGTCTCTGCTGGTCAGACCATATTTCTTATTTGGGTCTTATAAGCACTCTGATAAGTGGGGAGAGGTAATCAGGCCAGAAAGGAGACTCACATGTATACTATATAAGGATTAATGGAAGGAACAGGATGTTTAGTCTAAAGTAGAAAAGATTGAAGGAAGATATTTCATGGGGCTATCATGGACAAAAGGGATAAGACATTTATTTGGCTCCAAAGGGTAGAATTATAATTGGGATATAGGGCTGGGAAACAAAGTTGTCTCATCCAGACCCCTGGTTCTAGAAACAGTAATAAGGAGGTAATTTCAGCTCTGCGTAAGTGTGAAGGGAAGCCAGGGAATGAAGCTAAAAATTCCTGCCTCCTTGGAGACTTTGTGCCTCAGGTGGTCCCCACCTACAAAACCTAAAAGGTGAGGAGAGAGAGGGGACAATGAAGACATCATATCTTTCTGGGCCACCAGAAAGAGAAACTGATGATCTCAGATTCAGAGAGATACCAGGATGGAATGATGGAATGATGAAAGGCTCTTCTTGCTAGGTTCTGTCTTTAAGTCAACTCTCCCTGCTCCAAGACCAATAAGCAATGTCAAGAAGTAGTCCAAAGTCCCTGATAGCAACATGACATCAAATCAAAAAGCACTGGAATATAAAAGGGCCAAATATGAGGAGAATTATAAAGAGACAAAAAAAAAAAATCAGTACTTGGTGACACAATGGTATAAGAGGGAAAAGTCATTTGACTCTAAGTTTTTAAGTCGAATAAGACTAAGGGTCTTGTTTGGGGGAAAGGGGAGAAAAATGAATTGTTTAGGATATGTTGCATCTGAGACCATCTACGTAGGTCTCATCTGTAGGTCCTATGAAGGACATCCCGTAGCTGTCCCACAGGCAACTGGAATGATGAGTTTGGAGGACTAGAAGATAGAAGAGAAAGAAGTCAGAACATCATCAGTCCATAAACAAATATTGAAGCCACAAGTGGATGTTTACCAATATGGTGAATGTAGAGAACAACAGAAAGCCAAGAGCAGACCCACAGAAGACTAGACAAAGGAGTGGGAGTAGTCAAAGAGAGAACCAGGAAAATGTAGAGTCACAAGCTAAGAGACAAGAGAATTTCAGGTTGGAGGAAACAGCCCAAAATGTCAATCAGCAAGAGGTCAAGAAGGATGAAGACAGGAAAAAAGACAACAGATTTGATCAAAAGAGAGGGCACTGGCAATACAAGAGAATATTCTTAGTTGTGTAGAAACAAAACATCAGGAGTCTCAAAAGGGACAGAAAGAAAATATGGATAGAGAGGTTGCTAGACTTGGAGTCGGGAAGACCTGAGTTCCAGTGCTGCCTCTGATGCACTCAAGACATGCTACTATGAGCAAGTTACTTAACCTCTCAATGTTCCGGACAACTCTAAGTTGGCAGAGTGTGGGTGTAAATCTGTATCAGTGAAATGTCCTGTGAAATCACAGATATGATCCCCACCACTCTACCCCAATAAAGGGTCAAGTAGTAGAGATGGAGAATGTGTGTACTACTGCTTCTGACTTCATCTAGCTTCTGTAAGAAAACTACTGGTTGGTTGTTGTCCTTCATCTTTGAAGAGGACCAAAATGACATCACCATGATAAAGTGAAATTTCAGTGTGTCCAAATGTAGCTGATTAGACCAATATGAGCTCAGAATGCTCTATCACAGGTTGGGCACAGAGAGTCCATGTGAATATTTGGGGCGAATATTCCAAATCTGTGCATCCTGCGTATACTTTGTGCTGTCTCAATTCTGCTTTGCTCAAAGAGCACAGCACCCTTTCTGCTGTGGGCACACCATGCTGAGTGGTCCTGTGCTAGTGTCTCCCATGTTGCACAGTCAAATCCAAAGTTCTTGAGAGAGACCTTGAGAGTGTCCTTGTATCACTTCTTCTGGCCATGTGATCGCCTGCCCCTTCTCATCACCAATACCATCTTCCGTTTACCTAAATGCAATAAAACTTCATGGATCCACCCTCGCAGCAAACATTGGCATCTAATAGACTATGTGATTGTAAGGAGAAGAGACGGACATGATATGAGAGTGACAAAGGCAACGTGTGGTGCAGAGTGCTGGACCAATCGTAGACTTATCCTTTCCAAGCCAAATATTCGAATTCATCAAAAGTACCAGCCCCAAGGCAAAATGACTACCAGAAGAATTAATGTCAACAAATTAGAGCTCTTCTCTGAGCGTGAATAGTTTGTTGCTGACTTGGAGGGAAAGTTGAGCCAACACACAGCTGGCAACAGTAGAGTCGAAAAGAAATGGTCAGTTTTCAGAGATTAGTATTACAATAAGCCACAAAGGGCTAAGCAAATTCACCTCCAATTATTGCTCTAAATGTGCAAGGAGTTTGGCAGCAAAGGAAGGAGATGGGCAGCTAAGAGGGGTAGCAAGTCAGGTCAGTCAGCTAATACTAAGCATGTTCTAGCACTAAGCATTAGGGATACAAAGAAAGACAAAACACAAGGGTTGCTGGGGAAAATGTTTTAATGTTGAAAGCATAGCAACTAGATGACCTACTGGGTAGAATCACTTGGGGTCAGAAATACCTTAAGTTGGAGTTTCTCTTATATTTCCTAGCTGTGTGAGCAATGACAATCACTTAACTGCCATCTATCTCAGTTGATTTGTAAAATGCAGATGATAGCACCTTTCTCCGAGGGTGGTTAAGATAAAATGAGCTGTATGTAATGTACATTATGGACCTTAAAGTGCTAAATGTATTAAATGTGTATTGGTAGCATCTATGTCAGAGACAAAATGGAAATCTACCATGGAGGGAAGACATTGAAGATGAGAGGAAGGGGAGTGAAGTCTGAGACACATTAGAAAGGGATACTATTCAAGGCACAATTTACAGGATACAAAATAAGAGGAAAAAGGGAAGCCAAAAGGATGGCTCTAGGGATAAAGATGGAAGTATATATTAGAATTTATACCAGATGATCTCCATTTTCTCTGCAAAGTATTGGGGGAGGGGAAGAGTGGCTAATTCATCTGCTGAGATTAGAAAGGAAGTGAACTGTTGGTTTAAGAAGTCTATGCTGAAAGATTTTACATCTAGGAGTGGAGAAAAATAGAGGTACCACTGAGATTGTTGTGTTTGTCCTCCATTCTCGAAGAGGGCCACTGAGATAAATGGAAAATAAATGGAATAAAAGCTATTTTTTTTTAGGAGGACAAGCTGTACATATTGAATGCAAGTAGAAAAATACTGGGTTTAATTTAGGAGGTCAGGGGTGGAAACACAGACTCTAAGCCCATTGACACTATTTTAAGCTTTCAGAATGCAAAACTCCAATATTATCTACAACTTAATATTAACAGTACTGAGGGATACACCATCTCCATTTTTATAGATGAAACTAAAGCCAAGTTTAAGCAAAATTTATTAGTTTAATAAGTTCATGTCCAAGTGTTTTTCAGTTCTAAAGAGATTTAATACAGAATGAAGGTTCCAATATGTTGCAATTTGAGGTAAAAACTGAAATTCGATTTTCAGTGAACTGGACTTGACAATCAAAGTTAATTACACAAGGTCCACTTACTGTTCTAAAACGCTGCATGACAAGTCTATGCTTTTGCTGCCGCTGTTCCCCAAGCCAAGGAAGGCACTCTCTCCACATCTGCCTCTCCGATGACTTCCTTTATGAGTTCTCTCACTTTTCTTTCCAGTCAAACTGACCTTTGGGCCCTTCTACCCACATAATACTCCATTTCCGGTTTCCTTATCTCTGCTCTAGGTTTCCTTAGTTTCCCATGGCTAGAATGCATTATCTTTACTTCAGATTCCTGCTTTTCCTTCAATACCCCACTCAAGCACTACCTTCTACACAAGTTTTCCTGATCTTCCCAACTCCTGGTGTCCTCCCTCCCAAACTACCCTTGGGTGTAAGTACTTTGCCTTTATTCTCATATTTATTCTGAGGCATTGAGGAAGAAGAGTTCAAATCCAGCCTCAGAAGGTAGCTGGTTGACCTAGCACAAGTCACTTACCAAGTTTGCTCCGTTTCCTCTACTGGGGATGATAGCATTGACCTCACAGGGACTTAATACTTATTTCCTTCCTTTTTTCCTCATTAGAATATAAACTCCTTGAGCAAAGGTTGTTCCGTTCTCTATACTGTATCCTCAGCATGCAGCAGAGTGCCTGACGTTTAGTAGGTGATACTTTTTGGTTGACCCAAGTCAACCTAACTCCCAAGGAAGTATTTCTTGATTCCCTGGATATTAGAGTTCTCTTCTTCCTCATTAACGGTATTTATCTATTTAAATGTTGTGTGCTCCCAGCAGAACATAAACTTACAGAGAGCGGGGAAGTATTTCTTTTTGTTCTCTTATCGGAATGAGTTACCTCTAACAAGAGCAAGTTCTTGAGAAAATACCTGTTAAGTGAACCGATCAATCCATCAATGGACACCTTTTAGAATTTTTAGCACACAAATGACTTGGAAATTTGCATAATCATTTTTGCAGCCGTGTTTTACTGTAATAATTCCTGAATTTTTTCGATTCTTTTTTAAACTGGCATTCCAGGTTTTTCCATCTAGACTAAGCCAATGTTCCTTGGTCAAGAATTCCAATATGGAGATGTCACCTTAAATTCATGCATGTGAAACTATTTCACTGGGGTTACGGAACTCGATTTTCCCAATTCAAGGTTTAGAAGGTTTACCGGTAAACCCAAAGTGGGAAAACAATGTCCAAGAGAATCCCCTTTCCTGAACACAAGTGGGGCTCTCCCCATCGGGAATCACAAGTCCGGGCACTGCTTTGGCTTCGGTGGCTCAGGTTAACTCGGTTCAAAGGAGCTCCACTGCCCAGGCCCAGTCCCGAGGTGGGCACGGGTGGGCGCTCCCCTCTCCACCCGAGATGTGGCCTCGGAGCCTCTCGGGCTGGCACCCCTGCCCCGGACGTCGTGCTCTAGGCCGGGCGGGGCTGCCCTCACCGCCGCGGAGCTGTCGGGACAGGCCCTGCCATTCCTGGGGCGGTCACCCGGGACAGGGGCGGGGTCCTGCGTCCGGCCCCTCGCGCCGGGAGCGCTCGGCCCCTCGAGGAGGGGGCGCCCCGGGCCCTCGGCCCCGTCCGTCACCGGCCCTCCCTGGGAGGGCACCCGCGGCTGCCGGACGGCCCGGAGCTCCCCGCCCCGAGGGTCCCGCGCGCGCCGCCGCCCCGGGCCAGGGGCTCCGTCCGGGGCTTCCCGAGCACGCGGCCGGGCCGCCCCGGGCCCCCAGCCCCCGGCTGCAGAAGCCGGGCCGCGCTCGGCGCTCCCGGGGCCAGGAGCGGGGAGGAGGGGCGCCCCGTCCTCGGGGCCCCCCGCGGAGGGATGGGGAGGCAGCGGGGCAGGGAGCCTTCGCCGTGGTCCTCGTCCCCGCGGCAGCCCCCCGGGAAAACGAGCGCTGGCGTAAGCCGGCGGGCCCCGGGAACAATGAGGCGGTGGAGGAGGAGCAGGGCCAGGCCGCCTCCGTCGGCTTCTCCCAGCTTACGCAAAGCTCCCCGCCCCCGCCCGCCGCCTCCGCCCGGGCCGGGCTCGCCCGCTCCCTACGCCACTCGGTCGGCCTACGAGGCTTGGAGAATAGGGCTTGGCGCACTGCGGCTGTGCTGCGCCTCAACCCAGCTTGGGGCCTTGGCCCCGCCCCGGGGCCCGCCGCCCATTGGCGGGGCGGGGCAGGGCGGCCGCTGATTGGGCGGCGGGAGGGCCGTTCGGGGCGGCTCCGGTGGGTTCGGCTGCCCCGGAGTGATAAGTTCGGCTGCAGACCAGCCGCCGCGCCAGCAGCGAGTTGGAGCTCTATGGAGGTGGCGGCGGGTACCGGGTGGTGGCTGCAGCAGCGACTCCCCTGAGCTGAGCCCTTCACCCGTCCCGGCTCCTTCCCCCTTCCCTCCCCCTTTTTTGTTTTCCGTTCCCCTCCCCCTCCCCCCCGTCCCCGACGACCGGATCCTGAGGAGGCAGCTGCGGCGGCGGCTGCTGAGGCCTCGGTGAAGGTGAGGCGGCGAGCGGGGCCGCGGCGGCCGCCGTGGAGCGGCGCGCTCTAAGATGGCCGCCGTCCTCTGGCTCCTTCTCGAGCGGCACAAAATGGCGGCGGCGGGCGGAGGCGGCCATGGCGGGGGCCGGGCCGGGCCGACCTCCCGCCGCGGGGGCTCCTTCGCCGCCGAGCGCCCTCGGGAAGGAGGCCGGCCCGGCGGGGCTGAGACGGGCCTCGGGGCGGCCGCTGGCCGGAGGCGCCGGCCCAGGGCGGGGAGGCAGGAAGGGAGGGCGGCCCGAGGCCGGGCCGGGGCTGCGGGAGCGCCGCCGGAGGCCTCGCGTCGCCCTTTCGCATTGCGGCGGCGGCGGCCCGGGGCGGGGCCGGGCTGCGGGCGGGCGGGCCTGCGGCGCCGGCCCGGCGGCCCTGCCTGGCTCCGGCGTCGAGCTCGGGGCCGGTTACCGGCTCGGCCGTTCGAAAGGCGCGTGCGCGCGGCCGCGCTCGAGGCCGCCGAGCAGCACAGGAGTCCTTGGTGCCGGCCCGGGCGGGGAGGAGGTGCGGGCTCCCGAGCCCGCCGCCGGCGGAATTGGGGAGGGGGCGGGGAGGGCCGAGACCTTCCTGTCCGGAGAACAAAGAGCGGCTGGGCCGTGGGCGCTGCCCGGGGCCTGGACCCGGCCGAGGGAGGGAGACAAAAGCCGGGCCCCTGGGACCCCTGGTCCTTTGTTCGGAGGGGCCGGGCCGGGGCCGCTGGGTCACCTCCCCCTCCCCCTAGTGATTGATCGGGTTACCGGGGGGAGGGGGCCCATCGATCGGTCCCGGTCGGTCCAGCCCACGGCGGGCTGAGGCCCGGAGCGGGGCGGGCACCAGAAGCGAGGGGGGTTGTTGTTCACCCTGGTTTAAGGACGCTGGTCAGCTGGTCACTCCCCAGCCTCTTTGAGAGCCAAGGTATCTCGACGGCTGCGCCGTCCACCCCAAGATCGGACGGGTGGGGGGTGTCCCCCCTCCCTCGGGCGGTTTGCATACACTTGTTTTTCGTCCGAGGAGATCTGCATTGCAGTGAGCCCCGAGCAGCCGCCGCCCTGGCATCTGGAGGAATCTTAGTTGGACTGAGAACCGTTTTAGAGGTGGGGGGAGGTCTGCGTGTTACCAGCAAATGGCTCCGATCCTGATCCGTTTTCTCTCCCTTTAAATTTTTTCTTAGGTTTTCACTTCTCCCCCCCTCCCCCCACCCCTCCCCACCCCCATCCATTAATATTATTCTTTTGAAGACTCTTCGTTGTCAAGCCGCCAAAGTGGAGAGTGCGATTGCAGAAGGGGGTGCTTCTCGTTTCAGGTAAGTGATCCTGCATAGTTTTAACTGACCTAGTAAAACTGGGGTGAAATGTCCAGTCGTAGTGCTTAAGGTCCAACTAATATTAGGGTGAACTGAGCAAGTTAATGCCGGAATTCGACTTACTGGAAAGACTCTTTAAAAGGTCTTCATTGGGTCCTCTTTAAATACTCTAGCAGAGAGAACATTGCTCATTCCTTTTCTTCACCTTGCTCAATGGTTAACTAGTTACTGTATAATTAGAGAAACTACTGGTGAATCAGCTTCAAAAGCAGGCTGTGTGCAGTCTTTTACTTTAAACTGGCTAAGTAGGGATACAAAGTAATCAAAGAACTTAAGTGGAATTTCTCTAAATACATTTGATTTGTAAGTGTATAAATTACAAGTAAATTTTCTAGACTGATAGAGTATCACTGGCCCTTAAAGTGCTTTCCTAAAGGTAGCCTACTCATACATAAAAATCTGAGGGGTTATATCATGTAAAAGTATTTTGGCTAAAAAGTTTTATCTGTTTGAAAATAGTGCTTCTTCGGGCGGAGGAGGAAGTAGGGGTGCACCTCAGCACTATCCCAAGACTGCCGGCAACAGGTATTTTGATTGTCTCTGAAGTTGTGAGAAACTGACATTCCATCTTAAAAGATCTTTGTGTCTGCTGTTGCAGTATTTACTTTTTTCTTAATCTTCCTCGCAATGTTCATAATTGATGATCTAATCTTAGTTATTAGGAACCCAAAAACAAATGCTGTACTAGTGTTTATAGGGCAAAATTTGCTTGAAGGCCATAAATCCTTCACTAGTGTGTATTACATTGACTCCTTGTTTCTTTTCCTACCTTTTGTATTTGTTGGGAAAGGATTAGTCTTCAAAATTCCTGTAGTATTTGCTATTTTTTATTATTCATTTGGGTCTTTTCCTTAGAGTCATAAAGTCTTAGACCTAAGAAAGAGTAAGGATCTAGACAGACCCAGAGAGATTTAGTTTCAGGAACTCACTTAGGAATGAATTCTCCTAGAGTGGTATCTACAAATACACATTCATCTATGTGTGTGCAAGCATGCGTATGTCCACAGACATATACGCGCTCTGTGCGGAGAGTTGGGGGGGCTGAAGGGGTCCCCTTTTCTCTCCCCAGAAGATTTTGAGCTACTGAATTGAGTATGTTTAAATATTCTCTTTGTAGAAGCTATTCATAATCCTGGCTTTTACTCTTCTCCTTTCCACTTTTAATCAGCGAGTTCCTGGGGAAAACCCCAGGGCAAAACGCTCAGAAATGGATCCCTGCACGAAGCACTAGACGAGATGACAACTCCGCAGCAAACAACTCCGCAAACGAAAAAGAACGACATGATGCAATCTTCAGGAAAGTAAGAGGGTAAGGAATGGACTTTTTTTTTTGTCTGTCAACAAAAATGGCTTGTAGACCATATAAGTTGTGTTGCTGGAATGGCAGCTAGTCATGTATAGCAAAAGGAGAAAAAGAGTAATAGTGAGCCCTTTAGCTTTTAAAATGTTGAGTGCATTTATGCTGATGAGCCAGTACATAAATACTTGGTAATATGGGATGTGGTGAATATTCCCTGAATGTAGATTAGATTCGCTAGATGTAGAAATATATAACTCTTTGTTGACTTCTTCCTGAATTCCCAGTGGGTTTGATTTTTTTTGTTCATAAACCTCTATACTCCCACCTCTAAGACTTTTCAGGCAGTAAGGATTCTGTGTCACTGGCTGATCTAAAATTTACAATAAAGGCCCAACAATCTTGGTGGTTTTGAGTTGTGCATGAAAAATTTTTGTTCGATAAAAAAATATAGCTACTTCTTAAAGGCTCATAACATAAACTAAGGAAAACGTACACAAAATGTTCTGGTATTTGGACTAGTGCCAAGAAGAAACATTTAACGTTTGTTTTGTTTTTTCTCCAGCATACTAAATAAGCTTACTCCTGAAAAGTTTGACAAGCTATGCCTTGAGCTCCTCAATGTGGGTGTAGAGTCTAAACTCATCTTAAAAGGGGTCATACTGCTGGTAAGTTAAAACTATGGGTGTAAAAACCTTTTTCTTTTCTCTCAAATTATCTAATATCTTAAATTTAATGAATGTTTTATTTTATTCTTAAACACCTGAATTTAGGTCAATCATGTTTTTAATTTGTAATGATAGAAGTAGTCTTGAAAATAACTACATTAAATACTCTCTAAAATTGTGTGACTTTCAAAATGCTCCAAACCTTCAAGTAACTTGAATTCTTAGAGAAGGGGCAGGGAAGCAGCAAGAGACATTGAGACAATGAGTACAGGGTTCAGAGGCTAAAGGGTATAGCAAAGGGCATATTCTGGAATATTTGAAGAGGGAGAAAACAGGTACTATAGGAATGCAGGAAGGAAAACTTCATGAAGGAGGTGACTCCTGAGTTTTGGGTTCCTGAAGTTTTAACAAATATCTACATCATTTTCCCCCGCTACCAGTTGTGTGAAAAGGCAGGTATCCATAGCAGCCAAGGCAGGTGGTGTCTTTTCCAGTCAAATAGAAAATAATTTTTTTCAAAAAACACTTGGTGTTATACAAATGGAAGATACAGTCTACAATGATTAGCAGAATTCTTGAGGATGTTTTTCCTTTTTAATCTCCATTTTTTTGTTGAGCTATATAATAAAAAGTTCAATAGCAAACAAATAACCTTTATTAAAGGAATAAACTTCTATTTGTAGATTGTGGACAAAGCCCTTGAAGAGCCGAAGTATAGCTCACTGTATGCTCAACTATGTCTGCGACTGGCAGAAGATGCACCAAACTTTGATGGCCCAGCAGCTGAGGGTCAACCAGGACAGAAGCAAAGCACAGTAAGGGTTTGTTCATTTTTCTTTCTTTTCTGCTTGCCAAATAGTTTGCACATTTATATTTGCTACTCATTTGCTGTTGGAATATTTCATTAGTGTCTCTTTTCAATAGACATTCAGACGCCTCCTAATTTCCAAACTACAAGATGAATTTGAAAACCGAACCAGAAATGTTGATAGTAAGACTTATCATTGTTTTCTCTTCCCGGGCCTCTATCCCTTTACATCCCCTAGTAGCTTTTGTTAATAAACTTGAGCACTAAAGCATGGTTTTGGTACTTTCTAGTCTATGACAAACGTGACAACCCCCTCCTTCCTGAGGAGGAGGAACAGAGAGCCATTGCTAAGATCAAGATGTTGGGGAACATCAAATTCATTGGAGAACTTGGCAAGCTTGATCTTATTCATGAATCTATCCTTCATAAGTGCATCAAAACAGTAAGTATTTAGTGGTTTTTGTCTTCCTTTGAAAGCTTAAATTAATGATGTCACCTTAAATAGAGGAGAGGGAACCATTTTAGTGCCCTGTACCACTTGGGGTGAAGTAAGGTAGTAAAACACTTTTAGCTAACTAACCATTACACCAGGGTGGCAGTTTTTGGAAGCTGGAAATGCCCTCACTGATCCTTTTCACAGTATATGGAGCTGGTGTTGTATTAATGGTGGCTAAAAGGAATTTAATCCATTCTCTTGTTTTTGTACATCACAGCTTTTGGAAAAGAAGAAGAGAGTACAACTCAAAGATATGGGAGAGGATTTGGAGTGCCTCTGTCAGATAATGAGGACCGTGGGGCCTAGGTTAGACCATGAAAGAGCCAAGGTATTGGCATTCAGTCTTACAGCATTCTTCTCATTTATCTTCTGTATA
Source organism: Potorous gilbertii (assembly GCA_028658325.1). Taxonomy (NCBI): domain Eukaryota; kingdom Metazoa; phylum Chordata; class Mammalia; order Diprotodontia; family Potoroidae; genus Potorous; species Potorous gilbertii. Next base: position 241,065,414 of record CM053772.1, on the reverse strand, counting down.
AAACAGATCATTGGTTATGATGACATAGGCCATTCCAGTATATTTAAACAATGACTTTTTGGTTATGATTTTTAGTATGAATTTGTATGTGTCTATGTCACGTGCTGTGTTATCTTAAGTTGTATGCTACTTATATTTTTGTCTCTTTTATTCAGTCCTTAATGGATCAGTATTTTGCCCGAATGTGTTCCTTAATGCTAAGTAAGGAATTGCCAGCAAGGATTCGTTTCCTGCTGCAGGTAAGAGTGTGTCTATAAATAACTCCATTACTTTGATTTTTATTCTTGCCAAATAAAAATGTTGTAAAACAACTTTGTTGGTTTTTTTTTTATTTGTTTTTTTAAGGATACTGTGGAGTTGCGAGAACACAATTGGGTTCCTCGCAAAGCTTTTCTTGACAATGGACCAAAGACGATCAATCAAATCCGTCAAGATGCAGTAAAAGTAAGGGATGATTTTTTTTTGTAATGTTTGAGACATAGTGGGGACTTAACATCTCTATAAATATAGAGGATTTCATGATTCAATGTTTGGTAATGAGTTTAGTACATTGAACCTCATTTTTGTATGTTCTCATTTCTTATATTAAGGATGAATAGAGCAGAGAATAATACCAGGTAGTAACTCAGACTTAAAGAAATTCATAGTCATACCACCTTAAACTGTTTTTGGCTTCTGTAATTGTACAAATGGTCATTATAGTCAGATCCAAACCTTTTTTGTTGTTTTGAAGGATCTAGGAGTTTTTATTCCTGCTCCTATGGCTCAAGGGATGAGAAGTGACTTTTTCCTGGAGGGACCGTTTATGCCACCCAGGATGAAACTCGACAGGGACCCACTTGGAGGACTTGCTGATATGTTTGGACAAATGCCAGGTAACTGAAATGAAAGAAAAAGTTAATTTAACAGTAGAAAAGTTTTTAGAAATATATAATCCTTATTGTTAATATTTTTTTAGGTAGCGGAATTGGTACTGGTCCAGGAGTTATTCAGGATAGATTTTCACCCACCATGGGACGTCATCGATCAAATCAACTCTTCAATGGCCATGGGGGTCATATCATGCCTCCTACACAATCCCAGTTTGGAGAGATGGGAGGCAAGTTTATGAAAAGCCAGGTAAGGAAGCATTTCAAAGTGTTTCACATGAAATTAGAATACAGATTTCCTTTAAAACAAACTGTACTGCATCTACTCTTAAAAAACATTTTAAAAACTTAAATTTCTAATTAAAATTGGGAAAATGCCCAAACCTCTTAAAACTAGTCAAACTTAACTTTCTTTCACTTAGATTGTGCCAGTTAGTGGATCTGGAAACAGCTGGTTTCATTTTTAAGTACCAGTTAGGCTAGATGATACTTTTTTTTTTTTTTTATTCTCTATCATTCACTTTCTTTGGGCATATCCAGCTAGGCTTTCTTCATGACTTGACTGTTCTCTGATTCTTTATTACCATAATTTGTGAACTCCTTTATCTAGACTTTATTTCTTTCCTTCTGAAATAGGGGCTAAGCCAGCTCTACCATAACCAGAGTCAGGGACTCTTATCCCAGCTGCAAGGACAGTCGAAGGATATGCCACCTCGGTTTTCTAAGAAAGGACAGCTTAATGCAGATGAGGTACTTTACCTGTGTTACTCATAACCATAGTTTGTGGATTCAAAATATATTGCCCAGTGATTATAGAAAGACGCGTTATTATGAGGACTTAATGCTGGAGTTCTTTACCTCTTTTTTTCTATACTTTTCTTTTCTCATCTTCTTTCTTTGGATGTCCAGCGTCCTGTGAACAAGATTATGAGATATGAGGGCAACACTTTATTTCCTTAAATATTAGTGGAAGGGAAATATTAGACATGGTATATATTATTCTTGTAGGTAAGCTCTCTTTTCTTTTAACCCTAGGCGTAGGTGAACTGATGAGATAATGTATTACAGTTGTGACCCTTAGAAAAGAATACATAATAGATTTATTATAAATGTCAGTCTCACCTTTTAAGTTTGCATGCTAGTACACTTAAAACACTAGATTCTACTATACTTGATGTGGAGAACAGAAGAAACTTAACAAGATTTCTAGGTGATTCTTCTTAAAGTCTAATGACATTGTAAGAATAATTTGTATTTCATTACAGATTAGTCTGAGGCCTGCTCAATCTTTCCTAATGAATAAAAATCAAGTGCCAAAGCTTCAGCCCCAGATAACTATGATTCCTCCCAGTGCACAACCACCACGCACTCAAACACCACCTCTGGGACAGGTAAGGAACGTCTTAGGAGTTCAGTCTGTGATGACATCAGGACCACCTCCTCTGTCTGCTCCTCTTTTCCATACTTCCCTATTGTGTTACTGAGAGAGCAAATGCCTGTTCTTTTAGTGATAGAGTCATGAGGGCTAACTTCTCAACAAGAACGTAGGGCTAAACAAAAGATCACTGTATAGAATATGATATTGTTTTAAAGATTGTTTCATTGCTATTTTTAGACTCCTCAGCTTGGCCTCAAAACTAATCCACCACTTATTCAAGAAAAGCCTGCCAAGATCAGTAAAAAGCCTCCACCATCAAAAGAAGAACTACTCAAACTAACTGTGAGTTATCCTTAAATTAGTGGTGGAAATCTTCCTTATGTTATGGCACAAATCTAGGAAAGGCACTCAAGTATTGGCTTTTTTCTCCTTTACAGGAAGCTGTGGTGACAGAGTATCTGAATAGTGGGAATGCAAATGATGCTGTCAATGGGGTGCGGGAAATGAGGGCCCCCAAACATTTTCTCCCAGAGATGTTAAGCAAAGTAATCATCCAATCACTAGACAGGACTGATGAAGACAAAGAAAAAGCAAGCGCTTTGATCAGTTTACTCAAACAGGAAGGAATAGCCACTAGTGACAACTTTATGCAGGTATGAGAACGTTGCTTCTTCTGTTGAAATAACCTGACTGCCTGATCATCTTAAACTATTGAACTGAAAGAATTTGGGGGGTTTTTTTCCCGCCAGGCTTTCCAGAACGTATTGGATCAGTGCCCAAAACTTGAGGTAGACATCCCTTTGGTGAAATCCTATTTAGCGCAATTTGCAGCCCGGGCCATCATTTCAGAGTTGGTGAGCATTTCAGAGCTAGCTCAACCACTGGAAAGCGGCACCCACTTCCCTCTCTTCTTACTTTGCCTTCAACAATTGGCCAAGTTACAAGATCGTGAATGGTTAACAGAGCTTTTCCAACAAAGCAAAGTCAATATGCAGAAGATGCTTCCAGGTAAGAAGGCATTGGTTACAGTGCTTTTTATGTAGGTATTGGAAGGCAGTTACATTTTATCTTCAGATCCTTAAGAGGCAATTGTAGGACAGTTGCTAAATAGGTAGGGCTGGCTTCAACCTCTCTGTTCACCCTGAGCAGTAACTAAGAAATTTTCTAAGACATTTGCAGAGAAGGAGCTTGGGCTTTACTGGTAAAAGGAAGTTTCCTTAGCTGGGAGTTGCCATATATCAGGGAAATCACCTTCTCTGGTCCCTAGCTCTATTGAACAAACCACTTAAGTGCCTATTACCTACAATACATTGTACTTCTTATAAATAAAGATGGTCCAAGTATGTTAGTTAATTACCTTTTTTCCTTCAGTAAATTGCAGTTCAAGAAAAGGTCAGGAATTAAATATTAGTCTATTTGCTGTGAAGTTACTGCCCTTGGGGTGCATTGTTTGTGTTCCTATAGTTAAACCTTACTTAATGTTCAAAATTAGTAAACTTTATGCTTAGGAGGACTTGACCTTTTTTTTTTTTTTTTTTTTTACTTGCAGAAATCGATCAGAATAAGGATCGAATGTTGGAGATATTGGAGGGAAAGGGACTTAGTTTCTTGTTCCCACTTCTCAAATTGGAGAAGGAACTGTTGAAGCAAATAAAGTTGGATCCATCCCCTCAAACCATATATAAGTGGATTAAAGACAACATTTCTCCCAAACTTCATGTAGACAAGGGATTTGTGAACATTTTAATGACTAGGTAAGATGTTCTAAATTGATTTTAAACTCAAGCTGAGAAAACTGAAAGCATGTGATCATAGGAATGCTTCTAATCTCTTAAAAGTTAACTGAAAACCAGTAGCTTTCAGGTCTGACTTGTTTGTTCTTTTTCTAGCTTCTTGCAGTATATCTCTAGTGAAGTAAGCCCACCCAATGAGGAAACAGATTCTTCATCCGCTCCTTCCAAAGAGCAGTTGGAGCAGGAAAAACAGCTGCTTCTCTCTTTCAAGCCAGTAATGCAGAAGTTCCTTCATGATCATGTCGACCTACAAGTTAGTGCTCTGTACGCTCTTCAGGTGCACTGCTACAATAACAACTTTCCAAAAGGTAAGATAGTATTTCACTTAGTAGAGGCCCATGTGTGTTTTAATACCGTAAATCTTGGTGACTTAGTTCTTAAACAGTACTTGATGTGGTGGGTTTTGATTCTCCTTGTAGGCATGTTACTGCGCTTCTTTGTTCATTTCTATGATATGGAAATAATTGAAGAGGAAGCTTTTCTGGCATGGAAAGAGGATATAACACAAGAGTTTCCAGGGAAGGGCAAGGCTTTATTCCAGGTAAATTTTCACTTAAACTGATAATATTGTCTGACCTAAATTTATACATAAGCTTTTAAAAACTAAGTATTGTATTAAATGGTTTTTGTTTGTCATACTGTTTATCTACATCTGTTCAGCATCACTGGTGCTAGATTCATCAGTGTCTTTTAAGATAATTAGGGGTTAGGCAAATACAACGAAGTAAATTCATTGAGAATAAGACCTTGGCACCATTTTTTAAATAAAAAGTGACGCACGATGAAGAAAGGGGTTTGGAAATTTGCCACCCACAGTGTGAAAAGAATTATTTAGCAGATTTGTCCACCTAGCCTACCACTAATTTGCATTAGAAATAAGCTTTTAGGTGAAGCCACCTGCAGGTTGGGAAATTCTCCCTACACAGCTAAACTTGAGTTTTACCACATTATGCTTGTTCATTGATTTACTAGCAAGTGACATAATAGGAAACAGAATCATTAGGACTTGGAAACTAAATATTGTTAATTAATATTCCCTTGCATATAAATGAAGAATTAAAGTTGAAGTGTAAGTGACTTGTCTAAAGGAATTCAGCCTGCTTTAGGGATTCAACCTAGTTTTTAAAAGACCTGGCTTAATGGTCTTTCCCATACTCCATATAAACTAACCTTAGAGTTTAATATAGTCATAAGCAGGTCCAAAGAAAATGTCTTTTTTTCCTCAGACTGATTAGAGCATCACAGTAACTTCTTGCCAGCTGAGCAACAGGTCTCTAATAATGTTTACGTTTGGGATGACTTAATTTATAGAATGGTCTAGGGTTTAGGGAAACCTGGTTTCTAATCCCAGGTGTTCCATCTGGGCCTAATTGTGGCTCTTTGGCATAAGTCATCCAAGGTTTCCTTGGAGTCTGATACTCATGGATGTGGTTCTGGGAAAATAAAACTTCATCCCACCCAGCAGTAAAAGTGAAATAGGATTTTGTATTGATGGAGATCTATTCCAGAAAAGCAAGATTACGGTTCAGAATATTAAAAACTTAACTGTTCACCTAATTTTACAGGTCAACCAATGGCTCACCTGGCTGGAAACTGCTGAAGAAGAAGAATCAGAGGAAGAAGCTGACTAAAGACCAGCCAAAGCCTTAAAATTGTGCAAACATACTGTTGCTAGGATGTAACTGCGTTTGACCTAACCACTGCGAAAATTCATTCCGCTGTCATGTTTTCACAATATCTAAAGCAGAAGCGCATCAATAGGGTGTTCTTCCGCCTGAGGTTTTTTGTAGTGTAATGTCTTAATCATAGTCTGCCATCAGATATCTTAGAGTACCCTTAATGTTTAGGTAGTGTATTAGCAGCATGCAACAATTACATCCTGAGTTCTCAAGCAGAGGCAGTCTGTTGCAAGGACCTTCCTGGCTGCCAGTTATCATAGGCTGTTTTAAGTTAGAAAACTGAATACTGTAGAGATGCACTTTGCTCAGTGTAATACTTGAGTCGTTGCAATATTGGATTATCCATTTGGTTGTTACAGAGGATTCTTAACTGTAATCGATGGTTGTTGCCGTAATAGTATATTGCCTGTATTTCTACCTCTAGTAATGGGCTTTATGTGCTAGATTTTAATATCCTTGAGCCTGGGCAAGTGCATAAGTCTTTTTAAAAGAAACGTGGTTTACTTGCACAAAACTGATCAGTTTTGAGAGATCGTTAATGCCCTTGAAGAGAAGTGGTTTTTTTGTGGGTGTGAAACAAAAAAATGGTGAGAATTTGAATTGGTCCCTCTTATTATAGTATTGAAATTAAGTCTACTTAATTTATCAAGTCATGTTCATGCCCTGATTTTATATACTTGTATCTATCAATAAACATTGTGATACTTGAGGGGATGTGTGTGTGTATATTTTGAATTTCTCTTAAATTACTCTGGAGAATTGTAATATGCCTCAATCTGAGGACAATCTTCAAATATTTTAGAGAATGACCTCTTGAATCTTAAGCTCCTAGGTCCTAGTCCTAGTAAGTGGTCTTTCCACTTCATTCCACTCCAGATGGCCACTCTACTGCCTCCATCGTTTGGTTGACAAGTAGATAGATTGATATCTCTAGGAAATCTTTTTAAAAATTGTTTTAAAAGTTTCCTGTGCATTCAAGGTACGTTGATGACCTCCAGTTTTGGCTTTGTCTAGCAATAACAGGTTGCTGTTGTACTTTAAAGATTGAATTACTCTTAAATGTAGTGATTTAGTTCATCAAGCAGAGAATGGAGTGGAGTGTATCACAGGATCAAAGGTTTGATGAGTAGTGTGGCAGTACAGTAGTGTGTCTTCCAGATGTTTGCAGGGCTAACACAGTGGTGGTGAACTTGTGAAGTAATTTGGATACTGAATGAGGTTCAGACTTGTTGCTGGTCTTATCAGTTGTACATAGGTGTTGGCCAAAGTGATCACCATTTAATTCTGACCCATCCTTGGAGTAGGAGTTAGAAAGCTGCAATGCAAATATCTATAGTTGGCCTGAGAATAATGGGAAGAATGGAAGGACTTGAGATGAAGAAACTGTCAGAGTGACTAGGAGAGCTTTGGATTTAGAGAGGAAAATTTTGGCAAGACTTCTAATTGTGGACATAAATAATCCCGAATACTTTTGTAGCAATGATTCTGGAAAATCTGTTTTTCTGATTTCAATAAATGTTATTTGTGGAAGGATAATTGAGGAAGCTTGATAGGACATTAAAAGTTGTGGCCAGTGAGGTTGGAAACAAACGAAAGCTGCATAGACTCACAGTTTACCTGAGGCCCCAACAATGATGAGAATCCCCAATAAGTTTGTTGAATCTCTGCTTAGGGGTGATGTTAACTTGGCCATTGTGGAAATACAAGCTGTATTCAATATGCAGGCTCTTGGAAAATAAACAAGTTTGACCCTTGCTGCTTATTCTTGGTTTTCTCACCCTGCCACCTGGCTTTTTTTAAGAAGGTAAAAAGATGAGAGGCGCCTGATAAGAAATGAGAGAAGTGACCATCAAGCACTTAAAACTAAGAAATGAATAACGTCTCTGCACCTCAGACGAGATAGACAGTGAAAGTCGGTGAGAAATGGAACTGCTGAGCCGGCTGTTTAGTTGACAATAGTGAGATCAAAAACCACTGTGGCAGCCAGAGAGGTTGGGGAGAGAAGGATGTAAATTGTGTTACAAGGGCAGTTTTGTGTTTTTACAGAGGGAATGGGGGAAAGACGAAGATTGGGAATACATAAAATATGCCATGTTTTAACATATAAACTAACCCCAACTTCTGCCCCCCCAGGAGACCATTTAGATCAGGAGTTCTTAAAGTCCCTCTCAAAAATGCATAAAATACATGATTACAAAGAAAATTGTTGGAAAAGCTCTCAAAATATAAGCACCCCCAGATTAAGAATCCTGATCCAGACAGTTTTTACAGTAGTTTGTTAGAGACAAAGGTTAAAAAACGAAGTGGGGGGGTCACTAAGCCTTCATTATTGCTATCAAAGGCAGGAGATTAGGAAGAGGCAAATTTAGTTAAGTTCGTGAGTGACATTTGGATCTCAGGCCCACAGCTTAAAGGAACAGCTAGGATTGGAAGGGGTGGTAGAAAGTATTGGTTCTGAATCTTAAAAGGAGGGAAATTAGCAACAAAGGGTCATCCAAGCTACAGTAACGAGTCACTTGAGACAAACTATAAATCTAGGTCCTTAAACCGCAATTGTTGCATAAAATTTGGCTTTCACTTTCCAAGATGGATTGTTCAATTTGTGATTACGCTACAACACTGAATATAACATGTACTTGATGAACTTGATAACCTACAGATTTTCAATGGGGTTGAAAATGATTTCCCAGGCTGCCGGTGCATGTTTATGTCCATCTCTTGAATCTGCATAATGTGAGGTTATGCTTTAGAATTTCATTTCTACAATTCTGGAGCAATTTTGTTTAAACTATCAGTGTGAAGTCAAGAGCTCATCCTCTCAATGGAGAAAGGACTTGTAGGCCCACCAGATGAGGGGTTTTTGTTTTGTTTTTTTGATATATGCATGAGATAACACCTCGTAAAAGGAACAGGAAGACAGACCAAAGATGACAGTCTTTTTTCCCTACCAAAGCAAATGCTTAGTTCTAAAATAAAAAATCCTCCAAACACTTTTGGGGGGTGGATTTAACAGTTTGTAACGTTGCTCACTGTTCTAACTTCAAGAACCCTGTAAAGGACCAATAACGCCCTCTAGCTACCTACTCCCTCTGAAGGTTTTTAAGAATTGAGATGTTTTGCAATAATAATGTGTCACTTGGTGTCTTTCATTCACATTTACAACTGAGCCTCTTTCATTGTAGACTAGAATCATCTTAATTTGGTCACACCAATAACCACTGTAGTATCTCTTACAGTCGGAGCTACAAGCTTTTCACTTTTCCTTGGAGTAGTATCTGATGTTTAAAAACAAAAGCACAGTAAGATATGTATGTATGTATGGCATGAAATCTGCCACTCAACTGACAAAAGTGGAAAAATTAGTTCATGTTAGTTTCATCTAGTCATGATCAGACATTGTCAGCCTAGAGTCATTGCTATCATATAGTGAAGTCATCAACATTGTTGCTTGGCCCATGTAATTTGTGCACTACTCTAGCAAGTGGAGTAGAGTACAAAGAGTAGTCCTGAAGTTCACGAGACAAAATTCAAGGAAGGAACCAGTAATAATAAAACCTATGACTGGGAAACTATGTATTCCTTCCCCTCTTACCCACCCAGTGCTATTTCTTTTGAATAACACTAAATGAACTTAATAGTGAGAAAATCAAGTACCAGAAACCTAGATCACCAACACACACTAGGAAGGTTTAGAAATGTACTACCAGTCTTTCTCACTTAGCTCAAGAATCCTTAGAGAGACCCCAGGTCCAGAAACCCTGAGGCAGATAAGCTGGGATCAGTGGGGTCACAGGTAACCCTGGGAGGCTCTGGGTAGATCTACTGAGCATGAGCGATCTGAATCCAGCAGAGCCCAAGGCATGCACAAAGCCCATGGTTAGAAGAGTCCAGCTCAAGAAGCCTCTGAGATTTTTAGTCAGGATTCTAGAGGGTAAGTCCCCAAGCCCAGCTGTAGGAGAAATGCCCTAGGCAAAAAAATCCACCTCAGTCGCTAAAGCTTGTAGCAGGAGCCCAGCACTGAAATAGCCCCAGAGCAGGTAGGAAGCACTCCAGAGAGAGGAGTTCATAACTAAAAGATCACACAAAGTGAAAATGAACAATGTTGATTATATGAAATTAAAAATGGTTTGCACAAGCAAATCTAATGTGTTTTGGAAATCAGAGAAACATGATTGGGGAAAAAAATCTATCATTTTTCTGATAAAGGTCATATTTTCAGGCTATGTAAAGAAGTGATTCAAATTAATAAGATTAGGAGCCATTCCCCACTAGATAAATAGTTAAAATATATGAAGAGGAGGTTTTCAAAGGAAGAAAGCTAAACTATCAACTGCCATATGAAAAAATGCTAATCAGTAACAGCTCAGAAAAATGTAAATTAAAGCAATTTTAAGGTTCTACTTCATGCCCCTCAGATTGACAAAGACGATAAAAGAGAAAAGTGACAGATATTGGAGAGGGCAAGTAGATTCTTGCACTACTGATGGAACTATGAGTTCAGCCATTCTAAAGGGCAATTTGGAACTATGGTCCAAAAGTTACTAAAAAGTACATAGACCCTTTAACCCAGATATGCCACTTACGTATCAGTTATACCACTACTGGTGTGTACAGGATATCTAGGAGGACTAGCACACCTCTAGTGTGGGAGTTTGCTGAGCCATTGTAAGAGCTGTTTAACTACCTTTGGTGTCCACTTCTCACCCAACTCTAACCTGTGGCTCCCTTGTAGCATGCACAGTGGACACACCCCAGTAAACTCTTAGGAGATAGGCTATACCAGGTTGAGGATAACCAAGAGGTCTAAAATCTATCAGTGAGTTAGGGGATGTCTACCCCTAGCATGTAAGAACTTACACTGGGAGGAATGGGTAGATAAGAATAATTTTTTTTCCAATGATGATGAAAGAAAGGGTTCAGAGCTTGGTCAGATGTCAGACACCAAAGTCATCCACTGTATATTGAGCCATTGTCAGTCATCTTGACTTATGTCTTGCCATTGGGCTTTGATGACTTTGACTCTGGAAGAGAGAAGGAGATCATTGTACAATTCTCAGTTATCACTGTGCAATGCCTCACTTAACTCCAATTCACACAGAAATCAAGATGTTATCCCATGGTTTCACTGGTCCTCTTCAAAAATGAAGGATGAACAAAAACCACTAGTCATGATCTCAAACGCAGTAAAGCAGAAATAGACCTAATTAAAAGAAATAATCAGAAAAACTATTTTGCTTAAAGGAAGTAACATCAACATTAAATAAATGTGCACCAAATAGGATGACATCCAAATTCTTAAAAGTAAAGTTAAATGAATTACAAGAGGAAATAGAGAGAAAATTATACCATTGGAGAACCTCAATTTACTCCCCTCAGAACTAGATAAGTCTAATCACAAAATAACAAAGAAGTTAAGGAGATTAGTAGAATTTTAGAAAAGTTATATATGATAGCCTCTGGAGAAAGCTGAATGGAAAAGAAAGGAGCATGCATTTTTTTCAACTATACATGGCATCTTCATAAAAACTGATCATCTATTAAAATATAAAAACTTCACAAACAAATGCAGAAAAATGAGAATAACAAATGTACCTTTTTCAGACCATAATACAATAAAAGGCCTTGGAAGAATACATTAAAAATTAATCAGAAACTAAATAATTTAATTCTAAAGAATGAATGGGTCAAATAACAAACTTTAGAAACAATGATTTCATTAAAGATAATGCCAACAATGAGACAACATACCAAAATTTGTGGGTTTCAGCCAAAGCAACACTTGGGGGGAAATTTTATCTCTAAACTTTTACATCAATAAAAGAAGGAAGAGCAGATCAATAAATCAGGCATTCAACTAAAAAAAAAGTAGGATAACAAATTTAAAATCTCTAATTAAACACCAAAATTGAAATTCTGAAAAACCAAAGGAGAGACTGATAAAATTGAAAGTGGAAAAATCCCTTGAACTAATAAAGCTATGAAAATATAAAATAGATAAACCATTGGTTAATTTGATTTTTAAAAAAGAAAGAAGAAAATCAAATTACCAGTATTAAGAATGAAAAGGATAAAAGTACAACCATGAAAATGAAGTTAGAGTAATTATTAGGAACTATTATGCCCAATTACATGCTAATAAAACTAACAATATAAATTAAATAAATATATGTTTACAAAAACATAAATTGCCAGGATAAAAGAAGAAGAAACAGAATACTTAAATATTCCTATTTTAGAAAAAGAAATAGAAGAAGCCACAAATGGGCTCCCTAAGAAAAACTCCAGGACCTAATAGATGTACGAGTGAATTCAACCAAGCATTTAAAAAATGATTAATTCCATTACTATATAAATTATTGGAAAAAAATAAAGAAAGAATCTTACCAAATTCCTTCTATGACACAAATATGATTTTGATACCTAAACTAGAGAGAGTAAAAACACAGAGAAAAAAAACATAGACTAAATTCTTTAATGAATATTGATGGAAAAATTTTAAATAAATAGAAAGGAGATAACAATAATATATCACAAAGATTATCTCTTTGACAATGACAAGAAAAACAATTAAAGGAATGAGAATGAAAAACAAAGAACAAGAAACAAAATTATCACTCTTTGCAGAAAATATGATGGTATACTTAGAGAACTGAAAAGAATTAACTAAGTAAATTAGTCAAAACAATTAACAACTTTGTCAAAGTTGTAAGATATAAAAAATCTACACAAATCACCAATATTTCTATATGTTAACAACAAAACCCAACAGGGAACAATAGAAAGAAAAATTCCATTTAAAATAACTGTAGGGGGTGGAGTCAAGCACAGACTTGCTAGTGCTCTCTCCCCAAGCCCAGCCAAATATCTGTAAAAAATTATTTTGAACAAATTCTGGAGCTGCAGAACCCACAGAGTGAAGCGAATCTCCAGCCCAAGACATTCTGGGGGACTAAATCTTGGGCACCTGTGGCAGTTTCCAGACTTCATGACCCCAAAATGCCAAAGACGAATTAAAAGGTCATTGGAAAAAACCTATGGGAACTGTGTGAGAGAGTAGAGTGGTCAAGCATAAGCCTGAGGGCAGTGGAAGGTGGGGGTGGGGTGGGGTGGGGGAGGAAACCAATGAAGGAGGAGCCCACAGCAGAGGAGCCCACAGAAGTCACAGCAGGGCCAGACGGAGGGGCAGAGGCTGTTTCTAGAGCTCTAGGTCCACAGATTATGGGGGAATCGAGTAGCTGACAGTACAACCCCCACCTCTACTGGAAGCAGAGAACTACTTTGACAAACAACTCAAAAATAAAGTAAATAGATGGGGAAATGAGCAAAAACTGAAAAAAAAATCAGACTATAGAATCTTACTTTGGTGAAAAGGAAGACTAAAGTATACAAACAGAAGACAATAAAGTCAAACTTCCTACATCCAAAGCCTCCAAGAAAATATGAACTTGTCTCAGGTCATTGAAAATCTCAAAAAGGATTTTGAAAACCAAGTAAGAGAAGTGGAGCAAAAATCGGGAAGAGAAATGAGAATAATGCATGAAAATCATGAAAAACAAGTCAACTTTTGCTAAAGGAGACCCAAAACACTGAAAAAAAAAATAACACTAAAAAATAGACTAACTCAAATGGCAAAAGAGATCTAAAAGTCAATGAAGAGAGGAATGCCCTAAAAAGCAGAATTGACTAGATGGAAAAGGAGGTCTATAAGCTCATTGAAGAAAATAGTTCCTTAATTTTAGAATGGAGCAGAGAGAAGCTAATGATTTATGAAAAATCAAGAAATTATAAAACAAAGCCAAAGGAAAGAAAAAGTAGCAGACAATATGAAAAATCTCATTGAAAAAACAACTGACCTGGAAAATACAGACAAATTTAAATAGAGATTACCTGAAAGCCATGATCAAAAAAGAGCCTAGACATATCTTTCAAGAAGTTATCAAGTAAAACTGCCCTGATATTGTAGAACCAGAGGGTAAAATAGAAATGGAAAGAATTCACTGACCACCTCCTGAAAGAGATCCCAAAAGGAAAACTCCTAGTTTTAATATTATAGTTTTATAATAGTTTTAATATTGTAACCAAATTCCAGAGTTCCCAGGTCAAGGAGAAAACATTGCAAGCAACCAGAAAGAAACAATTCGAATATTGTGGAAATACAAACAGGATAACACAAGATCTAGCAGCCTTCTACATTAAGGGATTGCAAGGCTTGGAATATGATATTCCAGAGGTCAAAGAAGCTAGGATTAAAACCAAGAATCACCTACCTAGCAAAACTGAGTATACTACTTCAGGGGAAAAAAATGGTCATTCAATGAAATAGAGGACTTTCTGGAATTCTTGATGAAAAGACCAGAGTTGAATAGAAAATTAGACTTTCAAACACAAGAATCCATGAAAAAGTAAACAGGAAAGAGAAATCATAAGGGACTTGCCAAAGTTGAACTATTTACATTCCTACATGTAAAGATATTTGTAACTCTTGAGACTTTTCTCAGTATTAGAGTACTTGGAGAGATTATATACATATAGATAGAAGGCGCAGGGTGAGTTGCATAGGTAGGGATGATATCTCTAAAAAAAAATAAAATTAAGGAATGAGCGAGGAATATATTGAGAGGAGAAAGGGAGAAATAGAATGGTGCAAATTATCTCACAGAAAAGAGGCAAGAAAACGCATTTTCAATGGAGAGAAAGAGGAGGGAGGTGAGAGGGAAAGAGTGAAGTTTACTTTCATCACATTTGGCTTAAGGGAGGAATAATATGCACACTCAATTTGGTATAAACATCTATCTTATGCTACAGGAAAGTAGGGGGAAAGAGAATGAGCAGGGGGTGGGGGTACAATTGAAGGGAAGGCAAATGGGAAGAAGCAGTAATTAGAAGTAAATACCTGAGGAGGGATAAGGTCAAAAGGGAGAATAGAATAATGGGGAACAGGACAGGATAGAGGGAAATATAGTTAGCCTTTCATAATATGACTGCTATGGAAGTGTTTTGCATATCTACGTAAGTGTAACCTGTATTGAATTACTTGCCTTCTCAGCGGGGATGGATGGGGAGGGAGGAAGGGAGAGAAATTGGAACTCAAAGTTTTAAGAACGAATTGTTTTTGCATGCAATTGGGAAATAAGATATACAGGCAATGGGGTATAGAAATCTATCTTGCCCTACAAGAAAATAGAGGGGATGGGCATAAGAGAAGGGAGGATAGAAGGGAGGATAGATTGGGAGAAGTGGTACTCAGAATACACACTGTCTTGGGGTTAGGGGTAGGGAGACACGGGGAGAAAATTTAGAATTCAAAATCTTGTGGAAGTGTGTTGAAAACTGAAAATTAATTAATTGAAATTAAAAAATAAAAAATAAAGCAACTACAGACAATATAAAATACTTGGTAATCTACCTGCCAAGACAAATCCTAGAACTATTTTAACACCATTATGGAATAGTTTTTACACAAATAAAAACAAATCTAAACAACAGGAGAAATATTAATTGTTCATGTGTAGACTAAGCCAATATAATAAAAAAAGCTAATACTCTCTAAATTAATTTACTTATTCAGCATCATATTTAACTACCAAATAATTTTTTATAGAACTAGAATATAATGACAAAATTCAACTAGAGGAACACAAAGGTCAAGAACATAAGGGAATCAATGAAAAAATTACAAGAAGATAATCTACCAGTACTGGGTCACAAACTATATTACAAAGCCGTAATGTCTAAACAATCTAGTGCTGAATAAGAAATACAATATCTGATCAATGAAACTGATTAGATGATCAAAGGAATTGATTCGATAATCAATAGACAAGTAAATGACCATAATAACTTATTGTTTAATATACCTAAAGAACCAAGCAATTGGGTCAAGAATTCACTATTTGACAGAAGAAAGTGGAAAGCAGTCTGGCAGAAACTAGGCATAGATCAACATCTCACACTATGCTAAGATAAGGTCAAAATGAGTACATGATTTAGACATAAAGGGTGATATAGTATGGAAATTAGGGGAGTATGGAAAAAACTACATGTCAGATATATGGATAAGGGAAGTGTTTGTGACTAAACAAGAGATAGAAAGATCACAGGAGATAAAACAGGTAATTTTGAATGTATTCAGTTTAAAAGGTTTTGCATAAACAAAATGCAGCAAAAATTAGAAGGAAAGTAGGAAACTGGGCAGGGCAGGGGAGATGTTTACAGTAAGTTTCTCTAATTAAAAAAATCTTATTTCTCAAATATACCAGAAACTGAGTCAAATTTTAAAAAAAAGATATATTCCCCAATTGATAAATGGTTAAAAATATGAACAGGCAGTTTTCAGAAGAAATCAAAGATATTAATAGTCATATAAAATGGTCCTGATCACTTAATTATTTGAGAAATGCAAATTAAAACAAGTCTAAAATACCATCTCATACTTACCAGATTAGGTAACAATGACATAAAAGGAAAATGACAAATACTGAAGGGGATGCAGAAAGAATAGTTGGTGGAGTTGTGGATTAGTCCAACCATTCTGGAGAACAATTTGGAACTACACCCAAAGGGCTACAAAACTGTGCCTACCTTTTGACACAGAAATACCAGTACTAGGTCTGTATCCCAAAAAGATCAAAGGAAAAGGAAAAAGACCTACCTGTAATATGCATGTATATATATATATATATATATATATTCATAGCAGTTCTTTTGTAGTGACAAAATATTGGAAACTGAGACCACGCTCATCACTTGGGGAATGGCTGAACAAGTTGTGGCCTATGATTGTGATGGAATATATTGTGATATAAGAAATGACAAGGAGGATGGTTTCAGAAAAACCTAGGACGATTTATACGAGCTGATCAAAAGTGGAGTGAACAGAACTGAAAGAACATTGTATGTGGTATCAGCAATATGTAATGGCAATCAATTGTGAAAGACTTACCTACTCTGATTAATACAATGATCCACGATAATTCCAAAGGACTCATGATGAAAAATATTATCCTGCTACAGAGAGAGAACTGAATTCTGAGTGCAGATTGAAGCATTTTCCTCCATTTTTATTGTTTTTTCTTTTCTTTCCTTTTTGCAGTACAGGTAATATGGATATTTTATATTACTTCACATGTATAGTGGGTGTCATATTTCTCCCTTTCTCGGTGGGCACGGAAGAAGTTCCACAGAAGAAGAGAATTTGGAACTCAAAACAAAAATTATTTTAAAAAAGAAATGGACAATTTTAGAGGAAACTGGGCAGAACTCAGTAAACTGACAGAGCAGAGAAAATAGAACTAGAACGGTGTACGCAACAATAATAGTAGAGAAAAACTACTTTGAAAGAATTAGAATTCTGATCAGTACAATGAAAAACCTTCAGTTCAAAAGGATGAAGATAAGACATGGCACTCATCTCTTAATGGAGATATGATGAGCTTAAAAGGCAGAAAGACACAACATTTTCTGACATGGCTCACCCCAATACGTACATATGCATGTATTTGCAGCTTCATACATATAGACATGTATGCAATACACATGTGCATACATGTGTGTGTGTTGAGGGAGGGCTTAATTTTTCCAGATTTTTTGGGAGATGGCCAGATTTGGGGAGGGTGGGTAATAGCAGTAGTAACAGAGACAAATTTAAAATAAGACAGAAAAGATGCCTGGACTCTCAGTCCCTTTGGGACTAAATAGCATATAGCTAACTATTGCCCAAGAGACCAGAAAGTTAGCCTCCCACTTGACCAATCCCACTCTCACCAAGTGCTTAGTCCTTAGTCAACTATCTGTGTAAAGATACACAGAAGTATATTGTTTTTAACATGAGAAAGGGAGGAATTTGTTTAGTTTGTACATTATTAATTTTTTTAAAAGAAATTATTGCGATATAAAAACAGTCATCATTAAAATCTGTTTGTTTTTAAATTAAGTAAATCTAGTATGACCCTGATTAATTGAAGCTCTAGGCAAGCTTTTATTAAAGTTAACTTTATCCTCCATCATCACACCCCCACCCCCACCCCACGTCTTCTTTCTCTTTTGTGAGGCAATGACACTCAAAATCTTCCTTCATTCTTCTCCATAAGATTTCACAAGCAAATTTATTGTCTAACCCAGTGTTGCCCTTAATTTTTAAATCTCTCTCTTTGGTAGGAAAGTCAGTTGCTGACTAACCTGGTTTTTAGCCCCTTTTGTTCTCCTTGTTATGGCAATTAATTTTCACGATTAAATTTCAAATAAAATTGTGATTAATCAGTCAATAAGTATTTATTAAGCACCTACTACATTCCAGGCACTGTGCTAAAAGCTAGGGATACAGAAAGGGAAAAGACAGACCCTGTCCTCAAGGGAACTCCCAGTCCATTGACACTGTCCTTTATTCCACCCATATCCTATTTTCCAGCATTAATTCGTTAATTGGTTAGGCTGGAGTTGCATAATTCTGACATCATGGTTCTTATGTTTTCCAACATTGTATATGAGTTCTGCCCTTTCACAAGTTGATGATTCAACTGTACACTCACAGCTGATTCAGGAATGACCCACATGGTAACAATTTATTTCCTGTCTGTTAAGATCACAGAAAATGAAAGTTATTATTTTATCTGGTGCTCACAATGTCTGTCCCCTTCCAATTCTTTGGTATGAAGTTTCAATATAATCTGTAAGCCTTTGGTGCCATTCCTTATTCTTGTTCAATTTTTTCCAAAACTGTTTTATTTTCCTAACTTATCCCTACCTTTGCAATGAAGTCCCTGCGTATCACAGTATAAGCTGATTTAATTTTAGTGTAACATCTAATTCTGCTTAGGACTTTTTCTGCTTCCTTTTCCACATCACTATTTTCATGGTGGTCTTATTGAAAATATTTCCCATGAGCCTGTTGGTTGTGACACGGTGACCAAATATTCCATGAAGGAATGTTTCTCATTACCTTTGGCTATGTGATAAAAAACCAACTCTGCCAACTCCTTTTTTGTCCTCTGCAAAGAGACTCTATGAACTGTCCTATTGGCTCTAATTCCCTTTCATCTTAAGGTTTTGCTTAGAGTGAAAATGAGAAGATGGATATGATCATTCCCCTAATAGTAGATTTCACTTGTTGGTCATTGGACTAAAATTTCACATATAGTGTACCAAGATGTAGAACATCAAAAACAGATTCTTTGCACTCACCTCCCTTTTTTTCAGCAATCTGCCTCTGTCAGTATAGAAACAAAAGATGGGCTACATGGGACCAAGGGACATTTTGTGTTTTTCTTTGTATCAAGCATTTCTACTGCCAAAGAAATCTTCTCCTAGGGGCAGCCTACTGGTGAGGAGCCTCTCCAGTCAGACAATGCCTACTACATCCGAGGCCCTTTTGAATTCTGGGCAGCAGTATGACAAGTGTGATGTTCAGTGCTTGAACAGTAGTAGTCCTGTAGCTCTCTCTGTCTCTGCCAAATAGTATCTAGGGTTTGTGATCAGTTCTTAATACTACAGATGAGAAAAGATATTGAGAGCATGCAAAGAATGGAGAGCTACTGGGATGATGAAGAGCTTTGAGTTTCTACCATATGAGCGAAGAGGGAGGAAATGTGTTAAATGCCTACTATGTGCTGGGCACTATGCTAAATGTTTTACACATATTGTCTCTTCTGATCCTTACAAAAGGCTGGGAAGTAGGCACTAGTGTTATTACTAGCTGAATATTGAGGAAAGGGGCAGGCTGAAGTTGAGCGACTTTCCCAGGGAGACACAGTTAGTAAGTGTCTGAGACTGGATTTAAACTCAGGTCTTCCTGACTCTTAAGTCCAGCTCTCCAGACACTGGGACAACTAACTGCCTCTGAAGTCATCTACTACAATCTCATCATTTTACAGATGAGGTAACCAAGGCCCCCATCTAGCAAGGAGCAGTCAACTAGTGATCTCAAATAAATTCTCTTTGGAGTCAATGCTTTTGGTTCCTAGGACAGGGAATGTATCTATATACCATTGGGAACTCCCCATGTGCTAGCAGAGTTAAAGAATTGGGAATTTGGATCTACTGTGTCCCTGAAATACCAGTGTTTACAGTTTACAGTCAACTTGAAGCTTTTGCTCCTATCAGTAGTGAAGGGATTGTGCCCAACTAGGCTGACATTAGTTCAATTAAATAAGCATTTTTTAAAAGCAGCAGCTACTGCTAAGTCCTGGAAGACATGGCGGGGGGGGGGGTGAGGAGTGGAAATCCATTCATACTCTACTAAGGCAGAGAAGATAACCCAGAATAACAAATGCATGGGGAAAGATTTCATCACAGTGTTAAGCTTCTCACCAAATCATGGAGTCATAGATTCAGAGCTTGAAGAATTTTTTAAGGCTCTCTGATCCAAAACTTCCATTTTACAGATGAAGAAATGGAGGTTCACAAAACTAAAATGACTTGCTTGAGGTCACACAGTAGAAGAAGTGAGACAGGAACCCAGGTCTTTTGACTGCCAGGGTGGAGCTTTCCACAACCCAACACTGTCTCAAGGAAGAGGGATAGCATTTGAACTGAATCCTGTTGAGTGAAAAGGATTTCAAAAGATGGAGACAGGAACAGAAAGTAGTCCAAGTATAAAGAGAGGAGTGAACAAAAGCCAAGAGACAGGAAAATGGGGGATAACCTCATTTAGGATACCTCAAAATACCCAGGGTACAGTGATCTGTCTGGATTTTTGCTAATGCCACTTGTCCTCCACCAGGATACCCTCTCCTTGCTCTGTGGGTTCAGTACCTGGCTCATAGTTGCCCTCATTCTTAGGAATTTCAATATTCATAATGATACCTCTTAAAATACCTTGGCCTCCCAGTTAATCACCTCCTCAAGTCCCATCACCTACATTTCCACTGAACCTCCTCCACCCACAGGAGTGGTTCCACCTTAAACCTCAAACCATCCTCTAAAACCACTCTAGTTCTGCGGTCTTGAATTCTGAAATCTCCTTCTCTGCTCACCAGTTCCCATCCTTCTGTCTTTTCCTCTACTTCATTCCTCTCAAATAGATAAAGCATTTATTAAGCTCTTCATATATTCCAGGCACTACTCAGTACTGAGTCTTTCCAAAATGGTGGTCCAGGAATGGAGTCACCCATCAGAAGAGGAGAGCCTCAGAGTAGAGGGTTCTCCAGAGTGGCAGGACAGCAGATAAGAAGGAGAAAGAGTCAGAAGTGACAAACTAAACATTTATGAGGCGAAGTATGACTAGGATCCTTCCTAAGAAAGGATTCACCAATCAAGAAACTATTCTTCTAAATCTATTCTTTATCCTCCATACATCAGCACAAGCTTATTCCTTCTTAGTCATTCTCAGTCTCTTTGCTGGTTCATAATCCATATCATAAGTAACAGATCTCAAGTATCAGATCACAGCGACAAAGCTGTAATCATCAAAACAATTAGGTTCTGGGTAAGAAATAGAGATGGAGAGCGAACACATTAGGTATACAAAAAACAGAAGCAAGATGGGCAGTGCAGCGGTTCAATGGATAGAGTGCCTGGCCCAGAGTCAGGAAACCTCATCTTCCTGAGTTCAAATCTGAACTCAGACACCAACTAGCTGTATGACCTTGGGCAAGTCACTCAACCCTATTTGCCTCAGTTTCTTTATCTGTAAAATGAACTGGTAAATATTACAGTATCTTTGCCAAGAAAACCTCAGATCAGGTCATGAAGAGTCAGAAATGACTGAAATGACTGAACAACAACCGCACACAAAAGCAAATGAGAGCCTTTCAGTCCGAGCTGTAGCAAGGGGCTGTGTGCAGGCAGCAGCGACTTCCCCAGCTTTCGGCCCTCTCTCACCTGTCTTTCTTTCTCCAACACCTTCCCCCTCGGTAACCATGATGCAACAGACCATCTCCTTTGCCAAGGACTTCCTGGCCAGTGACATAGCCACTGCTATCTCCAAGACCGTGGTGGTGGCCCCCATTGAGAGAGTTAGGCTACTATTGCAGGTGCAGCATGCCAGTAAACAAATTGCCACAGATAAGCAGTACAAAGGCACTGTGGATTGTATAGTCCGAATTCCAAAGGAACAAGGGGTGCTTTCCTTCTGGCGGGGTAACTTAGCAAATGTCATCAGATATTTCCTCACCCAGGCCCTTAACTTTGCCTTTAAGGATAAGGATAAGCAGGTGTTTTGGGGAGGAGTGGATAAGCGCACACAATTTTGGAGGTATTTTGCTGGCAATCTTGCCTCTGGGGGTGCAGTTGGAGCCACTTCTCTCTCCTTTGTCTACCCCTTGGATTTTGCGAGAACCCACTTGACAGCTGATGTTGGGAAATCTGGCACTGAGAGAGAATTCAAAGGCCTGGGAGACCGCCTTGTGAAAATCACCAAGTCTGATGGAATCTGTGGCTTGTATCAAGGTTTCAATGTCTCAGTGCAGGGTATCATTATCTATAGAGCAGCTTACTTTGGCATCTATGATACAGCAAAAGGTATGCTCCCAGATCCCAAGAACACTCACATTGTGAGAAGCTGAGTGATTGCACAGTCAGTGACTGCTGTAGCAGGTGTGGTCTCTTATCCCTTTGATACAGTAAGGTGGTGAATGATGATGGAGTCTGGGCGCAAAAGAGCTGATATCATGTACACTGGGACAATTGACTGCAGGAAGAAGACTGCTAAAGATGAGGGTGGCAAAGCTCTCTTCAAGGGTGCCTGGTCCAATGTTCTTAGAGGCATGGGTGGAGCTTTCATGCTTGTCCTGTATGATGAATTGAAGAAAGTAATCTAAGCACATCCCAACTAAGGAACCAGTGAATATAGATCATGTAGAACACTTAACCATACTTAGCATTTTGGACCATTGACCTTCAAGAAATTCCTATTGTCTTTTTATCCAGGCCAGATCATGTTGGTAGGGGAGCCAGAAAAAGCTCTTAGAAAAAAGAACTCATTTATTGTGATTCATTATGCACATAGTGGAAGTGATGATGGTTTAGTATATTGATTATTGGTTTTTGGGAAAATAACAGTTTCTGTGGGTCCAAGGAGGCAGGTCAACTTAGACCATCTAGTTTAAATACTCTTTTGTAGGACCATAAATTTGTGTTTAAGTATTTATTTTTAAAATGATGTCTCCCATTTGTACTTAAGCACTATATATACTATTTTGCACAGCTGACTATTTGGCAGTTATGATGATCTGTGTTGGGCATTCTGCTGTTAAACAATAAATATACAGAAGACTCTAAGGGAAAAAAAGCAAATGAGAACAGTAACTCAGCTGTTGATAAACCCAGATTCCCAGCTATTGGGAGAAAAACTCATCTGACAAAAACTGTTGGAAAAACTGAAGAGTAGTCTGATGATCAGCCACTGTCAGCACAAGCCCATTCCCACATGTTCATCCCTACCTCTTAGCATCTTTACTTCCCTTCAGAGTTTAACTGAATTGCCTCCTCTATCTAGTTTTCTCCAATTATACTGTTCTCACCTTCAAACTTGTGTACCACCTTCTTGTCCTTTACTCATCTGCTCACACTTATTTATCAATACTTCTATTTTCTTATCAAGGGTACATGTCACCATGAATGCCAATCCCTCGGCCCTTTACAGGGCACACCATGCTTCTGACCTCAGTTTCATCCCCTCAGTCTTGATCCTATAATTAGACAGATCAACTATGCACTGGCTCCACCCTTGAATCTCTGACTCACTTGTTCTGCTGTTTATACTCTGTCAATATTCAACACTGGATCAGCCCCACCATCTGTCTTCCCAGTTCTTCCTCCCTGGCTACTAAACATGGTAACCTCCAGTGCTTCATCATTCACTCATTTCTTAATCCTTGATAATCTGTCTTTCAGCCCCCATTTGACTAACACTGCTCTTTCCAAGTTACCAGTGATATTTTAATTGCTAAATCCCATGTTTTTTTCTCAGTCCTCATCTTCCTTGACTTCTCTTTAGATCCTCACAGAGTACATCCTACTTCTTCCTCATCTCTATTGACTTCCTTGGCCTCCATGACACTTTTCTTGGTTCTCCTCCCGTATGTCTGACATTCCTTCTCACTTTCTTTTGCTGACTTATAATTCATACCATAAGTAACAGATCTCAAACTATGCTACAAAGCTGTGATCATCAAAACAATTTGGTACTGGGTAAGAAGTAGGGAGATAAACAGAGAAATGGATTAGGTATCCAATAGATAGAAGCAAATAAACATAGTAACCTAGTGTTTGATAAATCCAAAAATCTCAGTTATTGGGAAAGAACTCAAGATTTGACTAAAATGGTTGGGAGAACTGGAAAGTAGTCTGACAATTAACCAACCAATCATTCAATATTTATTTAGTATCTACCCTGTGCCAGGCATTACACTTAGAGCTAGGGAGAGGAAAAGAGGCAAGAGACAGCCCCTGCCTTCAAGGAGTTTATAATCTAATGGCAGAAATGAGGCATAGACCAACTTCTCACACAATATAATAAGTTCAAAATGGACACATGATTTATATGCAAAAGTAGCATAAATTAGTGGAGCACAGAAGAAATTACCTCTCAGATCCATGGATAAGGAAAGAGTTCATAATCAAACAAGCAATAAAGAGGTTCACATGAGGTAAAATAGATAATTTTGATTACATAAAATTAAGAAGGTTTTATACAAACAAAATCAATGCAACTAAAATGAAAAGAAAATTAGGAAACTGGAAAAATATCTTTGCAAGTTTCCCTGCTAAAGATCTCATTTCTAAAATATATAGAGAACTGAATCATATTTACAGGAGTTATTCCCCAGTAGATAAATGATCAAAGGATATGGATAGGCAATTTTCAAAGGGAAAGATCCAATATCCATATGAAAATATGGATCAATAGCCATATGAAAAAATTCTCTAAACCACTAATAATTAGAGAAATGCAAATTAAAGCCATTCTCCCCCATCAGATTAGCTAAGAAAACAGAAAAGGAAAATTATAAATGCTGAAGGGGATATAGGAAATTAAGTATATTAATGCATTGTTGGTAGAGTTGTGATCTTGTCCAACCATTCTGGAAAGCAATTTGGAACTATACCCAAAATTCAATGCCACTACTAGGTCTATACCCAAAAGAGATTAAAGAAAGAGGAAAAGGACCCAAATACACAAAAAAATATTATATAACAATGCTTTTTGTGGTGGCAAAGAATTGGAAACTGAGGGCATACCTATCAATTGGGGAATGACTGACCAAGTATAGGGATGTGATAGAATGCTTATTGTGCTATAAGAAATGATGGAGATGGTTCCAGAAAAACCGTGAAGACCAGTATGAACTGATATAAATGGAAATGAGCAAAATCCAAAGGACAGTTGACACAGTAATAGCAACATTGTAAAGATAATCAACTGCGAAAGATAGTAACTGATCAACATGATGACCCATCGAAGTTCCAAAGGACTTGTGAAGATGTTACCCACCTCCAGGCAGAGAGCTGGTGTGGACTGAAGCCAGTTCTCTTTTATTTTTTTCTTGCTTCCTTCCTTCCTGAACATTGGTAATGTGGACATGTGTCTTGCATGACACATTTATATTTGTAATGGGATTTTATTTTTCTTGTCTTCTCAATGAGTTCAGGAGGGAAAAAATTTGGAACTATAAGTAAAATTTTGTAAAAATGAAGGAACATAATCCATTTCCTAACCCTCTACTGGGGGTTTCCCACAAGGCTTCTTCTCTTCTTTCCCTACACTCTTTCCCGTAGAGATCTCCTTGGTTCTCAACGTTTGTTGGCAGATAAGATGACTGAGGTGGGAAGAGACAGGAGGAAGAATGGAGATCAAGAGAATAGATTTTCTTAGTGAAAAAATGGAACAATAGACAAAGAGGCTGAAAAATTTTGAAGGGTCTAAGAGAGCTTCTGAGTCAATTTATATTAAACGGCGTCTCTCTTGTAAGCAAAGAAGCTGGCAGCCAGGTGGTGCGGTGGATAGGAAGCTGGTCAGAATCAGATTTAAATACTAACTAGGCACCGAACAGCTGTGTGACTTTGAACAAACCAATGAAACTGTCTCAGCCTCAGTTACCTAATCTGTAAAATTCGGGTGGAGGGTAGTGATACTAAAAGCAACTGCCGCCTAGGGCTATGGTGAGGGTCAAATAAGACGATGCAGGTAAGGCACTTTGCAACCTCAGAGCACTACATGAATGCTAACTAGTATGGTTAAGTTATTTATTGTCAGTGGAGGATAGGATAGGAGGAGTCAACTGAGGTTGGAAGAGAAAGGAGAACACTTGAAGTGGATATTGTGGACAATAAGGTGGGAGACAGCTAAGGGTATGGGGCATCTAGGTGGTCCATATTTACCTCAGCTCCTCATCTGAAGAATGGCAGCACAATGGAGAGGGAAGTGACAAATTATTCCAGTATCTTTGCCAAGAAAACCCCATGAATAAAAGTCCATGGGGTGACATAGAGTGGGACATGCCTGAACAACAGTTATATATTTGGGGGAAACAGCTAGGTGGTGCCATGGATAGAGCACTGAGTCTGGAGTCAGGAAGACTTGAGTTCAAATCCAATTTCAGACACTTACTATCTGTGGGACCCTGGCAAGTCACTTTGCCTCTGTTTCCCTATCTGTAAAATAAGCTGGAGAATGAAATGGCAAACCACTCCAGCGTCTTTGCCAAGAAAACCCCAAATGGGGTCATGAAGAGTCAGACATGACTGAAATGACTGAATGACGACAAGCAAGACTGGAATAGGATTGCAAAGACTCAGCGAGGGCTCCTGCTGAGGTTGTGTGCCATGCAATTACAGTGAACAGTCAGCTGCATTTTGTGACATTTTCCATCCAAGCTCAGCAGCCTAGGCTCAGGGCTGGAGAAACTGGAGGCTACAGATTGCTCAGCATGGTGGGTTGGCAGGACATTGCCAGGAACATTGATAGATTGAGGGCATGAGGAATTCCCAGATGTTGACTAATAATTCTTCCTCTTAGCTACTGGTAATAGGAGAGGCTGGGACTGTAGCAGAAAGAGAGCTGATGAAGGAATCACAAGACCTGGGTTTGATTCCCAGCTCTTGCATTTACTAGCTATGTGACTGTGGGTAAATGAATTTATCTTCTCTGGTTTCCTTATTTTTTTTAAGTGGGGAGTGGTGGTAAAATAATGTGGTCCAGAGGAAAAGGCAACAGATTTGAAATTTTCACTTCCACTGCTGGTAGTCTCTGCAGCTAGTTACTTGTATGGCTCTGGGCAAGTCATTTCCCTCTGGGCTTCAGTTTCTTCTGTCAAAGGAAATGATTGGACTAAACATTTTCTGAGGCCCCTTCCCACTTAGAATTTATTATCCTATCCCTTGTCCTACCTTTCTGACAGGTCAAAGGAGAAACTGTAAATGAAAGAGCTTTGGGAATGGGAAGTGAAAAATCTCCGCAATAGTTTCTCAGAGACAAAAGAATTCCTGGAGGAGGACAGAGTCCCCTTCTAGGCCCCTGTCCAGGTAAAACATTTCCCATTTCCAGGTTGTTTCTAAGACTCCATTCCTAACACACAGCAGGTGCTTAATAAACGCTCCAATTCAGTTGCAAACAGCAGGATCCCTGGGTTCCCAGAAAAGTGCTTCTTTTCATCTCTGTCAGGAGTAACCATGACAACTAAGTACCACTGGGTAGCTCAGATGGACCAGGAATATTTTCCACCTTGTAAGGGAAACAAAGCCCCTCTCTGGGCTGCTATATTTATCCTCTGTTTATGTTGGCAACGGGAGGGCTGGACGATTTGAAGATGAGTGTGTCCTTAGGTTGGCTTTGATTCTGGGCCATAGCCCAGGGGCTGCCAACACAGGAAGGAAAAAGCCTATCTTATTCTGTGTGTGTGTCCAAAAACCCCCAAGTTTCATCTTCACTGGGGTCCCAACTATGGCAGCCTCCTAGATACTGGGGTACCTTAGCCTCCTTACAGGAACAAAACCACCATTTCCCTAGTGATTGAAAGTTTCTGATGCGCTTTCCTCACAGCAGCCCTGGGAGATGAGCAGTGAGTACAAACCTGATTAGCCATGATTTATAGACTCCATTCAGCTCAACAAATATTTATGTCAGTGTCGGCTGTGACAGGCAATCACACCACTCGAAGAAGGTCGGATACAGAAAGAAGGATCTCGTAGACACCAGAATATTCATAGCAACACTCTTTGTTGTAGCAAAAGCACAAAACAAAACAAAAATGGAAACGAAGTAGGGGCCATCAGTTAAGAAATGGCTAAGCAGATAGTAGTATGTGAAGGTGGTGTAATATTATGTTGTAAAAAATAATATATAGAATCCCCAAGAGATCATAAAAATGGGAAAGGGTCCTACAAGTACAAAAATATTTATAGCAGTTCTCTTTGTGGTGGCCAAAAACTGGAAATCAAGGGGACGCCCATCAATCAGGGAATGGCTGAATAAATTATGGTATATGAATGTAATGGAGTACTATTGTGCTATAAAAAGTGATGAACAAGAAGACTTCAGGGAGGCCCGGAAGGACTTAAATGATCTGTTGCTGAGCGAAAGGAGCAGAACCAGGAGAACTTTGTGCACAACAACGACCACAGTGTGCGACAGTTTTTTCTGGTAGACTTGGAACTTTGTAATAACACAAGAACTTAAAAAAAAAAATTCCCAATCGTTTTCTAAGGTAAAACCTTCCACACTCAGAGAAAGAACTATGGAATTCATTCACAGAATGTAGCAGATTATGTTTGTGTGTGTGTGTGTGTGTGTGTGTGTGTGTGAGTGTATTATGTTTTGATCTGTTATATGATTTCTTCCATTTATTTTAGTTCATCTACATAGCATGACAATAGTGAAAATGTATTCAATAGGAAAATATTTGTAGATCCTATATAGAAATGTATGCCATCTTGGGGAGGGAGGGAGGTGGTTGGGGGGTAGGTGTGTGGGGGGGTAAAAATCCAAGTTTTATGGTAGTGATTGTAGAACATTAAAATAAATAAATAAATAAAATTTTAAAAAAGAAAAGAAGAAAATAATATGTAGAATGCTGAGCAACTGTGTGACTGGGAAAATCACCTAATGTCTTTCTGCCCCAGTTTCCTCTTCTATAAAATGGGGATAACCATACCACTCACCTCACAGGTAAAATACTCTGTGAATTTTACCTACATTATTATTATGGTACAGTAGAGAAGACAATGGCTTTGGTGTCAAAGGATTCAAACCTCACCTGGGCTACTTGTTAGTTATGTGACTTTGGATCACTTAACCTCACTGGGCCTCAGTTTCTTGAGGGAATTTGACTCGATGGTCTTTTAAGATCTCTTTCTGATGTTCTAGACTTAAAAATTTTACCTCCTCTACTGCTGGCTCATCCTGGACTATCCCTTATCATTTAGGACCTCCTAACCCTGGACCATCCTACTATCTTTTTGATTAAGATAGCTTTCTCAACCTAGAATATCCTCTGCAAGGCCTGCCCCTTTTGTCCTATTGGTGACTTCATCCAGGAGTCCCCATTTTGTGGAGAGACCCAGGGCAGTCCATCTTCATTTCCTTTCTGGGCCTGTTCCGGAGCACTGGAATTTCAAAATTATACCCCTAAACCAGGCACCCTCATCCCTCCAACTCCAATGTTTCAGCCTTTTTTGTGTGTTGTCTTACTGCACCAGAAGGTGAGGTCCTTGAGGGTCAGACTGTCTGTCCTTTTGCGAGTATTTGTATCCTCAGCACCTAGCACAATGCCTTAAGCACAGCACTGAACACAGTAAAGGCTTAATAAATGATTTCTTCCTTCCTTCCTTCCTGCCTGCCTGCCTTCCTGCATTCTCTCCCTTCCTTCTTTCCCTTTTTTCCTACTTTTCTTTTATTCCTTCTGTCCTTCCCTCCTTCCTTTTCTTCCCTCCTTTCTTCTTTCTCTTCTTTCCTTCCTTCCTTCCTCCCTCCTTCCTTCTTTCCTTTCTTTTCCTTCCTTCCTTCCTTTCTTCCTTCCTTCCTTCCTTCTTTCCTTCCTGCCTCATTTATAGGCTGAGGGGGTTACTGAATGATCTCTAAGGTCACTTATAACTAAGTCTATGGATGAATGAAGCATTTATTAGGTGTTTAGTATGTACAAAGCACTTTGCTAAGTACTGAGAATACAAATAAAAGAGTAGGACAGTTCTTGCCCTCAAAGAGCTCCCAAGCTAATCTATGATCCAGTCCAGGACTCTAGGTCCAGAACAGTAACCCTGAGATATAAATCATCAAAACCAGAAGTGATTTGCAGGTCATTGAATCCAACTCCAGATTACAGAGGAGGAAACAGACCCAAGGAAAGGAAGAAACTTTACCAGGTCCACCCAACGAATAAGGATTACCCAAAAGATACTCTAGTCACATGACGTATAGGGGAAAGGAGAAGGCGGCAGGGATGGTCAAAACTGATTTCTTTGGTATAAGCCTTGCTTTGGTTTGGTCTTGAACAGTTTACCCACTAACGCCTACCCCAAACAAGCTCCTCTCCCTGGACTTTGGGTCTTGACGAAGTCCAGAGCCTATATTTGAAATCTTAATCTTTGGGGAGGTCATAGACCTTTAGAGAGTATCTGATAAAGCTTATGGACGCCTTCTTATAATCCTGTTTTGAAATGTATAAAATAAAATACTAAAGATTTCAAAGGAAACAAATTATATTGAAATACAGCTATCAAAATATTTTTTAAAAGTCATGCATAGCTGCTATAGATGAAAGATTTACATCAAGTTGTAAGTGCTGCAGGCACGCATGACTGGTGAAGCCATCTTTGAACTTGAACCTATGATGGCTCCCATGGGCTCCGGATCTGGGCTTGGAAGCCAGGGGCTGAATGGCTTTCTCTTTCAGCTCAGTCTGACCACTGAAGCTTCTCCCCGCAGACCCTCAGTTCGGTCTTCTTGTTTTTGTTTTTGCAAGGCTTAAGAACACTGAAAATGGCAGCTGTTGGATAGGGCTTGGATGAGGTGGGATGGGGCAGGATGGGGAGGAGAGTCTCCACAGATGTCTCTTTGTGAATGAAATGATGCTAGGGGATTCCGAGCTCAGAGTAAACACAGCCTCCATACATGCCTGGGGCTAGAAACACAAGTGGCCTTATGAACCACCTTTGGCTATGGTGAGTAATCAAACTTATCAAGCCACAGAAATGACATCATATGTTTTCTTAGTAGGGATCCTCTTCCCCTGACTTGTCCCCAATCTTTCCCTATATTTGTGTGTGGTTTGCCCTTTGTTCTCAAAGAGGACCAAGACATCAAGAAGTTGATACTATGACTTGCAAATGACCTGGATTTAAGTGAGGCAGGACTGTGCGAAATCACCAACCTCACTTTCTCCTCCAAAGCCATCTGGGTGCAGTGGCCAGATACAGATCAGGACAACTGGAGATGGCTCAACTCCATTACATTATTAAAGAAGGAGCAGTAGCATTGGAAGAATGGAATCTTATCTGATTCTGGATCTGATCTCAGGCTTCTATGTTCTTATCCCACCATTCCCCCACTGATTGACCGTTGTTGAATTGAATGCAATTGATGAAGGACCCCTTGGGGAACAAATAGCAAGAATCCTGGGTTCTAAGCAAGCCTGTTTTCAATCTCTAATCTATAGTAACCATGACAACTGGGTACCATTAGGCATCTAAGATAGAGAGGGAACAGTTTCCACTTTGCAAGGAAAACAAAGCCACATTTTGGGCATCTCTATTTAGGAACA
>CM053772.1:240813507-241033504 GCA_028658325.1 Potorous gilbertii | reverse complement strand
TCATATAATCCCTGGGTTTGTTTTGGCAGGTAAACCCCTAAGTATTTTATAGTGTCTACCCTAGCTTTAAATGGGATTTCTCTTTCTATCTCTTGCTGTTGGACTTTGTTGCTAATATATAGGAATGCAGAAGATTTGTGGGGGTTTATTTTGTAACCTGCAACTTCAGAAGCAGATTTCTTACCCAGAGTCTCTTACTCTAAATCTGAAGGTGGTTACTGAGTAGGGAAAGGGAAGGAAGAGAATAAGCATTTATATAGTGCCTACTGCATATAGGCACTGTTAAGTGCCATGAGACTGCATGGTTATTAAATATATTATATGTGCACACATACACACATGTATGTATGTGTGTATAGTAGAACCTCAGTTTATGAGTAACTTGGTTTACATATGTTTTGCTGGATGATGAAATATTTTTCACAAAATTTGTCTTGCTGGATGAACAAAAATTCACAGTATGAACATTAAATTTTTTTTGAAAAACCACCCAAATAAGGCTGTAGCAATGAGAGCCACAAATATTTTTTAACAATAATGCAACAACACATTTCCATGCCATCGTAAAAATCATCAAAAACAAGTTGTCTGTTAGATAGATTCCTAGTCAGAAGCAAATGTTAAAGAAAAAAAATGAGTGAGTCAAAACATGAAAGTGATTCTAAGAAATGAAAAATAAGGGAAGGCAGCAGCATTAGTCTTACTTTTAGTAAAAGTAGCATAAGAGAGAACATTCCTGACATTGAAACCCTGATGTTCTCATAGAAGGAGATTCTCCTTTCAAGCAATAACCCTTCTTCCTTCTCCTCCTCCTCCCTCTCATCTTCCACATGCCAGTCATGACTCTTCTCAAAGGTAAAGCACAGGTTAATTTATTTTATTTTCAGTTTATATTGTGTACTAATTGCTGTTGTATTTCAGGTGCATTAGGAACCAAAAGCTTACTTAAAATTATAAATAATTTTTTATATGAATATCCTTGGGGATGTGGTGCCGATCATAAGACTTTATATTATTTCCTATGGGAAAATTTGCTTTGCAATACGAATAAATCGTATGACGAACAGAATCTCAGAACGAATCAAATTCATAAACCAAGGTTCTACTTTATATCTATATTGCTGTCAAGTACACTCCCAGGAATCTTGATTTCATCCTCTACTCCACTCCTCATTCACCCTCACCCCACATATCCAAGAGTTGTCCATCACTTCTTAAACTTTCTTCCACTCATGACCCCTTCGGTGCTTCTTAAACTGTGGGCTGCAGTTTAAGAAGCTCTGCAATTCATAACATTTCTCATTTGTGTCCCCTTCTTTCCACTCTCACAGTTTAGATTAAACTCTGATTTATACCATCAACAACTTGCTCCTGAGCTATTCTGATAGCCTTCTGGTTGGTCTGGTTGATGCCTCTGCATATACAATGCTCGATTTGGCGATTTAAGCCTGTTTACAATCTATTTTCTTCCCGCTTTTCCAATCCAATGCTGTACCCCTTTCTATATTCTCTGTAATGATCTCTTTATTGCAAAATCCAGTGGTTTTTTTTCTTAGTACTCAATCCTTCCTGATCTCTCTGTAGTGTGTGGAAGGGTTGGCAAAGATTGAATAGAGAGCTGGGTTCAGGAAGACCTGACTACAAACCCTACTTTAGACACTGACTGGCTGTGTGCACTTCCCCCTACATACAAATCACTTCATCTATAATGGGGTAAGCCCTCTCACCTGCTTTACCCTATCACTATGAGGATCTAGTGAGATAACATACGTAAAATGTTGTGTAAGTTAGTATCATTGTTTACTCTCCTGTATGGATTTTTTTCTTCCCTGGGTTTTCATGATATTTGCCTTTCCTAGTTCTCCTCTCAACTGTCAGACAGGTTTTTTAAGTCTCTTTTGTAGAATTATCTTCTTTCCTGCCTTTCCTTCCCTCCTCTTCAACCAGACCTCTGTCCTACACCCTCTTTTTCTCTTGGTGATCTCTTCAGCTCTCATAGGATCAACTTTCATCACTAGGCACATAACTCCTACATTTACTTACATATATATGTTATTTCCTTTCTCCTAAGTTCCAGTGGCACATCTCCAAATGCCTATAGGACATCTTCATTTGGATGTCTCCAAGGCAGCTCCCATTCAATATGTCGAAAACAGAACCCACTTCCATTTCTCCTAAGGCCAATCCTTCTCTTAACCTCCATATTATTGTTGAGACTGTCATCATCCTTCATAGCCTAGGAACTATTCTTAACTTTTCATTCTCATACATGCTTTCTCTTTCCCCTACTCCCATACCCAAACAGCTGCCAAGTCTTGTAAATTCTACCTCTTCAACATCTTTCATATTTTTTCTTTCCACTTATACCATAGACTCCTAAATTGGGGCACCCATCACTTCTGCAATCTTCTATTACATCGGTGTCTTAACTGGTTTCCTCACACCCAATGTCATCCACCTCCAGTTCTACAAAGCTGCCAAACTGATATGTCTAATGCCTAAGTATGACCATGGCATTTCCCTCCTCAAGAAGCTTGTTGTAGTTCCCTATTGCCTCTAAAATAAAATGCATGCCCTTCTCCTTGTCATTTAAAGTCCATAATCTTGCTGCCCTTTTGTAAAACAGATTAATTACATATTATTTTCCCTTAGAATCTGCTCTCTTTACTTCTGCCTCTTTTTATTCAAGTCTCTTCTCATGCCTTCTCCTACAAGTCTTTTCTAATTGTCCCAATTGTTAATACCCCATGATCCCCACTCAATATTTATTTTGTACATTTCCTGTATTTACGGATTTCCTCATTGAATCAAATTGAATTAAGGTTCATCAAAACATACAAAATACCTTTTGGCTCCAGAACTGCTAATTGTCCAGTAATATAGGTACAGGCAAATTATTATTTTGGGGGACAATCCTTTTCTGAAAAATTAATTTTTATTTATTTAATTAAATATTTTTTAGTTAAATGTAAAAAAATTTAACAATTTTTTTTAAACTTTTGAGTTCCAAATTCTTTCCCCCCTTTTTGAGGAGTCAATCACTTTGATTTTGATTATACACGTGAAGTTATGCAAAACATTTCCATATTAGTCATGTTGCAAAAGAAAACACAAAGAAAATTAAATAACAAAAATATTTTAAAAACCTTTTTTCAAGTAAACTTTATTCTACATCCAGAACTCATCAGTTCTCTCTCTGGAGTTAGGTGGTATCTTTAATATCACCATTACATGGATCTTTTGGAATTGTCTGGGATCATTGTTTAGATAAGTCTTTCACAGTTATTCTATACAGTTTTCTCCTGGTACTACTCACTTGACTTTGCATCATTTCATATAAGTCTTCTTAGGTTTTTCTGAAACCATCCTGCTCATCATTTCTTAGAGTATAATAGTATCCACCACAATCATATACCATAACTTGTTCAGCCATTCTCAAGTTGATGGGTATCTCCTTGATTTCCAATTGTTTGCCATCACAAAAAGAGCTGCTATAAATATTTTTACACAACTAGGTCCTTTCCCCTTTTCTTTTATTTCTTTGGGATACAGATGTCATAGTGGTATTGCTGGGTCAAAGGTTAAGGGTCAGTTTTATAGCCCTTTGGGCATAGCTTCAAATTGTTCTCCAGAGTGGTTGGTTCACAACTTCACCAACAGTATATTAGTTTCCAAAATTTTCCACATTCCCTTCAGCTTTTGTCAGTGTCCTTTTGTGTCATGTTAGGCAATCTGATAGGTGTGAGGTGATACCTCAGAGTTGTTTTAGTTTTCATTTTTCTAATCAGTAGTGATCTAGAGCATTTTTTCATGTGACTCTTGATAACGTTGATTTCTTTTTCTGAAAACTGCTTGTTCATATCCTTTGACCATTTGTCAACTGGGAAATAGCTATTGTTTTTATAAATTTGGCTCACTTCCATATATTTGAAAAATAAGAATTTTATCAGAGAAACTAATTACAAAATCTTTTCCCAGTTTCCTGTTTTCCGTCTAATTTTGGCTGCATTAGTTTTGTTTGTGCAAAAACTTTTTACTATCACAATCTAAATTACCTATTTTACTCCCCACAATTTCCTCTATCCTTTGTTTGGTCATAAATGCTTCCCTTATTTATGGATAATAGGTAAATTCTCCTAATTTACTTATGATATCACCCTTTATGTCTAAATCATGTATGCATTTTGACCTTATCTTGGTATATGAGGTGAAATAATAGTTTATACCTACTATCTTCCAAACAGCTTTCCAGTTTTCCCAGAAATTTATGTCAAATATTGAGTTCTTACCCCTAAAGTTTATCAAACAGTAGATTACTACAGTTATTTGCTCTTATGTATTGTCTATCTAATCTATTCTACTGATGCATCACTCTATTTTTTAGCCAGTATCAGTTTGTTTTGATGGTTAACCCACTTTGCAATGTAGTTTGAAATCTGGAACTGCTAGACTACCTTCCTTAACATTTTTTTCATTGATTCCCTTCGTTTTCTTGACCTTTTGTTCTTCCAGATGAATTTTGTTATTACTTTTTTTAGCTCTAAAAATTACTTTTGTTAGTTTGATTGGTATGGTACTGAATAAATAAGAACATTTTAAATTTATTGTCATTTTAATTATATTGTTTTGGCAATTAATATTTCTCTGTCTTTGTGTGAAAAGTGTTTTGTAATTATGTTCATATAATCTCTGGGTTTGTCTTAGCAGGAAGACTCCCAAGTATTTTAAATTGTTTGTAGTTATTTTTAATGGTATTTCTCTAACTCTTCTTGCTGGACTTTTGTTAGTAATATATAGAAATACTGGTGATTTATGTGGGTTTATTTTATGTCCAACAAATTTGTTGAAGCAGTTAAATGTTTCAACTAGTATGTATACTATCATATCATCAACAAAGAGTGATAATTTTGTTTTCTCATTTCCTATTTTTATTCCTTCCATTTTTTTCTTGTCTTATTACTATAGCTAGCATTTCTAGTTCAATATTGAATAGTAGTGGTGATCATGGGTATCCTTGCTTTACTCCTAATCTTTTTGGAAAGACTTCAAGTTTATTCCCATTACAAATAATGCTTGCTTTTGGTTTAGATAGATGAGTTTATCATTTTAAGCAAGGCTCCACTAATTCCTATCCTTTCAAATGTTTTTAATAAGAATGGGTGCTATATTTTGTCAACGACTTTTTTCTGCATCTACTGATATAATCTTACAATTTATGTTGTTATTGTTTTTGATATAGTCAATTATGCTGATAAATTTTCTAATATTGAACCTAATTTTGAACCTGGCCCTGTATTCCTAGTATAAATCCTACCTGGTCATAGTATATGATTTTTGTGATACGTTGCTTTAATCTCTTTGCTAATATTTAATTTAAAATTTTTGCATCAATATTCTTTAAGGTACTTGGTCTATAGTTTTATTTTATTTTTATCTACTTTTGTTCTTTCTAGTTGAGGCATCAAAACTATATCTGTGTCATAAAAGGAATTTTGTAGGAATTCTTTACCTATTTTTTCGAAGAGTTTATACAGTGTTGGAATTAATTGTTCATTAAGTGTTTAGTAGAATTCACATGTGAATCCATCTGATTCTGGGTATTTTTTTCTCAGGAACCTCATCGATGGCTTGTTCAATTTCTTTTTCTAAGATAGGCTTATTTAAGGAGCCCATTTCCTCTTCTGTTAATCTGGACAGTTTATATTTTTGTAAATATTTATCCATTTTACTTAGGTTGTCAGTTTTACTGGTATATAACTCCTGATAATTGCTTTAATTTCATCTTCATTGCTGATGCATTTACTCTTTTTTATGCTAATTTGGTTTTTCTTTTTCTTTTATAAATTAAATTAACCAAAGGTTTATCTATTTTGTTGGTTTCTTCCTAAAATCAGCTTCTAGGTTGTTGTTGTTTCAACTAGTTCAATTTTTAAAAACTTTCATTTCTATCAATCTCTCCTTTGACTTTCAGGATTTCCATTTTGGTGTTTAATTGGGGATTTTAAATTTATTCTTTTTTTAGTTTTTTTTTCAGATGCATGCCTAATTTATTGATGTGCTCTTTCTCTCTCCTACTGATGTACACACTTAGAAATATATATTTTTAACATAAGTACTGGTTGCATCCTACAAATTTTGGAATGTTGTCTCGTTGTTATTCTTTTTAATGAAATTATTGTTTCTATGATTTGTTCTTTGACCCACTTATTCTTTATTTTCCAATTAGCTTTTATTCTATGCTTCCATAGCCCTTTATTAAATGTATTTTTAGTACATTATGGGTTTGAAGAAGGTGCATTTAATATTTCTGCTTTTCTGTATTGGGTTGTTGAGTTTTTAATGCCTTAATGTATGATCAGTTTTTGTGAAGGTGACAGTTACAGTTGAGAAAGGGTATATTCCTTTCTATTCCCATTCAGTTTTTTTTCCCCAGAAGTCTATTGTATCTAATTTTTCTCTGTTTTCTATTCAACTCCTTAACTTCTTTCTTATTTAAAGTTAAATTTATCTAGCTCTGAAAGGTCCCCTACTAATATAGTTTTACTGATTATTTTCTCCTGAAATTTAACTTTTCCTTTAAGAATTTAGATGCTATATCATTTAATACATACCTATTTGGTATTGGTATTACTTCATTGTCGGTGGTTCCTTTTAGCAAAATGTAATTTTTCTGTTCAGCCTTTTAAATTAGGTTTGCTTTTGCTCTTGTGTTATCTGACATCATGATTGCTAACCCTGCTTTTTTTTTACTTCGGATGAAGCATAATAGATTCTACTACAACTCCCTACTTTAACTGTGTGTGTGTGTGTCTTGTTTCAAGTGTGTTTCTTGTTTAAAAAACAATATATTGTTGGATTTTGATTTCTATTCCATCCTGCTAGTCATTTCCTTTTATGGGTGAATTCATTCCATTCACATTCACAGTTATGATAACTAAGTGTGTATTTCTCTTCATTTTATTTTCTTCTGTTTATCCTTCTCTCTCTATTTATCCTGTCCCTCCTCTAAAGTCTTTTTTGCTTCTGATCATTGCCTCCCTTAATCTGTTCTCCCTTTTATCACTTTCCCTTTCTCTTATCCTCTTCTGCTTCTATTTTCCTACTGGGTAAGATAGATTTCTATTACCAATTGAATATGCGTGCGTGTGTGTGTGCGTGCGTGTGTGTGTGTGTGTGTGTGTGTGTGTGTGTGTGTATCTCCTTTCACAGCCAAAATTTCCAATTTGAACCAATTAAATAACCAGTTTAATCCTTCCCTAGATATTGGTTACAAGGCAGTCCTGTGTGGTGCCTAGCATTGGATTACTAGTCACAGGGTGAGGGTAGGATTGTCTCTTAGGGTATCTTAGGGGTGTCTCTTAGGGTTGTCTTCTGGGGATGGAGTCAAAATGGAGTAGAGAGCATTTGACCAAGTTCTCCCAATATTCCCCTCCATACAACTTTAAAATAATGCCTCAAATTGAATTCTGGAGTGGCAGAGCCAACAAAAGATCAAAGTGAAACATTCTTCCAGTCCAATACAACAAAGGAGATTGGAAAGAGAGACCTATGATATGGGGGTCTCAGCCTAGAGCCCTCATGAATGAAACATCAGTGATGAGACTGGGTGTCAGTCTCATCTGAGACAGAAGTAGCAGCAGCTTAGAGAGTTTCTAAACCAGAGACAGTAAGGGAACCTGGCAACTGGTTTGAAAGAGATTACAGAATATCCCCTGTGCCAGCACTGGGCTTAGGACCAGACACTGTTTGGTTAACTCTATTGCCTATATCTACTTCTGGGTCAAAGTTCTAGGGCAAAAAAAGAGATGAAACCCTGGGGGGAAGAATTATACACACCCCCCATCCCCACACCCACACACCCCACCATCACCACCATAAGCATCCCTACATGAAGCAACAAATAGATCACTGAGAAAGAAATGAAAGGGCTTAGAACATGCCCAACCTAGTAGGTGGTTTTAGATAAGAAATAAATCAATCCACCATAAGTATACCCCTATCTATAGCTTCTCTCCAAGGTAGAGACATAATAAGCTTCCATAGAGCAAAGCAAAGGGCTCCTGATGGTTCTTACAACCCAGGGTTGCCCTCAATTTGAAATTTGAAAAAGTTTCTTATATGTTTTGGAAATTACTTTTATCAGAGAAACTTGCTGCAAAGATTCCTCTCCCTTCCCCCACTCTCCCCCCACATTCCTACCTCTGCAAATATGTTTTCCTTGTAGGATTTCATCAAATTCATAGAGAATTAGGATTGGAAGGAAACTTTGAGAATCATAAGAATACTTTCTGGAGTTGGAACTTGGAATTCATCTAATCTACCCCCTCACTTTTACAGATGAGGAAATTGAGACCCAGAGAACTTAAGTTCCAAAATATATAAGAAACTTACTCAAATTTCAAATTGAGTATCATGCCCCAATATATAAATTATCAAAGGATATGAACGGTCAACTTTCAAAAGCAGAAATCCAAGTTTTTAATAATCATATAAAAATGTTCCAAATCCTTACTAATTATAGAAATACCTATTACATCATCTATGAGTTTTCATTTCACATCCATCAGACTGACGAAGAGGACAAGAGGAAAATTATAAATGGAGAGGCTGAGAGAAAACGGGCACACTAATGCACTGTCAGTGGAGTTGTGAATTGGGGCATATATTCTGAAAAGGAACTTGGAATTAAGCTCCCGAAGTTATTAAAGTGTGCATAGCATTTGATCCAGCTATGAAAGAGATGAAAAAACCTGATGTGCAAAACCCTGTATATGCAAAAATATTTATTAGCAATTCTTTTGTAGTAGCAAAAAAATGGAAACTAAAGGGGTGCTCACCGATTGGGAAATGGATGGACAAATTCGGGTATTTGATTGCAATGTAGTATCACTGCACTACAAGAAAAGACAATTTCAGAGGAAACTAGGAATATATCTATGAATGAATGCAGATTAGAGTCAGCAGAACTAGAACCATTTTATTCAATGCAACATTATCAAGAAAATTAATGCTGAGGTTTTTAGAATTCTCACCAATGCTAAGATTCCGGAGGATGATTGAATGGAAAGGGTGTTAGGAGTTGAGGGATGTGGTGGGCAGGGCAGGGTGAGAGAAAATGATTGGTTTCTAGGCTGGGTAACATGGGAGTATGGTACCGCCATCAAGTGAAACAGGGAGGTTTGAGAGGGAAAATGATTTAGTCATTTGGGTTCATGTTGATTTCCAAGGACATCCCCAGTGGAGTTGCCCAAAAGGCATTTGGAAATACAGGACTACAGTTCTGGGGAAGACTGGAACTGATTCTGAGTAGATTTCACATCAGCTCACACATACAAATACAGAAATGTATCTACATTGTAGTAACATATATTATGTATATAGCAACATGTTATATAGTATCTGAACATTTGTGCTATGGATATCTATATAGCATACCTATATATCTCTGTATGTTCGTATCTGTCTATACTGGCCCAGGCCTGTGATTTCATCAGTATGGAAATTCTCTCTCTGAGTATATGAAATTCATGCAACCCTTGATCTTGAGTTGGGAAATTGAATAACAAGTCCATGGTCACACAGTTTGTATTAGAGGCAGAACCTGAATTAAGAAGTCTTCTTAACTCCAAGACTGGTCCTCTAGTGACTACACACAGATTTAGAGCTGGAAAGGATGTTGGAGGTCAAGCTTAATCTCTTCCTTTTACAGAAGATAAAGCTCAAGAACAGGAAGGAGTCCCAGAAACCCTCATGTCTAACCCATACCTGACCAAGAAAGCCCTCTAAAAATTCTGAGTAGTCATCCTAGCCAGCCCAAATTTGACTGAAAACTTCAAGGTGGGGGGGAGGGGAAAGTGTTACTATTCCTAGGAAAAACTGTTCCACTTGCAGATGGCTCCAATGGTCCAGCTTTTCCTAACCTGAGCCCAAACTTGCCTCTCTACAACTTCTGCTAGTTACTTCTAGCTCTGTCCTCTAAATGACACAATTTCAGTCCATCTTCCATATGGTAAATACTTGAAGGTCTTTTATGCCTCCCCCAATTCTTCTCTTCTCCAGGCTAAGCATGACCTCCAAGTCTTTCACCAACTCTGACTGACCTCTAGCTTGTCAATGACCTTCCCAGAGCCAAACACAAAACCTCAGATGTGGTCTGGTCAGGGTAGAGTGTAGAATAGCTACCTCACTCCTCACTCTTAATGCAGCTAAATATGGTGTCAGCTTTTGGCGGCCATAACTTCTGACTCAAAGTGAACCTGCAGCCTCCTTAAAGCCCCAGTTATTTTTCACATAAACTATTGTCTAGTCACACCTTCCCTGCTCAGCTGATCAATCAATCCCGCAGGCAGGGCATCCTGATTCCCACTTCTTTAACAAAGCAAATGAAGTTATCCACAAAAGCTTGTAACAACAGAATTTTATTAAATGGTTTGCTTAGGCAGAGCTTTATATTTGACTAACAAGGGATCTTTTCACACATTTTTTTCTCCTGAGGAATTAAATGCCATGCCTGTAATTGACTTCTCTGCAGAATGTTTTGGGGTTTTGGGGGCGGGGGGGGTTGGGGGGGGAACCTGCTTCTTTTGCTTGCATTTTGGTGTAATTACAAATTATGTGTTTAACTGGAAGGTAAAGTCATGACCTACTTCCCAAGACCAAGATATTCATGGAAAGGTAATAAAGGAAATAGATATTTCCTTGCACCTTTTATTAAAAAATCATTCATTTAATGAAGTTAAACACAAAGAGGACCTGGGATGCAGGCCAAAATTATAGCCAAACTACTCCAAGAAGGGCTGTCTGGTTTTATTTTTAAGTGTAATTTTCACATATGACAGGTGGCTCTGTTCCACATTGGAGAGTAGACTTCATTTGCACAAGAAACTCAAATATTGGTCTCTGGCACAGGAAAATGTCTCTCAGGGCTTAGTAATATATAATTTGATAGAAAAAGTTGCCTTCAGAAAAATTTCACAAGTTTTACTAAACATTTCAAGCATTTCACAGCTTTCATATATTAAAAAAAAGGTTTCCTTCCAGAAATTTAGCTTATTTACAAACTAACATCTAATCACTATCATCGGAACCCCGTTCTGAGACCTCATTGTTGGAAGCCTCCGGTTCTGAGTCATTTCCAGACCCCCTTCCGGAAGCCTCATTATCAGAGGCTCTCTCTGACTCCCGGTCCGAATCAGCACTGGGTGAAGCTGGCCGGGACTCGTTGTCAGAACCTGCAGAGCGGCTCCTTCCTGATTGAACAGACTCATTGTCAGACTGTTCAGACACTGAGCGTCTCCTCTTTGGAGCTGATCGGTCACTGTCAGAGTCCTCCTCAGACTGTTGTACGCTGGATCTCCGGGGGCTGCCTGCTTCACTCCCAGACTGATTTGGGTTCTCATCAGAATCACTCTCAGACATCACACGTTTCTTGTGTAGATCACCATCATCTGAATCACTATTGCTGTTCCTGGCATGTCTGACAAACAAAAGCACCAGTTATACTGAGGGCTCTGACTCTGGGGTATCAGCAAGCACAGTACTGGGAGGAGTTTAAAGAAATGAAAAGCAAACAAACCCGAAGGGGATTCTCTTTTTCACTGGGGGACCTGGGGCTTTTCATCAAAATCTAGAACTTCTTAATGCCAAACAAAGTTATGAAGTGGAGAAAAAAATATAAAATGGTGTTCTTAGAAAATTTTACAGAAGTTAAGGCAAAACTCCACAACTCACTTGGCATCAAAGTTTCTCAGAAGCCTGGAGAATGTTAAACACCTAAACTATAGCAACGTATCTAGTTCTGGTTTTCAAAGATTTGGAAAATTCTTCCAAGAAGAAAATTTTCTACAGGACTTATTGCTCTGCCAATTATGTTCCAGTGGGGGATAGAGAACTCCTACCCTGGGAATCAGGACCTCTTCATGTGCACAAGGGATCAGGGAGAATCCTATCCCATTGAAAGATGAAATGTGAGAAGAAGCACAAAGCAAGGGTGAGCCAACCAACCCACAGAACAGGAAGGAGTGCAATGGACACCTGCTAGCTAGTGAATGCTGGGCAGAGAGCAAAGGTCAGCACTACAGACAGAATCCCTCTTAACTCCACAGTCCTTCTATCGCAGCTACCAGGAAAAGCTGCAGATTTCCAAGAAGCCCCAAGAAATACAGCTCCAGTACTCAGCTACACCCTTGCTTCACCTTCCCTGATGTTTCACCCAAACTATGAACTGCACCTTCTGTTAATTTGAGCACATCAGGCTCTTTGAACCAGTAAGTAAGTGGCAGAGGAGGGAGTACAGGATGAGTCATACACTTAAGAAAAGGACCTTAGACTCATAGTAAATTTTCTGAAGACCATGCCACCACTGTTAAAACAGTCAACAACTGGATAAAATTAAGAATTATTAGAGTAGTGATACAATAGAGGAAGAGGAAGATTAGAAATCCTAACAAGATGAGACATACAAAAAACACTTTGGATAAAAGCATATATATACTTATGAAAATCATGGATGAGATATTGCAACGAAGAATGATACAGTTCTGGAAAGGTCAGAACCATGGACAGAATCTAACAAAATGAAACTGACCTGGGAGAGATGTGACATCTTATGCTTTGGTTCAAAAAAATCAACTGCACAAAAAATAGGAGGGGAAAAGACAAGATTTGAGAGCAGCTCCTGTTAAAAAAGACTCAAGTGATTTGAGTTC
The DNA here is from genome assembly GCA_028658325.1 of Potorous gilbertii. Classification (NCBI taxonomy): domain Eukaryota; kingdom Metazoa; phylum Chordata; class Mammalia; order Diprotodontia; family Potoroidae; genus Potorous; species Potorous gilbertii. The sequence goes on along the minus strand of CM053772.1, from coordinate 241,020,797 downwards.
AACATGAATCAACCACATGTCATGGCTGCCAAAAAGCTGCAATGATCTTAAGTTGCATCAATGGGCCTGCACACTGTCCAGAATTAGAAAGGGGCTATACTGTCCAGTTCAAAGTGTTACACTTTGGAAAGGACATTTACAAACTAGTTTATGCCTAGATGAGGCAAACAAGGACAGTGAGTACCTCAAATAAGAAATGGTTGAAGGAGATATATACGATTTGCCTGGAAAAAGAAGGCTTTCTACAGGGGTAGGAGGAAGAGGAAAAGCCACGACTGCAGTCTTCAAATATTTAAAGGACTGTCAGAAAGAAGAAGCAAAGGAATTGTTTCCTTAAAGGTGAGAACTTGGTCCTGTGGCAACTCCATATCAGGAAGAACTCTCTAACATCCAATTGTGTCCCAGAACGGAATGAGTTGCCTGGCACAGTCCTATGCTTCTTGTCAAAAGAAATGTTCAAGTAGAGGCTTGCTAACCTTTGGAGGGAAGGTTGTAATGAACACTTAATTATCAGGAAGAGTGATGGTGACCTCTAAAAGATGGAAAAGATTTTGGATGGGAAAGAAGGCGACTGCTGAAGTCACACAAACAGTAGAGAAAGTGAACAGAGACTTGTTCACCACATGTTTGAATGAGAAAGCCTGTATGAAAAACAATCTAAGTCCAAGAAAAGATTTTATACTCTTTCACATGTGAGTCATTATACTCAGAGCACTCAAATACTGAAAATACAAAGATGCAAAAAAAGCACAGAAGAATTCAGCTATGGGGAACAAAGAGAACTGGGATGTTTCAGGGCATCCCCACATCCTCAAGGCTGAAATCAGAGAATATAACTATCTCCTTCAGCAACACATCCTTTGATGCCTGTCAGAATAGAATCCTGGGCTGAACAGTCCACTGGTCTGAATGAGGGGGACAACTTTTATGCTGTTATAATCTGGTAGTCTGAGGCTCTAGTCTTCCAAGTTTCTGTTCATCTTAGTCTAGTATTCTAAAGGGAGAAATCCCCTAGTACAAAACTCCCTTTCCCTATTCACAATTCTCCATCCCACGAACACCCAGAGCCACTATTCTCCTCCTGTGGCTGGAAAACAGAGGCAGGGAGGGAGGAGGAAAAACACAGGGTACACACTACATTAGTGAAGGCACTCAGACCTCATCCTGTGTTCTCTAAATTCCATTTCCCCCCAATACAAAAACACAAAATTTTTTCAAGCAAACTGGCTTACTTAGCAATTATTTTCACCCATACACAGTACAGAATAATTTGCAAAAGAAGAAATACCTACCCCTCATCAGCAATTTTAAGTTTATCTTCATCTGAAGAATCATCACTGGATGAGATTATGGCTTTTGATTTTATTTTTCCCTTCATTGAAGGAGGCAGCCGTTCTGGCTTAGGCTAAAAAACAAAAAAAACAAAACAAAAAAAAATCACAATTAGTGAAAATTTAATCCTAAGTAATTTTTATACAGAATCAAAGAGTAATGGAATTTAAATAAAACACTACCATTTGTGCCCCACAGTCTTACTACTCGAGTGAGATTTTTTCAGGGTGAACAAAATGCTGCTCATCCCCTTGCCCCCCATAATTCCTGAAGCTACTCTGTCTACTGAGTATAATCCAGACTTACGGCACTCAGGACCTCCAAACATTCTGTCAGCCTTCTTTCTCATTACTGTGCTCATTATGTCTTCTATGAACCAATTAAACAAGGTAAGTCTTGACCTCACTATCTTCTATAATTTACTGCTCTACCCAATAGCACACCTTTGATCCCACTTTTGGACAGCTAGAGGGAGCAGTGGATAGGGAGCAGGGCCAGGAGTTAGAGTCTTCAACACCTAAGTTCAAATCTGACCCCAGATGCTTACTAGCTGTGACCCTGGGCAAGTTATTTAACCTCTGTTCACCTCAATTTCATCATCTATAAAATGGGGCAATAATAGCACCTAACTCCCAGGTGTGTTATATGCATAAAATGAGGTATTAATACTAAAGCGTGGAGCCCGGTGCCTGGTACATAGTAAGAGCTTCTTAGCTCCATCACTAAACACTGACCCCCTCTAACTACGACCATCCTAACCACCCTCTGCAAGGCACAACCCAAAGGCCACCTCCTCCTAGAGCCCTCCTAGATTCCCCAGGAAGAAATAAACTCTCACCTCTCTTGAGCTCATTGCACTTTATGTTCTCTCTACTTAGGCTCATGGTCTAGTCTTTTACTTGATTTGGGAACATCTCATTTCCCACAAAACTATAAGGATCTTATCTATCTTATTGATATGATACTGAATAAAAGAAATGTCATGGTGGAGTGCAGGAGCTGGATTTGGGATCCAGCAGATGACGGCCGTCTAACCTGAGACATCCCCAAGAATTTGTGGGCCTGCACTGCCAAGACAGCACCTCGTGTAGGAGCTCCACGCACCAAATGAAAGCATCAGCCCAGCCTCAATCAGCCTTCCCCGAAGGAGGGAAGAGTACAGAGAAGCGAGGTGTGAAAACCCCACAGAATGCACTCACAGCCTTCTTCTTTTCTGCTCTAGGTACACGACGCTGTTTTTTCGGCCTGGGGCCATTTTCAGCTTCTTCCTCATCAGATCCATCATCTCCCTTGGGTGGTCTTAATAAAGACGGAGACAAAGAACATGCTTCAGGAACACACACGCCTGTCAGAATATTACCCCTAGCACAGATACTGTTATATACTTTACATGAGTACATACAGTTTGTATCCCTGCCTAAACTGTAAAGTCCTCAAGGACAGAGACCAGGCTTTCTACTCCTCATAGAGCCTTCCTCTACACACATGGCACAAGACAGTAAAGATTATGCACTCAAAAAAGATGCGCTCACATCAATCCACTCCATTAACTTAATGTACACAGGTCTGGGATAGGCAGCCACCTAAGTGGGGCAACTGGAGGAGCATTATCAAGGCTCTTCACTCAAAAATAACTTCCTCAAAGCTGGAGAGAGTAACTCATTGCTACTCATTTTCCAAAAACTTTTAATGATTACAAATAAAAGGTCCATGTTGCAATCTTAGGAACAACAAACATGAATGGATAGATGAAACACAGAAATGTTATAAGTTCTGTTATAGCTTGAAGTATTTCAATATCACAGTATCTTTGCTATAAACAAAGCCATAGTTTGAGTATGGATCCTTAACAGTTTTTGTCATGGTCTCCTGTGAAGCCTATGAATTCCTTTCTCAGAAAAATATTTTTAAGTATATAGAATTACAAAAGTAACCAATTATGTTGAAATAACAGCTATTCAAATTTTATAAAACAAGTTCATAGCCCCCAGGTTAAGAATCTTTATCTTAAAGAAAGAGAAGTTAAAAAAAAAAGAATGGAAATGTCTCAGAAGATCAAATGGTGACTAGGATTTCCTGATGTTCTAGACATCAGCACTATAAGCTGTACCAAAATCCTGCTCTAAGCCCTCCCTGTGATACGAAGAGCACAAGTTCCCAAAGGCTATGATGCCAACAGAACATGAGCTGGGACAGGTGCTTCTGGGTTCTACAGAAGGAAGGGCTGAAGGCACTAGGGAAGTTCATGGATTTCTGTGAGAAGATTCCACGTTTGGAGATGTGGAATTAAATTTAAGGCACTGTTCTGGTTAGCTCTATCCCACATTGTCTACCAGTTTTTTTCCTTGATTTAGAGCTATATTCCATGGCTCATTTTCCTATCTTGGTCATTTTCCTATCGATTTTCTTCATGTAATTTCTATGTTTTTCTATATTGAAGAAAAAATACAATCAAATATAAAAGCTATCAAGAACGATAGGAATTGTTTACACTCACTAACAATCAGAGAAAAGCAAATGTTCCTCCATCTATCAGAGCTAGCCATACTCTGAATGCCACAATTTATTATGGCTATGCAAAAGGAAGTTGGAAGTTGGGGTTGCATAAGTATAGGAGCAGGGGGGAACTGAGGAGAGAGAAGTAAGAAGAGAAGGACCCTGCTTCTCCCCCACCTCTACCCTCCTTCAGAATCCATCTGGGAGCTTGATTCCTCACAAGAGAAGACTCATCACCTTTAATCCTTCTATGAAGATGGAGCAACAGGTCTTACCACCAGACCTTCAGACCCTGGCACTGTCATCTGACCTACGGACAAGGACCCTTGGCCTTGCCATCTGCCCCTCTGCTATACCTGGAGTACTTCTTTTCACTTACTTGGCAGCTCTACTGTCTTATATGTGCTGTCTCCTCCAATCAAACTATCCTGATTTTCTGTTTGTATTCCCAGTTTAGCACAGTGCTTGGCAGAGCATTGGTGCTTAATAGAGGCTTTTTCATACATTCATGAATTCATTCATTATTTGAGTACTAGTCTAGTCAAGGATGAAGTGAGACCACCAGAAAAACGGACACAAGAGGATGAATCCTGAAGTCCATGACAGTTCAGAGTAACTAGGAGGCAGGGATATGTAGAGTGTCAGACTTAGAGTCTGGAAGACATAAGTTGGAATCCTGCCTCAGATACTCCTCAGCTCTGTGACTCTGGGCAAGTCACTTAAATTCTCTCAGCATCAGTTTTGTCATCTGTACAGTGAGGGTAACAACAGCAACTAATTTACAAAGTTTAATGAGATTGTGCCTACTTTCAAATGGAGTTTGTTCTTTGGTCTACTGTATGTATCGTGAGGCTCAAAAGAGAGCTTAGTTGAAGCAGAAGTGGACAGGATGACGTGCATCAGGAGAAGGACAAACCACGCCAGGGGCGTCCAACTATCCAAATACAAACTATGTGTCAGAAGCGAGAAAAACTAAATTGTTTGAAACACTGTTTTGAGGCAGCTAAGAAAACCAGTTGGGGACTCCTTCAAGACTAATTACCTCCTCCGCTTTTTCTTCTTCCTCTCGCCCTCCTCCTCTTCCCCTTCTGGTTCACTCCCACTGCCTTTCCTTTTCTTCTTCTTCTTGGACACAGGCATGTCTTCATCAGTGTCATCATTGACAAATTCATCAAACTCACCTCCCTTCTTAGAACGCTGAAACCCAAAGGAAACCAAAACCAATTACTCCTGGGTAAGTGGACCATGCTTGAGTAAAAAGGGATCTATAACTATTTACCCTATCAGAGCTATTTGTACTGCTCTATTGAGCAATGTGGAAAAATGGACAGAACTCCAGGCCTGCTTCAGGAAGACCTGAGTTCAACTCTAGCCTCCGACACTAACTACATTGATCCTGGGCAAGTCACTTAACCTGTTTACCCCAATTTTCTAAATTGTAAAACAGGATTAATAAATCATCCTACTTCCCATGGATTTTGTGAGAATCAAATGAGATCATATTTATTAAGCTCTTAGTGCCTGGCTCACAGTAGGCACTTAATATAGGCTTATTTCATCCTTCGACTCCATTTATCCAGTAAATACCAGTTAGTAAGTACCCAAGGAAAGGTGTCTGAACCAGGTCCAATTTTTAAAAGTTCTGTAGTGAAAGAATACTATCAGATCTTTTTAATGGTGAGTTGGGCTTATTGGACCATTCCCACCATCACACAGAGGAGTACGCACCCTGCCCCCGCCTCCGCCGCCACCACCTCTCTTTTTTTCTTTCGTTCCCTCGGCTTCTCCTGTGAACATGAGGATGTTCTTGGTCTTCTCAACATACTGGGCTCGCTGCTCCAGGAGCTTCTTCTGTTCTTCTTTTTCTCGAAGACGCTTCTCTTCCTGAGAAATACAAAACACAAGGGGAAAGTTGGTCAATATGCCCAAGGGCCCTGGCTGTACAGATGCTAAATCTGTAGGGTTTCCCCAAAGCACCACCACCTCGGACAGGATGGCTGTTCTCGCTGTCCCCAGAACCCTCCTCCACCACACCATGCCGCCACATCCCATAGCGAACAAGCCAACAGAACCTGTTCCTTGAGCAGTTTCTGCCGTAACAATTCTTTCTCCTGCTCCTGCTTCGCCCGCAGCTCCCTTTCCTCTTCATCCTGTTTGCGTGCCCGGGCCACGTGGTACTGAGCCTGGCTCAGTAAATCAGAGCACTGCCTGGAACATTCAGAGAACACAGGTTGGTGGGGCTGATTCTCATAATGCAAATAAGCCCAGAGAAGCATAATTTGATATTTATGTCAAGTCTTAATTCACATAAATAAAAAGTTATTTAATCAAAAACATATATTCCAGTTTAAGGCAACAAAGAAATACTTTCCATCTGAGAAGAGGAAAAGATGTCAAACTCAGACTCATATGCTGTGACTTGGACTTGGGATATGCATGTGATTCTGGGGATGCAGCAAACACCACACACTAAAGCCTTTACTGGAATTCAGAGGTAGAAGAAACCTTGAAGACCATCTATCGTCCAACTTCCTCACCTCATGGACACCCAGACAGGCTGCTCTATGACTGGCCTAAGGCCATCTCTCCATGAACAGCATTTGCCCATAGTCACTTTTGTAAATTCCTCAAGAGCACACCAGACTTCAGGAGGGCCTCCTTGGTCTGGATAGCTGAGATTTTTAGAAGGTATAACATTGCAGAGCCATAGAATGACATATTTGAAAAGAACCTCAGAATCAACCCAGCCACAAACATTTATTAAGCATCTATGATGACGCAGGCAGAGTGCTGGCCATGATGCAGAGACAAGGAAAAGAAGAAAAGCAGTCTCTGCCTTCTATTTGGCAAAACACCCCACACACATACATGAGCACATAAAAAGCAGAGCACCTGCCTGCTTTTACAGATGAAGAAATTAGTGCCCAAAGAGAGAGTAAAAGACTCCTCGGTCACACACACAGGCAGTAAGCTACAGAACAAGTGGGGACAGAACCCAGCTGTCCCAAGGCCCAGCCCATCCAAGACTCTTCCCACAATACTACAGCCATCACTTCAGGCCCGTCTTGGGCTAGTCTAGAAGAATTAACCTTTGATTCTTTTGTTACATTTTCCAGGCAATCACTAATGGGATAAAACAATGGCCACACCTGACAAAGATTACTGGCACCAACAACACCATGTTTTAGCAACATGAAGACTCTTACCTGGCTTCTGTAGCAGCGAGGGCCAAGTCAAATCTCATTTTATCTCCTACTTTACTCAAATAACTAAAATACCTAGTTTGAAGATGGAGGGAAAAGGATATTTAATAGTAAGTTGAAAGAACATCTTATATGTTATTTAAAAAATTATTCAATGTCTAAAGAAACAAGTCATTTTAGAATTTTAAATTTGCTTTACAATGTAAAAAACCTTTAAAAGACTTATGTGTTGGCTTTTGTGCATGACTCTGACCATGACCTCTACAAAAACATGCTATCATATCAAAAGTAAAATGAGATCAAAAACATTTTAAAGAGCAGACAAAAATACACTTATAATTAATGAGTAAAGTTATCAGTAATAATCAAGGATATTTTAACATAGCAAAGTTCATCAAAATAAGGAAATTTATATTTAATGCTGTCCTTGGTTAAACCAAAAATTAACCTCAAATTAAGCCAGGGCATCCTAAGAACCACTCAGTGGGTTCTTACTGTCTTCTAGGCACATGTGGAAAACAGAAAAAATTATTTTAAAAAATATTTTCTGCCCTCAAGGAGTTTTTAAAAAATCAAAGTACAAACACAAGATATGTTGGAGGTAAAAGGTTTCTCTATTTGCTTTAAATTCCTCTAACAAGAAGTCCTCTGTGTAGGAAGGAGGTAACCACACAAATAGGATTGTGGATTTTTTTTTTTTAAGTACTGAAGAAGAATAAATACTTCGACAAGCCAAACAAGAGCTCATGTAAAAACAGTCTGCCTAGGTCAAATACTGGTGGAAATACATCATGTCTATTACATAAGGTATTCCTAGCAATACTGTTTCCTTATTCTGTAGTCAAGAAATTAACTTAAGCAAACTTGGCAAAGTCCAGGTTTGCAGATGACTACAATCATATTTTAAGTAGCCTAAGGGCAGGAAACCTATTTTATTCATCTTTACAGGTGTCTCTCTCAATGCCTCTTCTCAGTTCCTTGTACACTTAAGAAATATTTGTTGAATGAATAAAGAAATATAGTATTCTAAATGACATTTCTAAAAGCTCCTTCTTTACCTGTGGGCAAGTTCCAGTTCTTTAACCGCATTAAGCACCTCCTTAAGATTACTCTTCTCATCCTTAAGGACAGACGTAGCTAGCCTCTGAAGTACCAGAGCCACGTTGAACATGAGAACAGTGTCACTGGGTGCCACATGTCTAGCCTGTGTTCACACAAAGCAGAAGGAAAACAGGCTCCATGAGCTGAGCCAGTTGAGAGATGAATCTTGCAAGGTCTATCATCTGTATCCAGGTAGTTCTCAAAGATGCACAAACATGAACAAAAAGATTTACTGGAGCAATGTCAGGCCACCCCAAGCATCCAATCTGGTCAGGATTAGAGAAACTTTTTACCTTGAGCAAAGTCTGCTTGCATTCCTGCAGTTTGCCACACTTGAAAAGGGCGCGGGCCAAATATAGAACCACCTCTGTGTTCTGGTGTTTGTAGAACTTTCGGAGGCAGTTTTCATACTATAAAGAAAGAGAAAGTACTTGAAATACAACAGAGATTACAAGACCATTCCTGTTTGACAGCACGAGTCTATGCAATTAAAGCTCTGCTCACCAAAAAGACAAGACCTTTTCAAAAGGTTCTACAGCTTCAGAAATTTATCTCAGTTGTGTTTTTGTTTTAACTTTTCTCAGGACACACTTTGGTAACATGAAGCTGTACCATTCAAAAATGTATTTGAGAAAGTCATGTTGTTCTATAACTTGGGCCACAAGCAACTCTGAATTGTCTATACCAATGGCAGGCAGAAGAGTATATGACTTTGGAGGACTAGGTGACAACAAAATATAATTTGAACAACAACATGCCCTTCCATATTTTCTTCCCAGCCCCAAACACAGTCTCTCTATTTTCAACCCTGCCCTGGCTCAGCCCTCCTAGTGAGGGCTGGGGGCTTGACCAAATAGCAAGAAAGAAAGAGCCCACTTGCAACCAAAGATGACCAAGATAAATCAAGACAACTATAGTATTTCACATAAGAACTTTCTTGTGATTTTTTTATAGACAGAATGCCAAAAAAACAAATCTTACTAATGCAGTAAGGTTCTGTAAAATAAGTCCATTTTCACAACCTGGCAGATGGCAACTGGAGTTAAACTCAATCTCTACAATGAATGTACAATAAATGCCTTCTCTGGTCCCTGTTTACCTAAGTCTCACTGCACAAAATGGCAGCAGCTAACATTTACATAGTGTTTAATGGTTCATAAAACACTTTACAGTCATTAACTCATTTGAGTCTCGATGACAACTATATGTGCTAAGTAAAAATGTTACTACCAGCTCCATTTTATAATCAAGTAAACCATGCACAGAGAGGGAAGAAGTCAGGCAGTTAAAAAGATGAGCTCTGAAAATGGCATTTGGATTTCTAGACCACAAGGTAAAACTGTATCAAAAGTGCCCAGCACCCAGTAGGCATTTAATAAAGGACCAACAGGATCTTGGTCAGGGATGGAATACGTCTAAGGGCCAATATTAGCATGTATTTGCCTGGGAACTTGCAAATAGAATCAAAAGAGCTTAAACTGAATAGAAGAGGGATGGAGAAAACCCCTACATATATCCACAAAACTGGATACTATAAAGAAGTGTGTAAGGAGTGTAAGGAGACTGGAAAAAGAGCTACTCGGAAATTCCGAGGAAACGAAATCAAAGGAAATCAAGACAGTTACTTAAAACCCCCAACCTGAGATGTTTAAACACAAATGTACCAAGAATAGGAAAAAAATCAAGGAGACAAAGAGATGTTAACTGAAGGAGGCAATTTTGACCCCACAAAAATCACTAAGACTTGGTGGGATGAGCCCCATGACTAGGTTCTTCCTCAGGTATTGCACAGACAGCGTTCTATATTAAGAAGATATACTCATATAAGAAAATTTGGGAACTAAGGCAGGAAAGCACTGAGGTAAAGATCAAGGACACTGTATTTGCAGTATCTTATAGACTAGCTAGACTAAAAGAGGAAAAGGATGAAGAATTTACTAAAGAGATCATAAGCCTTAAACAGGAATATGCTTTAGTAGTAATGGGTGACTTCAAATACCTGCATATATGGCAGTACATTCTCTCTGCTAAGAGCAAATGGATTTTAGAACTTGCTTTAATGATAATTTCATCTTTAAAAAGTGGAAGAGTGAAAAAAGGGGAATGTGTATTCTGGACCTGATTCTTACCCCGCAAGGAACTGTCTGAGTGGAAACTATGAGAACATTCAGTTCAATTCAGCAAATACTAACTTCTACTATGTGCAAAGGGACATAACCAATCTATCTTTGATGGACTATGATAGACTATATTTGATAGATACGTGATAGACTATAAATTGTCCATACCTAGAAATTCCACTGCTTACACATATATCCAAAAGAGGCTGATGACAAGAAAAAAGGCCCATGTGACCCCAAATATCTATAACATCATTTTTTTGTACTGGCACAGAACTGAAAAAGTAGATGCCCATCCACTGGGAAACGGCTAAACCAACTGTGGCGCTCTGCAGGAATGTGATGATTACAGAGAAGTATCGGGGAGCCCCAGGGGTGGGGAACCTGCAGTCTCGAGGCCACACGTGGCCCTCTAGGTCCTCATGTGTGGCTCTCTGACCGAAAGAACAAATCCCAAGGCCAGAGGTTCCCCACTCCTGACCATGAACAGATGCAAAGAGGAGGAAGCAGAACAAAGAAAACACTAAAAATAATGTTAAAGGAAAGAATAACGAAATAACCATAACAAGAGGCTGCAGATTCCAACTGGCCCAAAGAAGAGACATGAGAGGGCAGCGCCTCCCGACACCAAGCAGCGAGGAGACCCTGAGTGTGTGCCACTGAACACAATGGCAGGATTTTTCAATGTGCTGGTTTTGCTGAACTCATTCTTTATTCTTCTAAAACGTAGGTGACATAGAAACAAATGATAATAACAAACATTATTTTAAAAACTCCAAAAGTGAAGTAAGTTGACTCATGAGATTTCCTTCACTGGAGATATTAAAGAAAAGGGCCGAATGACCATTTGTCTGCTACAATGGACTAAATAATCTCTAGCCTTTCACCTTAGAACTTTACAATTTTAAGGTGTATACATTTCTCTATCAGATTTAGAGCATTTCCTAGCTTACAGTTCAGGTATTTCATTACCTTGCCTCAAGTTAATGCATACTACAAACATAATTATAACAACTTCCAACTACAGTCCTGGATATCCCCATTACATTTGTTCATAATAGGCTCTGACTTAAATTTTTGAATGAATACCATTAGAAAGAATGGTATTTAGTTCCACTAGAGGGCAGAAGTGGTTAAGAAAGTAAGAGTTTCAGTCCATCAATAAAACTTGTCTTAGAACAGTATTTTTATTCCCAATTTTCTATTACTTTTAGAGGACACAAGGAAAAGATCTATACGTTACCATCTGAACAGCACTGATATACTGCTTCTGCTCCACATAGATGTGTGCTAAGTTTAGCCACACATCACTGATATCTGCGGTTGCCTCTCTTACTTGGGCAAATACATCACGAGCCTCACGGAAATATCCTTTGTGGGCCAGTACAGCACCTAAAGAGAAGTGAAACACACAAAGACATTTTTTATTTAAGCTGACAGCGCCCCCTAGGAAATCAGGACAAACAAAAATAGCAAATCATATTTCAGAATAATTGTATTTATAGAGAAATTCAGGGTAATAACCTCAGTGCTGCACTAAGATTCACCATCACTCGTCTCCGAATCCTAAATTTCAAACTAGTGCAAATATACAAGCCTTACACTACCTATGCCATTGGCAGCATAGAGGTTCTTAGGATCATTTCTGAGGACTTGCTTGTAGATGGCTAGCGCACGATCCTGATGTCGCTTTTCCTGATTAAGAGAAATAACTCAGTTAGAGACGTGAGGCAGGTCACTCAGAGACAGCCAAATACTACCTTCAGTAAATAAAAGACATTACCTTCTCTCGGTCTCTAGTGGGTTGATGCAAAGTTTGTAGCCAAACATTGCCAAGGGCCAGCATAGAATAGGTGTCATTTTGAGTGGATGGCTGCTTTAATATTCTTTCAAATTTCTTCTGACCTGGACCCCACTCTTGCTTGGCCAAATGAAGATTACCAATCAGAGACCAAGCATCTGGATGATCCTGAAACAAATGTTAAAAGATTATAAATATTCAGGTCCCAGAAAGTGAAGAAATAGAAAGAACTCTAGCTACCAAATGGTTTAACCCTACCTATCTCATTTTACAGAAGAGACAACAGCCTCGAAGGGGAAGGCATTTCCTTAAGGTAGGCAGTGGAAGAGCTAGGACAAGATCCAGGACTTCCATTGCACCATGCTAACTCTCCAATTTTGGTATAATAGAAAGCCCAATGGACTAGGAATAAAACTTCAAGGATTTGAAGGATGAGGCATTACAAAAACAAAGTACGTAAATGAACGCACCCTACAGACAGGGATGAATGTCATCTCAAGTCATATGAAAAGGTGAGTGTGGGTTACCTGACTTTTATGGACAGGTAGTAGTTGAGAGAGAAGACTGAGGATAAGAGCAGATGGAATATAGCTGTACATACATAATACTGGGTATCAAACACTGATTAATGGATCACCACTTGCTAGCGGTGCAATAAAGGGGAATTAATGCATAAAACAGGAGGTTGGACTAAATGACCTTTTTGGTCCCCTCCAACTCTTGAAATTTTATGAGTCTATGTTCCCCAAAAGTCCATAAAACTAGTATACAATAATACAAGCTACGTTTCTTTAGCACCATTGTCTGTTTAAAAGAAATAAAAATTAAGAAACAATAGACCTGGGATCAACAGATCAGTCTTTAAAAGCAAATATATTCATTAGACAATTAAGTAAAAGTTTTCATTTCTCACAAAAGATTACCAACCTGATTGATCTGAAGAGCTTCTTTAAACCAATCTGAAGCCTCATAAAAGTTTCCTTTATCTCTAGCCATTGCTCCCAAGCGCAAATAGCCTGAAAGAAATGCATGCGAAAAGATCAGCTCTACAAAATCAAATCTGAATCAATCTTCAGTTCTACTGTTCCAGGCCCAAATCTTGCCCACCACCCAAATTCCTCCTAATATTCACCCCATTTCAAGCAAGTTCTGCCTCCTTCTCACAGGCATCCTGCCTATCCTCCCACTCCCCTCCCCACCTTCCTTCCGCTATACTTCTCTTCTGGCCATTCCCCCTCATCTGGAACATCTCCCTCTTCTTCTTCAACCCTACTCATTCTTAAGGCCACGTTCAAATCCACCCAACAAAGAGTTGAGTTTTGTAAAGCCAGAGATCGTGTCTTTTCTATATTCTATAGCTAATGTTGTACTAAGTACATAGTGGGCATCTAATAAATATCTGTTGATCTAACCAGTTTCAACATTTCTTCTCATTTTTGCATGTTTGTTAAATAAATGTATGTTGAATGAATAACTGAATGACTTGCAGGATTTTTTTTCTAAGTAACTTAAAATTCTTACAGTCAACATAATTAGGATGTTCTCGTAATATATTTTTATACAGCTTTTCTGCTTCATGGAATTCACACATTGCCTCATAAAGCCTGGCCAGATTGTACGACGTTGTAACTGAGATGGCATTATAGTAATGTTCATCATGCTCAGCTTCTGCCTTGGCACGATCCAAAGATGCCAAAAAATATTTCTGTTAAAAATAGAAACACAACTTTCAAAAAAAACGTTAGGTCAGAACTGACTTTAAAAAAAACTATACACCCCAGAAGGATACAGACATCCCATTTTCTCACCTTTGCTTCCCCTAAATTTCCAAGCCTAAAATGGAGGGCACCCACATTATTCAGAATCTCTGGTGGGACATCGGCCTGTACCTTTTCTTGTAGGATACGTGTTGCTGTTCCATATGCTGACAGGGCACCCTGTAAGCCCACAAAGACAAAGGCAGGCCTAAGTCATGAAGATGAGTAATGCCTTACGGAGTTTACATCAGAGTGGGCAGCTAAAAGGGAATTCTACACCACGTACCTGTATGTCAGTCTGTTCTAGGATTTGTGCCAGTTCAATCCAGGCCTCAACATCATCTGGATACTGCTCTGTGACTTTCTTCAAGTGGCCCTGAGAGGGAAGAGATGCCAGGATTAGTGTGACACCCACAAGTCACCATGAATGCAGCATTAAAGCATCCAAAAGGGTGCTTATCAAAGTGATGAAAATTAAATCATTAATGTTTAGGAAGTACCAAAGAAGAGAAAGACCATAGACTAGTAATCAGGAAGTGGGCTGGATACTAGCTCTGCTATGGCTTCACTGTCTGATCCTGCACATGTCACTCAACCTTTATGAGCCCAAGCGAATGTGAAAACGAGTTATCTGATCCATAAAGCCCTTCGTCAACCACAAAACGGTACATTATTATTATGAAGATGATTCTCCCTTGAATCATCGTATTCTTGAGGCATAAAAGCGGGCCTGAGTCTGTAAAGGGCTAAGGCCACTGCAGCACAAACTTTGGGGATCCTAAGCCAAGTCAGAAGATTAGTTCCAGGGATCTACTGCCCCTCAAAAGTGAAATGAAGCACTTCCCCAGAAGGTGGCCCCCAGGGGATGAATTTATTTTGGTTACAGCAAGTCATGAACACTATTTTTTAAGAAGAAGAGGATTTGTGTGATCTTGTCAGTAGAGAGGGTAGTGTAGAAATAAAATAACCACTTTTCGGAAATACCAAATTCTATGGTTAGCTTTTTTCTAGTGGTAATATACGATGTCAGGGATGACTTCCCATGGAATACTTCAATGAAATCCCACCTTCTACCAGTAGACTTTTTCAACCCCTCAATTGTAGTACCTTCCCCTCTTTTAATTATTTCCTATTTATCCTATAGACAGTTTATTGTACACATCTGTTCGCTTTCTGTCTCTTCCATTAGCCTATGTGCTCCTTGAGGACAGGGTTATTCTTTGCCTCTTTTCATATTCCATGTTTACTAACCAAAAGACATCCATTTGGAGATCATTTCTAGATGTACCTTGGCAATGTCTCGTTTGTCTTGATCTTCTGAGGCAGCATAGAGAGAGCCAAGAATTTTCATTGTTTCGTAATTGTTGGGATAGGCTTTCAAAACTTTCTCAAAGCACTGAGAAGCGTTCTCCTTGTCACCTCGGTAAATATACATCTGGCCCAAACCAAAAAAGGGTAATACGAAAGAGGATGAGGCAAACTGGGTGGCTTGATAGTAGTACTGGAAAGCTTGGTCATAGTCTTCCTGAACGTGGAAGGACCTCGCCAGCTGATAGCAGCTTTCTGCCTGCATGGCCTCCACCTCTGTGTTATGGAAAGCATGGAGAGCCAAGTGCTGGACTTTGCTGTAATCCTGAAAAAAGAAGAGCACAAGAAGGATAAAACATCAGAACACTTCAATCAGAAAAGATGGTGTTATAGAAAACTTTTCCACAGTAATACAAGAATTAGGTAACTAAAATACAATTATCTTTGGTACTAAACCATCTCAGAGTTTTGATTTGAGTTTTCCCCATTATCCTTGTTCAATAAAACTATGCCACAAAAAAGACATCATGCACATAGTAATCCTTTACTTGGTGAGGTGTGTTGGAAAAAGAAATACATTCCTAATTCCTGATTTTGTCTATTAAAAGCTACCAGTTAGAATTTTACACTCATAGAAATAAGAAACCACTTCTTACACATTAAAAGGCTCAAATTTTACTGTACAGGGACTGCATCAAAGCTGCCACCATTTATACAAGTACAGAGTGTCCTTCACATATTTGTTACTATAAAGAGGCATATGCATCACACTTCCTGTAATAACAGCTCAACTTATATGCTGCCTTAAGGTCTGCAAGGTTTTCTTTTCACAATACCCCTCAGAGGTGAGGAACACAAATCCTTTGGTCTCCCATTTCCAGATAAGGAGCTGAAGGGTCAGAGAGTCTGAGAGGCTTGTCTAGAGGCTAGAAAGTGTCTGATCCAGGGTTTGAAGCCACCTCTCTGCTTACTCTAGCTCCACTGCTCTTCCAATTCCATGGAGAGAGCATGTCAAACACAAAGATAGCCCAGACCATGTCAATCAAGTGAGGGCTCAATAGCAAAACCCAGGTCCCAACCTATACCTACTGGCTTCAGATTAACTTTCCATTAGTGTAAAAGAAGATGAAACATCATGTTTTGAAGCAAAATCAAGAATTAAAGATAAAAGATTTCTCAAACCTTTTTGAAGAAAAAGTGATTTGCCAAGTGGTTCAGTACCATAGGATTGCTAGGATCAATTGTATAAGCTCGGGAAAGAAGCTGGACGCCATTTTTGATAGAATCCGCCTAAATAAAAGACAAGGTTTAGCTTGAGACTATGAATGAAAAATATTCAGAGAGCATTTTTTCTAAAATTTTTTTTTCAAACTTTTAAAGCTATGACCATTACACAAAGCCAAACTCAGTTAAATAGTTTAGCTCCTACTTTACTTGTCTGAATATTTAACTTAAGATACCTATGTCTCTCAATAATTAATCAAATGCAAGCACAACTTTATTATAGTTTTAGTTTAAGGAATATTCCCCCACATTCTAATTTTGGGTATATGAATATCATTTAACACAAAAGATTTAAAATTAGCACTAGCTCAATACGGCAAGCAACAGAAAATACTCCAATACATTCTATTTTGACTTCTCTTTTCAGTCATAAAGGCTCTTTGTCACATCTGAAGTTGAGGGCTGAATTGCTACCCTTCCTTAAGCAAGTCCATTTTACAAACCATTTTCTAGATGATTTGTAAGAAGATATCATCATTATATTCTGCAGAGAAAAAGGAACCTTTTATACAGGAAAATATGGCTCCTTTTTCCAACCTATATTTTGGACTCTTCTTTTTAGCTAAACTAAAACTAAACAAACTAAAAGGCTTTCTCTATTGATAAATAAGTCAATTAATACTTGGATCGTCTTCTCATTCACATACCTCTTTATTATTGAGTTCTAGAACAGCCAATCCAACCAATGCTCCCACACACTTGGAGTTGAGCTCCAGGGCCCTGCTGAACGCCAGACGAGCTTTCTCCAGTTTGTTCAGTTTCACAAAGCAATGTCCCATTCCTAGGCGGACTTCAGCTAAAAAAAAAAAAAAAAAAACAAGTCATTCAACCTGTTACACGAAGGCATTTTTAATGTTCCATTACTTCTGTCAAATGAAAATCAAAGTCCAACTCTTCCATACTTTAACTACAGTAAAACTCCATTATCAAGAGTCCTACTACTCCTGTTACATTTGCTTGTTCAATAGGTCAAATCATATCCTCCCTGAGAGTTCTTTTCCCATGTATTAAATGATATAAACCTTCCCACAAGAATGCAAAATACCTAACACTGGTGTATTATACATCTCCCAATATCACTGTTGGACTGTCCTTCTGAGTGACAATTTTCAGAAAGAAAGAGCAAGAGGTTCCCTTGAAAGTGAAAAGCCCTGTGATCAACAAGAAAGTGCTGTCCACACATTTTTATTCCTTTCACAGATCGGCATCTTATGTAACAAAATAGCCTAGCCAAAGATGGTTTGCTATCACAAACATACTGATCACTACTTGCTTGTCTGAAAGAATGAAAGGGCACTCATTTAAAGAAAAGGTTCAGTGCAGGCAGTGAAGAGTCCGAGTTACAAGCCACAACTAGGCTTGTTGGCAGACTCCTCCACAGTACAGGAGAAAAGCCTTTAGGTGATACAGTGGTGTCATTAGAAAGAGCACCAGACACCTGTGGCCAAAACCACTCTCTTTAAATAGATGGCAGCAACAATGACAGACACTCAGTGTCTTTCTGACAGTTTTCTTGCTGATATATAAGAAAGTGGCTAAAAAGCAGTGCAATGAAATACTCAAGCATTGAAATCTATCTCTGGCTAGAGGGTACAGTCAGAGTACCTAGCACACAGTAAATACTTAACAAATATTTTTGATTTAGCAACTGATGATATTTACTTCCCTAAATGCAGCCTAACACTAAGAATTTAGAGGGACATTGTAATAATTAGTCCTACTTCTCTTTTGGTAGGTTCATAAGACTGAGAGAACAGGCAAAAGAGGTAGAGAGAGTATACCTGGATTTTAGCAAAGTATCTCACTGAATCAATCAACGAGCACTTACTAAATATCCAAGTGTCAGGCACTGTACTAGGCTCTGGGGACACAAAGACGAAAACCAAACAGTCCTTGTACTCAAGCTGACATTTTATCAGGAGGAACATGAATACATTTAATAAATACAAAATATACAATCTAGATGGGTTCTGGATTATTTTTTGGGGGTGGGGAGTAGGAAGGGGATATCAACAAAGTCCCACTGTCCTCCACCCTGGTCAGACCATGCTCAGATCACTGGGTTCAGTCCTGGGAATGACATTTAAGGGAGGATATTACCAAGAAAGAAGATGACCCAAGGAAGCCACCTGGGCTGAAATCATGTCACACAGGATCTGCAGAATCTCAGCATATTGGTATGAAACACAACATAGGTTAGGAGGGACATGATAACTATCCTCAGATATCCCAAAGGTCCACACCAGGAAGAAGTTATTAGACTTGTTCAGCTTGGCTCAGGAGGGAAGAACCAAAGTAGAAGTCAGAAAGAGGCAGAATTTAATTCAATACAAGGCAACATTTCCCAGTAATTAAAGCTATGTGAAAGTGAACAGGCTACCCTGGAAAGTATTGAGTTTCTCATCAATGAAGTTTTTAAGCTATAAGACCGCTGGGAATGTTGTGGAAGGAACTTGTTTTCAATTCTAATGATTCTATGACTTAAAGGGGCACAATATCACCTACTATCTTGTTTTAAAAAGCAATTGAAGTTTTTTTAAAATTCTTACTGTCATCTCCATTCTATCTGACATACATTCTTCTCTTCTAACCTCAGAGTTAAAAGGCATTCCACGTAACCATCAATATTTTAAGCTGGTCACACTTTCAGTCTATCTTAACTACTGTGTCTCACTCTTCCCTTACCCGGACATCCTGGGTTGGTGCGCAGTGCTTTTTTATAGTATGCAAGAGCCCCTCTGTAATCTTTCTTGTTGAATGAAATACAAGCTTTACCTGTCATGATTTAAAAAAAACAAATGAAGTCAGTAAGTATTGCTAGTTTAAAGAACATAAGGTAAGTATAAGATTTCAGTACAAAAAAAATACACACAAAAAGCAATGTACTTTTAGGATCAGCAATTAACCCCCACAGAGCAGTAATAATTTATGCCTATAAACAGAACAGCACTATCTTTATCTTTAAAATGATTCTCGGAACTAGTTTGATAAATTGTCCACTTGAAGAGGGATCACTGTTCATTAAACATTCAGTGTTCAGGAACGTATTGTTATTAATTCATAAAGTGATTAATTTCTATTAATTTCAGCAATAAAAAAATTCTTGTCAAAATAACTGAATCTCCTAAATCTCTAACCTGAAGGATATGTTTTCTGTTCATCAGAGATTTTCTCCAGTTGAACTTTCTAAGGCACTCTTCAGAGAATAAACTTCATCTTTATTAAAACAAAATTCTCTTCCCTTTGCTGAAGAGTTGGGGTTTGACTTTCAATTAATGAGAGCTGTATCCTGACACAGGGGAAGAAATAAGACTCCTAAGATGTCTACCAAAGATAGCTTACCAAGAAGGGCTGGTATATTATTTGGAGACTGATTGAGTACAAAATGAAACTGTGCATCAGCCTGGTCCATTTTGTCACCTTCCAACAGACAGAAGCAGGCCCTTCCCAATAAATGGTTCTGGATAAAAAGAAGCACCAAATTAGATTTCCCCTATGGCAGATGGCCAGTATTTATTTCCAAAGGATTTGTGAAAATGGAAAAGGCAGGTAAAATGTGATAAATGGAGGTAAATCCCCTTAACTGTAACATCTAACTAGCTGATGGACAGTTCTTAATTATAATCTAAAAAAACTGTACTAAAATGTCTCTTTTTCACCAAAATTCTGATGACAAAAAAACACTCCAAGTTTCCAATTTCTGTCTGGAACCTATGATCCCTCACTGAAAGAAATATGATGATGCCTGAACTACCCATTCAAAATGTGTGTTATACAGGAGAACTTTTACCTGTTATATTCATGCAACTAACATATTTATAAAAAACAAATCAGAATTGAACAGGAGGATGACAATGGACTGAATTGTAACTAAAAGTGTAAGTGGTACTTTAAACTAACTCAAGCTATCCCCTGCTATAAATGTCATCTTTTCAATACCAATATTCTCCAGATGATGGACACTACATCATCTCCACTGCAATCCTGGAGAATCAACCCTGAAATCAATCCAAAAAGCAACGGAAAGTTGAATGATGGATGTAAAAGGCTACACAGAGCAAGGTGCAGGGTGGAGCAAGGTAAAGGGTGAAGAAGACTCAAGGTGGGATTCAAAGCACCCAAGTACAAATCCAATCTTGCAAATTACTGACTTTGGCCAAATCACTCCCTTTCTCAAGGGCTCAATTTCCCCAACTTTTAACTGAAGGAGTTGGACCAGATAACCTTTGAGTTTCCTTTTGGTTCTACATTTATGACCCTATGAACCTGATTACCAATAGTGACTGAAATCTGGAAAATGTCAAGGACATGCCTTCCAGAAAGCAAGGTAGGCTGGTCACATAGTGACAGTGAGGAATAAGAGACAGGCAGATGGAGGCCTGCACAGTGCCTCCAGAATATTAAGAGGCCTGTAGGAGGTATGCAATGTGCTGGACAGCTCAACTGGAGAATTTGGGGAAAAACAGGAATAAGAACTGCACATGGTGAGGAGGGGCTGTGTGATCTGTACCAGGGAAGGGGAGCATCAACCATTCAAAGAGAGACAAGATTCACTAGAGTCACTTTACCAAAGATCTTACAAAACAACAAAGATGCTTTTCATCAGAAACCTCTCTTACTTTTGTTAAATCAACACTCATTTCTTTAAGAAAAGTGAGTTTATATCATTAAACAACAACATGCAGCCTTGATATAACCAAACCCAGCAGTTCTTTGTTGAAACCACAGCCATGGAAAGCTTTCTTTTTTTACCTGATCATACATGATAATTTTGTCGGCCATTGTATACAATAAGGTTGCCTGGGTGATGAGCTCTTTCTTGTTGTCCTTGTTCTTTTCCTTCCTGGCCTGCTGGACATAGTAAGCTGCCAATGTGTCTAAGCAAGTCATCTGGTCTTTTTCATGGTCTCTATAATCCAGGTTGCCGTCTATTCGAGCTGCTTCCAACAACTTCACAAAATCTTCTGTTTTTCCTTGCTTGTAATATTCCAGCTAGAAAGTAGAAAAGAAAAATCAGATAGGATATGACAAGTGAGCTGACCTCTTAAGGAAACTAGGGATTAGAGACACAAACATGTCAGCAGTCTGTGCAAATGTGCCAAGGAGATGGAATGTCAAATTTGGGACACAGCTAGTAACTTCATTGGACTGCACCTCAAGAGTGTGTGGAGGGGAGTAGTAGCATGAAATATATCTGGACAAGTAGGCTAAAGCCAGATTTTGAACACTGTAGTGAAGTGGGTTGATCTTTTTCATGAATATTAATTCAGCAAGTACATAGAAGACAGATTGGAAAAGAAAGATATTAGAAGCTAGGAGATCAATTAGGGAACTACCTCAACACTCTAGGTAAGAGAGGATAAAACCCTGATAAAAGTAGCAATTATATGAATGGAAAAAAGAGTGGCAAAACTTCATAGTTTTATGGAGGTGGAACCTAATACATCTGGCAAGTGACTGGACATAGGATTGAGGGAAAAGTCAAAGATTATACTTGGAAGACTGGAAAAAGAAATGGGAACATTTGGAGAAGGGGTTAATTTAGTGCAGAAGGTTAGTTCTATTTTGAACATGTGTTTGAGATACTAACAGGAGCTCTAAGGCAGAAGGTGCGATGGGATTGGAGTTCAAGATAGAGATTAACGTTGTATTATAAAATGGAAATCCTGTGCATAGAGATGATGGTTGAAACTCTCTCCCTCTCTAAAATAACTCTTTCTATGTGGCATCATTCAAGAAAATATAAGCAGGACAAGGAGAAATGATCTTGGGTTTGACTTTACATCCTAACCTCCTTGCACATAACAGGCATTTAAGAAACATTCACTATATTTGTATGGCAATTGCTTCAACTGTCTATATTTCCTAGAAACTTGGGAGGGAGAATCTTTAGCTGACACCAGTTTTCACTTTAATAAAATAAAAAACCTTATGCATAGAACTTATGTGGATTATTTTAAATAACTTTTCTTTAAAAATGATGAACTCTTATACATTTAACATGTCAGAATTGTTCTACAGATGACGAGAGTGAACTCCTTTGGACACAATATAACTCTACAAAAGAATAACAGTTTGCCTGAGTAGAAATTAGATACACGTAGCATCTTAAAAGATATAAACTAGGAACTTAATTTCCTAGTCAGCAAATGAAAAACATTTATTTAAATAAATACTAACTGCTAAGGCGATCCATATGTGCAGCTGAGTATGTTCCTGTTTCAGAATACTGATAACTTCATCCCCCTCCGGTAACTGATCGAAGTCAAGTTCAATGACCTAAAATACAAAAACATTGGTTACTCATTATTCTCATCCTTGTTCAGTTATTTTTCCCAAAGCACAATTTTATTTCAATGTATACACATACACACACGTATACATGCATACTTATGTAACAAAAAAAAATCACATTCATTTTCAACTGAGACAAATGCCCAGCTCAAAAATATTAATACCATTCAACGTGAGGAAAATGCTTTTGGCAAGCACAAAGAATATATTCACAAGTATCAGCACAAAAAAAGTTGGCATTGCTGGATAAAGCAGAACCATTTTAGTTATAAAATGCCCTGGATATCTTGGTACACTCTACACAACAGACACTGCTTTGCATCTGTACTTAGAAACCAAGTATGCCACCCTAATTACTAAGGGAAATGGCCCTAAGTTGGATATATTTTAATCTTCAACCACTTGTGATTTCACTAGGGTAGATAGAGACTGCAAGTCTCTTCTGTGACTTAGCAGCATGTTCTCAGGAGTTCCTGTGGCCAAGAACACCATCCTATCACCATGACTACTCTGTTCCCGAACAGACCACTGCCGGCTAGGCGAGCCCCCAAGAAACAGCCATCCCTTCTGCGATGGCCCTTCCGTTCAGGCTGGTACGAGTCCACAGCCACCCCCACCCCCAGGTTACACTCTTCAAGAGCCCAGAATCACCTGCGCACCCCCCAGAGAGAAGGATTTCGGGGGAGAGCTGATCTACAGCAAGTACAAAGCCAGCTGCCTAATAACCAGCTTCGCAAACGATCGAAGCCGCAGAACCGACCACCAGTGGCTCCAACCGCACTTCGGGGGACTTTAGGAGCGGAAGCCTAAAACTGAGGTGAACACGGAGCAGCGGGACCTCCCTAGAACCCTGTCCTTACAAAGGGGAGAGAAAGGGGCGCGGAGGAAAGAAGCTCGGGTCGTGGAAGCCAGGGGACCCCGGCTTCGGGCGCCTGGGGACGTCCCTTCGCTGAGACAGATGGAGGAAGACCCCTGGGGTCCCTCCCCAAGCCGCGGCTCCGGAGCCGGACGCCGCTGTCACACGCCCGCGGTTCACTCGCTCAGCTCCGCCTGCCTCAGTTTCCCCCCCTGTCAAGATCCCCTCCGGCTCCGGAGCCAGGACCCCGGGAAGGAGCTGGCGCACGGGAATGTGGGATGGGTCCATGGCGGGGGGTGATGACAGGGAAGGGTCCCCGGGCGGGGGGGCAGACCGAAGGAGAGAGGGAGGGGGTGTCAGCTCCGTGTACCCCCGAACTCCGCCCCCCCCACTCCAGGTCTGCACAGGCGACCCCAGGTCGGCTCGAACCCGGGCCCGGGGGCGGGTCGGACCCGGACGGGGAGTCAGGGCTCCGGCCATTGGACTGGGGGGGGTCCCCGCTGCCCCGCCCCGCCCCACCCCCTGCTCACCTCGTCCGTGTCCCGGAGGGGAATCTCAATGGAGCCTCGCGACATGGTGAGGCCGGGAAGCCGACGCTGGCGGGGCCGGCTCCTGCTCCTCCCCGGCGCCCCGCTCCGGCGGCGTCAGGCGCTCCCCTTCCACTCCCCTCCGCCGCGAACACGACGATCCCCCGCCGCCGCCGCCGCCGCCACCGCCGCCACCGCCGGGGCCAAGCACTTCCGGCTCCCGGCCCTCGTGAACCGGAAGAACTCGCGCGCGCGAGGGGGCGGGGCGGGAGCCGCTGGAGGAGGCCTCCACGTTAGCTCGTCCCCGCCCCCCGCCTTACGGACGGGGACACTGAGGCCGGGAGGGATTTCCCAAGGTCACCCGCGCCGGAGAGCACCTGCCGGGCCTGAGTTCAAGTTCGGCGCCTGATCCGCCAATGACGCTAATGAAGGACACCCCGGCGAGACTGGGCCCGAGCTCCTGGGGAGGGGAATGGCGGGTCCGGGGGTGCGCACAGTCTGACAGCCTCGGGGCACCCCGCAAGGGGAGTGTTCCACAGGGCACACGGGAAAATGGTGCGAAGGAACTGGCGTCATAAACCGTGTGAGAAAAGTGGCACAGGGGTTGTTACGTCACTGTGAAAAGGAACTTGCGTCATAATCGATGTGAGGAGAGTGGCTCGGGTATTACGTCACTGCGAAACTTCCCCCGTGTCAACGGGAGGGAAAGGAAGGTCCTGGGAAGAATCCTGGATTTGGAGCCACAGGACCCGGCTTCAAGGCTCTGCCCTGCCGCTAACTGTCCCTAGGACCTTGGTTAACTTCGTGGGTGTGGGGGTCTCCCAGTGTGGAAATTGCCTCGGGTATTACCTCCAGAAGCGGAGCTTGAAGGAAGGTCTTCATTGGTGGTGCTAACAAGGCTGTCTTCTATTAAAATTAAATGACGTTTTCTTCAATTATAGGTCTCTGTCTCTTCCTCTCCCTCTCCCTGTCTCTCTCTGTGTCTCTCCACCCCACCATATTGCTTCCATATCTACTGAGGGGATACAATTTATCACATAAGAGGGAGAAAGCTCAGGCATCTGGAAAGGCTTCTAGTAAGAAATAACGCCTAAAATGAGTCTTGAAGAAAGCTTGGGCTTCTGAGAGGTGGAGGTAAGGAAGGTATGAATTCCAGGC
The DNA here is from genome assembly GCA_028658325.1 of Potorous gilbertii. Lineage (NCBI taxonomy): Eukaryota > Metazoa > Chordata > Mammalia > Diprotodontia > Potoroidae > Potorous > Potorous gilbertii. The sequence goes on along the minus strand of CM053772.1, from coordinate 240,995,560 downwards.
ACTGGGGAAAGCCTGTTCAAAGGCAGATAAATGGATGATGATGATAGATTAGAGCTCAAGAAAGAGCTCAGGATTGGATTTGTAGATCTGGGAATCATTTGCATAAAGATGATTATTGAACCTGTGAAAGTCAATCGAATCACTAAGAGAAAGGGCATAAAGAGAAAAGAAAGCCCCGGACCAAATCTTCAGGGATATTCATGGTTTAGTGACTTGTGGGAGTTGGATGATGGTCAAAGAAAGGAAACCGAGGAATGGTCAGACAAGTAGAGGAACCAAGGAGAGAGTATCCTGGAGGAGGAGGCAGTCAGCAGTGTCAAACACCATACAGAGCTCAAGAAGGAAGAGGACTGAGGAAAAGAGCATTGGATTTAGCGTCTTAAGAGAGAATGGTTTTAGTTAAGTGATAAACTCTGAAACCAGAATATAAGGGATTGAAAAGTGGAGGAGAAAAGATGATATGTATTGGGCTTTGAAAGAAGAGGCAAGGCTTGAGGGAATGGCAGGGTCTGGTGTTTTTTTGAAAATGGGGGAATTTGTTTCTTATTTGTGCATAACAAGGAAGAAAGATTAGAGAACAATTAAAAAGTGTGTGTAACGGGAAAAAAAGATAAGGAAAAATTAAAGATGAGGGAGGGAGGACGATTGAAAGGAACAAGTCCCCGGATGTGATAGATAATAGGAGTAGGTCTTGACCGGAAGGGGGCTACCTCTTCATCTATACACAAGAGAGAATCAGAGGGAATTCTATTTCAAATGGGAGTTGAACTAAATGGTCCATGACGTCCTTTCCAATTCCTTGACTCTGGGATTCCATGAGGCAAAAGTGTTGTAAAGTGTAAAACACCTCACAACAGGCAGCCACTTCTCTTAGTAGTGATGGCAAAGTTTGAACAAGTCACAAGAATCTGTTTCTTCCCCATATAAATTGGAAAATATATTTGCATGTTTTTATTTTATACAGGTAAGAAGTGTCTAGTTCAGTGTTTATGGAGATATTTAGAAGATATGACAAGATAGGCATTAAAAACTTCAGATGGTTGGTTACTATTTGATACATTCATCCCATAAAGTAGGATAAGAAGTTTTTCTAAATGTTAAGAAAAAAAAAACTTTTGAGCTACCAAGATTTGAAGCTAAAAATAGTTTGTTTTAGCTGAACTTCTTAGGTTTGTGTACTAAGAGATTTTTGTTTATGAAGTGGATCTTAAAATGTTTTGAAAATCTTTTTGTTTAATTCTTACTCCATCTCTGTCTATATTACACACACACACACACACACACACACACACACACACACACACCATTATGGTTTAAAAACTGCTGGGGCAGAGGAAAAGGAGCACGGGACGCAAAATGGACTTTTTATAAGTCATTTTGAGGGACCTTTTTCTATTTTAACAATTGCATAATTACCATGTAAACTTTTTCATATTATCCTAAAAACATGGCTGTTCATCAGCATAGGCAACCAAGCTGGCTCTTGAGTTTCCTTGTGAACAATTCGGTGGTTCATACTCTAGAATAAAATTTACTTAATTTCCCATTGATTTACTAACAGCCAGTTTTAGGACCATCTCTGAATGGGATGCTAAGTATCCCTCATATTGACACAAGTACACCAAAGAGCAGTCATCTGGCCAGCTTCAGATGTTTACAAAGGTTAATAGTAAATAAAAGACATTGAGTTCAGGGCACTAATGTTGTTGACTTTTAATTCATCTCCTTTTTTGGAGAAATTATTTACCAATATCCAAATAACCTACTTATAAAATAATTTACTTCATTCTGCAGTAGAATAAAGGGAGAACTTTTGAAGTTTTGGAGAAAGCATTCTCTTTGCTGTGTTTTGGTGACAAAGCTCTTCCACAAAAGAGCTAAAGAATGGAATCTTAGCGTTAGAACGTTAACCCTTTGAGATCAGGGATCGTTTTATTCTTTGTCTTTGCATCCCTAGTATGGCACAGTGCATGGCGTGTAATCAGTGCTTAATAAATGCTTGGTAATTGGTTGGCAGGGAAAGTGGAGGTCATCTAGTCAGCCTCCCATTATGCTGGTGTCCTCTTCCAGGGATATTAGAGAGGAGGTCATTCAGCCTCTGCTTGAACACATTCAGTGACAGATTTCACTACCTTGTGAGGTAGCTGGAAAGCTCTAAGTTATCCTGCTTTTTAGAAAATTCTTCTTTAATATTGATTCAAAACCTGCAACCTTATACCCATTGATCCAGGTTCTATTCTCTGGAGCAATATAGAATAATTCTTAATTCCTTTTTGACATGACTACCCAGTGCTTAGCAAATGTTTATTGACTGATTGACTACTCTTCAAATATTTGAAGACAGCTCTCCTGTCTCCCTTAAATCTTCTCTACAGACTAAATATACCACCATCACCACCACCATTTCCTTCAACTGATATGGTTTCTTCCTAAGATGTCATTTCATCCTCACCCTCCTTCATACAGACTTTCAGCTTGTCAGTGTTTCTCCTAAAATGTGATGCCTGGAGTCCAGTACAGCTCTTCAGATGCAATTTGATTAGCCCAGATTATATTAGACCTGTTGCTTCCCCCAATCTGTATGTCATCCTATTTACACAGTCTAAGGTGATGCCAGTCTTTCTGGTTAGCACATTATTGACTTACCTTAATTTTTTTCCTTACAAATGATCACAACTCAACCTATCAGAGATGGCCACCTTTGCTCATAACCTTCCTTACTGGCTGGATCAGTCTGATTCAAGACACTCGCAGTCAGGGTCTGCCATACAAAGATCTGGGGCTAGGCACAGAGGATAAAGAATGAAATGAAATGTCCTCAAACAGCTTACATTCTAAAGAAGGAAGACAATACACAAAAAGTTGCTGAAAGGGTTGGGGCACATATTGTTGAAGTCCAGTAAGAAGCACTTATATTCTTGGGGTGGGGATGGGGGTTGGGGAGGCATGTGGTGGCTAGGGAATGTGAGAGTAGGGAAAGATTGGGGGAAGGAACTGAGTTAAGTGGCTTGCCTAAACTCACACAGCCAGGATAGATCAGAGACAGAATTCAAACCCAGGTCTGCCTTACTCTCAGGACAGATCTCCACTAGATCATTTAGCCCAAGTTAAATGTATCAGTCACATTAGAAACCTGGGTCGTGTCCCTCGCTTATGCTGACTATTCACAGACCAACAATTTAAACAAAGTTCCCATTGGAGAATTATGCTTTCCTGGATCTCAGAAGACAGTTTCTCTCCCCCTCTAACCTCCCCCGCCCCCTCCCTAGTGTTTCAGCCCTGTGGACAAACTCCAGGAAATCCACAAACTCCTCTGTGGAGGAGTTTCCTTGGTTTCACCACCCTGTCTTACTCTGCTGGGTAAATAATATATCTCCTTTCCTAGAACCAAGATGGTTGATCTAAAACATCACCAGAAACACTAGGGTCTCTGATGCTATCTATTTTCAGGAGATTTGCCTTCATTTCCTGGCACCAGGAAAGAATTGGAAAAAGCTGATTCTTAGTGAGCCCGCTGACCTGCTGCTCTGATTAAATACTAGCTTCCTACCCCTGAATTCCTTGTTCTATTATTTAGTATAATGGAATTTGTGGCCCTTGTTCCTGAGTTGCATGCACACGTTTGACCATCTCTGCTGAGCTAGCTTTTCTCTTTTTTAAAAAGTTATTTCTATTCATTTCATTAAATCCTTCACAATTAGATATTAAAAAATTTTACCACTCATTTTAAAAAAAATTTTGAATTCCATATTCTCTCCCTTCCTTCTACCCATTCTCCCTTCTTTGAAAAGGAAAAAAAAAACAATTTGATTTCAATTATACATACGAAGTCATGCAAAACGTATTTCCATATTATCCATGTTGCAAAAAAATAAAACAATAAAAATAAAATGAAAAAAGTGTTTCAGTCTGCCTGCAGAATTTATCACTTCTCTCCCTAGAAGTGGATTGCACCTTTAATCATGGGTCCTTTGAAATTGTCTTGCGTTATTGTCTTGATCAGGATAGCTAAATCTTTCACAGTTGATTATCTTTACATTGTCATTATCATGTACAATGGTCTCCTAGTTCTGCTCACTTCACTTTGCATGAGGTTATATGTCTTTCCAGGTTTTTCTGAAGCTATCCTGCTTATCATTTCTTATAAGACAATAGTATTCCATCACAGCTATATACCACAAACTTGTTCAGTCATTCCCCAATCGATAGGCATGCCCTTGACTTCCAATCCTTGCCATCACAAAAAGAACTGATATAAATATTTTTGTACAAATAAGTCCTTTTTTCTTTAATCTCTGGGATACAGACCTAGTAGTGGTATTGCTGGATCAAAGGATAAGGACAATTTATAGCCCTTTGGGCTTAGCTCCAAATTTTTCTCCAGAATGGCTGGAGCAGTCCACAAACTCCACCAACATATTAGTATATCAGTGTCCCACTTTTCCACATCCCTGTCAGTATATGCCATTTTCCTTTTGTGTAATGTTGGCCAATCAGATAGGTATGAGGTAGAGTTATTTTAATTTGCATTTCTCTAATCATTAATTATTTTTAGAGCTTTTTTTCATTTGACTATTGATAGCTTTCATTCCTTCTTCTGAAAAATGTCTACACATATCCTTTGATCATTTATCAGCTGGGGAATGGTTCTAATTTTATGGGGGTAGCAATCAGGAATAAGTGACTTGCTCAGGGTTACACAGCTAGCAAATGTCCAAGGTTGGATTTGAACTCAGGTCCTCCTGACTCCAAGGCCGGTGCTTTATCCACTGCACCACTTAGTTGCCCTAAGGCTCTTATTTTATAAATTTGGCTCAGTGAGATGAAGCCTTTATCAGAGAAAATTGTGGTAAAATTTTTTCCGCCAGTGTCCTGTTTTCCTTTTAATTTTTAATTTCATGTAAAATGAAATGTTTTTAATTGTTTTTAATTTTCATGTAAAAAGCTTTTTAATTTCATGTAATCAAAATGATCTATTTTACTTCTTGTAATCCTCTCTATCTCTTGTTTGGTCATAAACTCTTCTCTTATCCATAGATCTGACATTTTTTCATACTCCCCTAATTTATATCTTATGCTCCCCATTATGTCTAAATCATTTATCTATTTTGACTTTAGGTTGATTTATGATGTGATATGTTGGTATATGCCTAGTTTCTGCCAAAGTTGCTTTCTAATTTTCCCAACAATTTTTGTCAAATGATGAGTTCTCCCCCAAAACTTTGGATCTTTGGGCTAGATTACTATGGTCATTTACTACTGTGTGTTGTGTTTCTAATCTATTCCGTTGATCCACCACTCTACTTCTTAGCCAGTATCAGACTGTTTGATGATTGCTGGGTTGTAGTACAGTTTGACATCTGGTACTGTTGGGCCACCTTCCTTGACATTTTTTTCATTGGTTCCCTTGACACTCTTGCCCTTTTGTTGTTCCAGATGAATTATTTATTTATTTGTTTGTTTTTTGAATTATCTCTTCTTTCATTATAGAGGCAAATCTGAACCTGGCAACTCCTCTCTCCAGCCATATCTGTGCCAGAACTTGTTCTTCCCCTGTTGCCAGAAGAAGGTATCATTCCCTTTCATCAGGCTAACATCCTGTAAGTACCTCTTCTGAAGCTGCCTTCTGTGTTCTTCCAGGTACTCACTCTCCCCTCTAATTCTTGGCCACCATGACTGACACCTTCATCTTATATTTATAAAAAAAGATTTTTCAGATGTTGACTAGGGGGTTGAGACTATTGCAAGAAGTTGCAAAGAGACAAATTTTGGTGTAACAGAAGAGGAAAATTCCTAACAATTAGAAATATTTAAAAGTGTAATGGAGGTAATGAAATTCCTCATTGGGTGTCAGAAGGCAGAATGACCATTTGGCAGGATGTTGTGGAATGTTGTAGAAGGGAATTCTTGTTCACACACAGATCTGCTGGGTTCATTTCAACTCTGAGTCTCTGTGATTTATCCATGACTCTCCCCATCTTTTGCTCTTGAAGTTGATTTTTTGAACCAAGAGATATGACTATATTTATTATATTAAATTTAATCTTACAAATTCAACTCCACATTCTGATCTACTAAATTATTTTAGATTCCTATCACTTAATGACTTCTATCTTTGTGTCATTTGTGAGTTTTATAGGTATGCTCCCCCACTCCCTCCTCTTCAATCAAGTTATTGCTAAAAATACTGTGCAGGATAGGGTCAAGGACAGAGCCCTGAAACACGAAACTAGAAATTGTCTTCTAGGTTCACATCAATCAATCAGCAGTAAACATGCAGTTGTTTAAGTGACTATGAAGTCTCCTGACTGCATCATTCATTTATTCATTCAATAAGCATTTATTAAATAGCAACCACAGCTAGATTCCCATTACTGCAAATAATGAATCCTGTGAATTGGTCAGTCCTATTACTTGAATTTGAACTATTTGAAGTTATAATTATATGTAAAATACAGTAGTTGATTATAATTATTTGTAAATTACGGTAGTTGCCCAATAGAAATCTGCAATGAAAATTTTTTTAAATCAGTTTTTTATCTTTTATTAAAGTAACAGCCAAGTACAAGAAAAGTCTATTTCTAATTCAAATTTATTAAAGTAACAATTACCAAAAGCAAAATTTTAAATATTAAAAAATTACTAAATGTTATACCTAAAGATAAGCCTGTAACATGACAAAAATGTTGTTATTGTCATTTAAAATATTTTAAACAACGTAAGCTGAGCTGTCTTCTCTTTAAATCTTTATACATACTCTGGTAAGTACAGAAATCTTTATCTACATCTTTGCAAATTTGTATGCTTACATTCTCACACAGTGAACCAAGTGTGGCTGGATAACTTAGGACATTATGTAAAATGAGTAAAATTTTAAACAGTATATTGTTGTCCTTGCAATATGTTCTGATAGCTGAGCTAAAATAACTTGAAGAGCAGTATTTGAAAATAGCTTTAATAACCCCAGATTTCTTATTTGACCATGAAAGAACTGGAAGCAATCCATAGTTGTCACCTTTCAGATCAAGAGGATTGGTTTTAATTTAATATTCTGTTCAGCATTACCTTTCAATGAAAGTAGTAGGTGATCCTTGGATTCTTTAAGTCCAGGTTGAATTTTTTATTTCTTAGAAATTTAAGTTCTAAAATATATCCTTTTTCACATTAAAATTTTCTGATCAGTGTACGCACCATGCAGTGTCTTTGATTTTCTTGAAAACATCAGGTTATCTAGCTGCTACACCTTCTGCATGGGCCATTTCTGCAATTTTAACATTACTGAATTAAACTTCATTTTGAACTAATGCTTGTAGTCGAAGTTTCTTCACTAGCTACTTCATTTCCGTTTTCTTTCCGTCTTAAATAAATTTGACACAGTCCAAATGGATGTTCTGCTAAGAGGAATGCATTTTTTATTGCAATCTTCAGTCCATACCATTGAAAGGCACATCTTTCTGTTACTGTAATACTTTGTTTCTTTGTGGTGGTTTGCAAATCACAAAAAGCAGATGCAACTTTGTCTTTTCTTTCTTTTATTTTGTCTGCATGTTTTGTAATATTCCACATCATAGACACTGCTGTGGTAATTTTTGTCCTAGTCTATTAACAATCTCCTCTCTCTTTCTCTCTCTCTCTCTCTCTCTCTCTCTCTCTCTCTCTCTCTCTCTCACACACACACACACACACACACACACACACATTCTCACACACATTCTTTCTCTCTTTCTGCAGTGGCAGTATTTCCATCTGAAGTATTCTTCCTTTCGTCCATTTTGTTAAGGCTCTTAAAGAAAAGGTAACACAACTGTTAGTAATATGGCATGTAGCAACACATCACATCCACACTGGACAATGTACAGGTGAGGACTGATGTCATCAGTAGCAGCATGTTAAAACCCTTGACTAGTTAACAAAATGGCATTTATTGGATTTTGGCTCACATTAGATGTTACCTGGTATTGTTTTAAATTTTGCACTAAATTAAATTTACATTATTTGAATTCACATTCATCATCTAGATATACATTCCAAGCACTATGATAGGTACTGAGGATCAATTTAAAGGTGAAAAACCTTAAGGAACACACATTCTATGGTGATTAGGAGGAAGAGGGGAACAACCTACACAATCCATTGGCCAATCAATCAATATTTATTTTGTACCAAGCACTGTGCTAAACAGTAGAGCTATAAAAAGAGTCAAAAGACAGTCCCTGCCCAATGGAGGAGACAATATGCAAACAAGCAAGCTATATGCAGGACAAATAGGAAATAATTAACAGAAAGCAAATGTATGTGTAAAGTAAATGTAATCTTTTTAAGAGGAGGAGAGATATTAACAACTTGACAAATCAGGAAAAAACCTGAGGGGAGCTTGGATGGAACCAGAGATTCTAAGAAGCGGAGGTAATAATAAAGACAGCCAACATTGGATGACGTCTGCCATGAACCCGGCACGTTGCAGATTATCTCCTTTGACCCTCACAGTAGCCCTAAGAGGCATCATCCTCATTTTATGTTTGAGGGAATTGAAGCAGGCAGAGTCACACAGCTGGGAAATATCAAGGTTGGATTTGAACTCAGTTCCCCTGACTTGCAGGCCGATTACTCTCTCCCTGTGGAAAGATAAGTCAAGATAATGGCAATGACCCAGGATGCAGTGGGTGGCCTTCTAAATTAAGTCTTTCCCAGATCTCAGTTTGTCTGAGGTAATGCCCATTCAGTGCCTAAGAGCTATGTAAGAATTGAGACAAAAGATGGCCCAATTTATTGTCACAAAACTATCAGTCTGGGAGGAGAGGACTCTTAGAGTTTCTGGCCAGAATAGAAAACAATTGCTATTTACAGTATTTTAAGTCATCAAAATGTAAACAATGAGCTACAGAGGCCTACTTGGGTTGGGATCTATTATTTAGCCATTCAGTGAGAACCTGAGTGATTTGGGTTTGCTTCTTTAAAGATTGTTTTTCCAGAGCTATCTTTCAAGAATTCATGAAAATTTCAAAAATTTGAAAAAATTTCAAAATCTTGAAAACTGCACAGGATAAAAAGTAAAAATTTCCTGGCTTTCTAAAAAAGAAACAAAAATAGAAATAATCTTTTTAAAAATCTAGGCCCCGAACCCTAAAGTGTTATACAAAATATAAGCAACCAAAAATTATACTCTTCTGAACAGAGTACCCACATGTAAGGAGGATGACTACATTTGGTGATGGAAGAAGAAGGAGGGGGAGAAGGAGGAGAAGAAGAAGGGGAGAAAGGGAGAGAGAGAGAGAGAGAGAGAGAGAGAGAGAGAGAGAGAGAGAGAGAGAGAGAGAGAGAGAGAAGGATAGAAGGAAGGAAGGAGGAAGAAAGAGCAGCATTTCCCAACTTCTGCTCAATTAGCCGTTTGGGTTCGCAGAGAGTAACGCTAAAACCTGATTCACTCCTTCCCACAAATACACACAGCATCCATGAGAGGAGTAAGCTTAAACTTAGACCATAGCAGTAGTGAGACACATGTGTAAGAAATATTTGTGACAAAAGCTTAACTCACAATAACTCTCCAGTCTTCATATCATAAAAGTCTGTCAGATGCCTTACTGAAATCAGAATTCAGTATGTCAATAGGATCGATCTAGGAACCATCAGAAAAAGAAGTAGTTTGGTTTGATTGTGCAGTGAACCCATAAGCAAACTGCTAGTGATCAGCACATTCTTTTCTAAGTATTCACAAACCATTTGTTGAATACTTTATTGCATTTTTAGTGATACTTTTAAATACTCCTCTTACCCACTTGTGCTAAAAGCATCCACTGTGCTTGGTCAAATACGGAGCCACAGACAATTTTGTAGCAAAAATTTCTTGCTGAAAAGAAAACTGTTACCCTTGAGATCAAGGACACCCCTGAGATGAATCTGTGCTTCCCCGCCTCCCCATCCCTCCCAAGATAGGCCTGCTTGGTGATATAGGAAAAGAACCCAGGTCCTCAAACTCTCCAGGCTTATACATTATCATATTGTATCATTTCAGTTACTGTTTGAATCAGCAGCTCTCCTTCTGTTTGATGGTTCTAAAACAATGCAGCCTCTCTCTTATTTGGGGAGATAGAGATCCTAGGGGGTTGGCTCTGTCTTAATGAAATGTCCATATGTCCCTAAATTTTGAGACTGGTTGGGTTCCCATTTCAATCTAAAAGCCAGCAATGGGGCAAGGGTAGCAAAACCAAGTGGAAAAGTCCAGCAATAAGATTTAAAGGTTGGACAAACACGATTTTGTGGAAGTACATGCCTTAGGCTTTGCTTTGTTTTAAAGTCGGATCTACAGAAGCCCTACAGGTCCTTCCTCATGCTCCAAACCTTTCTGAGTCAGCAGGAAGGCAGGGATAGCCCAGGTTGATAATTAAAGCCAATGAGTCAGAGCTTTCTGAACTTAGTAGCTCAGACTGTTTGTCTCTTCCGTTGTTAGATTCTGTTCTCCTAGAGCAATACATAGAGTGCTAGGTCAAGAAGATGTAAGTTCAAATCCAGCTTGAGATACTTCCTAGCTGTGTGATGATGGGCAAGTCACTTCATCTATATACCTCAGTTTCCTCATTTGTAAAATAGGGATGGGACAGCTAGGTGGTGCAGTAGATAGAGCACAGGGCTTGGAATCAGAAAGATTCATCCTCCTGAAGTCAAATCTGGCCTCAGACCCTTACTAACTGTGTGACCCTAAGGCAAGTCCCCTAACTCTGTTTACCTCAGTTTCCTCATCTATAAAAAATAAGATGGAGAAGGAAATGGCAAACCAGTCCAATATCTTTACCAAGAAAACCCTGAATGGAGGCACGACACAATAGAAACAACTAAAGAGCGAGAACAAGTAGAGCTGACAATAGCACCTACCTCTCAGGACTGTTTTGAGCATAAAATGACATAATAATTATAAAATACTTTGCAAACCTTAAAGCATCCTCATCATTATTGTTAGAGGGCAGGGACCACAAAAGCATTTAACAGTATGGATAAAATATGGTTTTTCATGCAAGTCAACAAGCATTTATTATGCACCTACTGTGTGCAAGGCCTTGTGAGAGGCTTCTTCTCAGTGACTCAGTCAGGAAGTTAGGTACCTAGTAAGTGCCCACAGACTGCTCTGTCTCCTCCGCAGGAGATTTATAAACCATGCTGACATGAGGCAGGCTCCACAACTTCCACTTATGGGAGTGTTGCCTATTAAAGTCAACGTGGATAGGATTAAGATGCTGTACTTCACAGCCCAAAGCTGCCTTGGGGGAAACTTACAATATTTACCAAATGACTTGCAAGAGAAGTCATTCTAAGAAGAATGCTTCCATAGAGGAAAAATATGCCTGTGTACTCCAGACCCTGCAGAGGGCTGGCATGGGCTTCCTGGCATTTGAAAATGAAGTCAAGTGGATCCATAAAAAGCATCTGTTGTTGTTGCTCAGTCAGGTTTGACTTTCCATGACCCCACTTAAGATTTTCTTGGCAAAGATGCTGGAGTGGTTGGCCATTTCCTTCTTCAACTCACTTTACAGATAAGGAAACTGAGGCAAACAGGGCAAAGTGACTTGCCTGGTATATCACAAAACTATTAAGTATCTGAGGTCAGTCCTCCTGAATTCAGGCCTGCCACTCTATCTACTGTATCCACTGTCCCACGACTCACTGTTCCAGAGGCCAAGGCCAACATGAACTTGACTCCCTCTTTTCAGGCTGTGATGCTGGGCCCAAGGCTCAGAAGACATTAACATTTGCAAAACGGCCACAAACTAGTTGAAGAATATAGAAGGAAAGAAATAAGCTTTTCTTTCCCCTTTTTACATTTACCTTGGAGTTCTACTGTATGAGCAACTCACAACAAGTGTCCTAGAGGATTGGTTAGGTACAAGTCTCCTGCCCTTTCACCACACATGGCTTTCTGTGGTCCTTCAGCTGCAGGATCCTCTTCTCACTGACCTTCTGATGGGAATTTAACTCTGGACCTCAGGAGGTTCTGAACACAACATAGTTCATGAGGTATCCTCCAAGGTTGGAAACATCCATTTCTCAAGTATTATAGACAACTAATCTAAACTAAGAGAAGGGACCAGAAAGGCAGAAGAAGGAGTCAGTGATTAGGAAGTCTAGGAGTTTTATGCTCATCTCCTGGGATGATTTGATGGATCTGTCATCATTTTCTGCCAGGCTGGAGAGGAAAAATCCCTTCCTCTCTTCCTCAACATCCTCTCTCTGGAAGCACAAGGGACAGAAAGAACTGGAGAGGCACTCAAAAGATACAATGGAGTCATTTCTTCTTGGAACTCTTCTAGGTTGCAGAGGGAAAGGTTCCCCCAATAAGTCATCCTCCTGGACCTCATTCAACAAACCATCATAAGACAGCTACAACCACCTGGAATCATTCAGAAAAGCCCCTTTAACCTCTCTTTAAGACATAGGTCCCTCAGAAAGTGGTGTCAGGTGCACTTGTCTGGCCTTATGGAAGGGATTCTAATCTATCTAAGGTCTACATCCTTTAATCTTATTGGGTAGAAGTCCTACCAAATTAACAATCATCCCTGCTGTATTCCAAACAGAAAAGAACGAAACCAAAACCTAAAACCTTTTTCATTCTGAGAGTTTGTCTTATTCTCAAGATGGATGAAATTATGATAATGGTGATGAAGAGAAGTCGTAGCTGCTTGATTCATTTCACTTTTGAATTTTCTTCTAAGGATGATTGGCTTAAAAAGGGTAGAACAAATATGGCTAATTCAAGTCATTAGGACCAGACAAACTACATCCTGGGGTGGAGAAACAACTGGCACATGTAATTGCTGATCTACCCTCAATGATATGGGGAACTTTGGGACATTGGGAGATGATGTGACAGCTAACACTTAACAAGGGCAAACATCTTGATTTTCAAAAAAGGGATGATAAGAGAAAGAGATGATAATCCAAGCTTGGGTTGGATTCCTGGCAGAATTGTAGAGTGTATTATTAAAGAGATGATTAGCAAGGGTTCTAGAGGGCATGATGGAAGGAGAGGAAGAGGAGCAGAGAAGCTCAGAACAGGTGGGGCTGAGCTGGACAGGTACAAATATGGAGGCTGGATTGTCTCATTGGGACATAATAATGAATGACAAGGATGCGCAAGACTAAATTCACAAGTCACAGAGAATAACAAATATGGAGAATCTTCAGGACTAAACTAGCCCTCATTAGACTAAATTCTAATTAGAAATTCATTCAAAAGGTACCTCTGTTAACAAGGTATGTGTGTAGGGTTAGGGGGTTCTGTGGATTAGAGCTAGGGAAATATGATTTAAGGGGGCTACAAGGAGCTGTGGTTCAAGGAATTAATTTTATATCAACCACATGATTCTGTGTAACTACATTCTTAGGGACAAACCACTTTCCCTATGATGATTCTGAGATTTGTAGTTTTGGCTTAAACCTTAGAGGGCTCCCATCTCTCATAAACTGAAACTATAAATGCTAGAGTCCTTGTGGGAAATGTAGAATCTGCCCCCAGAAGGATATTATACTTGCTTTTTAACGTTGGTATTAAAGCTATTCATTTATTCCATGAGAATATGAATAACAATTGCTCAGTGAATAAGAAAACTAGAAAACCATCTAAAAACATTTGTTTCCAGAATAATTTCTTGTTGCACACAAATTTCCCTTTTACCAAATATGCTTGAGTTTAGAAGATGTCTAAAATGTTCAACAGCCAGTTCTAAAGAGGTTATTCATTTGAGGACAGCAAGGACACTGCATTAGAAGGTGAGCTCCTTGAAAGCAAGGACTAGCATACTTAGCTGTTTGTATCCTCAGTGCTTATCAAGATACCTTGCGCCTGGTAAGCACATAATAAATGCATTATTCATTCACTCTAAACAGTGCTAAGTACTCTTCTGAAGTCATAGCCAGAGTAGTATGGCCAAAATTCTCAGCCCAACCAGTCTCATGTACCACACATCACCAGAGAGCATTCTGGGGTGAATATCAGCTCTCTGAGAGCTGTCACCTACCCCTTGGATCCACCTTTTTTATAGGTGGTGCCATTGTTCTCATTTTTATGAGTTGGTGAGGGAGGATTACCCAACCAGATCAATACACATAGCCCCCCATTCCATTTAGGGAAATTCTTTTCCCTTTTGTCCAATCCCTACTGTGTGTCTGTCAAGGTTCTGTGGTGCCCGGTGATTATACATTCCCTGTCTCTCCCAGTTCTCCTTCAGTCTCCATATCAACCCTCCAGATACAGATGGGTCCTAAAGGCTGGAAGTTCAGATCTGCCCAGTTGCTGTCAATAGGGAGCCAGCTAGAGTATTTGCTTAGGGTTTTTTCACTCATGGCAAACCTCCACAGGAGATCAGTATCCAGCCTGTCAATGGGGTACAGAAATGTGATATACTGCTGTCTGTGCCAGATGGCACAGGTGGTTGCATAAATAGATTGGTATTGGCCTCACTTCCAAGAGACTGAGAATCTACACTAGCTCCTTCGGATGTGCACATTTAATTTGTACCATTGTCTCTGTATTATAGTCAGATCTAGGGCATTTCCCCATGGGTTGCAAATTGTTTGGTCATGTGCCAAAGCAATCAGAGAGACAAAGGAACCCCAAAGGCAAACGGGTCACCAGGATCTCCTCTCTCCTCTATTGTTTTTTAAAAGTCCCCATGTACCTGTATCTGACACTCACCTTTGGGCACAGAATCGCTAGATTCAAAATAAAGTAAGCAAAACCAGGAAAACCAACTTACACAATGACCACAATAATGTGAAAGGCATGAAAACTGCAATCAAAAGCTATGGTACATCATGGCTTCAAAGGACTCATGATGAAGCTTGCTGCGTACCTCTTGGCAGAGAGGTAGGGGACTGTCAGTGTGGAAAGATTCTTTTCTTGTCAGACATATCTGGCCAACATGCTGGTTTGTTTTGCTTAGCTATATTTCTTTGTTAGAAGGGAAGATTCTATGGCTGAGGTGAAGGGAAGTGACTGCAATGTGAAAAAAACAAAAATGAGCACCCCAAAACTTATGGTGTCATTTTTAAAGAATTATTGCTAAGAATTCTATTTTCTTCATGAAGAATTCAATTTTGATGAACTTGGATGTTTGTCCTGGGCTTGGAATGTCCTTAATAATCCATGTGCTAGATAATTCCTATTAAATCTCTCTTGAGTGTGCATTTATTTAGTAGGGTTCAGTCCGCCAAGCATTTGAAGGGCCACAATTAGCACAGATCTGTAGAGGAAAAGAGTACTGGCCTTTAACAGATTTGGGATTGTGGCCACTTTGTTAATAGTTTCTGGTTATGGGTCAGACTATTGATGAAGAAAATTGGGCATTCTCATTAATAGGGTGAGGGGTCAATGTTCTCAGTGGCAGAATAAGGGTGAAGCCTAGAGCAGAGAGGCTCTAGAAAGAGATACCCAATGGAAATTGGGCATAATCTCTTTGGGGTGCAAAGCTCTTTGCCACCTGGCTCCTAGTTCCCTTCCTAAACTTCCCACAATCTCATTTATCCAGGTAAACTGACTTGGCTGTTCTTCTCATATGATAGGCTATCTCCTATCATCTTCCCTTTGCACAGGCTATCTCCCATACCTAGAGTGTCCTCTTTTTTACCTTGAACTTTTCCATTCTTGAATGTCCTTCAAAGTTTAGTTCAAATTCTACTTCCTACCTGAAGCCTTTCCCCATCTTCCCCTTGGCTAGTTTCTCCCCACCAAAAAAAATCATCTTGTATAGATTGTGTATATACTTAAATATGTTCCTGCTATTTCCTTTTATAGAACACTACCTTCTCCAGGGCAAGGACTTTTGCATTGCCTTTTTGCCCAGTACAGTGCCAAACACATAATCAGCACCTATCTTCCCAACACAGCACATTAATTTTTATTTGTATCCCACAGTAGCTAGTGCAGAGCATTACCCCAACCGAGGACAGTTAGGTTGGTTCTGCTATTGCACCAATGGAAGAAAGAACCAGGTGAGGAAACACCTGCTATGCACTTTATATAGTTGTCCCTTCTGCATCATGACTTTCCCCATTATGGTTTCAGTATATTGTGGGTTGGCATAAAAACTTAAATGGGAGATTTTTGGGATTTTTGCCAAAGTCACAAATGACATGTGCAGGCCAGCAGATAACACAAAGCCTGTGATGAAACACTTAACCCACATTTTACAGTAAATACCATAAATATTCCATAAAAGAAAAAGAAAAAAAATCCAAACTTCTTCTCTGGGACGAAGGAAGGGCCACAAATTTTTACTCAGATTTTCCAGATCATGGAAGCCTCAGACCCCCTAACCCCTGCAGTACGGAAAGAATAAGTGTCTTCTTGGAACTTCCTGGGACACTGAGAAGTTAACTAGTCAGTGTGTGTCAAGTCTTCTTGAGTCCAAGGACAGACCTGCATTCTATTTCCCAAGATGCTTCTAGAATTACACATAGTAGGCCCTTAATATGTACCCACTGACTGACTGAACTGTAGTCTGAGGCTCTGGGTATAAGGGCTGGATGTTGAAAAAGAGTCAAAACCAGCGAGGAGCACTCCAGGATAGGGGACTCTTTCCCTGCAAGGTCTTCCATGGGTAAAGAGGTCACTAAATAGTGATCAGTCTTCAGGATAACAATGATTGGGCACATCTTTGAGTGCTTGACAGTTTACAAAGGCTTTTTACAGTTCATAAAACTGGCTTCCTAACTGCCATATGAAAAAATGGGGTAGGGGCGCTAGTTTTATTTTTCAGAAGAGGAAACTGAGGCAAAGAAGAGTGAGAAATCGAGAGATTATGTGATTTTCTTAAGTCTACCATCAATCAACAAGCCTTTACTAAGCCCCTCATATATGCCAGTCATTGTGCTGGATACTGGGGATATAAGTACAAAGAATGAAATGATACCCACTTACAAAGCGCTTACATTCTGATGGGGAGGCAAGAAGTACACACGTATATATTATATACACATACATACATGTATGTATTACACACATATATAAGCACATACAAAGTGGACATAAAGAGAACAAATGGAAAGCACAGAGTAATTAAATGCAAGATATTTTGGAAGGGAGAGTAGTAGCGTTGGGGTAGAGTTGTTCAGTATTTTTACAAATTGGCCATGAGAACATTTACTGGGGAGGTCAACCCTGCCATGATTAGGACGGTGGGCACAGCTGGGAGATTCTGGGAGACTGAGAGAAAACATATCTTTGAGGAATCAGAAGGTGGAGGTGATTGCCTGTATGGGTGAAAAGCTGGATGAGAGGGAAGCTGGAATCACTGAGAAGATTGCTTTTGAACAGACTAAGACCATTGTAAATAATGTGAAGGACTGGAGCAAAGTCTTCCTGGCCTATGAAGCTGTCTGGGCTATTGTACGGGCACCAGGCCCACCTGCCTCTGAGATCCTACAGCCCCTTCTGTCAGGATCATTTACGAGGCACTGTGTCAAGGGCCAAAGCTAAGGATATAGTTGCCCAGGCCGATGGGGAAGCTTCCCTTAAGTCTGAATTCATGGACATCATCCAACTCAAAAAGTAAGCCTCTAACGTGACCTCTGAGCTGGGAATTGGCAACACCCTTCCCGCTTCTCGTGTGATTGTGATATTTACTCCCCTCTCCCCAAGGTCTGATTCAAGCTACATCTTCTTCAACGATGTGGATTGTGTGTACGCCAGGTCTCAGTAACTTGGTGTTACCGTGGATAGAGTGCTGGGCCTGGAGTCAGGAATACCTGAGTTCAAATCCTTCCTCAGACACATACTAACTGTGGGATTCTGGGCAAGTCACTTAACCTCTGTTTGCCTTAGTTTCTTCAATTGCAAAACAGGAATAACAACAGCACCTAGCTCCCAGAGTTGTTGTGAGAATCAAATAAATAATATTTCCCAGTAGGGTTAGTTCCTCGTACATTGTAAGTGCTATATAAATGCTTATTCCCTTATCCCCTTCCCAGTAATATACCAGGCCTCTCTCTATTTGCTATAAATTTTAACACTCCCCTCCCCTACTACACAGACACAGATACACACAGACACACACAGACACACACACACACACACACACACACATACACCAGAGACAGAGAGCCAGCAACTTTGGAAAGAGCAGTTATTGTTTTGTTTAATGGGGTCAAATGCACATGTAGATTGATTGATCTTGACAAGGATAAGGGCCAGATCTCTTTCAAAGACTAGGGGGAAAGAGTGGTGGCATCAAAGAGTTTTGAAATGAAGAGAATGGGAGGAGAGGGAGCCCAAGTGGAATGGTCTCCATTTTCTAGGGAAGACGAGAGAGGAGGATGCAGAGATGTAGGGAGTTGAGGAGATAAGAGGTATGGAATAGCTTCTGTGGGGAGTTGTGGAATCAATTAGGGAGGAATAAAAGAACTGCATTGCTGTGGTGAGGGCCCAGTGCAGGGACCCTAAGATGAATTTTAATGTACCTAGTTAGCACAATTATGAGATTTCCTCCAGCTCCATTCAGGAGTTATTGAATAGGGATGATGGGAGTAATCTGGTACCAAGGTTTGGCAAGAGAAGAACTCCAGCAGGGCAACGGGGCAGGAGATTCAAGAGCAGAAGACAGTGTAGACTTGAAATGTCCAACAACCAGGTTGATGTTGGAAAGTGAGATAAGTGAAGTCAGAGTAAGATTAATGGCCTGGAAAAATACTGCAGGGGTAGAGAGAATGCGTGCCTCAATGTGAGTAAAGACAGGTTTACAAGAGTTGAAGCCTAGGATAAGGTACAGCAATAGGAGGTTAATCTCAGGGGATTTTCAGTTTCTAATTAGGGAAATAGAACTTTTACTGGTAATGGCAAGATCTCGTGTGTTACCATCCCTGTGGCTAAAGGGGAATGAAGAAGTAGGTCATGGGGCTTAAGGAGGCTGAGGAATCAGGGAACTAGGGAGTTTGGGAGCTCATCTAAATGGATATTAAGGTCTCCTAATGGAAGAGCAGGAGCCAGAAAGGAAAATGTTGAAGATGGTGAGTCAGATACTAAGCTCTTTTAGAAAGGAGGGAGGATGACCTGGGGCCGGAATACAAAGGCTACCATAATTTAGAAGAAAGGCTGTTTGAGTGAAAGAGGTAGGGGAAGTCTGGGAATGACAGTGGGGATCAAGGAGTATTTACCTCTCTTTCCATGACTATTGTGCTGGTGGGGGGAGGAAAGGGGCATTCAGTAGTGTACCCCTGCCTTACCACTCTTGCAGCTCTGAAACCCAGTCATAGCAAGTGTGAGGAGGAGAAGACCTTGTCACTCCTCTCCTCCAGAAGTTCCCTTGGCTCCCTACTACCTCTAAATAAAGTACAGATGGCTCACAACAAACTCCTGGCTTATTGCACACTTCTGTTCATGTACTCTACGCTCCAGACAAATGGACTTACTTGCTGTTCTTCTTACACGGTGTTCTATCTCCTTTCTCCATGCCTTTGCTTAGGCTGTGCTCTCTACCTGGACTGCTCTTCTTCCTCATTTCTGCCCCTCAGAATCTCTTACTTCCTTCAAACTCAGCTCAAACCTGAGCCCCCCAGATGCTAGTGCCTCTAACCAGATGACTTTGTATTTACTTTACATGCACATTTTGTATTTGTTCATCTAGGTCCAGGGAAGCTTTTCTTTCCACTGAGCCTGAATCTACCTCTCTATAACTTCTACTCATCTCCCCTGAAACAGAGAAGTAGAATTTAATCTCCTTGAGGACTTTCATCTTTGTTTTTGTACCCCTGGCGCCTAATACAGCGCCCACATAGTTGGCATGCTTGCTGATAGATTGAGAATGAGAATGAATTAACTGTTCATCAGGCAGATCCTCAAGACCCATAGAGGGCAGTGTTGGGTTGGAAATGAAAGTCATGAGCCAACGTTGTCCATTCAGACACTGCAGAAGTGCGTTTGTGATCTCCAGCTGTCTTCAGGATTTTCTTTTTAGAAAAGACGTTTGAGAAGACAGTGAGAACAGCACACAAGTAGGAGCTCTCACCACGGAGGGCTGGTCACTGCACGAGGCTGCTGGTGACTGTCATAAGAAGTAATGAGGAATTTTTGCCCCTGGAGCAAGTATGAGAAATGGGAACAAATGCCATGAACCAAGTGGGGATGATTGGAAGGGGATGGTAAACCCTGAGGATGGAACAGGGAGGGAGTGGGTGGAAGAGAGATGGCTATCTCAGGGTGCTCAGTTGCTGCTGAGGAGGAAGGTGGGTGGTGAAGAAGACCAGTTAGAGGAGAAGCTCATCCCCATTCTGATTTTGCCTTTGCCATTGGGTTTTATTGTCTCTGCTCTCCTGAAGGACTGTGAGAGCTGTGGCCACCCTCTAACTTGTGCACAATTGAATCAAATCCCAGGTGACCTCCCCAGGTTAGAGCTCTGCTTGTGATTTCATGAACCCGTTTACATGGTTCCTTGTCTCAACAACTTGAAAGGGTCCTCAAGGCCAGTTGAGGAGACTGATGCCATGAAGGGTAAGGGACTAGCCTTACGTCACAAAGGTAGGAAGGTTAGTGGGGGCATTCATTTGAACCCATTTCTTCTAACTCCAGAACTAAAATACAGTGCTTTCCAAAGTTCTTGCCCTTAGATTGTAAAATCCTAGAGGTAAGTCCTATACTCTTTTTGGTATCCCCATCATTTAACACAATACCAGGCATACATTAGGCACCTAATAAATATTGATTGATTGATTATTGATTACAGCCACCATCTCATTTGGCCCAACTCTATGGGAAGCATAGGATGGGGATGATCACCATTTTATTGATGAGAAACTAGTCTCAGAAATGGAAGGGCGCTTGCTTAAGGACAAAGAGCTCAGAATTAAGTGAAAGGGCTGGGACGTGAAGGTCTATCTCCTGCTCAAAATACAGTTCTTTTCCCAACATACCAGGTTGATTATGAAAGAGTAGAAGGAGCTCCAGGCTCCATCTTGGTTCTGGCCCTTGCTTCATCATTAATCAGTGACCTCGGACAAAGTCTCTTCCCTTCCCTGGACTCTATAAAAGAGAGGTTGTTGGAAGGCAACTTCCTATCAAAGAAAGAATGTTGGCAATCGAGTCAGTAACCCTAGATTTGAACTTACTACTTGTGTGACCTTGAAGAGTTACTGAACCTCTCTAAGCCTCAGTTTCCTCATCTGAAAAATGAGAAGATTGAACCAGGTGGCATCAGATGTCCTATCTACTCTTTCAGATCTGAGAGTCTACCCAGTGGTGATGGACCCTCCTGTTCTGAATGGAGTCTCCAACCAAGCGACTTTCATACAAAGAGAGGGAGACTTGGTTTTCTTTGAGTGATGTCAATTCACATTTGTATGCAGAACCTCAGGGTTCTGGGTTTTGCATTTTGGGGGAAACAGATGGGGCAGGCATCCTATCTAGAACTTTTGGGTTCAACTCATGGGTAGCATGACAAAGGCCTTTGTCTACTTTTTGTCTTGTGCCCTTGACTCAGGACAAAGAGGAGACCTGCTGTTGAGTGATGTTTTCCACCCTTGCCTTGTGGACACAGCCAATGAGCCTTAGTGTTTAAGAAGAACTCCTGCTAAAAGGAATCTTGGAGATCTCACCCCCTTCATTGTTGAGAAGAGGAAATTTAGGTCCAGAAAGGACATGACTTGGCCAGGGTTAGCAGAGGAAGAACTAGGGCTGGATCCCAGACGTAGCCTGATGCTCTTTCTATTACCCAGCCTGCCTCCCTATACTATTGTAACAATCCCCACAATCAATCTATCACATCATAGTTCAGAGGTTCTTAGCCTGGGGCTTGTTTTTTCCCAATGTTTTGATAATTATAATTAATAGTAATAGCTAACATTTCTATAGTACCTACTAAGTGCCAGACCCTGTGCTAAAGACTTTACAATTATCTCATTTAATTCTCACGATCTTCCCAAGAAGTAGGTGCTACTATGATCTCCATTTTACAGTTAAGGAATCTGAGGCAGATAGAAGTTAAGTGACTTGCCCAAGGTCACACAGTAGTAAGTGTCTGAAGTCAAATTTGAACTCAGAACTTTCTGAATCCAGACTCAGCTGCTCTATCCATTGTGCCAAAGTTCCCTGGTACACTGTCCTTACTTTCCTTTGTAGTTCTATGAATTTTATCTAATGCATTTAGAAACATTATTCTGAGTAGGGGGTCCATAGGCTTTGCCAGACAACCAGTATCAGTAGAAGGGATCTCAAAGGCCTGAAAAATCTACTGGTCTTATTTTATCAATGAGGAAGCTAAGATCCACAGAGATGATTTGCCCAATGTCACACTGACAGAAATTATCCCAGGTTGGATTCGAACCCATATCCTCTGACTTCAGGGCCAATATTCTTTCCTGGTAAGAATTCTTTCCATTGTACCATGTACTGGAATCTTCTGACATAATTGTCTATTACTCAACTTGCCTGATATAAAGGTTTAAAAAATGCTGTCCTAAGAGCTACCAATATGCTACTAGTGCTGAAAAAAAGTTGTCTTTCCAATTTATAAGGGATAAAGTGGAAAGAAGAGTTGTGCTATTAATAGTTATGCCATCCATGAAATTAAATACTCAGCAAATAAATTCAAATAGACCCGTGTAATTTACTTTATTTATTATCAGAGGCTTTACCTACCTCCTAGGGTTATTATTTTATAAGCCCCAAATTATTGCAGAGAAAGAGCTAGAGGAACGTGTAAATATCCATGTTTAGATTTCTTCAGAAACGTCTTGTTGCTATCTAGCAGCATCATTGGAATATCAGCCTTTGAAGAGATGGTATTGGCTTTCATAGGACTTGGAGTCCATGAAAGAGTTTCACAATTTCCCAAAGCAATCCAGCCTGCTCTCCTCCTGAAGTTCACTTCTAGGGCCCAGATTGTCCCCACATATTCCTACCGATAGACAAAATCTATAAATTGTCTATCCAGAGGTATAGACAATACATAATTTGAGTACAAGACATTCTTCATCCATTTGATTTTTCTTGTGTGGATGAACAGGCAAGTGGTAGGAAGTTGCTAGGTGATGTATTGCATAGAGTGCTGGACCTGGAGTTAGGAAGACTTGACTTCAAATCCAGGCTCAGACACTTTACTAGCTGTATGACTATGGATAAGTCATTTAATCTCTGCCTACCTCGTCTGTAAAATGGGAATAATAGCAGCATCTACCTCCCAGGGCTTCTGGGATGATAAAATGAAGTATTTGTAAAGTGCTTCGCAAACCTTAAAGCACTACATGAATGCCAGCTATCAGCTATTATGGTGAATGTGAATTGGCTTCAAAATGTAAACGATGAGGAATTTTGAAAAAGAACAGCAGTATAAAATGTTATTGTCAAGAAAATGACATATAGGAAAAAAATATGGGCTACTTACCTGGAGAGAACAAGAATTTACAGGCAGACAGCCAGAGTTCTCCACTGGGACCTTCTAGATATCAAGAGAAAGCAAAGGGTGGACCCCTTCGAGGAAGACATCACCTACCCTTCTGGGCTGTGGGACCCCAGGCAGGTCATTTCCCTTCTTTGAGACCATTTCCAAATGGAGAACATTAATTGCTCCTTCTCCATCCCTTCCCAGCTAGGCTATTTGGAGAAAATCACTTTGGAAATCTTTCTAAATGTGAGCTATTTCTATCGTTATCTTTGTTTTGCTGGAGTCAAATGAAGCAAGCTGCCCTCATTCTACATATTGGATCCTCTGTGTCTGAATTTTCACAGAAAACTGGAGTCAAGTAGGGTAGATAATGCCTATCTGGATGACCAAAAGCAAAATTTTGACAAGTTGGGGCAGCCTGACCCAGGAATTCTGGGAAGCAGACAGAAACCAATGTGAATAGTAGGGACCACATAGGTTTTTCTGGTGACTACATGCCCATAAAAGGAGGCTTGGCATAACCAAGAGAGTGCTGGATTTGGAGTTAGAACACCTGGGTTTGAATCCAAACTCTGACACTGGCCTTGAGTAAATCATGTCTCTGAGTCTCAGTTTACCTAGCTGTAAAATGGGTACGACAGTATGTGTACAACCCAACTCCAGGGGTTGCTTGGGGATCAAACTGATCTCAGAACCAAGAAGACAGGGTTTGAGTTATTTCTTGGGTGAGCCCTGACCACAACCTGAATCTTTTGGTGTCCCTGGGCTTCCCTCTAAGATTATAATTTGCAGAATAGATTGGGGAGAGGCTGGGATAGATCTGTACTGGTGGAGGGAGTTTCATCACTGAGTGTACTGCATTGATAAAAGCACAGGTCCAGACAAAAATAATAGTTTCAATTACATAGTACTTTTTTATTGTAAAACACTTTATGTATATCAGTGGCATCATATAAGGGTATTATTATTAATACTCATGTATTTATAGATGGAAGGGATCTGAGAGGTAATCTTCTAGTCCAACCTCCTCATTTTACAGATGGGGAAACTGAGACATATAGAAGTTAAGTGTCTTGCCCAAGGTCAGCTATAAGTGGTAGAACCAGGATTTGAATCCAGGCCCTCTTAATCCAAGTTCAATACTTTCCCCACCATATTATACTGCCTCCCATGTTGTAGAGGAGTTAGAATACTCCTTGGCTCCTCGTGCCACATTCATACTCTACCTCTGAAAGCATCCTTCAGCATCCACTTTTCCTTTGAAGTCCATACTATCCAAATTTATCAGTCAATCTAAATCAGAGTTGTGGTTATCTGTCAACCCCCAGGACATTCTCCTTCCTTCCTTGATGAGTGAAATGCCTGCCCTACAATCTTTCTGTCTACCTCCCCATCACCAGCTCCTTTCTTCATACTAAGAGACTTCAACATACATATTAATGTTCCTTCAAATGCTCTTACTTCTCACTTCCCCAATCTATTCAATACCTAGGACCCACTCCTCTACTCCACCTCAGGTACATATGGGGATGGTTATACTCAATCTTGCCATCGTCCAAAACTATTCCAATTCCATGTTCATTAACTCCAAAATTCACTTTATCTGTTCATAATCTTTTATCATTCCATCTCTCCTTATGCCCCATGACTCCTAATTCTGCTCTTTGTCTTCACTATGACCTCCCTTCCCTCAATTCCTCAAGTCTTTCCCAGACCATCACCCCACAACTGTTCTCTACCATCTTCTATCCCAACCCTATTATCCTATGATCCCACCTATTCAACTTTATGCTGTCATTTACCCTCAGATCCCTTACTCCCTGCCTCTATTACAGATCACACCCCATCAAGGCCCAACCATGATTTACTCCTGCCATCTGTCTCCTTCCCTCATATTCATTTGCTGTTGAAGGGAGCTGGAGGAAATCATGCAACAGTGCTGAGTCCACTGCAGATTATATCTCTTCTCAGACCTTCCAAAGCCCCCTCTCTCCCTCTCCTCTCAGCTAAGGACCTCACCTCAAATTTCATCCTCTCCCCCAAAATTTAGGGGATTTCCCAGAAATCCCTCTTATCTTCATCTCCCATCACTCTGTCATCTTCTCCAGACATTAATCAGATGAAGAGGGGGCCCTTTCCCCTGCTAAGGTCAACCCCTCTGTATGCACCTCGATCTTGTCCTTTCTTCTCCTCTTTGGCAGATTGCCCCCTCTATCATTTCCACATTATGTCATCCCCATAATAATTACCGACTCCTTTACCTGTTGCCTGTGAATACATTCATGTCTCCTACATTCTTACAAAAGAGTCCCTCCCTGATTCTCCTGTCCATGCTAGCCATCATCCTAAATCTCACCTCCCCTTCTTCCCTCTAAGCTATTGTACTTGGTAATCTCATCAGCTCCCATGGGTTCAATGACCATTTTTATGTAAGATGATTTCCAAGTCTATATATTTGGCTTTAGTTTTATTCCTAAGCTTTAGTCCCACATCCCCAACTGCCTTTTGGCCATCTCACACTGAGTGTCCCACAAGCATTTCAAACTCATTATGTACAAAACTGAACTCATCACTTTCCTCCCAAACCCTCCCTTCTTCCCAACTTCCCTATTACTGTTGAGGACACCCCCATTCTCCCAGTTAATCCTGTTAAACCTCAGTGTCATCCTCAACTCACTTTCCCTGCACAGATCCATTTTGTTGCCAATCTTATCCTTTCCACCTTCCTGATATCTTTTGTATACATCCGATTCTCTCCAGTTACACAGCACAACTGTAGTTCAGGCTCTCTTCATTTCTCACTTCTACTATGACAATAGTCTGCCTCAGGTCTCTCTCTACTATCAGGCATCACTCAGTGAGCTGCTGAAGCAATCTTCTTGAAGTGGAGCACTCACTCTGCCACCCACCTACTCAATAAACTCTTAGGGATTCCCTGTTATCTCCAGAATAAAATGTAAAGTCTGCTGTTTAGGATTTTAAAACCTTCATAACCTGGCATCTTCCTACTTTTATAGTTTTTTTATACCTTACTCGCCTCCATATACTGTAATCCAGGGACACTGGCCCCCTTGCTACTCTACAAGGCACACTATTTAAGCTTTAATATCTTAAAATTTCCCTAAGACTTGTGGGATACTCTGTATAGATCTTGTATGTACGTAATTATTTTCATATTGTTCCCCCGCCCCTTTGTTAGAATGTGGTTGTTGCTATATCTTTTCAGTAAGTATCCCTTTGTAAAAGTTAATTGATATTAAGTGATTGTCAACGATATCAGAGACATAATAACTAGCACTGGCAAAAGACATTGGCGTAGCGATCACTGGTGACTAGGATTGGGAGGATGCAACCGATAGGGGCTCAAGTCAAAAGCAGTTGAAGAGCCCCACTGTTCCTCAGGGGCGTTATTCTGTGAGGAAGATGGATGAGTTAAGAGAGTAGGTACAGACGATCAGAGAGATGCACTGCCTAATTCAGTGAACATGTATTAAATTCCTACTGTGTGCCAGGCACTGGAGGCTCAAAGACAAAAATGAATCAGTAGGTGACCTAACAATTGAATCCAGAATTAATTCTGAAAGGAACTTGACATCCTCTAGACTAACCCCTTCTTTTATAGAAGAAAAAACCATAACCTCTACATAATAAGCCTTCCTGCTTTATGTGGCAGAACAGAAAGTTCCGCGCTCAGAGTTGGCATCGCTTAGTTAAATCTGACTCTAACACTCCCTGAATCTGGGGCCTTGAATTGTTTATTTCCCCTTCTTTGGTTATCTGTTTCCTCATCTAGAAAATGGGGATGATAACATGCTGTCTGTGGCCATTAGGAAGAAATGTGGTCTGTGGCTCTTAAATTTCTATCAAACTGGGAGCTGGTATTTTAGTTTGCTAATCACATTAATTGGCAAAAAGTCCATTGCTAAGCTAAGACCTTGGCTAGAATCCCATCACATCCAATGAGTCTACATAGCCAAAGAGTAACTCCTGAGTGCCTGTTTCCAGTCTCTTAGTACCATGGACCCATGACCGTGGCTATGTGTGTGCTAGCAGAGCAAGAAGAGAGGAGAGCGTTCTCCCATGGTGAGAGGTTTGTGGGCCATCTGCTGACTTGTGACAGGCTGAGAAAAAGGACACAACCCTGAGAATACAACTGTGTACAATTCTGTTGAAACAGTATCTTCCTTCCTTCCTTCTTTCCTTTTTTCCTTCCTTCTCATGGTTTTATTTCTATAGGGAACCATGATGAAACTCCCTTTACTAACACAGATAGAGACCTTTTCTGAAACTTATGTCTTAAAAAGTACCAAGAGGTTAAGTGATGTGCCCAGGGTCACCCAGCCAGGCTAGATATGAGTTCACCTCTTCCTAAGTCTAAGTCTTGTTCTCTGTCCACTACAATGAGAAAGCTGCTGCCTTCCAAATAGCTGTTCTTTCTCCAAATGTCTCTTTTCATCACCTTATAGGCTCCCCCATGAATGTGCATGCCTTTTAAAATATTAACTAGATTTTGTCCTTTCACTGTTGTGGAAAGAGTGCAAGGTGTGGCAGTGCTCTGTGTGTTTGTGCCCAATCTTTGCACAGGTAGGGAATGACGAAGAAAAGATCTGCTTGGAAGGAGTTACTTAACCATTGCTACAATCAAAAAGCCTTGCAGGATGAGCTGTTCGGTGGGGGAAACAGAGCTCTGAGTTCTCCTTGGAAATTGTCTTGGAATGGGAAACAGGCTCCTCTCAAAGTTTTCCTTTGGAGATCCTTGGTTCACTAAGCACAGCCAGAACAATCTCAGCCTGGGAAAGAATCACAGGAGGGGAGGGATGTTAATGTCGACTGATTAGGAGCATTAATTCATTTCTTTCTGGGTGAGCGCCACAAGGTCTGGGAAGGCTGGTGGTGGGTAGACCCCATCTGAAGCTCGTGGACTTGACCTAGATAGTCACGAGCACTTGCATGAGACAGATCACTGGGTGAGAAACAATGAGCCTGAGCTGGAGGAGGGAGTTATAAATTACATTCAGTCTTTATAAAAGAGGGGCAGAGATCATTGTGACCAGAACTCTGAAGGAGAGGAGCAAGCAGAGGAAACAAGGGGGAGCTCCTGATCAGTGCCCCAGATAAAACTACTCATAAGTCTCCTGTGCATTGTTCTTATAGGGTGGAAAATCACCTTCACTAGGGCTTTTTGAATTCAATAAATTTTTCCCCAAACAGAAACCATTCCCATGAACTGACAGCCCTCTTAATGAAGACAATGGTTTCCCATTAGAAGCTTTGCTGTTAGACAGTTCCTTCCTTCCTTCTTTCCTTCCTTCCTCCCATCCTTCTTTCCTTCATTCCTACTATCCTTCTTACCTTTCCTCCTTCCTTCCAGACCTAGCGGCAATGGTCTCTTTCTTCATTCCCCCCACCCCAGAGAAGAATGCAAACTTCTTAGGGTAGGAACTATTTCATTTTGTTCTGTCTTTTCTGGCACATACTATAGGGCCTGGCAGTAGGTACCTAGTCAACGATTGTTGAATCAAATTCGATTCCATACTTTTTTGTCTCCCTCTTAGCACCTGGCACATGCCTTGGCTCCTATCAAAAACCAAGAAACCATTCAGATTCAATCCAGCTCTGACTCTGTCTAGCTAAGATTCTTTCTGTCCTGCTTATCAATACAAGCATCACAAATGCTTAGGCTCCTTAAGAATCAACCTAATATGATGAACCTTTAATAAGCTTTGTTTAAGAAAAAAAAGAATTAAGAAACCGCTGCTGAACTGGAATGTGCAGTGAAAACAAAGACACCAAAAGGAGTCCCCCTTGAAGCCACTGGTGAGGTCACAGAATAGTTCTTGCCCTCAAGGAACTTAAAAGTTTTTGTAATGTTACAATGTATAATAAATTTTGCGACTACATTAAATGCTTCTAACCTGAGTGCTGTGGATGTGGTGGACAGTTGAGAGAGTAGAAAATCTCCCAAGCTGGGATACAGTGAGCTATAGAGATTTTCATCTTTTAATAATCTTGATGTTTCCTGTCATAATTCCCATAGAATACTGACCTCAGGTTAGTGAGGATTTCCTTCTTGCTTCATCATCTGAAATGACCTAAAGGGTTCTTCTGTGCTAGTACATAAGGTATCCTTCATTGGTTCATTAATAATAAGCAGGTGGTAGTTTGGTTTTCTATAGACTTACTGATAGCAGGATATGATCCGCATGAGAGTAGCTTTGCCAACAAGGACCCCAAGTGTCATCTGGGACACCCGTGCAGTGAGCACTCAACCTGTACCAAGTTGTATCACATATAACTTTACATTTGTCCTTATTTAAACTTTGTTCTATTATTTACCAACTCTTTTGGGGAGAGCCTAAGCCAGTCATGAACATTCTAGCTATTCCTTCTAGCTTTGTGTCTTTTACAAATTCAATAAATTTGTCCTCTATCTTTATCCAAGTTGTTGATGGAAATGTTAAACAATACAAAACCACAGGACAGAGTCCTGGGGCACTCCTTTCTGGTTGTATCAGACTATTATTAATGACAACTCTGAGTCCAGCCATTCAAACAGTTCCTACTTTACTGTACTATGCAAGGTTGGGGAAAATTCATCTCTTCATCTTGTTCACAAAAATACAGTGAGAAACTTTGTTAAATACTTGGTTAACATCTGGAGGAATCTGCAGCATTGCCTGATCTATCATGAAACTATAAGAAAAAGATTTGGGATTGGTTTGGCAAAATACATTCTTGATGAAACCATATTAGTTCTTTGTGATCAAAACTAATTTTTCAAGAAGCTCATTGAAGATTTCTCTGATAATTTATTCTTTAATTTGGTCAGGAATTAATTATCAAAGAAGTGGTCAGGCTCACTGGTCTGTTGTCTGCAGATTCTATCTTCTTCCTTCTGAAAACCAGGACATTTGCTCCTCCCCAATCCTTTAGTCTCTCTCCTCTTGTCTACAGTCTTTGAAAGATCGTTGATAATGGCTAGAACAGCAATCATATCTGCCAGGCTTTCCTGTCTTTTCTCACAGATTATAATTCCTCTGGGCTTGCTGACAACTCACTAAGGGCTGCTAGCTACTCTCCTCTTGTCTCCTTGCCTTCACTGTTGTTGGCTTTTAATTTCTGGTTAGTCACTTTGGTTTTTTCATTTTTAATCGAATGGGCATTTTCTTTGGCAGAGAAATCAAGCAAAATAAAAATTGAGCCCTCCTTCTTCTGTGCACTGTTATCGCCTTGCTATCCACTCTGTGCCAAAGTCCTATCCCTAATCTCTCCTTTAGACTTGAGTCCTATACCTCTACTTCTTTGCGGGGTAGCCTTACCAGGTGTCTCACAATCACTTCAAATGCAGTATGTTCAAAACTAAATTCATCATTTCTTCCCTGATCGAAAACAAAACAAAATACCCTGCCCTTTTTTCCAGCTTTACTATTTTTCCATCCTCCACCCAGGGTCAAAACCCCAGGATTATCTTTGAAGGTCCTTTGTTTTCACCCATGACATTCCACCTACTGCTAAGTCTAATCAATTCTTTTTCCACTATTTCTTTTATTTACATCCACCCTTTTACTTCACTCAAATAGCCATTACTGACTTCAGGCTTTTCTCTCCTCTTGCTTAGACTATTGTAATGACTTCTTTATTGTTTCCCCTGCCCCTAACCCTTTTCAGTCCATCCATAACTATGAAAATAATCTTCATCAATAGGTCTGACAACATGTATCTGGTCCATTAAGGTTTACAAAGTGGCCTTACTTATTATCTCATGAGACTCCCCAACAACCCAGTGATGGTGATATTATTAACCCCACTTTATAAATGAGAAGACTTCAGCTGGGAGAGGTTAAGTGACTTATCCAAGGTCACATGGCTTAATTAAGCCTCCAAGGTAGCATATGAACTCATTCTATCCATGGTGTCACTTAGCTAGCTGATAATGTCACTCACCTGCCTAACATCTTTCAGTGATTCATAAAGTCTAATACAATTTCCTTAACCTGACCGTCCACAGTTATCCTTCCAGCTTTCCAGCCTTCTTCCATATTATTTCTTCTCACACACTCAATGACCCAGCCCAACTGGACTCTTCTCTGCTCCCCCATCTCAACATGGAATCCATTTCTGTCACTTGAACAGGCAAATTCCCCCATGCCCAGAACATATCCTCTCCTCATCTCTTCCTTCCATGAACCCTTTCTTCCCTCATGCTTCAATTCCAAGGCTCACACCTCCATTAACCTTCCACCCCAGCTACAAATGGCTCCTCCTCAAATTGTCCTTAACATTTGGTCAGGATGCTCCCTTGTCCCTTCCTCACACCCTTCTTTGCAATATATTCATTGGTATTCATCATTTGCTTCTATCACCACCCACCTTCTCCCCTACACTTCCAAGTAGAATGTAAGTTCCTCTAGGGCAGGCACAATTTCCCCTTTGTCTATTTCCATCACCTAGCACTGGCCTGGTGCATAACAGGTCCTTCCTCATGGTAGGCCAGTGAAACAGCCGTCAGGGGGGCTTGCTTGGCATGCAGAAAGCAGTGTTTCCTGTGCCTCCCACCCTCCGTCAGCAATCCCTGGTCTGATTACACTGGGCTGGTGTGTGGGAAGAAGAGAAGGAAGTTGTTGCTGGGGATGAAGTGTGAATTCCTGCGTTTATGGGGTGGAGATGTGGTTACCAGGGTATATTTGGCCGGGGGGAGGGGGAGGCAGGGGGAGGAGATGTGCAGATGACTGCGTGCTACCTAAAGATAACAGGATTTCCTCAAAGTTTTCTTCCTTCTGGCTGGACCTCAATGTCCTGGATGTAACTCTGACATTATCACAGGAGCCACAGTGACTGCTGGGGATGTGGGAGCTTGTTGCTCATGATGTGACTGCTTTTGGAGGCCCAGTGTAAGTGCAGGGGTCCACAAGAGGCTCAAAGAGGAGAGAAAGGTAGGACTGTTGGCTCTTTGACTACTTGTGTCTGTTGCCTTTGAATGGGTGCTCATAGGGCCCTAGGCTAGGTTCTAACTGCCATCCATTGTTTTATCAGGTACATTTTTTCAAACTGGGCAGAGTCTGGGGAGGGGGTTTCCCAGAAAATAGGACATTCAGTCTATAAAAGGCTGTGGGAATGTGTCAGAACTACCTTGATCCCTTCCCTTCTCAGGCCTGCCTCAGTTTCCTCCTCTATAGAATGGAATGCTTAGACTTGGTAACCACTGGGGTCCTCTGAAACCTGTGACCTTATGAGTATCTGTCTATGCAACTACAAAAAAGACTCACATGGTTAGGATGCTTGGGAATAGTTTTCAAAGCAACGGAGGTAAGCCACAAGAAAACTACTTCCCATACCGAGGAGTGCCTATTAGCCAACACCAACCCCTTTCTGGTTCTAATGGACTTGTTCCCCATGTCCCCCTCAGCCATCACCCAGCACCTACCACAAAGGCGGCATCTCCCTCTTCCGTCTGCACTAGAAAGGGACACTGTTTTTTCTCACTTTAGCACCTGCTAAATGCCTAAATTTCAGACAGAAATGACTCTCTGCACAGCCAACAATGAAACAGTTCCTACTTCTACTAAGCACCTCCCTTCCCTGGCCTCCTCTGTAAAGAGAGGCTTCTTGCTTCTGTGCTCTGCTCAGGTCAACCAGTGTGCTCCTTATCTAGTGAGGACTGTGGGACCTTTCTCAAAGCAGAGTGTTTAAATGTATAATATAAGATGTATAGTACTAGGAAAGAAACCAATTATATGGAAATACAGTTATCAAAAAACTTTTAAAAGTCCCAGATTAAGAGCCTTTATCTTAAGCTATGACTTACAACCCAATGGAAATGATCCTTCTTTCATCACTGAATAGGTAGGAAGGAAGTGACCCATTGTTTTATTTTATTTTTCCTTAATAGTTATTTCCAATTAGATGTAAAGACAGCTTTCGATATTCATTTTTGTGAAATTTTGAGTTCCAAATTTTTCTCCCTCCTTCTTTACCCTCCCCCCTCCCTCGAAAAGCAAGCAATCCAATATCGGTTATACAGATACAATCATGTTTAACATACTTCCACATTAGTCATGTTGTAAAAGAAGAATCAAAACAAAAGAGAAAAACAAAAAAGTGAAAATAGTATGCTTCAATCTTATTCAGACTCCATAGCTTTCTATGGATGTGGTTAACATTTTCCATCACAAGTCTTTTGGCATCATCTTGGATAATTGTATTACTGAGAAGAGCTAAGTCTATCATAGTTAATCACTGCACAATGTTGCTGTTGCTGTGTACAATGTTCTCCTCGTTCTGCTCACTTCATTTAGCGTCAGTTCATGAAATCTTTGCAGATTTTTCTGAAGTCCTCCTGCTTATCACTTTTTATAGGACAATAGTATTCCAGTACATTCATGTATCACAATTTGTTCAGCCATTCCCCAATGGATGGGCATCCCCCCAATTTTCAATTCTTTGCCACCACAAAAAGAGTTACTATAAATATTTTTGTATATGTGGGTCCTTTTCTCTTTTTTATGATCTTTTTGGGATACAGACCTAGTAGTGGTATTGCTGGATCAAAGGGTATGCACAATTTCATAGCCCTTTGGGCATAGTTGCACGTTGCTTTCCAGAATGACTGGATCAGTTCACACCTCCACCAACAATGCATTAGTGTTACAATTTTCCCAGTCTTTTCCAACATTTATCATTTTCCTTTACTGGCATATTAGCCAATATGACAGGTGTGAGGTGGTACCTCAGAGTTGTTTTGATTTGTATTTCTCTAATCAATAGTGATTTAGATCATTTTTATGTGACTATAGACAGTTCTAATTTTTCTCATCTAAAAACTGTCTGATCATATTCTTTGACCATTTACCAACTGGAGAACAACTTGTATTCTTAAAAATTTGACTCAGTTCTCTATATATTTTAGAAATGAGGCCTTGATCAGAAACCTTGACTATAAAAATCATTACCCAGCTTTCTCCTTTTCTTCTAATCTTGGTTGCATTGGTTTTGTTTATGCAAAGCCTTTTCAGGCCAATGTAAAAAATAAAAATTATCCATTTTGCATTTCACAATATTTTCTCTTCTTTGATCATAAATTCTTTCCTTCTCCATAGATCTGACAGGTCAACTATTTCTTGCTCTCCTCATTTGCTTATGTCTAAATCATGTACCCATTTCAACCTTATCTTGGTATAGGATGTGAGATGTTGGTCCATGCCTAGTTTCTGCCATACTCCTTTCAGTTTTCCCAGCAACTTTTGTCAGAAAGCAAGTTCTTGTCTCAGAAGCTGGAGTCTTGGAGTTTATTACAGAGTAGGTTACTATAGTCATTGACTATCGTGCCTTGTAAACCTAGCCTATTATCCACTTCTCTGTCTCTCAGTCATTACCAGGTAGTTGTGATGAGTGCCCTTTTATAATATAGTTTTAGGTCTGATAGGCTATATTTGCATGAATTCCCTTGATATTCTTGGGAGGTGGCCCATGGTAATGGGTAGGGCCAAAAGTCCGGATTGTAACATTTATTGCTATGGACAAAATTGCTTCTTCTCTCAGAGTCTCAGTTTCCTCATCTGAAAAACGAAGACAACAAAATTTGTCTTACTTGGTCTCACAAGGCTGTTGTGAGAAATTCTTCCTCAGGCACTTGCTAGCTGTGTAACCCAGTTCAAGTCACCAGGTTCCTCTATGCCTCAATTTCCTCAACTATGGAAGGAGCTGGATTGGATTCAGTGGCCTTTAAGGTCCTTTCTGGTTCTAGCTCAATGACCCTATTAATGCACTTTGCAAATTGAAAGCTATTGTTAGCTGGATTTGTATTCAAGCAGGCCTGGGTTTTAATTCTACATCAGAAACTTACCAGCTATCTAATTGTCAACTTCCTCATGTATAAAATGGGGACATTATTACCTGTCTCCTAGAACTTTTAAGAATCAAGTTTGATAATATTTGTAAAGACTTTGCAAAACTTAAAGGACTATATAAATATCAGGTGTTGTTTGTTTTGTTTTAAACCAGATTCCTATTGGAAGAGACACATTCCAGGGAGGAAAAGTCCCTCCACCAATGCCAAAAGACACCTCCTGTATAATTTGTTGTCTTAGAGACTGATCAGTGAGCACTGAGAGGTTAAGTATGGGGTCACAAAGCCAGTAGTGTCAGAGCCTTGAACCAGCTCTTCCTAACTCAGAGGCTGGCTCTCTATTCACTACACCAAGGTGACTCTCCTAGGCTAGTTACTATTATTAAGTTATAAAGCGCTCTAGAAATGTCAGCAACTATTCCTCCTCCACAGGCCTCTGGGTAGAAGGGAGGGAGGCTGTAGGGTCCATAGCTCCCTCCATCCAAGTTTGGGCCTTAGCTCTGGGCAGCAGCTCCTCATTTGTGGATCAGTTATGACACTGGCATTTCTAAAGCCTACATTCACTCTCACCCTGCAGGGTAATCAGAAGTGAAGTTTTGGCCCTGGGTGGATTCTGAATTCTGTCCTTGTTTCCTTTGGTCTATTAAAGCAACTTAAAACCACAGCTTGTTGACTAATTTCCTTTGTAGGAGTGATGATGATTGGGGGTGGGTAGAGGTGGAAGGAGGTGGAGGAGGTTCGGGCAGAAAAAGGAATTGACTGCGCCTCTGTGGGGAGGATGAGGCCAGCTCTCAGGCCAGCTTGGTTTAGAGTTCCCTGTTTGGATTCAGACTTTACAATGCGGTCTGGCCAGGCATGACTTCCGCTTTTGCCTGTGCTGAGGCAGGGAATTGGAGGCATACACAACCCTTTCTGCTTGTTCTTTGGAAAAGAAGCTTCCTCCTCCCATTGAAGGAATATCTGTCCGTTGTGCTCCGCGGTGCTCCAGCGAGGCTGCTGAAGGTGGGTCAATGAATGCAGACTGTCATGCCCTTCCCCATGGGCCAGCCAGGGTTGGCACAGAAGCCCAGGGGAGAACAGGTGACTGACCGGACAGGCCTAGAGTGGGGCAAGAAAATCAGGGTGGCATAAACAGACCCAGTGCAAAAGTCGGCAAACCAACCCTCCTGGATCACCAGATCTTCCCTAGGTAGCATGACCTTTGACATAGTTCACCTTATGCTAGCAATGAGCTCCATAGTACTGCAAAGAGGGTGGTAAGAGTACGGGATCTGGAAACAGATGAGACAAGTTCAAATCACACTTCTCACATTTTACTAGCTGTCCAACTTTTGGCACTTAAGCAGGGTCTCTGTTTCCTTATGTGTAAAATGAGGTGCTGGGGAGATGGCCTCAGAGGTTCCTTCTAGTTCTTCATCTATGATCCTGCGTCATTTAATCTCTTTGAGTCCCACCTTCCTTTGAGTGTTTCCAACCTTGAGACTGTGCACTTGTTTTTAAAAATACCTATTTTGTATGAGTGTGGTAGCACACATGTGTAATCTCTGCTCCTGGGGAGGCTGAGGCTTGGGCTCAGAAGTTCTGAGCTACCATAAGTTTAAAGCCAATCAGATGGTAAGCCTCAGTTGAAGAGGGCTACTGGGATGGCTAAGGAGGGGGTGAATGGGCCAAGGTTTGGAAAACAAAGCAGGTGAAAGCCTATATGCCAGAAGACTGTTGGTACTGGGCCTGTGAGTGGCTGCTGTCCTCCCAGCTTGGGAGAGATAGAGAGACCAGGTCCCTTCTTGGACTTGAAATCAGGAAGACCCAAGTTCAAATCAGGCTTCAGACCATGTGACACTCGGCAAGTCACATAACCTCTGTCTGCCTCAGTTTCCTCATCTATCAAACGTGGGTAATAATAGCACCTATCTGCAAGGGTTGTTGTGATGATTAAATGAGAGAACAGTTGTAAAGCTCTTAGCCCAGTGTCTGGCACATAGTAGACTCTTAATAAATGCTTCTTAAATTTTAAAAATAACTATTTCCATGAAATTGGCCTTCTCGGTAATTCCATACATCTTGTTTTATGCATTTAAACACAGAGGAGTTAATAGGTAACACTTGAGTGAATTAGGATGCCTTGAACCTCAACTGTAAAATGGGAATGATAACATGGTTCTGTGGAATTTTCTTCTTCGTAGGGATGTTATGAGGATCCATTGAGGTTATGTTTGGAAAGGTCTTTCTAACATGAAGGAGCATCCTTGGGCTGCATGCCCCTTGTTATGCTGATTACGGAGAAAGCTTTCCAGGCTATTTGGTGATCCATTCAGAGTTTGACGCCCAGAGTTCTAGCCTCCTATGGTATTTCCTTCCTGACCCACAGCCAGAAACCAGAGTGGTAAACATCCAGCCTGGTCCAGGGAGAGGCAGCCAGACCAGGAGGGATTGGGGCCAGCATAATTCATCTTGAAGGTGATGGAGGTGATAGGTTGGTTAACAAGTGTCCTGGTCAGAGCACATCTGGAGTATGTGTGTCATTCTGAGAGGGGGTACTAATATTCATGCCCTTGAAAGATCAGCTGAAGGAACTGGGGGTGTTTAGAGAAGAAAAGAGTAGGAGGGGTGGTGGTAGAGGGGACATAGAAAGGGCTGTTATATAAAAGACAGATGAGACTTGTTTTGTTTCAATTTGGTTCAGTAAATATTTATTAAGTACCTACTATGTGCATGGTACTGTACTGAGTTCTCAGAATTTTAAGGAGATTCTCCCTGCCCTCAGGGAGCTTAACTTCAACTGCTGAGCCTCAGAGGACCAACTCTTCAGATTCATGGAAGGAAAAGTTTCCGGATAATCAGAGGAATCCAGAAAGAGAGTGGGCTGCCCTAGGAGCTGGTGGGATCTCCTCCCCTCTCAGTATAGGTCTTCACGTGAAAGCTGAATGAATACTTGGTGGGCATGTGACAGCCCAGATGAGCTCTTGCTTGGGTATGGGTTGCATAGGACATCTGAGGTCCTTTCTAATTTCTGGGATGCTGTGAAAACGAAGGAGTTTCTGACAAGCATTGAGTTTTGACTTGGCCTCATCTGACCTTCTACAGGACAGAAGTTCAGCTCCAAACATCCTAGGGGGAAGGTGCTTGAAAAGGCAGCCAAGTTTTCTTGTACAAACATTGAGGCAGCCTTGGAAATAATAACTCACCCCTCCTCCATGGTGCTTACAAATGGGAATCAGGCAAACAAGAATGAGAGCCATCTTTCCCTAGGACTCCCAGACTTTTCTAGGCTGCAGAATGGGAGAACAAGGCTAGAGTACATTGGGAAAGGAATCCTTTGAGGAGCTGACGAATATTCATTTGTTCTGTGACCATTTCCTTCTGCCTCAGTTTCCTCAACTGTAAAATGGATATAATTACCCCAAATAGGGTTATGCATGGAAAGGTTTTAATGAGTACCCTGATCTTGGATAGCCCTGTGCCACTCACAGTGCTGATTACCAAGCAAGTCCTCCACATATCTTTACTATAATTCTGGGGGAAAAGGAGTCCCCAGGTTGTACGAGCATCAGATGAGCTGTTCTATAGAAGGGCATTGATTAGGGAGGGAAGTTCCTGATGAGTCGTACTTATGGTGTCGTACACCCCTCTCTGTGGTCTATAA
Source organism: Potorous gilbertii (assembly GCA_028658325.1). Lineage (NCBI taxonomy): Eukaryota > Metazoa > Chordata > Mammalia > Diprotodontia > Potoroidae > Potorous > Potorous gilbertii. The sequence goes on along the minus strand of CM053772.1, from coordinate 240,956,715 downwards.
AAGCAAGCTAACAGACCAGGCTACCCTCTTTTGATCTTTCTTTCAGGCTTTCTCTGTTCAAAAGACAGATTGGTACAGAGCTGAGTGGCCTGCTTCATGGGAGAGACTACATGAGCACAGACTTTCCTTCCTCAGAACTAGAAATGGTTGCTTGGGGGCAGAGGTATATGAGATTTGTATGTTCTTGCAGTCAACAAGTCAGTCAACAAGCATTTTAAAAGCACCTACTATGTGCCAGGAAGTGTTCTAAGTGCTGGAGAAACAAAAGAAAAGAAAAGAAAAAGAAAAAAGTCCTTTCTCTTCACAGTCTAATGAAGAGACAACATGCAGACAACTACATACAAATGAGGTACATACAGGATAAACTAGAGATAATCAACAGAGGGAAGGCATTAGCATTAAGGTTTTCTTATAAAAGTAGAAACTGAGGTGGAACTTGAAAGAGGATGGAGGTGGAAATAAAGAGAGAAAGAATTCCAAGCCCTGGGGATAACCAGTGAAAATGCTGGGGACCTGAGAGGTATGGAAGTGTCCCTGAGATTCCTAGATCTGTTTTCAGTGAGTTACTTTGTCAGGCAAGCATGCTGGACTGTGGACAGTGGAGAGAATTTGAGAATGAAGTTTCCTAGCCTTTAGAGGGCACCAATGGGAAAGAAGCAAGTATTTATTAAGTTACTACTATATGCCAAGAACTGTGCTAAACTTTACAAATATTATCTCATTTGGGCTTCACAACAATCCTGGGAAGTAAGTGTTGTTAATCATCCCCATTTTATAGCTGAAAAAACTGAGGCAGATAAAAGTTAAGTGACTTGCCCAGGGTTACACAACTAGTAAATGTCTGAGGATGGATTTGAACTCAAATCCTAATTCCAGGCCCAGAATTCTCTCTTCTGTGCCACCCAGATGCCTCTAGAATATTGATAGATATCCTTCAGAAATACATGAAATAGACAAGTGTGTCACTCACATAAATCTTGGGGGTTCTTACCCCAACTCACACACCCCAGAAAGTTGAGTTGCCCAAGAGCAAGTGGCTATACTTCCCTCTCAGAGTTCTAGGGGTAGTCCATCCTGAGGAGTTATGGGTATCTTTGTAACGCTATTGATTCAAGCACCCATTGTGGTGTGTTCTTCCCAATATCACTTTGCCTAGTGCCAGTTAATATCTCCCCTATATCTTCGATTGACCCCATAGTTAGTATGCTAATATCATTTAACTAATGAATATCAATTAGCCTTTACAAAGGGGATATTGACTAAAAAGATATAGCAAGAATAAAAGTACAAAAACATGCTCCCAGCCTGAGGTCCTTGGCTCCTGAGGACCTTGGGCACAAACTTACAGAGGTTGCTACAAAGCATTCATCTCCTCCCAGTTTACTAGTAAATGTGGTATAGTTACTAGGCTATTTCGATCTTTGCTTGAAGGATATGGTGTCTTGATAGCTGCCTCAGGTCATCCGCCCCAGGTGGAGAGTAGTCCGTTGGCACCATCTCTCTCTCTCTCTCCTCATCCAGGGGCTTACAGAAGTACTTTTCTCAATCTTGACCGGGAAAGAGATGATCATTTAACTTCTTGCATGCACATTCAATTCCTGGTCAGCAGCCAACCAAAAAGCCATTTCTTTACCACACAGTGGTGCAGACCAGAGCAGTTGTGGGATGGAATTAAAATTGAAAATGATGGGCAAGCTATTTCTTCACCTTGGATTATTGTATCCATGGCATCCAGCTCCGAGGTTGTTAGCCATCCTTTCCAGTATGAGCAGTGGTTCTATGTCTTTCTCTTCCTGCCTTATCTAATGCTCTGACCCAATTAAGACTTTCTAAGTGCCAAGCACTGTGCTAAGCCCTAGGGGTACAATTAATAAGAAGATAGTCTCTGCTCTCAGGGAACTCACAATCTAATGGGGAATGGATGGCAATGCACAAAAAGAGGCAGGAAAGTATGTATGGGAAACCTGAGTGGTACCTAACACAGGGACATCTTATTCTGTGGAGTTGAAACCAGTCAGAGCAGCAAATGCAGAATGGAGTGGGGCAGAAGGTTCAGTTTCTGTCCTCTATAAAGGAGTGCGTTGGGAGGAGTTTGATACTGCACCCTCCAGCCCTCCAATCAGAGGAGAGAAGAAGCTGAGGGGGTTGGTTGAGTTAGAAGCATGGTGATGAGATTAGAAGCGATAAGCTAATCCTGGGAAGGACATCTTGTTCCATGGAGTCAAGCCAGCAGAGCATCAGATGCAGAGGAGGCCAAAAAATGTCTGCGTCCTTACTGGGGCTTCTGGGTGCATGGTACTGACTTGGGATGGGACTCTCCTGTCACCTTTACTGGGAGAGTGGAGTCCTTCATGGCATCTCATTTGTCTCTCCGAACTGCCTGCCTCTTGCTTTATTGCCAAGGCAGGATTTCCCTGATGTGTGTGTGATTGATGATTAAGTACATTGTGTGGACAGCAGTGACTTATTCGATGGAGCCTTAGGGAAGAGGAATGGGACATCATGGAAAAGCAACTCTGGTTTAAATGGATTGGGAGCTTCTCTCTAAGATCTCTTTTTGGCTCATGACCCTGCCAAGGCTTTTCCCCCTGGAAATATTAGAATTTGTCTCATGTGTAGTTCTCCACCAAAAAAAAAAAAAGATCCCTCAGCTCCTATGTAGGTGGTAAGACTGACAAAACATTAAATAGGAGGTACCCAATAAATGAATGTTGAATTAGAGTGAAGACAAGTTTAATTTTCCTGCATTGAAAATACCTGTGTAATGAATAATCAAGCCAATTCCTCTTCTGTCTCTAGTGTACCTTGCCCAGACCTACACACTTCTCCAGACTTACTGCATTTCCTGGATTGCCTTTTCACTTGAAAGCAAAAACACTTGAGATTCATAGAGGGTCCAGCAACCCACCCTTAAAGTGGGCTCCACCATATCCAGGGGCCTATATAGTTATTCCAAAGTGATAGCACAGTGTCCCTGTCCTCCACTCCCCCAACAACACTGAGAAAAAAACAAACAAACCAGGAATACTAGAGTGGAATGTTCTGCCCTGAACCTGAACAAGCTAAGAAAGACCAGATTAGAGTTTGCTCCCTCTTCGTGCTTGGTTGATTCATTGCTCTTTGGTTAAACCAGGTCTGTGGCTTGGAATAGGCAGTCCTCCACTAATCAGTGGCTACTAGTTTATTGTTGTTTTCTCTGGTTCCTCCTACTTGGCCCACAGGCTCTTCACTACTTTGCTAGTGCCTCCACGTACTGTCCTCTCTGGGGCTGTATGGTTTCCTGGAGGGGTGTGCCATGTTGCACTGGGCTCTCTTCATGTAATTCCTTTTTGTCTAGCCACCTCTTTGTCTTCAGCCTTCTCTGATTCTTGTGCAGGCCCTTTGTAAAGACCAAATATATCAGCCCAAGTCTGATATTGTAAAGATGGAGAAGTGTGAATTAACAGTGAGCTTGAGTCAGTTCTAGAACAAAGACCTCACCAGAGGGCCAAAGAGTACTTCTTTTCAAGGAGAAACAATGGACTCCTCCTCTGGCTTGCCTCAGCTCATACTGTTAGCTCCTGGTTGAGTTAGTCAATCAATTTGTGTTTCCTAGGTTCCTGCTGTGTACCAGGCACCACCCTAAGTCCTGGGGATACGAAAGAGGCAAAAGAGAGTCCCTGTCCTCAAGGATTTCACAGTCTAATGGAGGAGACAAGAAGAAAAACAAAAGCTAGGCAGAGGAAAAATAGGGCATAATAAATAGAGGGAATGCACTAGAATTAAGAGATCATGAAAGGCTTCCTGTAGAGGATGAAATTTTAGTTGGACTTAAAGGAAGCCAGAAGGCAGAGAAGGAGAGAACATTCCAGATATGGGCATAAGTGCTAAGTGAGTTAAATATTCAGTTGCTATTGGAATTTGGAGTCAGAAGAGTGGTCAAGGAATGTTCCTTTTTCTGAGTTCATAAAAACAAAAGAGGTCAATAAAAAATCAACAAAAAGAGATGGGTAGAGGGTGAGAAACAGTCAATGTTGCAGGGTTGGGAAGACCTGAGTTCAAATCCTGCCTCAGACTTGAGTATGTTATCCTGGGTGTTCTTGTTTGTCCTTTTTTCAAAGAGGACCCATTACATGATGGGTGATGTCATGACTAGTGAGGCAGAGTTGTCAAAGTCATCAACCTCACTCTCTCCTCCGGAGTCAGGACAAAAGTCAGGATGACTTACATTCTAATGGCTTACATTCTAATGACAAAGACAACACATAAAAGAGATCTCTAGATAAAGGATCGCCATGACCAAGGCAAAGTCCTTGGGGTCAGAAGCACAGCTGGCAGAGGAATGAAGCATGGTCAGCCTGGAGTTATCTCCAGAATGGAGGCCCTGAATAGAAACTTACCAATGGAAAAAGGGGTCTTCATGGGAAAGGATACTGTGGGGTGAGAAGATCTAAGTACTAAGGAAGAGAAGTTCCAGGGAGGGAGGAGTCATGGTGGAAAAGTAAGTAAAGTCAGTGCCCAGAGGGGAAAGAAAATCACTTAACTCCTCCCTTCATTTTCTATTCTGTAAAATTGAGATAAAGCATGGTTGTGAACGCTAAGCTAATTTCGCAGGTAGAGGAGTAGCTGGAAAGTACTTAAACCATAAAACACTGTAAATGTCAGTGATTATCACTAAGTTAGGAAATAATGATGCTCTTTTTAAGGTAGAAAGACCCTCAGTCCAGTGTCATGAATTCTATAATTGTTATATTGGGTATAAAATGATGTTGATCATGTGGGTACTATTGTTATTAATAGCAAATCCTGAAGAACAGGAGAGGAAGTGTGGTGCCATCAGAAGTCCCCTGGGCGGATCCTGGCTCTGTCCTCCCTAGCTGATACCCTTTTCTGGTCCTCAGTTTCTTCACCTGATAAATAGGAAAAAAGTATACATATACTGTCTCCATTGTAGTGTTGATGGGGTGATCAGTAAACTGATAAATGGGAAGCACTTGGTAAACCTTAAAGAGCTATCTATGAGAGACAGCATGAGCTCACCTCAGAGCCAGAGGAGGCCCTGGGTTCAAGTGTCATTCCCAACACACACTGGTTGGGTGATCCAGGGAGATCTAAGAGCCTGAGATTTATCCCTTCCCCCACTCTGCCTACTGTCCTGTCGTTACATTTCTAAAACCTCAAACTTCCTTAGAAATACAGTGAAAACAAAACACGTAATTTCCACCAAAGCAAGGGGAACTTCCTTCTCCTCATCCTCCCAGCCTTCCTCGAAACAGGCCTTAGGAAAATTCAATGCTGAAACACATTTTCTACAAGGAGGTTCCCAGGATACGAATTTCCACCCTAGCAATGGATGACACATTTAAAATGCAGAGAAGGAGGAACGAAGATAACAGAGGAGGCCTCAGCTCCAAAGTGAATTCTTTTGTCTAGCATGCTGTTTATTTTAAAAGTGAAAGTTCAAGGTTGAGAAAACAAGAAATTTGGATGAGGCTATGGTGAACTCTGAGACTTCAGACATTTTCCCATGTTCTGTCTATGTGCTCAGAGAGTCTTTTTTGTGACTCTGGTTGTTGGAGACGTCACCAGGGACCAGAGGCTGCTGGACAAGGCAGGTACCATGTTTCGGGGCAGAGGGAGGCAGAAATAGCCATGCCCATTCCATAGTCCCCCAGAGGAAAGAAAAGTCTCCTTCCTGACAGGTGAAAGCTTCTTACCCACTTAAGCCTGTCAATATGATTAAAAAGTGACATATTCACCCAATGATATTCCAAGCAAATAGTCAGATGGATCTGGGAGATGAATTAACTGAGCTATCTGGGCAAGGTCCTTAACAGACAGTCTCAGAGTTGACTTCTCCTACTACCTGGTCCTAGGCTGTTTTATACAATGCTACATTTGGAGTCAGGAAGACCAGAATTCAAGTCATGCCTCAGTTGCTTACTAGTTGTGAGACCCTGAACAAATCACTTAAACACTCAGCCTCAGTTTCCTCACCTGCAAAAATGGAGATAAGAACAAGGTTATCATGAGTTATAAAGAGCTGTGCAAGCTTTAAAGCACTATATAAATACTATCCATCACTAGTTGCTTTTTCCTTGTATTTCCAGTTTTTCCAGCTGTAAAGTTAAAATGATGGGTCTCAACTGGCATAATTTAGGTCCCCTAAAGTTGTGCTTAAGTAGAAACCTTAGTACTTATTGAATGAGAAGCAGGGTAGGATGGAGCCAAGAAAGAACCACCCAGGTGAAGGTCCGAATCTGCAGTTCTTTGCCTAGGCACCTGTGGCATGCCCTGCAGGCATGCCTGCATTCCAGCTGTAAAGTTTAGGTACTGGGCATGTAATAGGAAGTTATTCTACAAGAGGCAGTGAGTCCAGACCATGAGAGATGCTGGTTCTGCTGCTCTTTGCCTGCTCTTTGCCTCAGGCCACATCAGGAGTCCTGTGTTCTGGATGCAAATATATTAGAATGAGTCTCAAAGAAGGTAACTGGGACAAGGTATTCAGGGAGGACTAACGCCTCTAGTGGGAGGGCTTGCCAAGCCTTTTTCTGGGTTGCTCATCCACCTTTGGTGTCCACTTGTCACCCAGTTCTTGCCTGTGGTTCTAAGCAGTTGTGTCATGCCTGAAGGCCACATCCCAATAAACCATTCTGTCAGTCTGCCAGGCTGAGGGCGATCAACCAACCCCAAACCCCTCAGTGAGGCAGGAGCTGTCTACTCCAAGCATGTGAAGGCTTTCCTCAGTGGAATGGGTAGATGAGAACAATTTATTCCGGTGGCCATGAAGGTCCATGAAGCAGGCACTGTGGAGTGCTTAGAGTTTGCTCAGGTAGCAAAGATGCCAAGGTCACCCCTGCTTCCCAGGCCATTGCCAGTCATCTTGACTTTTGTCCTGGAACTGAACTTCAATGTCTCTAAAAAGAGAGGAGGCTTATGATTGCAACTCTACTACCTCGCTTAAATCCAACTCATGAGCAAGGCAGCAACCAGTTATATCACTAGTCCTCTTCGAAGCCAAGGACAAACAACAACTATAGGCCAACTACTGTGCTGTGGATGTGATATGATAAAGGGGAAAAAATGGTGGGAGTAGCTATCTAAAGAATATCTGGTGATTTTAGTGGACCACAGACTCCATATAAGCCTACAATATAAACCTAAAGTATAATAAACTATACAGTATAATGCATCTGCTAAAAAATAAAGTTAGTATAATCTTATATTACATAAATAGAAGTATACTAATATAAGAAAAAATTATATTTTCACTCTCCTCTGTTTGGTTTTGGACATGTATTATGTAAGACGTATATATTGAACAAGGGTACAAAGGATATTCGAAATGATACAATAGATAAAATAGGTAGGACTTAGGAGTAATAGGGTTTGAGAGCTCAGAGACAGAAGGGAACTTAATAGATTGTCTAGCCCAACCTCTCAGTTTACAGAAGAGAAAGCTCAGGCCTGTAGTGGTTGTCACTGGCCCAAAGTCCCACAGGAACTAATAAATACCAGAGCTGAGATTTTAATCCAGGTCCTCTGACTCTTAATATACTTTCACTACTGTGTCATGCTTCTGGGAGAAGAGAAATTATTGGTAGCAGAGTAGAGGACCATGACAGCTGTCCTCAATTGTTCCGAAAGCTACCACAGTAGTGGTCTCTCCTTCTCTATTCCTGGAGCACTTTATTGGGATTTCTCTTTTTTCCTATTACTCCCTACCTTATATCATTTTTAGTTATTGTTTTTCCTATCATCAAAGCATTTATTTTTCTCTCTCACTTTATCCATTCCCCACACTCCTTGGGGGGAAAGAAAAAAAAAGAAAACCCTAGTAACAAATATGAAATGTCAAACAAAACCAAGTCTCACATTGGTCATGTTTAAAAATGTGTTTCCTATTTCCTTTATTAGTGCACCTGTCAGGAGGTAGGCAGTATTCTTCATTATCAGACCTCTGGAGTCCTGGAGGATCACTATATTGACTACAGTCCCTAAGTCTTTTAAAACAGTTTGGTTTTTGTCATGCTGTTGTTATAGTATAAATTGTTCTCCTTGGTCTGCTTCAGCTCATACAAGTCTTCCTGGGTTTCTCTGAAGCCTCCTTTTTATCATGCACATTCTATGTACAGACCATACCCACCCCCTTCCCCAACTGAATATAAATTTCATGAAGCAAACATTGTTCTGTTTTTTATCTTTTGTCCCCAGGGTTTAGCATTGTACCTCAGAACGTTTGACTATGATTAACAGACTTCCCATCAACTGGAACATGACACAAAGGCTTAATTTTTCTTTCATAATTAGTGCATTCTGTCTCTTTTAGAGGGTCACTGAGTTGCTGGCAATGTCCAAACAGAAGCTAGATGAAGACCTGTCAGGAATGTTATAGAAAAAATTCCTCCATGGGTAGGATGGCTAAACTAACTAATCATCCTTTGGCTGCCCTCCTCTGAACCTGTCCCAGTTTGTCAATGCCATTCCTAAAACAACAACTTGGATCAGGAAGACCTGGATTCAAATTCTGCTGCTTAATATTTACGTGAACCAGGGAAAGTCGTTCACTCTATACCTCAATTTCTTCATATGTAAAATAAGAGGATGGGACTTAATGGTGTCTAAGGTCCCTTCCAGCTTTAAATCTATAATCCTATGAGCTGAAACCTAAAACATCATGTCTGCATACTTACAGATTTCTCACCAGTTTAAGAGAACAAGGTCCATTTGAGAAAGCTCTCCATTCATTAGATCCCAGGCATCCCAAGATCATAGATTTAGAGCCAAAAGGGAGTACAGAGGTCACTGAGTTCATTCCCTTCATTTTAAAGATCAGGAGAATGGGGTTTAGCCAGGATAAGACAGCTAGGTGTCAGTAGACTATCTGTCCTGTCCTAAAAGAGAGTTGATGGAAACTTTACAGGCATCCTAACCCATCTTCCTCTCATGCAGTAGCTCAGAGTTGAGCCCCTAAATAGGGGCCTGTGACTGAGCATGGAAGCTGACTGAGCATGTTCATGTGGAGGACATTCATTTTAACAAGGCTCCTTGGGCTCATTAAAGGAAGAAAATGGAAAAAATGACTCTGTACTGATAGTCTAGATCCTGTTCAGGGTCCAATCCTCCTCTCCTTAGCCTCATTATCCTCAAAAATGATTTTTCAGAAGGTTTCTCATTTTGTGTGGCTTCAGAAGTTGAGCCTCAAGGGTAGAACATCCAACAAATCTGCTTTTGAGGAGCAGATGCTTTGGGGAAAGATCACATGCATGAAGAGCAAGGCCAGATATCCATACAGCCCTGAGGACAAGGTTAGATATAGCCTGGTGATGGCTCATGTTCTTCCAAGGGTTAAAATCTGGCTTTTAGGACCACGTGAACAGCTCTGTGTAAGCCCCTTCCAGGTCTCAAGGACCCAAGCCATCATCCAAAAGTGAAGACACATGAAAACAATAGGTTGGGCCCCTGACTCCCCAAAAATCATGTAATGCACTAATTTTAGAGGGGAAATCCCACAGCCATGTTCCAGTTGACAAGAAGCCTGATGACCACAGTCAAACTCTCCTCATCAGACCAATGAAGTTAGTTCTTTCCCTGCGCAATTTATGACCTGCTTGATATGTTAGGTCTAGATCCAGTGGACACTTACTTCCTGTGTGGTCTTTGGGCAAATTGCTTCATCTCTCTGGGCCTTGGTTTCTTCATCTGTAAAATGATAGGTTGTATTAGATTTCAGAGACAGCTAGGTCATGCAATGGATGATTATTGGACCTGAAGTCAGAAAGATTGGAGGTCAAATCCAGCCTTACACACTGACTAGTTGTGTGGCTCGGCACAAGTGACTTAACCTTTGTCTGCCTCGGTTTCCTCAATGGCAAAATAATTGATTGTGCGAATCAATGAGACCATATTTGTAGAGCCCTTTGACAATCTTTAATAAACCATAGGTTCCTAAAGTGGGCAATTCTGGTCCCTAGGGGCACTGAAATTATCCAGAGGAGCAGTAGTAGCCTTGGCTGTTATTTGGGGGGCATTGAATAAAAATAAGGGAATGATGGAAGCATAATGTAAGAGGAAAAGATAAGAAAATTTTGAAAAACCATTCGTACCTGTTTCATCTGTTGTGTAACAGAGTTAAAGTCATAGTGACTACATTATTTTCCAAATAAATGTACAAAATGCAAGTTGTAACTGATCAGTGGTCAAGTCCACCAACAGGTCTTAACAAGCAAGTGTTGGCAGGCAAGAGCATTGTCAAGAAGGCCAGCATGCATCAATAGGAATATGTGTGTAATGACTTGTTTATAATACAATACTATACATACAGTAACATGACACAATATTACATCATTAGAATTTCAATACAGGAACAACCCCACAAATTTATAATGGATGATTAAATTTAAGATGTGTCATTTTTAAAATTTTTATATTTTTTTGAAATGATGCAGATTAAAAAAAACAGTTAAAGGATTAAAGAAAGTAGATTTCCAGCAGAGTGATGAGTAATTTCTTTTTTTGAAACCTCTGCTTTAAGGTCTATAAAAATGCTACCTACTATTTTAATTATATAGAGATTTTTCTAGGTTCTAAACCTATGCTCTCTGATTCCTCTCAAGCTGCTGTTGACCATCCGAGATGATTCTGAATTGGTTTTCTGTAGGGTGTGTGTGGGGGTGGTGGTAGGGGGCGTGTCTCAGAAGGAATGATGCCTGTGAAAGGCTTTGGTTTTTGATAACAGTAACAATGGTGGAGTTTACAATCCAACTTCACAATTTCAATGTCACCTTCATACATTATCATTAAGTCCTGTAAGGTAATTAAGTAAGGGAAAGAGATTATTGTTCTTCTTTTATAGATGAGAAAATTCAGAAAGGAAGAAAGTGGCCCAAGGTTATGGAACTGGTACATGGTAGGGTGAGAGCATGAACTCAAATCTTCTGACTCCAAGGTCAGTGGTTGAACAAGCTGGGGCCTTCCATTTCCAGAAGAGCAGTGTCTGATTACTAGGCCGAGACTAGCATGCGAAGGAATGACAGATTGCCAAATGGACCTGTGTAGTTTTTAGTGCCAGGAGCCTGGCATGTATGGAAGAAAGGACTAAATGTTTATTGAATGAATGATGGCGTGAATGAATGAACGCATTCTATAACATTTTTAAAAATAGTTTTGTTTCTTTAAGATCCTGCTGACACAGAATTTTTCTTCCTAGCCTGAAATTCCAAGTAACAGTGGAATGAACATAAATCCAGCAACTAGATTCCCTTAGGAGTAGAAAACAGAAAGAAATTAGGAATCCAACTTCATTATTAGCATTTTTCTGTAAAAAGGTACATGTGGGGCATCTAGGTGGTACACTAGGTCTAGAGTCAGGAAGACTCATCTTCCTGAGTTCAAATATGGCTTCAGTTACTTATCAGTTGTGCAACCCAGGGCAAGTCACTTTAACCTGTTCCCCTCAGTTTCCTTATCTGAAATGAACTGGAGAAAAAAAATGACAACCCACTCCAGTATCACTGCTAAGAAATAAGAGTCATAAAATTATGACTGAAAAATGACTTAATAATAAAAAGATATATTAAAGCTGCATAAATCTTTAAGAAATCTAAGATGACTGTCCTTGCTTTAAAAACTGGAGTCAAGATATGGTAGAAAGTCAGGATTCTTAACCTGTGTCTGTTGACTTTTATTTAAGTATGTGTATATACATACATCTATATGTATACATATACACACACATATATTTATGTATGCATATACATATATAATATATTTCAATATAATTGATTTCCTTTGGAATCTCATATATTTTATTTTATGAATTTAAAGAGATTATTCTGAAAAGGGATCTATAGGCTTCACTAGACTGCTAAAGAGGCCTATGACACAAAAAAAGGTTAAGAATTCCTAATTTGGTGCAAGATCTAAAGATGCCATCTAACTCTTCCCTTTCAGACTTTTTCTCATGTTATTGCCCCTCTAACATGTCTTTCCATTCTCCAGGCAAAGTCACAAAGAAAAAAAACCCGACAGGTGAAGAGGGAGATAGGCAACGTTCCTGGCCAAGAAAACCCCAAATGAGGGCACAAAGGGTCAAATGTGACCGAAAACAACTGCACAGCAATGATCAGCATAGTTTTGTGACTTCCCTCAGATGGGTTCAGCAGCTATAATGTTAATGAGATTTATGTTAATATGAGATCTTTCCCCCCATTAATAGATCTCACCTGAAGCCCATTAAAGGAAGCTTGATTAGGGGAGGCTTCTTTTGTAGGAAAGTCCACACCTTTTGTTAATTGATAATGAGGCATTGGGTCACAAAAGTTGGTCTCCAGTTCTGAAAAGAGTACATGTACTCTGAAGTGAGGTTTTGGTTTGAAATGCCAGATGAGACTCTGGGTAGCCATTAAGGAAGCCCCCTCCAAAACCCAGATGTGGGTGTTTGTCTCTCTATGTGTGTGTAATGGTCAGACAGTTGGATCTCTCTGTTGATCTGTGATGCATGTATTGCTTATGACCATAAGGCAATTAGAAGCCCTGTCTGTTAGTCTTTATTTATTTGCTTGTATTTTCTCTGTTGGTAAATGTGATTAAAGAAGATTGTTGATCCCTCAAAAGTTGCTTTCCTGTTAGAAAAACAGATCTAAGAACCTGTGCAGCAGGCCCTCTGGTGTGTACCGGAGCTTGCTGCTACAGCAGCACATAAATATAATCTGAGGAGGTGGAAACATGAGTGTGTCACGATGGGCTGTGCTCCTCACTGCCTGCTTCTGTGGTTAACATGTTGTCTCCCTTGGCATTTGGGTCAGGATCCATGTTCCCATTTCCCCTCCTTTCTCAATTAGACAAACACACAATGTTGCTTTGCTTTGTCCCCCAGACTCTGCCTGCATTGGATATTCTTTCTCCTTGCTGCTCATGCCCTATCCCTGGGAAGGCCTTGGAGCCTCCAGCTGGTCCCAGAGTTGGCTCTGACTGTGTCCCTTTCTAGTCTGGGAAGACTCCTGAAGGATCAGACAAGCTCTGGGTCTCCTGAGTGTTATCTATGATGTGTGAACCCAAACAATAATAGCTGCTATTTCTATAATGCTTTAAGTTGGGCAGAGTGTTTGTAAATATGGTCTCATTTTATCCTCACAATAACCTTGGGAAGCAGGTCCTATCTTTATCCCATTTTACAAATAAGGAAACTGAGGCTCAGGTGGCTTGCTCATGGGCCTACAACCAGTAAATATCAGAGATGGAATTTGAACCCAGGTTTTCTTGATTCCATGTCTAGCATTCTACCCACTCTATCTTAAGTTGATTGCCTGTGGGTGTAGCTGAGCCTCTGTGCTGGTGTATAATTGTATAAGAGTGTATGGATGTGTTGTGAATGTACATGAGTGTTTGAAAATGAGAGTATGCTAGTATGTACAAGTGTGTTTTTGAGACTGGGTGAGTGTCTATATGACTCTAAGTGGGCAGGCAGAGAATCAGTCAGCCTCCCCAGGAATTCTAAGAGATACGACAACTACCAAAAGTGACCACAGCATGATGAATAGGAATCATTAAATTTAGGACATCATATAGATAGATACCAGAAAAATGGAATTTAGCATTGAAAACTGTGAACTCACTGATTCTCAATTTACTGGTAGGAAATCTAAGTTCTCCATGGCAGAGAGAAACCTACTGATACACAAAGGCTCTGGAGTACCAAGCTGATTGTCAGAAATGGGAACCCTCTCAGAGATTATGAAGTTTAATCCCCATCAGAGCTACAACTAAGGTGGGGTGACTGGGCCTTTCCCCCAGGTAGCCAAAGTTTAAAGAGCTCTAGATCTACTTATTTCTTCATAGATAGAATCAATTGAACTTAGTATCCAACTAGCTAGAAAAATTAGATAAAAGAGAGGCTTCAATATGATAGTTTCCTCCCCCAGCAATTGTATCATAGTGTATCTTTTCTCTGGCCCTGAACTGTCCTGATCTCTATCCCAAAGGTGGCCTTTCCATCAATGGTTTCATGGTAACTCAAGGTCTCTCCTATTCCACCCCCCCCACCCCCACCCCCCGCATCAGATCTCTCAGTCTTTCTTTCCTCCAAAAGATCTTGTATCCTAACACGTCCAAGGTCAGATCCTGAAATCTCCCCTATTCCAACTGAATGTGACTTAAAAAGTTGATGTGGGGGATGTCTTTCATGATTTCATGCTTCTTCCAGTTATCAGATGTGCTAGTTACAGTTTTGATTCCCATTATTTTAAAGAAGAGACAAGGATGGGAAACAGTGGTGGGAATGGTGACTGGATGCAGCAGGTTGGTAAAGGTAGATGAGCTGAGATCACCTTTATTTTGAATGAAATCGATTTTGTTGGTATTCAATTTAACAGCTATTTAAAAACAAATGCTGAAATACCTCATCAAAAGAACTATCCCTGTTCAATGGACAAATACAATATAGGACTTAAAATTATTAAATATTAGCTTATACACTTCATGTACTCAGCCTCAGAGAAATGAAGTTTCTCATGTTAATTTTCTGGATAACAGAAGTTCCCACGTAAAGTATCAATTTTAAAAATTTAACTATTTTAGATAGAAACCTTTCTCTAACTGTATCTCTTATTTCCCCAACCTCTTAAACAGAGTATACTTAACCCTTTCTTTGACTTAGGGTAATAATGATGCCCATCAATTATTGCTGTGCTGGGATTAGAGGAAGTCATTGAGGTTTGCAGGATTATTCATCTTTAATTGAATGGCAATGGTTTCCCCCCTTTATTCTGTGTGCTTTTCTATTATCTATGGTATACTTTGTTGTCACTTCTTGGTGTTATCAATAACCAAGATAATTAAAATTGTATCTCAAATAAGCAAATGGGGTTTAAATGGGAGTATGAGGAGTTTTCCAATGAGTAAAAGGCATGAGTCTTATGGATCTTATGACGCCTCTTTTGGCTGATCAACGGTCTCTTTTCTTTCTTTCTCTTTCTTTCTTTTTTGTTTACTGCCAGGTTCTAGGTGGTGTTCCGGATAGTTGAGGTTGCTGCATAGGCAGCTCTGAATAAGTGAGTTATTACCGTATGCACATCAGCAAAGCAATGTTAGTATGGACAGTTAGCCGGGATGTGGCAATATCCTCATTACCGAGAAGTGGACATCCTAAGGGTATTCATTAAACTGAGATTCGGTGTGCCCATGAAGTCTGTCAGAAGATGGGCTAATACCAATAGGCGCTTCTACTGGCTTTTCTGCTGGTTTTTCTTCCTTAGGTGCCCTAGTCGGAATAGGTTCCTAAGCTGCTGCTGCTGGTGTTGGAGTGACAGATGTAGGTGTAGGGGCAGGAGCTGAGGGCTGGGAAGGAGTTGGGACTTGAGCCTCACATGCTGCTGTAGATGAACTAACAAGATGGATGAACTAACTAGGGTAGTGGGAGCAGGATTTGACTGTTGAGTTGTCACTGGTGATGATGTAGAAGCAGCTGCAGCTTTGGGTTTTATCAACATCATCATCACCACCACAAAGTTCTTCTCAGGATTTTGTATTCTTAAGAGCAGTATCATTGGTGAGGATTTTGACTGCATATATTAATTTTTGACCTGCTACTGGAAAGGCATCCTTTCCCTTTTCAGATTCAATCTTCTCTTTCAGTGCCTTAACTGTGTCCTCAGGGTTGATATGGATCTTGAAGGTCTGTTGTGGGAGGGTCTTCAGAGTGATCTGCATGGTGTGGCCACTGCCCCCAGATGCCATGGTTGCTATGGGCTCAGTTGGTCAAGGTCGAGGTGGCTGGTGGGATCGGTCACATTCACCCTTCGGGGTGGCCTCTTCCCTGGGCCTGGACCCAATGCGATTCCTGCTGTCACTTGACTGGCCACAGTTGCCTTTTCTCCAAGGCACAGGGCCAACGGGGAGCCTGTCCTCAGAAGTTTTGGGGCAGGTCTGAGAGGCAATGAGTGAATCCCCTAGTTCATCAGGACCTGGTCACCACCATCATGTGACATTCAACCGAGATCACTTTTGACTGCTTAGTGTAGGTTTCATCCTAAAAAATGCCTGCCATCTGTGATGATGGGACCAGCTCTGGTGTGCTGGACTGACATCAAGTCGGCTCTCTAGAGTCAATGGTGAAGCTTTTGTTGTGAGTATTTACACCTTGGAAATCAACAAATACTGAAAATCAGGGCTTGATTTATTGCTTTGTTGATTGTCTAGACTTAAGAAGGTCGTAGTGAAAATGTTCTCAGCGCAGCTTAAACATAGTGCGTCCTGTGTTCTTTCTGGGGAATAGTTGGTTGTTGGGCATCAGTGAACACACTCTTGACTATAGACCACAACAAGTGGGAGCCCAGAGTCCTGAATCGTGGAACACCAACCAGGTTGCTCTGCAGGCAAAAACATTTTTACAGGTGGATAGAAGACTATGAAGTCATTTTAGTTTCTCCTTTCTTATGGATCAGGAACTCCAGAGCTTTGGGCCCCAGCAAGGCCACATCCAGGGAGAATGGGGTTTAGTAAACCAGGAAGGCCTGGTAGGCTAAGGTTAAGTAAGATCAGCCCTTGCAGACTGGGCTGCTGCCTGTCTTGGATCTACTGGGCCCCTTGATGGATTAACCATTGCCAACTCCCTCCTTGAGCTGCCCAAGGATTTGAGGTAGGACCAAAGCTCTGAGGGCATACTACAGCCCCATTTGTCTCCTTCCTTCCTTGGTCATGACTCCCTCCCTCTCCTCTTGTAGGCTTTTTGAGTAAAAGATCCCCTCCATGTTTGGCCTGGTTCTAAGCCAGGCTCTTTTAAGGACCCAGGAGCTTTTCACAGACTAGTTGCTTGTGTAGCCAGAAAGAGGAAGATGTGCCCAAGACATGGTATAGGGGAAGCAATGAGCCTAGGAGCCCCCTAAGGACGGAACAGGCTGTGTGTGCATATGGAGTGTAGGGGGGAAGGGACTGGGGAGTGCCTGCTTTTCATTCTTAGCAGAGGAACCCTGGTCCAGTCCCAGCCCAGCCCGGCCTCCTGGAGCCTCCCTGGGGGGCTGGGCTTTAGGAGTCCCTGAAACAGGAGAAAGGGGCTTGAAAGAATGTGAAGCTTTCTATCAGCTCCCTGCCAGGGCAGGACAGGCAGGCAGGCAGGCTGCAAGGCTGGGAGTGAAGAGGGAGGCCCTGGAGGGAGCAGCTTACAGCCAGCGGAGCCAGATGGAACATTGACCTTAAATGGTAAAAGCTCCCCAGAGTGGAAGAGAGGCTGGCCAGAGGGGGAAAGGGGCTAACTCAGTGCTAGGTAAGTAAGCCGGGAACCCAGAGTAACCTGTTTCCTCCTGCCTCCTCCTGCCTCACACACAGGAAGGAATCAAGTCTGACTCCTTAAAGGTACAGTGCATCCATACTGTCTTGCTCCATTGACTGGGGAGACTTTTCTTTGTGTTGAGTTTTGACTGGAGTGTGTAGAGGTTTTTTTTTCTTTTAAAAAAGGGGGAGTGGGATAAATCTTGCCAAACAATGTTAATCAGCTCTGTTCTTGTAATGAGTGAGGAAGCCCCAGGGTGAGGAAGATAAAGACCAGGTCCTGGCATCCTGCCCTGGAGAGCAAGGGAGGAAAGGGGTGGAGGTGGGGGGGGCTAAATGAGGGTAGGTGAGTGGGGGGAGATGTCAGCCTGAGCTATGTAAGACTTGGATCCCAAAGCAAGGCCCATTTTGAGGGGGCTGGTGGTATGCCCTCAGAGCTTTCTGTTGGGTGAGGGCTCACTGTGGCCAAGGGCAAGGGGCAAGGGGCAAGGGTGAGGGTTCCCTTCCTTCCTGCTTGTCCTCAGCAGGGCAGCCTCAGCAGGGGCTGTCTGGGCCCCCACTGTGCTCCAGAGGATTCATTCATTCTCAGAGTAATTTCCTAATGCCAAGATGCATCAGGGACGGCCGAGCCTCGGTAGCAGGTAGATCGACTTGTCATCTTTCCAAAGAGGGCTGAGCGCCAATGTGCCCCTCGGCTGTTTGCTCTGCTTTAAGGCTGGGACAAACACCTACAGCTCAAGAGTTCAGGCTAAGGACAGAGCTGCAAGTCATTCCTTTCAAAGCAGCAGCAGCCAGCCAGCCACCCCTTTTATTCAGATGACCGAGCAGCGTCTTTGAATTTATCAAATGAATTTCTTGAGCTTGAACTCCTCCCCTGGTGTCTGGTCAGATTTTCTAAGGAGAAAGATAAGGAAAGGTCTCATCCAACTGTTAGAAAGCCTCAAGGGGCAAGAGATTACAGGTGGGCTTTGGACTCTGTCCAAGTGCTGGAAAGAACACTTTCAGGCTTTTGCTAATTTGTGAAGGATTGACTCTTTTCCCTTGATGAAAAATATTTTCATACTGAATCTTTGGATCCTTTCTGGGCTTTGGTTTCCACAACTGTACAACGCGAGAATTATACTAAGTCAACCTTAGTGTAGTAGAAAGAGTCATGTGATTTGGATTCTAGACTTGGCGTCATAAGACCTTGGGCAAGTAACTTCTCTTTTTCATTAGATCATAGAGACTCTGTGGGTCTCAGTTTTCCCATTTGTAAAATGGGGAGATGCTAGTGTTGGTCCTGTGATTAAATGAATGGTTCCTTCCAGCTCTAAGATTGTATGAATCTATAAAATCATGGTAGGATTGATTTGTAGCAAAGAAAAGAT
The DNA here is from genome assembly GCA_028658325.1 of Potorous gilbertii. NCBI lineage: Eukaryota > Metazoa > Chordata > Mammalia > Diprotodontia > Potoroidae > Potorous > Potorous gilbertii. The sequence continues at coordinate 240,938,101 of CM053772.1, read as the reverse complement.
ACATTGAGGGAAGGAGATGCAGGGCTCTGGGCAGTGTAAGAAGTTGTTATATTTGTGTTTGACGGTTAAGAGGTAGGTATCTATCTTGATAAATTAAGATTTCACTACATCTTCTCTTCTAAGAATGCTCCTAGGGGAAGGATGGATGTTTGTTCATTGCTATGAAGCAGGAATTCCTAATATTTTGGGTGTCATGGACCCCTCTGGCAGTTTGGTGAAGCCTGTGGAATCCTTCTCAGAATATTTTTTAAATGCCTCAAATAAGATACATAACATTACAAAGGAAACCAATTATATTGAAATACAGTTATTATAATGGTTTTTTAAGTTCATGGACCTCAGAACCAAGGTTAGAAAGGAAGATGGATCTCCTAAACTTTTTTTTTCTGGAATATGATCTCTTAGATCAGTAAGTAACTTAGTCAGTATAATTCTTTTCAAGTTTAGTATATTAATTCTTGGAGAAACATAAATTGCTATACCCTTTGTGATAGCTAGCATTTGATTACATCATCTCACTTGACCCTCAATGGTGAATTTGATGCTAGCTATTATCTGTATTATACTACATTCTTATCCACATGATATAGATGAAGAAATTGAGTCTGTGTGAGGTTAAATAATTTGCCCATGGCCACACAGCTAGTGACTGTCAGGGTCAGGATTCAAATCTAGGCTGTTCCTATAATGCTCTAACCATTAGGGAACAAATGAGAGAGTACAGCTGATAGTTAAAGATTGAGGAGAACATGACATAGGAAATTATTTTTCTTGTCTATTGAATTCAATAAGGCATAATAAGAAACATCTCTTCCTGATCCTTTGACTTCTAAGACTGAGATGATGAATGGGAGAAGAGACCAAAGATGGACCAAGTTCTTGGTTACTCAGAATTTACACAGAAACTCAGTAGCAATGATATTGACTAACCTTATCAGCCAATATTTACTTGCTGTTGATGATGCATGGAATACAAAGACAAAAGCATATTGAAATACATTTGTATTGAAATTCCGGCTGTCCTTAAGGACCTTGCGTTCTATTGAGGGGGATATAATAAGCACACATAGGTAGATACAAAATAAAAACGAGGTAGGTTTTGGAGGGGAGTGCCCTGGCTCTGAGGGATTGGGAAAAGGCTGCTTTTTCAGCAAAGACAGATAATTTGAAATGTGATTGTAGAGAAATAAAATATGAGGCACTGACATCTGCTTACAGAAGTGGACTTGGAGAAGAGTTTAAAAATGAAGAGTTTAAGAGCAACCTCTGCTGAAATTGGATGTATCCAGAGCTTTTCGTATTGTTATATTTTCTTCCCATAGACTTGTTACCGCTCTGTACAGGAAACATAGGCTCATGAGAGCTCTAGGATTAAGTGCTAGAAGGGACTTTAAAAGCCATTGAGTCCAGTTCCAAGGAAACTGACACCTAGACGGTTAAATATTTTGTCCAAGGACACACAGGAAGTGAGTAGTCAGGTAGTAGGAGGTGGAATTTGAACCCAGGTCCTCTGATGGCAAAGTCAAGGATCTTTGCAATGAACCAGTAAAAGCTGGGAAGGATTAATACCTGGCCAGCTATCTCTCAGTCTCAGAAACAGACTTTTGGTTCATATCATTTACTAGGTTAAATGAGGCACTGGTTTTCAACAGATTCTGCCACTGAGGCTTAGGACACAAGTATCACAGCCTGTCTGCAGAGGATAGATTGAATCGAAAAGCATTTACTAAGTATCTGCTATGTGCCAGACAAATAACCTTTCTTCCCCGCTTCCTGATTCTCTGAGAAGTCTATGGCAAGGTTAGAGCCACATTACCTGCTGATTGATTATTGACGATGATTTTCTAAGGGCTAAGAGCCATTCAGTTCACATAAGATTAAAAAAAAAAGGCTGTATTCTGTTTCATGGTATAGAGCAGTTGTATTGCCTTCCTTTGGATAGCGATATAGTGAGTATGTGGGACCTTTGTACATAGTGTTAGAAAGCACCCAGTGCAGACTGCCAGGGACAGGAGAGATCAGTAACACTGTCATTCTCTCCATGACAACACCTTGCCTTATGTGCACCGGGGCATGTTTGCCTTAGGTGAAGTCCGTAAAAGACCTTTAAAGGACAGGCAGCTATCCCATCCACTTGACTTTTGGGGCTGAGACACTAGGGATGTGTCCTTTTATCTCATGTTTGACTGTGACTTTGAACTACCTTGCTTTGAAAACAAAGGTATTCTTCATGGGAGAAGGGAAGTAAGTCTGTCCACCTGAGCATCTGGCAGTGATTCAGTGACTTAATGCTTTGTATGAGAGCATTGTGCTGGTTGTATCCTCAGAGCAGAATTCACACCTTCTGGGAGTCCTGGAGAGTGTAAGCAGGGCTAAATCACCACCTGGAAAAGGGAAAAGAAACGAATAAAACCTGAAGATGAGTAATCAGGCATAACACTGGATGATAGTGTGAATTCAAATCCATTCAATAAGCAATTATTAAATACCTATCATGTGTCAGGCAACATGCTAAGTGCAGGAGATACAAAGATACAATATTAGTAGGAACTAAGAATATACTAAATGTTAAATGCTATTAGAAAATCAATAATGGATGATGGAATAATGATGTAACTTAGGAGATAAGTACCAGGTAACTTGTATGGCCAGAAGATATCCCGGGGGTCAAAGACTACCTTCTATGTGAAGCCTTTTCTGCTCTTACCACATGCTAGTACCTTCCTTCCCCAAATTCCCTGGCATCTATTTTGCATGTACTAATATGTGTACAGATACACATGTGGGTATACATAAAATGTGTATTGTTGTTCAGTCTTTTCAGTCATGTCCAACTCTTTGTGACCCCATTTGGGGTTTTCTTGGAAGAGATACTGAAGTGGTTTGCCATTTCCTTCTCATTTTACAGATGAGGAAACTGAGGCAAAGAGGGTGAAGCAACTTGCCCAGGGTCACACAGTTAGTAAGTGTCTGGGGCTGGGTTTGAATTCAAGTGTTCCTGATTGCAGACCCGGCCCCCTGTCCACTGCACCACCTAGCGTGTGTATGTATACTGTCTCCTGAGATACAATGTCAAATCCTTGGGGACAGTGACTGTTTTGATTTTGTCCTTATGTTCTCAGCACTTAGCATAGTACCTATCAGTCACATACTAAATGTTTACTGAAGAATTAAAAAACTTACTATGTGAGATGTGGTCCTGAAGGGAATACAAAGAGAGATAAGACACTAATATCTAAGAGGAAAGATAAGACATACATACCTGAAAAGAAAATATGAGACAGTGACATAAGGCAGCAACATTAAGAGGCTCAGTGGATAGAGCCTTGGGCCTGGAGTCAAGGAGACCTGAGTTCAAATTCAACCTCAGACACTTACTAGTTATGTGACCCTGGGCAAGTCACTTGACCCCATTTGCCTTAGTTTCCTCCTCTGTAAAATGAGCTGGAAAAGGAAAGGGCAAACCACTCCAGTATCTCTGCTGAGAAAACCTCAAGTGGAATCTTGAAGGTTTGGACAGGACTGATCAACAGTGAACAAAATAAGGTACAAATTGAGTGCTGGGTGAATTGTTTGCATATTGAAGGATCTATTACTTAAATATTTACCTATCCAGAGGCTTCCCTTCTTGACAGAGATACAAAGGGGAATTTCTTGAGAAAACTTGGGGATTGCCTTTCATGTTATCTTCAAGAATTGTGGGTGTAAGAAAAAAGCATGCTGTGGGTAGGGGAAGGAGCACTGGTTAGAAAATCTGGCTTTGGGTCCTTACTACCACAGTGATCTGAAGGCCGAGTCATTTAGTGTCCCTGGGCCTCAGTTTTTTATCTATAAAATAAGGAAGGTGGATGAGAGGATTTGGTTCAGAGGCTCATAAATTGAGAACTAGAAGGGACCTCATAGTCTCTCTATTCTAGACTCTTCCCCACTCACCATTTTGTAAATGAGAAAAGTGAGTGACTTGAACAAGGTCACTTAGACAGCAAGTGACAGAGACAAGATTTGAACCCAGCTCCTCTGACTTGAGAGTCAGTACTCTTTCCTAAGTTTCCTTCCAGGTCTATGTAAGCCTGTTTTCCTCCTTTTCTTTACTGATCAACAAAATGGTGTGATAGAATAAACTCTGATGGGCCTGGGGGTTGCAAGGAGGTTGTAATTTCGTAATTAACTCACAGACAAGTTACTACCCTTTCTCCCCTATCCTTTCTGGGCCTCAGTTTCCTTCTCAAAGGGAGATGGGTTTGATGCATCCCAAGGTCCCTTCCAAGCCGAGACAGGCTGAGATTCCAATAAGGACGTCTCATTGCATTTCTAAAGTTCCAGTGCTTAAATCTGGCCACGGGAGCCTATTTCAGGGATTATTTTGTATACTGAAGAACAGCTGTCTGGACCCTCCTGAGCTCCACTCTTTTTTGTCCTGGAAGGTTATTTTGTTACAAGGGAATGGTCCTATTTATTGCCCATAGCAAGCTCCATTAAGAGGGATCCATCCCCTTGGGGTTCTGGGAGGCTCTGTCTTCATCATCCCTTAGAAGGGCACTGTGAAGACGGACAGGCTCCAAGTGAGTTCAGGCTAACATTTCTTTAAGCTTACAGACCACAACATGCTGTATCCCATGCAGACCTCACCATAAGGTGATCTGAGTAGAACCGTTACTGTTAGGAAGACAACAGTATAGTGGAGAATGCTGGATCTGGAGTCAAAGGGCCTGAATTCAAATCTTGGCCTACCACCATGTGAGCTGGGGCTAACTTTTTAACATCTCTGTTTCTTCATCTCTCAAATAAGGGGTTTGGAGGGTTCAGTTCTAAGGTCATGATCTTAGGAATCTCATTTTATAGAGGAGTTAGTCAATAAATGTTTACTGGGTACTGACTATGTGCTCTCTGTATGTATGTATGTATGTGTATATATGCACACATACAAATATGTGTGTGCTGTTAGTTATTTGGCTAATAAACATTTACTAAAGAGACTATGGACCAGGCACTGCTAAAGTACTGGGGATACAGAGACAGGCAAGAGATAGTCCCTGCCCTCTGGAGCTCACAATTTAATGTGGGGGTGGGATGTACAACATGCAAATCTATACAAAGATATACAGGTTAATATACAGAGCAGGCAAATACAGGATAAATAGGAAATAGCTTACAGAGGGAAAGCACTGGAATTAAGAAGAGTTAGAAAAGGTTTCCTGTAGAAATGGGATTTTAGTTGGAAGTCAGGGAAGTCAGTGATCAGAGCAGAGGAGGGAGAGCATTTCAGGCATGGGAGACAGCCGAGAAAAAGCCTGGGGCTGAGAGACAAGAGTCTTATTTGTGGAACAGCTCGGAGGCCAGTGTCACTGGATAGTAGGGTAATTAACTGAAAGTAAGATAAAGAAGACTAGAGAGATAGGAGAGAGCTAGGTTATAAAGGTTATGAATGTCAGACAGAGGTTTCCGTATTTGATCCTGGAGGGGACAAGGAGCCACTGAAGTTTATTGAGTGGGGGTATATATGACCTGTGCTTAGGAAAATCCATTTAGTGGCTAAATGGAGGATGGATTAGAGTGGGGAGAGACTTGGAGGCAGGCAGATGCACCCACAGGCTATTGCAATAATCCAGGCATGAGGTGTTGAAAGAATGGACAAGAGGGGTGGCAATGTCAGAGGAGGGAAGGAGGCATATTCGACAGATATTGCAAAAGTATAATCAACAGGCTGTGCTGTCTCTTGCATGGACTTGTGTTGTGATGGCATTTGTACCTTGGTGATTTCCCTTAGCATGATGAAACGTATTTCAGGCACATTCTCCTAGTAAAAGAAAAGAATAACTAAGTACTAGGAGGTGGTCCCTGGTTAGTATGAGTCTGTACACCCCGGCATCTGTGAGATTTCTGGGGTGAACTATACCATTTAATATGGAAAATGTTCAATGAAGTGGCCACCATGAACTCTTCAATTCAGCCCAGACAATACTTGCTAAGCGTTTGCTATTTGCAAAGCACATGTACCTTTTGTTCAACTTGTCCCAAATCTTAAGCTCTTGTGGGCAGCTCTCAGCAGACAGAAAAAGGCCACATGGACTTGGGAGATCAAGTTCCCTTTCTGTTTCTGTCCCACATGGGCACTCCTTCTCTCAGGTTCCTGAGAAGGTGGGGGGTCGGGAGGGGGGGTAGCCACAGGAAAATCTAAAGCCCAGCTGTCCAACACACACACACAGCAGCTTAAGCCTGCCCAGAGACCAGAGAAATGTAGTGGATGCAGTGGTGTCCTGAAAGCCTGGGTTCAAATCCCACCTCTAACCAAGCTGCTTCATCTCTCTAACCCTCAATTTCCCTCTTCTGTAAAATGGAGGCTCAGGTTTGTTTTTGAGAATTATCAAGATAAAGAATACAAAGCATTTTTAGAAAACTTTAAAGTATCATATAAATGTTAGCTATGTTGGTGGTGATGCCAAGGTTATGCCAGCAATCCCTGCAATGGGAGAGTTCTTGGAAACTTGGCTGAAGGGGAGGGTTGCACAAGAAGTCCTCCCTCCCTCACCTTCCTTCAGTCACCAACCTCTCGCTTATCTTCAGTCTTAAACATGTGAGCTTTCTACTGAAATTCTTCATAATAATCCTAAGAACATGCCTGAGTCATGTCCCCTTTTGAAACGCAATAAATTCAATAAGCATTTATTAAGCACTTAACTGTGTCCCTGGCATTGTAGTAGGTGCTAGGGATACTAAAGAAAAAATGCAAGAGTTCCTACCTTCAAGGAGCTTATACTCTATGTTGGAGGAGGCAAAATGTACCCAAGTGAATATTGGATTATAGTCAAAATAATATACAGCAAATTCAAGAGGGAGAGGGTGCTACCGAGGGGAGTCACCTGAGGGATTCTATGAGATAAAAGTGAAGAGAGAGTGCATTCCAGACATGGGGGACCACTTACGCAAAGGCAGAGGGACCAGAGATGAATGAAATGCTCAGGGCACATAGTGGGCCGGTTGGACCAGAATGGAGAATGCATGAAGAAGAGTCACATGAAACAAAACTGGAAAGAAAGGTGGAAACCAAATAATGACAGATCTTAAGAGCCAGGATGAGAATTCTACATATTTATTCAGAATATAAACATTCTGTATTTTATCCCGAAGGCAATAAGGAGTCAGAAGATTTTTGAGTAAGGGGATGACATGATCAGATCTGTAGAAGCAAAGTTAAGAGTCAAGGGGCATTTTCAGGTCAGTAAGCCTGGATAATGACTATCAGTGGAAACCTTTCATTGGGATTTATGGTTTACTTGAGTTCAAGGGAATCTCAAAGGTCAGCAGCTCGAGAGATGGATGGAGTAGCTGCCGAAGTCCACTTAGAATTCCTCCTCTCCTCCCTTCCCCTTCCCTCCAAGGCTCTCCCCGTCAGCCTCTCTTAGCCCCAAAGGACTGATACTGTTTCCTCCGTGGAAAGAATGTACTGTCCACTTGGATTATTCAGCGGAGACGGACTTTCTATTATCTTGAGCTAAATTTGGGTTGTTACATATACGGGTGGGGTTCATGCTGTCCCTCTGTATGGGGTCCCATTGCCTCCATGATCTAACATCAAGGCAGACTGGCAGCAGCATCCTAGAAGGAGCAAGACCATTGGGGTGATGAACCCCAGGGGTCTGCCACACGGGGCCCTGGAAGCCTTTGGCCAGTTCCAGACACAACAGTCCTGCAGTTTCTAAACTGCAGTGACTTACTCAAGCAAGTCTGTAGGAAAGCAGTTTTAGTTTGAAGTCTTATTTGTTAAAGACCTAGAAGAAAAAGCCTGATAATTTATACTTCTCAGTTGTCATAGGGACTCTCCGAAACCATCCTGTTTAATCTGAAGGCAAGACTTATTATCCTTGGGCTTCAGGCAAGAGCATTGGAGCCACAGCACATCACAGACTGCTGACCTGTCAGCCCTACTCACATGGAAGGACATTTAACTCTCAGTGTCACACACAGAAAGGTGGTCTCTGCCACCTGGGCACTGAATAGTCACCTGTGTAGTTCTTTCTCCCTTCAGCGTCCAAATGCTGAGCTGAGCAGGCCTATTTAGTGAAAAATGCCCTTCCGGGTGATGTCTGCTTCCAAGGTACAGACCTTAGTGATTTCTTAAGATGCTATAGAAAATGTATGAAAACAATAGGGTATAATAAAAGAATTGAAAGCTGCTCCTTTCTGATGTAGGGCAGGTAGGTGGCACCTAAGACATAGATGTCAAACATAGTATGAGGTTCTGCCAATTGAGGCCTGAACCAGATTAAAACGTAATTAAGAAATATTTAACAAAATAAATCAAAATTAAATGCAACATAGGTAAGGTTAATATGTGGTTTTCTAAGTCAATATGTGATCTTCAGAGATCTTTATGGACAGTTTAGTGGCCCCCTCTTTCTTTGGGTTAGACACCTCTGACCTAAGAAATCATCCAGGTTAAAAAGAGACCTCAAGTGGGAGTACTGGTGGTTTGTGGTTATTCTTCAGGGTTCAAGGTCGTCAGGGGCCCTCAGCCACGTGGAAGGCAGAGCTCATGGTAATGAGTAACGATAATGGTTGATCCCTATTTGGCATTTTAAGATTTATATTATCTCATCTGATCCTTACATAACCACATGAAGTAGGTCCTGTTATTATGCCCATTTTACATATGGGGAAACTGAGGCTGAGAGCTATGAAATGGCTTACTAAAGGTCCCCTAACCAGTGAGCATCCAGGGGCTGGTTTTGAACTCAGATTTTTCTGATTCCAAGTTTACTGTGTCACCTACTATGCCACGGGCCAAATGAGATAATGTTGGCAAAACAGAGACAACTATTTCTTTGTTTCAGCTAGGGTTGGCAAGTTTTTTCAATCAGTCAGTCAAGTATTTTTCAGAGGCATGTGATCTGTGAACCCCCATTTCCTGGAAAAGCATAGCTAATTCATGTTATTGCTATATAAAAGTAGGTAACATTTATATAGGACCTACTATGTGCCCAGGCACTGTGCTACCTTGAGAGGGAGGTGATTTTATTATCTCAATTTTACAGATGAACTGTAATGCTAATTAGAGAATTAAAGATCTTCCCCACCCATTCATGGGCCTGCCCATTAAGGAAAGCTTGATTAACGTTTATTTTCTAATGAGGCACTGGCTCTCAAAGGTTGTAATGCCCTCTGACTCTAAAAAGTATCTATGTACTCTGAGATGAGGTTCTACTTTGGGGCTTACTCACTGGAAGCATTTGTTTGACCAGACTGAGATTCTGGGCAGCTGCTAAGGAGTCAGTCCCCCCATCTTTGAAAACCCAGATGTTGGGGCTTCTCTTTCTGGAAACTATATATGATCAAACAACTGGATCTGTCTGTTGATCTGTGATGTATGTATTGCTTATAGTCAGACAGTTGAAAGCCCTGTCTGTTGGTTATTGTTTCTTTGTATTTTCTCTGAAGTTCAGGGTGCTGACTTTTTCCTCTGAGCTAAGTGAATATTATATGTGATTGATTAAAGTGATTGCTGACCTCTCAAAAGTTGCTTTCCTTTCAGAAAAGTAGATCTAAGAACCTGTGATAGCAGGCCCTCTTGTGTATGCTGGGATCATTGCTTTTACAGTAATTTACTTGCCCAAGGTCACACAGCTAGTGCGTGTCTGATGTCACATTTGAACTTAAACCCCCCTGACTCCAGGCTGGGCACTTTATCCACTACGTCACCTACCTGCCCTTAATCAGTAAGTAGGAGGGGCTAGTAATAGAAATCTCAGAAATTTAGAAAGGTAACTGGATAAGCACAACTCCTGTGGGCTAGGTTTGATTCTCCATGCCCCCACCTCTTAGCTATACCTGAGGTAAATGACTGTGGTGCCACAAAGGACTACATGGTTATAGATGGGATTATTTTGAGAGAGGGAGTGGTCAGCCCGTGTGCCAGAATCTGTCCCATACATACTAAGGGGGCTTGGGAGAAGTTAGGCCCTGGGAAAGTAGCCAGACCCCAAGGGTAGTAGCCCAGGGATGATCACACAACACAAAGGAACAGCTTGGCAGAGGGTTTTTGTGCAAGGTAAAGGGATGGTGGCCAGTCTTGCAGAGGAAGTACCTTCCCCAATGTCAGCACCTTGGGATGGAAGTTTCATTTCCCCATTAGTTGCATTTATGGGTCAAGCCCCTTTCCCGGGCCTCATCTTCTTCACCATCAAATGCGGATGTTGGACTAAATTATCACTAAGATTTCCTCCAGCTCCCAAAGAGAATTGTTTGGTTGAGAAAGTGAAAAATGGAAAATGAGAAGAAAGGCTGAGATGTAAAAGATGTTTGGACACAGTTAGGATGATATCATATCAGGTCTGAAAAGACTCAGAGGTTATCTAATCCAAACTTTCTATTTGACAGATGGAATAACTGAGAGCCAGAGAGAAGTAATATTCTCCCTGCCAAGAAATGTGTTTCCCCCTCCAACCTGAATTCATGAGGTTAGAGATTGATCTGTCCCTAGAACCAGATCTCCTAACTCCTAGACCTAGCTCCTTTGCAAGTTCGGAGGTTCCACAACAATGCATGATTTTAGAGATAAGGTGAAGCTTGGTAGAAAGTAAAAATCTTTAGGCAAGCAGGAGTTAGAGAAAGAGAAGAACCCAAGTATGGGATTACAGATGGTATGAAACAAGCCAGGAAAGGGAGAAAGTCCATCCTTGGTTCATCTCAGGCGAGACTTGCAAAAGAACAGGACAGAAGAGAAAAAATCCCAGCGGCCAGCTAGCAAAGCCTGGCCAGCTTCTGCCCCAGCACAGGAGGTCAACAAGCAGGGAACACTTTAAACAATGAGAAAGATGCTGGATCGAGAATAAGTTCTCTAAACGGGTGGTAAAAATAGGCCTGGGAGAAGCACATCTGCAGAAAAGAGCGCTGAGTGATGAATGCAGAAACAAAAGCAGCCAGAGGGAGAGGTGGGGGAGTAGAGGATGGAAGGGAGAGATAGAGACACAGAGAGACAGAGAGAATAATGGAAGGGAGAGACAGAGAGAGAAGGAAAGAGAGAGAGAGAAGAGATAGAAGAGAAGGAAGAGGAATGAGAGAGGAGAGAGAAGAGAGAGAGAAAGAGAGAGACACACACACAGATAGAGAGAGAGGACAGGAGAGAAAGGGAAGAGAGAGAACCAAGGATGGGTGGTTTCCCTGAGAAGGAAGAATTCCAAATTGAAGAAGAATAAAATGTGTGTGCATGTGCGTGTGCGTGTGTGTGTGTGTGTGTGTGTGTGTGTGTGTGTGTGTGTATAGCCAGTATACTTACTTGTCTTTAGAATAAAAAGTAAAGTGGTCTAAAACTCGGGGTTCCCCTTGAAGCCTTTGAATAATAAGTACTTGAGGACCAGATAAGGGTGTGAACCAACCTGTGAACAAGCATTGAGATGTCCCACTTACCTAGGTAAGAGCAGGGATTGGAAGCATAGATTTTACTTCAGTTCAGCCTCTGGGAACAAAGGTTGTCCTCCTGATCCCCACCTAGAACCTTCTGTTTAGGTAGCCTCCCTCCATCCCAAACAAAGACTCCATGACCAAGGAGCTCAGTCTTCACCCTTTAGTCACTTTTATTCTTCCAACTAGTTGGCACAAGATATATAGCTCTGGTTCTGGAATCAGGAAGACTTGTGTTCGAATCTAGATTTAAACATTTACTGTGTGACCCTGGGCAAGTCACTCAGCCTCTGTCTGCCCCACTTTGCCCATCTGTCAAGTGGGACTAATAATAGTACCTCCTTCCTAGGATAAAATGCAATAACATTTGTAAAATGTTTTGCAAACCTTAAAGTGCTATATAAATGCTGATAATTAATATTATTCCAGCTAAGGGTAGAAAGTCAGATTGTACAGCCTTTATATTGAACAGAAATATGCCTGTCAGTAGCTTACATACCCACACTCTTGAACTTAGAATAATTAACAGATAAGTTAAAACTCATTCCTTAGAGATTCATGACAGAGTACCTTTCACTCGTGGGATGTGAGATACAAAGCTGGAAGTGATCTGAGTCCACCTAGAGACCCAAGAAGTTTGATTGTCTTGTCCAAGGTGACATTGGTAGTAAATGTCAGAGCTCCCCTCCCTGCAGAATCAGTGCTCTGTACTGTCTATTCACTGTGTTCTTTCTCTCTCAACTCCAGTAACAGGAAGACACATTTTAGCTTGATATAAAGAACTTTCTAACCATTAGAGCTGCCCAAGAACAGAATGAGCAGCCCTCAGGAGGAAGTGAGTTCCCCAGGGGTTGGAGCTAATAGCAGAATAATCCCAACAGGGTGGATTTTTATGCCTGGGGATGGAGTCAGAGAAAGAGAAATGAAAATTCTCAGGTCTTTAGAGCTACTGATAAAACATTTGGAGAAAGTGGGACTTCCAAAGAAATCAAAGAAAGCAGAAAAGGACCCAGATGTATAAGAATATTTATAGGGCTCTTTCTGTGGTCTCTCAGAACTAGGAGGGATGGCATCAGTTGGGGAATGGCTGAAGAAATGACGGTCTGCGAACATACTAGAATAACTATCATGTCACTGTCCTGGGTCCCATAAACAACAAGAGAGAGAACTTAATTAACACTTTCTCTGATTCCCACATCCTATCAGATCTCTTCAAAACAGAAATTATGTGCCAAAGATAAAGCAACTTTAGCTGTCTCCATGGTCAAGGATGTCCAGAATTCAAAAGAAAGTTTGAAAAAGCTCTCTGAATCCATGAACTAATAATACTCACTGATCTTGAATTCATTCAGCACCCCTACCCCTTCTCCCAAACTACCAACAATGAGACTATATTAGCAAACCCTGAAGTATAACATAGGCTTACAAAAAACCTATCCCCACACACTGGTCCCCTCTTCATCTTTCTAGTGCTGTGGAAAGCCTGGAACAGAAATTGGTACTGACTGTGACAGACAGTCAATAAAGCTGAAACCTCCCTGGAACAAAAGCCTATTGGGGCCCACAACCCCATAGCACTGGCATTGCAGTGTTTTGAACAGCCAGTGCTGGTCCAAGGAACTAAGGAATACAGAAAGTGGGACAGGGAAATGGGATACACAGGATGTGTGGGGAAGGAAGCAGGAGCAGTATACCTCTCTATCATGCTTGAGGGAAAGAGCAGAGCATAACGCTAGGTTCTGATCACCCACTTGAGGAAGAGACCTACCTTGGTAAACTGCCTAGATGAGAAGAGCCTTAAGTTCTAGCCCCAAAGGAAAACATAGTCAGAGGAGAGGGAATTAGAATACGAACAGAAGGGGAAAATAAAGAAAAAAAGACTGAAATACCAGTTTTCAGGAAGAAGAAAACAAAATCAGATAATTCAACAAGAAAAAAAGTAACCACAGAAGGTATTGTGGATTCCAGGTCTAATAACAAAGTTCAGGTGTCTATGTTAAACATTATATAACACAATGAAATGGAGGGTCCTTTGGAATCTGAGGAGCTCAGAGAACCACAATACCCTATTCCTTGGTGGTTCAAGAGAGAAAAGAGAATTATGAGAACAGAATTTATAATAATGGGCAGAATGGAAAAACTAGAATCTGTGATGGCAAACCTCACCAAAGAAACAAAAGAGAATAGTACCCTGGAAATGTAAACACACCAAAGGGAAGGACTACACAGATGAGAAGCAAATAATATCACCTTGCCATTAGAAAGGATAAAAGAGGAGGTTTCTGAGAAACCTAAGAAGACTTGTATGAAGATGCAGAGTAAAATGAGATGAACCAGGAGGACAATGTATGCAATAACAAAAACACTATAAAACACACAACTTGAAAGCCTCCACTCTGATCAATGCCATGACCGAGCATGATTCCACAGGACCAATGATGAAGAGTGCTGTCCACTTCCTGACACAGGGGTGACAACCTCAAGGGGCAGAATGAAGCATATTTTGTTTTGTTTTTTTTTTTGAGATTGCTAATACAAGCCTTTTTTTTTAAACTATACATACTTGTTACAAGAGTCTTGGTTTTGTTGTTGTTTTCTCTTTTTTCAATGGAGTTGAGTGGGAGAGAGAGAAACTTGATTTTTGTTCACTAAAAAGAATAAAATTTAATTTGAAAAGAAAAAAGAAAAGATAGGGTTTCCCAAGAAAGAATAATCATATAAAAGACAGAGCACTGAACTTAGATAAAGAAGAGGTGGCTTTGAGACCTTTTCTGACAGTTTTTAGCTGTGTGACCTTGGACAAGTGGCATCATCTTTCTGATCCTCATCTACAAAATGAGGTTAAAACTATTTGCACGACCTACCTTACAAAGTTATTGTGAGGAGATCATTCTATAAAGTTTAAAGCCCTGTGAAACTAGGAGCTGTCGTTGCTATGACAATAACACTTGTAATCTCTGGCAAACGACACAGTTAAGAGGATTCTGCCAGGATGGGAGAGCCCCCAGCCTGACACTGGCACTAGGAAGCTCTAGGTTGATCCACAGAACTCAAGGCACCTAGTATGGCTTCTGTTTTTGTGTGTCCTTGTTTCATTTTGCTGGCTTGTTCTTCTTTTTAGAATAAAGGCAAAGTTTTATTTACAAGCAAGAAGAAACAAGAACCCTGGCTTACTGCTTCCCTTTTGGTTTCCCTGTTCACCTCAAATCACAGACACGCAGGCAAGGCGATGGGGTGACAACAAGTAAAAAAATGCATAAATCATCAGCATTTCCTGTTTTGGAAACAGTGCATCTGATGCATTGAGGGTGAACCGAACAAAGAAAGTTTCCCGGGAGACAGATTTAACTTGGCATTTGACATGAGGGGCTCTGGGTGAATGGGGAACATTTAAAAAAATGCCTTTGTCCTCCTGGGACTATTTAAGGCCCTGGGCGCAGACATTTTTAGCCTCTCTGAATACTATTTTTTGAATCCTGCATCTCATTAATCTCCCCACTCATGCAGACCATGAGGAGTCAGTGGAAACTTCAAGTTGGCACAAGGAGCTATTTCTGAACATGGCTTCTGCTCAGAGCCATCAGACCACCTGAAATGAAAAACCAACATGGCCACATAAGGCTGGATGGGACTTCCATGTTGCTGGAGTGGCATTTCATGAGAGTCAAGCAGCCCCTAGAGATCATTTCACCTGATATATGAGTCCCTCAACAGCATCCCTGATGAGCGGGAACTCACTTCCTATGGAGGTAGTTGATTGCATGCTGGGGCAGCTCTAATGGTTAAAAAGTGCTCCAGTCTTGAGTTGAAATCTGCCTCCCTGTCACTTTCCCTCCTGTTACTTCTACTTTTCTTTGGCATAAGTAAAAAAGTCTAATATCTCGCCTAGAGGAAAGATCTTCAAATACTGAAACAGCTCGTGTGCGCCCCCTTGTACTCGACTCTTCTGTAAGCATTATCCCCAGGTTTTTTTTATCTGATTCTGGTACCATTATGATTTCCTTTCTCAGCTTTGGTTTGTCCCTTCTGGACATGCACAATGTTTCCTTTTAAATGCGGTGTTCAGAACTGAATTCCAGGTGTGGTCTAAATAGAACAGAACAGAAAATTCTCTCCTGCAAAATCCATAATAAAATTGTTAACAGAATTGAAATATCTCTGTAGTGAGAATCCACATAAGCATGAAGTGCTATTAATTGCTATACCAGGTAAACTGGACACATTAAACTTTAGATGCTTTCAGCAGGGAACAGACAAGGTCAAAACAGACAAATCTCAACATAGGAAATATGAATATATGGAATTGTATTCATGCATATATTAGATGGCTCGTTATTTATAAACTTAGGTCCTAGTGCTAAAGGGGACCTCAGAAGGTTTTTACCCAAAGTGCACCTCATTTTTTCAACATCCCCAAACAAGTGGCTAGTCAATCTCTATTTTAATACCTCCAGTGAGAGATAACTCACTATCTATTCAGTTCAACAGGCATTTATTAAGCACTTACTACATGCAATGTGCTAGGCGCTAGAGATACAAAGATAAAAAGGAAACATTCCCTGCTCTAGAGAAATTTCCATTCAACTGAGGGAAATAAAACTATCTAATATTTATGCAGGGCTTGAAGATTTACAAAGTGCTTTCTTTCTATGCTTTTTCTTATTTGAACCTCACAACAAAGAAGAGAAGGGAACAAGTCTTTATTCCATATGGCAAGCACAGTGTTAAGTGCTTTACAAGTATTGCCTTTATTAATTTTCACAAGAACCTTGAGGTACATGCTATTTTTGTCCCTATTGTCTAGTTGAGGAAACTGAGGCAGACAAAGGTCAAGTGACTTGCCTAGGGCCACCTGGCCTGTGCATGCCTGAACCCAGGTCTTCTTCACTCCAAAGTCAACCCTCTACCCAATGTGCTACCCTATCTCACTCCAATGGCAGCACCATTTCCCAGATGAATAAATGGAGGTTCAGCTTCAGTTACCCCAGTCACACCATTTCAGAGTGATCTCACCCTAACCACTAGGACACACTGCATTTGTCTATGAGCCTGCCCATTCTGGTTTTGGACAACTATAGGTTATCAAAATGTTATAGGATGGCAACAAAGGAGTTGAGGGAAGACATAGCAGCACCTCACTTGCAGGTAGTTAGGGAAGGTTTCATGAAATTAGAAGAAGAAATGTATGAGGAACAGATCTGTCTGATACAGAGTAAGGAGGTGGAGAATTGAATGAAGGGAGTGGTGAGGATACTTCATGGTTATTTTCTTTTTAGAGTTAGAGCAAGGGGCTTTATCAGCGGTAGATCAGTGCCTCAACTGCTTAGAACTCTAGTACATATTTGCTTTAGATGCACAGAAGAAACAAGATGGCAGGCGCATAGCCCATGCATGATACTATAGATACCAGATCTCAGTAGAAGGATGGTTGAGGACTTCAGGTAGCTCAACAACTTCGTACTGTGAAACCCCTCTGTAGGTGGAATTCTACTGATACAGGTATTAAATAGCTCATTATTATGAGTCTAGGATCCTTGAAGTAAAGGGCCTTTAGTCAAAGTTTTACCCAAAATAGAACTTCTTTTTCCAATAGCTCAGTCAAGCAGTTCTGCTCGAACACTTCTAGTAATGGAGAATTTGATGTGAAATCTTGTCATTTTGATGTGAAGTAACATAATTTGATGTGAATATGGAACCCTTGCCTTGTCATTTTGCTTGAGTCTATTGCTTGTTGATGGCAACGGAGCAAGCCTGGGGACCGTCTGATTCATTGTCCAGATCTAGCCCTTCACTCAACGTCATGCAATGAGTACCCAGAAAGATGATCCTTATTTATGTCCATAGCTGTGAAAATGCAACATCACTTTAGCTGTCATATACTATGAGTCCACAAGACAGAGCTATTACTCAGTGAAAGGGTATGTATGCATCTGGGACTTTTCCCTTCTTTTGAGTCTCTGCAGGAATCTCTGTCAATTTATCTTGTGTTTAACTAGTTTTCACAAGAACCATATGCCTAAACCCAAATCTTCTTCGTGTGTGTTTCCGTGTTTATACTTTTATTTTCTTGTATATGTGGTCTCCCTGTGTTTCTCTCTGTGTTCACATCCATCTCTCCCTCTGTCTTTTGCTGTCTTTGCATTTTCCATGCATTTTTACCCTCTTCTGCCCACTCCCCTTATTCATTTCTATTCCTTCACTTTATTTTAGTCGAGCTTCATGCAGTCATAGAATATCAGAACTAGAAGGACCCTAATAGATAATAGAGTCAAAGGATTATAGATCTACAGTTGTTCAGAAGCTATCTAATGCAATCCCCTTTTTTACAGATGGGGAAACTGAGGCCTAGAAAAGGAAAATGACTTACCCAAAGTCGTATGGAAAGTTAGTGGCAGAGATGGGGATTGGAGTTAATGTCTTTCAGGGTGATATTCTTTCTACTCCAATTATTTTACAAATGAAAAATAGAAGCCCAGAAAGATTTAGTCATTTATCCAAGATGGTTTAATTCTTATTGCGCTAGGGCTCCTGATTCCTAGTGCAATATTTTTTGCTTTTTGTTTAAAATTTTATTGATATTGTACATGTTTTATATCTCAGTTGTTTCCCAATATACCTCAATCCATTAGGCCCTCACTTGTAATTTAAAAAATTATTTTAAAAATCAACCAACAAAACTGCAATTGGCAGCATATACAGTATTCTGCTCCTGTGGCCCCCACCTCTGGTGTCATTTCTATCACTCTAGGACCTTCCCTGTCTTAGCTAAAAATTGGGTGAGTGGAAGATTTTATACCTTCCTCTCTTTTAAGTAAAGAAACAACAAAAATTTATTTATCAAAGTAATCCTCAATGGATTTTTTTTGGTAGTTTTGTTGCTCCTAATATAGAGCAGGTTTCCCACTCCTGGGGCAGTTATTTCTGACTCCCCTCATACCATTTCATAAGGAACTTTTAATAACTTCCAGATGGGCTCAACTTTCCTCAAAGCACTTAATCATCCCTGTGCAGTGGATGCACTGTGGTTTGTCATATCAAAATGACAAGTGTCAACCTCTGCGGTCTCCCCAGGGTTGGCTCTTCTCCAGGTAACAAGTGCCCAGAAATGTCTCAGAATACATCTGTTAGTGCTGCTCCACCCATAGGTGCCTCTCTAGGCAGATCCACAAGCTCAAGGATAGGGAGCCACTTTCTCAAGACCATCCTGATGACATGATGGAGGGAATATCTCCTTTTAGGGAACTTCTGGAATCCCCACGGATCTCAGGGTCTTTGAGGAAAGTGTCCAGACTTTCTGGCACATGACAAGGGGTAGTGATAGATGATAAAATCAGCCCATCTGATGGAAACAAAGGACATTGGACAGGATCTAGGCCAGAAGTCCAAAAAGGCATCACAAGTCATCTAGTCCAAGCTGTTCCTGAGCAGGAATTTTCTCTACAACATTCTGGACAAGTGTTCACCCAGCCTTTAAAAGCCTTGAGGGATGGGAAATTCAGGAGTCAGAAGACTTGGGTGTGAATCCTCACTTTGATGCTTACTGGATGTGTGGCCTCATTTAAGTTGTTTTGATTCTCTAGGTCCCTGTTTCCTTATCTGTGAAGTTACTTCATTCTTGAAGAGGACCAGTAACATCCAGAGGGGGATGTCTTGACTGACAAGTGAGATAAGGAGGTTGGAAAAGATGACCTTTAAGATCCCCTTCAGCTTTGGCTCTCTGATGCCTATGCCTACCAAGCCAGTCTGCTCTCATTTTGGGGCCACTTTAATCGTTTGGAAGGTTTTCTTTATGTCCTTTCTGTAACTTGCAGACTCTAGTCTCTTGTTTATGAGACGTTAGTCGAATGTTCATGCATCCTTTATTTGGGACTGTCATCTCTGTCACTGTGTGTATCTCATTGTTTCTGTGGGTGTTTGCACAAAGTCCAGCCTGCCAGAGCAGAATCTGAGGGAGAGGGCCATATAGGAGGCCTCATGTCCCCGGGAGACAGGGATAGAAAAGATTTCACTCATCCTGGACTTTGAGGTCTTAGCTGATGAGGCTGCACCATATCTGAGCCCCAGAATTGGGAATGAGGAGTAGAAAACTATATTCAATGCCAGCATGCTCTCCACCCCCAGCCTGACTGTGACCCAGGGAGTTCAGCATTACCTTTTTTCCATAAAAGAACACATTGGGAGTGTTTGGTTAATGACACTAAGGGAGAGCAGCAGAGGCATGGATAATCCCCAAACTGATACTTGGCCTTGAGGCTTATTTTGAATTTACTTGTGACTGGATTTTTTTCTTCTACCACCTTCCCCCCTTCCTCACCCCTACCTCTCTCAACAAGACTGCATTCCCTAAGATCAAGACAGCCTTAATGAGTTGCTGTGGTTAAAGGATGTTTGTCATTTGAAGGCCAACACTTGGGGGCACCAAACTTAGCTGGCCCTTAGCTGATAGACGTGTAGCAGATCTAATTCTTGGGGCCACTCCCTCTTTCCCAATAGCCATTGGTTGAAGACCAGGGACTTTATAATCTGTCCTGCTTCTTTGATTGCCAGACCTTAAAGATCTTAGGGCCTTTCCATCTGCCTTGCAGGTGAATCCTCCTACATTAGAATGTGAGCTCCTTGAGATTGAGGTCTGTCTTGAAAGTTCTCTGAGGACAGGAAGTGTTTGGGGAAGAATTAAAAGAAAATGTTAGTGGAGGATGAACAAGCACACTGGGGCAAATCTCACATCCCTGTTTACTGTCATTCATCCTGCAGCGTTGTCTGAACCTCACCAATGACTAGATGAAGAGCTCTGGGTTCTTACCAATGTGTAAAATTGTTGTGATAGTCTGGGAGTTATGGTTTTTACCTGGGATCTCTGTGTTTGATCAGATTACAAATCCTGTTGAGTATTCCATTCAGATTTGACTGTTGAGAGTGCAAATTAACCTGATCCCTCCTTCTTATTCCAAGCAGGAGAAGGACAGGCCCACGCTGAAAGCACTTTAGGACCAACGTTTCATTTCCTCCTCTTCACCTTCAATAACATCTGGGACATTGGACTCTGGGTCCACTGCGAGGTAACATGTTTCTCTTTCTTCTTTGGTGGGCATAGTGGGTCTGATCCATGGAGTCCCCCCATCCTCCTTACTTGTTTGCCTCAGGGACCCATGATCCTCAAAGGTCAGACATTCAAGGGTTCAGTGAATCTGCTCCACATGGGAACGGTAGGAGGAACAAGCTAAAGTGTTCTCTGATTTTGAGCTAAAGTGAGAGGAGTGTGAACTCCTCGTCATTAGGTAAAGGGGGCAGCATTTTTCTTAAATTATTCTGTCAAAAATGGCGAGAATACCTTTGATTTTCTAAATATTCATAGGACTATAGATTTGGAACTGGAAGGGCTTTTGTTGGGTTTTTTGTTGTCATTTCAGTCATATCCCACTCTCATCTCATTTGGGGTTTTCTTAGCAGAGAAAATGGAGTGGTTTCCTTCTCCAGATCATTTTACAGCTGAGAAACTGAGGCAATCAGGGTTAAATGACTTGCCCAGGGTCATACAGCTAGTCTGAGGCCAGATTTGAACTCGGGTCCTCTTGACTTCAAGGCCTGTGCTCTATCCACTGTGCTACCTAGTTCCTTTCGGAAGAGATTTCAGGGGTCGTCTGGCCTAACCCCATAAATTTACAGATGAAGAATTGAAGACCCAGAGAGGTTAATTGAACTGTCCAAGGTGGCACAGGTAGTGATTATCAGAGCTAGGATTTGAACCCAGGTCTTCTGACTCAAATCCAGCACTCTTTCCCTTGTATTCCATTTCCTTGGACTGCTCTGCTGGAGAACATCTAAGTTAACTCTTAAACTCTTCAAATCAACAGATATCTATTAAACACCTACTGTACACAATGCCTCATACTCAGTATTAGGGGGGATATAGAACTGAAAAACTACAGTAGTGTTACAGCCTTAAATGAGGTTGTTTATAGGAGAGAACACATTATGATTGCAAAAGACAATAGCTTATTTTGGCTAACCATGGTTTCTGAAGTAAGGTATTGAAGTGGTTTTACTCGACTCTGTCACAAAAGGTGATCATGCCCAAACCTATTAGATACTGGAAACACTAGAGGAAAAAGTCATTTTCACCAAGCATGTGGAACTTCCCTGAGAACTAGCACTTGCATTATTTAGATCCAATCCTAATACAGTGGGAACCATGGCGCCTCCACTGTGCAATCCCTCCCCTAAAACAGTGGGAAGCAGCAGCTATTCTTGACAATCACAATCCCCATCCATCAGTCTATTTAAGGGAGTGACTTCCATTAGCCCCTGGGTCTCAGTTTCTCCCCATAAAGGCCTACAGACAGATCTTATGTGAATTAAAGAATCAAAGGATGGCAGAGTTGGGAGGATACATAGAGGTCACCTAATCTAATCCCTCATTTTTCAGATGGAAAAACTGAGGTCCCAAGGGTGGCACAGTAGAACGAGCATGTGCTATGGAGACAGAGGACTTGGTTTCAAACCCTATATCTGATGTTTACTACCTAAGTGACTTTAGGTAAGTCACTTACCTTGATGCACTTCTCTGTAAAATGCTTTGAGTCTCAGAACTTTCTGAACCAAGACCAAAGAGGAAGTGGTGTGCCCAGAGTCACATGCAAGTTAGAATCAAAGCCCCTTGCTCACTCCCTAGCCTGCAGTCAGGCTCTTCCTTCAGCCCATCGATGATTTGATGTCCCTGGCCTCCATCCATGCAGTTCTCATCAAGCTTGACTGGGAACATTACCCTGCAACCTATGAATCTAGGTCAGGAGCAAGGCCCAAGGGAAGATGGCACCAGGGCAGAGGAGAATTTTCCAGAATAATATAACAGCTGCACAACTGTCCCTCTGCTGGTATTGTCATCAGCAACGTGACTACTGGGGCCAGGAGCTGATGTTCCTCTCCTTGAAAGTGATGGTTCCCCTTTCAGGAAACATCTTTCAGTATTTTTGTCCTATCTGCATTGAGGTCAGGGAAGCAATTTCCTTCCTCCTCCTATCTCTGGGGACAAGGGAACAGTCCTTTCTTTAGAAAGACCAAGGATGTGGGAAGAGTCTAAATGGTAAAGGCTTCTAGAGCTGTGTGTCCTATTCTATTTCTGGCAGCCCAGGCCCTTGAAGTCTGGGAGCCATGGAAAGAATATTAGAGTTAGAGGCAGAGGGCCTGGTTTCAAATCCTGCTTGCATGGCTTTGGACAATAATGTTAAATTATAGAATATAGGAAGAACACTGAATTTGAAATCAGAAACTCTGGGTTTTAGTCAATGTTCTATGACTAACTTGACCTTGGCTAAGTCAGCTACTTTCTAATTCTAGACTTCCATTTCCTTCTCAGTAAAAGTAGGGGTTTGGGTTATGGTATTGTCGAAAGAGCACTGGATTTTGGAGTCAGATGACCTGAGTTCAAGTACCACCTTTGTCATTTACCATTTGTGTGACTCTGAACAAGCAACCTCCACTCCCTGGTGTGAATCAGCACCTTTAATATGAAGAACTACTCTGACATGATGTAAACTGGCACCTACATTCCCAAGGGGATGACTTCCATTAGCCTCCTGGCTAATTAGGACTTTCACCTTCTTTTAAAGAGCCTTTTAAGTGATTCCTAGAATCAAAGAAGAGCAGTTAGAAGAGTCCATAGAGGTCATCCAGGTAAACTCCTCATTTTTCAGAGGATAAAACAGGCCCAGACACACAGCAACAACCACAGTGTGTGAGGAATGTTTCTGATAGACTTACCCCTTCACAGCAATGCAAGGACCTAAAACATTTCCAATGGACTCATTGAGGCAAACTGCCATCCACATCCAGAGAAAGAGCTATGGAAATGGAATGCAAAATGAAGCAGACGATTTTTCTCTTGTGTTTTGTTTTGTTTTGTTTTTTCTCATGGTTTCTTCCATTCATTTTAATTCTTCCACTCAATGTGACTAAGGAGAAAATGTATTTAGTAAGAACATATGTGTAGAACCCATATAAGATCGCACACCAGCTTGGGGAGGGAGAGAGGAGGGAAGGAGAAAGAAGAAGGAAGGGGGAGAAAATCTGAGATTTGTGGAAGTGATTGTAGAAAACTGAAAACAAATTAATTAATTAATTTTTAAAAACAGGCCCAGAGAGTGACACAGTGAAAAGAACTTTGATTTTAGAGGAGTGGGTTCAAATCCTACACCTTATGTTTTTGCCTATATAACGTTGGGTACATTACTTGACAACTCAGTTTCCTTATCTGTAAATATGGAGGGGGTTGGATTAGTCCCTCCCAGCTCTAGAGCTATGATCCTATGAACAGGCAATCCCCAACATGGGATTCTATGGCCAATATGATGCTGTGGCCCAGCCAGCTTACTCATTTCAATGTAAAACCATAAAAATGACATCTAATACAAAGAAAAGGTTCTAGTTTTCTTACCAAAGAAGAATCAAAGTCAATGAGTGTTCAATGGGCACCTGCTGCATCCTGTGCCCTAACCCCAGCCTAGGGCTGAAACTAGCAAAGGCTGTTGGGGCAAGCAAGGCTTCACTCTAGGTACTGATGTGGGTGGGGTGGGGCACGCTTCTAAGGTTCCTCCCCAGGGCAACCTACAGAACCTGTCCTTTACCTTTACATCCTTCCTGGAGGCAGAAGAATGGCCCTAAAGGAGACCAGGTTGCCTTCTCCTAAAAGCAGGACTCTCCTGTGTAGGAAACGGAGAGAACAATGTGGCAAGGACCACAAAGGAAAGGTTTCATATGGGACAGTGTGGTCTAATGGAAAATTGACTGAAGTGGGATTCAGTACACCTGACTTACTGGATTACTGCTTGTCAGTGAGAGGACAGGGATTATGAAGAGCAGGGTTGCTTCTTTCTTTTTCTTTCTTTCTCTGTTTTCTTTCCTCCCTTCCTTTCTTCTTTCTTTCCTTTCTTTCTCCCTCCCTTTCTTTCTCCCTCTCCCTTTCTTCCTATCTCTCTCCCTCTCTTACTTTCTTTTTCTTTTTCCCTTCCTCTGCCCCTCTCTCCCTCTTTCTTTTTTTCCTTCTCAAATTGACTAAAGCAGGTTAGTAGTTTAGGAATTTGAGGTAGAGTTTTCAAAGGAAGAAACCTTTATCCTTGTTGAAAACCAAGCAAAGCTACCCTTAGACCAGAGAACAAGACTTCCCTTTTTAAGACTTCTAGAAGTCCTAGCTCTTGTGGCTGATTTGACTCCAGAGATGTAACTAAGGCAACAAGAAGACTGTTAGCAGCTTGACTGTAGGGACTTTTTTGTATTTATTTATTCACTCATTGATCTATCTATCTGTTTGTTTGGTTGGGTTTTGTGTTTTTTTCCTTGCTTTGTGTCCCTAGTTCTTAGTACAGTGCCTGGAACCTAGTAAGCACGTAATAAATATATGTTCACTTGATTTGAGTATTGTTCCTGGAACCATAATTTAGAGGATACCAAATAGCATTTGCCCTTGTCCAGCATCTAGAAACAACTGAGCTTAGCACCCAGTTAACAAGAAAAATTCATTTAAATAGGGTAAAATATAATGGTTGTCTCCTGTGAATATCTAGTCCAGTCTGCCTTCATGTTAGTTCAGTCTGATGTCTTTCACCAAGGTTTCATATTCCCACCCAGCTGAAATTTTCCTTTAAAAGTAAATTTGAGAACATCTTTCTCTCTTATTTCTTGGGGTTCCAGAACCATTAGGTATGGCTCCTCAGGACTATAATCCTCATAGCCCACAGAAGACTAACTTTCTTCTGACTCTGCCCTATCTTCCCCCTTTCCACAACACCTAAATAAGGGGGTAATCATTCCTAGGGATTTGTTGGGCTGTAGAGACTTAAGGCATTTCATTATAGTAGGAAGGGCAGGTTAAGTTCCCCAAGTCATTGGCATGAGGGAGGTGGTGAAAGACTCAAGGGAGCCCATAGATAGAAATTCAGCACTCACTGACCTTGATCAGAACAGGGTCTACCAGAAGCAGAAGCTCAAGGCCAGCCCCTTATTTCCAGTTGGTTTTAAATCCAGTTGGAAAATCTGTTCTTAGCTCTGTACACTCTGTCTTCTGTGTATTCCTGAGGAGACGGTGGTAGAGAAAACTCAGGCTGGGTTACTGGGATCTAGATAGAGCCATTCCCCAATCCCACTCTGATCAAAAAATCCCACTCAGTATTTTCCAACCACCCTCAACATGCTCAATATTAAGTGGGGTGTTTGGTGGAGGTTGAATCAAATGACTTCTGAGGTCTTTCCCAACTCTGCAATTCTAGTATGGGGAAATGAACATAGAGAAAGTCTAGGGTGAGATTCCTATCCTCCAAGAGTTTACAACTTCCAGGACGTGGAGGAGTGACAAGGCTAATGAGCATGAGGCAATCCCAAACAAACAGTTTATTATTAGGGGCTCAACTGTGTGGTTCTCACTATAAAAGAGCTATTGGAATTTAAAGGAGGAAGAGAGGTAATGTGGTATAGTGAGTGAAGTCAGAAGACTTGGGTTCAGATTTCCTCTCTGATGCTTACTACTTGGGTCACCTTGGGCAAAGTGTCGCCTCTCTGTGCCTCAGTTTTCCCCTCTGTAAAATAAGAAGATGTCTTCTAAGATCCCTTCTAACTATAGCTTCTTAATTCGGTATTGAATAGACTGGGTGCTGTTTGAATGGAGAACTTGAGTTTTAAATATGAACAGAGACAGGACAATCCCCTTGTCACTTAAAGTTTGGGCTTAAACCAAGCATTGGGCAAAAAGACAAAGTTACAACAACAACAAAGACATCAAAAAGCAAGATTTCGGAAAGGTGTTCATAGAATGAGGTGAAGCAATCAGGAGGTTCTGTCCTTAGAGAAATTGGGGGGAAAAAGCTAAATCAGTGCTTCCCCTGATTCAGTGAAATAAAAAATCAATTCTGTCATCCAGAGCAGGCAAGCAGCCACTGTTACATTAAGAAAGTTAAATGGAAGTTGGAGGGCAGAATCATGTCTATTGGCCACATGCACACACACAGCATGGCAGCTATCAGCTTTGCCCATCGAAGGTCAGGGAGTGGCAGTTCTGGTCCCAGTCCACTGAAGGTTGGGAGGTAGGGTGGAGTGTCTTGGTTTCTGATGGCATTTACTCTCCTTGCCCTCTAAAGATCAGAGGATGTCAGATACTGCCCTTGCTTTTAATGGCAAACATTGTCTCTATTCTGACAGTTAGGGGATGGGAGACGCTGCCTCTGTTTCTAATGGTACAGTCCTTACCCTCTGAATATCAGGGAATGGCATACTGCCCTTGTTTTTGGTGGCAAACATTGTTCCTACTCTTTGATGATCAAGGGATGTCTGTCCTTGCTTTTAATGGCAAATGTTATCCCTACCCACTGAAGGTTAGGAGATGGAAGACATTGTCCTTGTTTTGGATGACAAACGTTGTCCTTACTCTCTAAAGGTCAGGGGGTGGAAGAATATGGAAACAGGATTAAACATAGAATGAGTCACTGGATCTGTGTTCTCCACAGTCCCCTCCTCACCTCCCCTCATCCCCCCCCCTCACCCCCTGCACCTCCCCATCTCACTAGATCAAGCTGATAGAGCAGGCAAGGAACGCAGTCCAGCTGGTCATTTGACAAGATTTATTTCATTCCAAGTCAAGTTGTGAAGTACAGACACTGTTGCGAGTGTCCAAAGCCTTTGAACTGTCTCTTGTTGAGCAATTACGCATATTTTCATTGAGAATAATGTCCTTTAACCAGACTGTAGAGAGTTGCTGAAGTTAACAATCTGGAAAGGGAATCCCAGGGATGTTTCTGAAGTGTCCCTGGTCCTGGTACTGATTGTGAGCCAGGGCTAGAGTCAGTACCATGACTCTAGCATCAGAAGAACTCTGACACTAGAATAATGACAAAGAGCTGTCTCTCTTTTGAGACTGCAGTGCAATGTTCTTTGAAATAAATGGGACTATTGGCTCTTACTTATCCTCAGTGGTCCTGTGTGACCATTCCTTATGTGAACTTGTGTCTGCTTCTTGTAGTTTTTCTGTCGCCTTCTTTGACATCAAGTTGTCAACTCTCAGTTCAATTTTCTGTCAGTAAACTTACCTGTTGTAGTCTCTCTCCTCTTTTAAACTTGTTTCTGATCTGCTGTGGAGTAGGAAGCTGTATAGCTAATTTAATTACACGCTTTTCCATTTTGCAGCCGATTCAATATCTATAGCTCTGTGATCTCATCAATATCGGTACTCGCTCCAAAGGTATAGGTCCCAACTCACCCTTGTCTCCTGATCCCTTGTGACTCTTGTCCATGTCAGTCAGTTAACAAGGATTTATTAACTACCTACTATGTTGCAGGTACCAGGCTAAGCCACGTCCTACTTCCAGGGCTCTCCCAAAAGAGTCTTCTGTGTGGTTCTTGATCTCTTAATATTTCAAAGATATCAATGCAATGCCCAAGCTGCCTATTTCTCATTAACCTCATAACCATTCCTCATTCTCATTACATGATTGGCCTGCCTTATTCTCTTGTTATATGTCTCTCTGATGACATCTTTCATGTCCTTTTTCCTATGTCAATTCTTCACCGGTAACATAAGTGTGTGTGGAACTTTAGATGACAGAGGGGTTTGTAACCTATTCTAAAGGCAATAGGGAACCAGTAAAGCTTCTTGAGCAGAAGAGTGACATGATGCAAGGTCTCCCAAGCAATGTTTTAGGCATGCCTGTAACTTCATATGCTTCAGTCTATTGGCACAATTGCCTTTGGGGGTTATCCACAACTTTAATTCTTCAGAGATTCTAGTTTTTCAGGCTTTGCATCACCAGAAAAATGTTGATATGAAAGAGGCGTTTCAGGGAGAGATTTCAGAGTCATTAAAAACACTCCAAAATTCCCCAGAAGCAATTTAGTTTCCATGCATCCTCTTGTTTAATTTGGGACCAAGCTCGTTATCCTTTGGTATTGTCTATGCAGGATACGTTTGGGCCAGTTCATTACAAGGTCTATCCAACAGCATATTGTAGTTTAGACATCCTTCAACCCCTCAGTTTTTCCTATATGGATATGAGATAATTGTAACGCCAATAGTCATTGTAATAGCTACTCATTTTGCCCAGCACTTTATGGTTTTGAAGGATTTTCATAAATTATTTCAGATTTTCCCCTCTCTAATCAACGACACAGGATAGAGACTGGACCTCCAGCCACTTTGAGGTCCAGTGTCATTGGTCTCCTTTCTCTGCCACACACAACAGCATATCTTCTAATTCCAGGAATTTTCTCTGACTTTTCCTTTGCCCTGGAATGATCTCTTTTCTGATCTCTGTCACCTCCAGGCTTCCCTGCTTTCCTTCAGGTCTCAGTGAAAGTCTCATCATGTGCAAGAAGCTCTTTCCTGGTCTTCCCTAATCTTAGTGGCTTCTCTCTGACATTACCCCCAATTTTTTTCCCTGTACAGATCTCATCTGCATGTAGCTGTTTGCCTGTTGCTTTCCCCATTAGATTGTGGGTTCTCTGAGGTCAGGGACTAGTTTTTATATTTTTATTTTTGCCTTTTTTGTATCTCCAATGCTTGGCATAGTACCTGGCACACAGTAAGTTCTTAATAAATGCCACTTGATGGATTGAACTATTTGCACCATTTTAGGAATCTGCTAAATGTGAGATTCTTCCATTTGTAAAATACATGGGTTCCAGAGCCTAGACCTCATAACCCTTCTCCGCCTTTTTTTCCTACTTAGATGCCTTTTTTCTCCCTTCACCTCTGGGCCTTAACTGTGTTCTAGACAGGAAACATTGTTGAATAAATGACATTCAGATAAGTGAGATACCAATGTGTTGATAAAAAGCAAACTCTTAAGAGGTAGGTGGGATGTCCCAGTCAGAAAAATGGGGAAATTCACAAAGCTTCTCAAAGAGGGCTGGAATCATAGATTAAGAGCTGGAGGGGACCTTAGAAGTGATCTAACCAATTCCTTCATTTACAAATGAAGAAACAGAGACACAGTGAGATTGAGAGAGGCTGAAAGTGACTAGTCTTAGACTCCAACTTAGTGATTCCAAAGGTGATTAATTTATCTGGGGCAGGACTTGGGCTCTGGCAGATAATAAAATAAGGGTCTCCAGGAAGAGAGAATTTGTGAGTACTGAGCTTAAATTGGCTTGGGATGCTCTGCATGTTAACCCTGCAAGAGGCTCTGGTTCTGTTACTCTGGGTCCTGTGTCCATGGAAGCAGATCATAGATCCCCCTTGTCTAAGCTAGCAATCTTTGGGCTGTACTGAGGGAAAAAATAGCTAACACTGGTATAGCACTTTACGGCTTGCAAAGCACTTTACAAATATTATCTTTAAATATCTTCTCTGGTTGGCATGTGTCAAGTACTGAATACATGTTAATGAATTGATCGCATAAATAAGTATCAGAAAGATGTTTTTCTCTAGCCCAAAGATACATAGATGCAATTTACATCAAAACCTTTGGTTGACTAGATCAAGTCATTCATTGGTATCACATTCATTACAGATGCCTCCTAATCTATTTGGTTTAAGCTGATACTAATTCAGTTTACATTCCTTGTGCTCAGTGAAGCCGGAGCTTATGATGGGCTGGAAGCCTAGACTGAGTCATAGGAGCTCAAAATGGTGGTGCTGAAGGGCCCTTTAGCTCATCTGCTGCTTTACAAAGGAGAAAACCAAAGCCAGAGAGGCGACCTAAGGCCCCACAGGGATTTAATGCCAAAGCTGGGACCAGAGCCTAGGTCTTTGGACCCTAGCCCTAAGGCCTCCTGAATCAACTCAAGATTTCACAGAATTATAAGACTGTTGGGTGTGGAGTGGAATGCCCAGATTATGGAGTTTATAGTTTTTTGTAGAAGATTATAGATTTTTTTTTTACATATAATACCTTACATTCTTGCTCTAGAGCTCAAGAAAAAATTTTTTTTTAAATTTGGCACCTATGAAGCCTTGGTACCTATATAAAAGCCCCACCCCTACCCAGGCCAAGAAGCCTTTCTCTAACACATCATGTTTACCATATATAATCTCTTTAATAATGGCACTTGAAGTTTTGCTACCACTGTATGTACATCATCTGAGTTTTACAACAACTCTGTGAGATGGGTACTATAATTACCTTTATTTTGTAGATGGGAAAAATTAAGGGTAAAAATTTAAGTGGCTTGCTCAAAAATATGAAGCTAGGATCAGGGAAAGGATCTGAACCCAGGTCCTTCTGATTCCATGATCAGTATATTTTCTACCCCACAGCACTGCTACAAATATGTAGCAATAAATGGCTGTGACAGATGCTTCCCCCAACACCATGGGCTTTGAACTAAGATGCTGTTTTTGCTGAGGAGAATATTCAAGAAGAGAGAGCTAAAGAATTTGCCCAGGGGTAACAAGGAGAAGTGGAGAATGAATTAGGAATTGTCTGAAATTCCTTTATATCTTTTCTTATTCCATACTCCTTTGCACTGCTCCCTTGAAGTCAGGGGCAGCCTCTGTCCCTGTTGGCTAAATGTAGAGGAAAGAGAGTTGAAGGGGTAACAGACACTGTCCTTGTTTATCATTATAGAGACTGTCTAGAAGACACATTTTATCTCTGATCTAATGGCAGATAGTGTCCTTGACTTAGGAAGGTCAAAAGGACATTGTCTCTGTGACGGCACACTTCCTACCTTCTAAAGGTCTGGTGATGGCAGACACTGTCCTTACTTTGGATAACAAACATTGTCCCTACTCTCTAAAGGTCAGGGGGTGCTCGATCATGTGCTTGCCCCTCAAGAGAACAGAATGAGTCACTGCATCTGGGCTCTCCCCCACCCCCCACCCCCATCCCACTAGATCAGGCTGATAGAGCAGGCAAGAAAGACAGTCCAGCTGATCGTTGGACAAGATTTATTTCAGTCCAAGCCAAGCTGTGAAACACAAACACTGCTGTGGTGTCCAAAGCCTTTGAACTGTCTCTTGTTGAGCAAGTGTACATATTTTCAGTGAGAATAGTGTCTCTTCAGTCGAAGAACAAAAAAAATGAAGTTAATCTGGAAGAGATACTGACTCCCAGGGATGTTTCTGAAGTCCCTCTGGTCTTGGCAGTGGATGCGAGGTGGCTTGGGTGGGGCAGCCAGGGGAACTGGGTTTGAATTCTGGCTTGGCTGCTTACCAACTGTGCAGTCTGAGAGTCAATCACTTCCCTTTCTGGGTCTCAGCTTCCATATCACTAAAATGATAGGACCCCTGATGGGCTAGATCGAGGATCTTTAACCCCTTTGAAAGTCTGATAAAGCCTTTCAGTTTTTTCTTTCTAACTCCTTTAAAGGCATAAAATAAAATGTGACAGATTATCAAAAGACTAAAAAATAGAAGTTCATGGACCCCAGGTTCAGTCCTTTTCAGCTCTGAATCCTGGAATCCCTTGAAGTATCTGTAAAGTCTGAGATCAAGTTCTGAAGAGGCAGTGTAGGGCAGTGGAAAGAGTATTGGACATGAAATTGGGACATATGTCTAGGTTTGCATCACAGCTGTCATATTTACTAGGCTGAGTGTCCCCAGGGAAAGTCATTTCATTTTTCCTGATTCTGACCTTCCTCATCTATAAAATGGAAATAATACTCACCCTGCTAATCCTCACAATATTGTTATAAGTAACTGTGTAAACAATAAAGTAGAAATATAAATATAAATTAATATTGTTACTTCAATGCTCAAAAAAGCGTTCAATAGATCCTTATCATCTCTAAGATAAAATGTCTTCTTCCCAGACTGTCACTCAAGAACTTCTATCATTTTGTTTCCAGTCTTACCTCATACACCAACTTAGGTTCGTTCTTAACCTGGGGGCCATCAAGTTATTTTTAAATTTTGATAACTAGTTCAACATACTTAGCTTCTTTTGTAATCCTTTGTATTTTATTTTATGCATTTAAAAACATAATTCTGAGAAGGGGTCCATAGACTTCATCAGAATTTCCAAGACCAAAACACACAAAAAGTGAAGAACTCCTATTCTGAATCCAAGCCAAACCTGGCTGCTAGAGGCTTCTCTCTCCCCCTCCTCCCTCCTTAATCTTATCCTGCCAGACTTTCCTCCGTAATGATAGTGATAGCTAGTATTTAGAAAGTCCCGGGTACTGTGCTAAGCTTTACAAATATTATCTCATTTGGCCCTCGCAGCAGTGGGAAGTAAACGCTATTATTATTATTCACATTTGACCACATTCACGATGGGTAGAGACATTCACGATGGGTAGAGACATTTGCGGGCAAAGACCTGACCTACTGGACAAACAGCACCCAAACTCCCAAGCATACTTTCTCAGCCCTACATTGATAAAGACTTTTGTGGGTAGGTGAACTAGCAGCTCCAACAAGCCGGAGGAAGAAGACAAAGGCAAAGGAAAGAAGCAGAGACCATAACAAGAGAGAAGTATGTGTGACAGCCATGGAGAGTGGATGGTCTGGCCAATAAGAGTAGCTATACTTATGATTCCTGGGTGCAGACAGCTGTGTCCTGGATAAAGCCCACACTGCTGATGCAGCTTGGCTGGACATACTGTGCATGCCTGACGGGTACACACCGTTCATTTCCAGTTGTTGAAGCACCTCCCTTTCTTCATGGTTCAGCTTGGGTCTTACCTTCTCCGTGAAACCTTCCCCAATTCCCTCTGATGAAAGTGGCCTTTCCCTGCCCTAATTTTCATGGAGCATGTTGGCTGATCTTTTCCTTTGCCTTATTACATCCTACCTTAACCATGTCATCCTATAACCAGAACCAGAAAGGAACTTAAACTTCATCTAGTCCTTATTTTGCAAATGAGGAAGCTGAGACCCAGAGAGTTCTCATGACTTGTCTTAGGTCATAGCTAGTAAACATCAGAGGTAAGATTTGAACCCAGTTCCTCTGATTTCAGAAGCAGTGCTTTCTCCTGTATCACACTATTTACCTGGTTTCCTTTTTATCTTTGTGTCTCTAACATCTAGCATTGTGTGGTGTATATAGTAGGCCCTTAATAAGTGCTTGTTGAATTGAGTTTCCAAGGCCCTGGTCCTAGGCTTCAAGGGCTTCAGGGATCCCAAACTTTCCTTTGTTGGACTCCATCTCTCCTCATAACAGCTGTGCCTGAGGCGGGTCAGGGGGGCTCGCTTGGCACAATTCTCTGGGGACTTCTTAACCAGGCCAGGGCCCAAAGGAAAGCCTTAGGGCCAGGATCAATGACTTCTCCTGGAGTAGAGCAATGAGAAGGTTCAATGTCAGGCCAACCTAGGAGAGACAGCAACAAGTCAGTCACAGAATCCCCAAATTGTAGAGCTGGAAGAAAAATCAAAGATTGTCAAGACCAGACTTGGGCTGAATAAGAAGCCTAATATAATTTGCGGGGGGGAAGGCAGGAGATGGACTTGGGAGATATGGAAACACTTGAAAAGCCTCACATGCAAAGAAAAAAGAGACAGATTTCTTATTCCTGTATCCAGAGATCCATGTGGTCATCAAATTTGAGAGCATGTCAAATTACAGATTGGAAACCGGACAGCTCCTGGGAACAGGAGGGCAAAGGGACATGTGAAGAGATATCGTTCAACTCAGATTTGAGAAGTTGAGGACATCTGTCTTCCTGCTCCCTCAGCCTTCCTTCGGGAGCTTTCATCGTAGCCCTTCCCCCACAAGTCCTTTCTGGCTTCCATACCCTTATCCACCCTCATTTCTTTCCCTCCATCAGACCCTACTCTGCCAACAGCCGGTCACACTTCAATGTGAACTTGGTTCCTAAGCCCTTGGGGGTTCAACATTTTCACTACAGTATTGAATTGTAAAATGGAAAGCATTCTTCCTGGAGAAGGGACTCTGGGGCCAGAACAGATGGAAGAATCATCAAGAGGGAGGGACCAAGAGAAATTCTGGGACCAGAGGAGGTAGAGGAAGTATCCAGCAGTACGAGGACAAGTGGAACCTCGGAAATCATCTCCAAATAGATGGGCAAAGAAGATCCTGTGGGAAAGGGCAGGTGGGGAGCTACCCTGGCTGGCCAGAGCTAAGGTTACATGAAGTTGTTTAACCCTACAAATGAAGCAATGACACTAGTTTAAAAAAAATAAGGAAAATCTTTGTATTTAACTGAAGTAAAATGTCAATTAAGCAGAATCCAGCTAATCAAAATTCTCATTTTAACTAGAATTAACATGGAACTGGAAGTCAGGAGATATGGGGACAAAACAGTCCTAGCTTGGCCAGCTGTGCAAGTCTCTTACTTTTGGACCTCAGTTTCCTTGTCTGTAGAATGGAGATACTTGTCCCTGCCCAATGATCTCCCAGGTTTATGATGAGTTTCAAATGAGGAAACTTTTTTTTTTAATTTGTTTGTTTTCAGTTTTCTACAATCACTTCCATGAGTCTTAGATTTTCTCCTCCTCCCTCCCCAAGATGGCATGCAATCTTATATGGGTTCTACACGTACATTCTTATTAACTACATTTTCACATTAGTTATGTTGCCTAGGAGAATCAAAATGAATGGGAGAAACTGAGAAAAAACAAACCAAACCAAAACAAAGCACAAGGGAAAATATTCTGCTTCATTCTGTATTCCGATTCCATAGTTCTTTCTCTAGATGTGGATGGCATTTTGCCTTGAGTCCTTTGAGAATATTTTAGGTTAATATTTTAGCATTGCTGTGAAGGGCTAGGTCTACCAGAAACAGTCCTCTCTCATTGTGGCTGTAACTGTGTACAATGTTCTTGTAGTTCTGCTCCTTTCACTCAGCAGTTCACTCATATAAGTCTTTCCAGGTCTCTCTGAAGTCTTCCTGTTCATCATTTCTTATAGCTCAATAGTATTCCATTACATTTGTGTACCACAACTTATTCAGCCATCCTCGACTGAGGAAATACATTGTTAAAGCGCTTTGTGGCACATAACGTACTCCAAAGATACGCGTTATTATTGCCAGTGTTAGTTTCTGTATTTAAAGTTTCATCTGAAAAAAAAAAACAACACATACAAACACACAGAAAGAAATTAATATGACACAAATTTTAAAAAGCAGCCTCTAAGAGAACGTCTAGGGTTTAGCCCTCCTTCCCTCTTTTCCTTCCTCCTTCCTTCCTCCCTCCCTGCCTGCTTTTCTTCCTCCCTCCTTACCCCTTCTTCCCTCACTCCCTCCCTTTCTCTATTCCTTCCTCTCTCCCTCCCTTCCTTTTGGTGGCTAATATATATGCTCAAATAAGCAAAATCAAGAACTATACTTTGTTATTTTCCTAAGTATATATTTTAAGACAGAATATAAGAACTGTATCAATTTCTCTACTTAGAAACACACCCATGTTAATTATTACAATTGTAAGATATACTTGAGACCAGTTAAACAAAAAGCATACATGGAGACCTTCACCTCCCGTTCCTTCTCCATCTCCAGATTGATGCCTGAATTTCAGAATTCACTGTTTATCTGCAGAGGCCTCAAACACTTTCAAAATGGTTTCAAAATTTCTAATTGTGCTTTAAGTTGGCAAGATAGCCAACTCTATATTTCTGAAAGTCGAGTCAACTCAGAACTGCATCAAGAATTGTGCAAAAAGCTATAGAGATAAAGAAAAGCAAGAGACATCCCATATTCACAGTCAGATGAGGGAGGCCACAAGAAAACAATTATATACAAATCACACACAGGCACAACCTGGACATAAATTGGAGATAACCAAAAGAGGCACAGGCATTAAGGGGGACTGGGGAAAGTCATGGAGAAGGAGGGATTTGAACTAAGACCTGATGGAATCCAAAGTAGTCAGGAGATGGCGAGGAGGAGGGAGAGAATTCCAGGCTTGAAAAAAAACTCAAATGGAGACTGAATGACTACGTGGTAGTGTGTGTGAGGGTCTACTCCCCATCCCTCTCTCCTTTCCCCTCTTCCCCCCAGCTATGAAGGTCTGTAGTCCTAACTATGGTAAGGACTGGGAAAAATGGATTCATTCATTCCTCTCTAAGGGCCTGGACTTTGGCAGCCAGATAACGTGTGTAACAAAGAGCGAAATTTAGGAAGGCCCGGGGGTCAGGACCCTTGGGGTCAATTTCCTGCTCTCCAACTGGACAGATTCATGACTTGACCAAGTCCTTTCCTCTTAGACTTCAGTTTCCATCTTTGGAAAATGAGGAGATTGGATTTGATGATCTTGAAGGGACTTCCAGCTCTGACATTCTATGGTTCCATGGAATAA
Source organism: Potorous gilbertii (assembly GCA_028658325.1). NCBI lineage: Eukaryota > Metazoa > Chordata > Mammalia > Diprotodontia > Potoroidae > Potorous > Potorous gilbertii. The sequence goes on along the minus strand of CM053772.1, from coordinate 240,901,527 downwards.
CTGATAGAGAGGATCAGTATTTGCCTTACTTGTCAAGAGTTATACTGGGGGGGTATTAATAGCGACTTCATCTCCTTCCAATTCTTTGTCCTGCTAAATTGAAAGCAAAAATTAAAAACAAGGGAAGCAAAAAACTTTCTTCTGAGAATTCTGAGTCATTTTGGAAAGGTCAAATTCGTCTGGGTTAACGCTTTATGTTCCAGAAAGGCTCACTGAGGACTAATTTTTTAAAAAACATCCCTGCAGAAAGCATATGAGAATAATTCATTTTGCCTGAAGGTACAGGCTAGACAATGGTACTTTCCATTGGACTAGATAGCTCTGTAGAAAGGTATTGATCAGTTCATCTAGTGGTGCACCTCTCTAGTCCCTCCTTCTGGAGAGATCTAGGCTAGTGGATCATTTGAGCTTGGGAGTCCTGAGTGGCAGGAGATTTAAATCCATCATAGTATCTGTGCTTTTTGGCACCAATTTAAAGAGCCCCCAGCCCTGAAGGGTTAGCAGAAGGAGGAGTGAACCAACCCACATAGAAATAATGGAATTGCGTTCAAACTTCTGTCCCTGCCAATACTGGGAATGGGTCCGAGAGTGGCTGCTGCATTTCCAACCTGGGCAAGACAGGGAGACTTAGTGTCAAACAAACGAATGAATAAATAAATAAGTACATAAACAAATGAATGAATGAATAGATGAATAAGGAAGGTACAGGTCTATTCTGTATCTATAACACATATGAGCATCTTTTCTGAAAGGACCCACCTGCCCTTGGGTTACTACTAGCCTCCCATATCCGTGGGGAGAATGTGGGATCACAAGGTTGATTCCCTTAAATTCCCCACTGCTGTCCCCTGAATGGGACTCCCTTCATGGACATTTTCCCCAGCTCCACACAATTGCCACTTTGGGGACCCAACTCTCAAAATATGTGTTAAACTTTACTCATTGAATGACTCATTTGGCAATCATCTATTACACATCTATAGTATGCAGAACCCTATACTAGACACTGAGGGAGATTAAAATTTTCATTAATACCCAGTCCCTGCCTCCAAAGGAACTTTCCATCTTGTGGGAGGAAAGTGACACATACACAAATCTTAGGTAGCTATCAGACCATTGTGACACAGGATAGAATATGATAAGAACCTAAGAGAGATACAAAGTGACTCAGCTAGTAATTGTTAATCAACAACACGCATTTATTAAGCATATCCTGTATGCCAGGTACCCTGCTAAGTAAGCACCAGGGAGACAAAGACCAAAGACCAAAATAAGCCAATTTCTGTATTAAAAAAACTTATGATCTATCAGGGAGAACTTGGGGTTAAGAGTTGGAGAGTGCTCTGAGCACATAGAAAGAACACTGAATGTGGATACTTGCACTGCCAATTCCCTTTGTGACCTTGAATAAGTCACATGACCTAGGCCTGATTTCCGCATCTGTAAAATCAGGAGGTTGGATCTGAGGGATCTCTAAGGTCCCTCCCAGCTCCAGATCCACAATCCAGTGGTCTTGTGGAACAAATGATCCCTCCAAACACAAGCTATGGTCCAATGGCTTCTAAGACAAAGTGACCCAATTCAACATTGGGCCTAATGTAGGCTGCGCTGTCGCTTGTACTAGCCCATTGCTCTCTGGACCTGGCTGGGAGGCCAGCTGAGAGGAAGAGCCAGGAATGGGCTGCAAGAAGGAGCCCCAGGAAAGTGAAACATTTCTAAATATTTTTTCCTTTTATGGACTAGAGCTCCCAGCTCATCATTTCCTGGAGGCTGGGTTCTCAGCTTTTCAGTTATCAGAGCTGAGTTCCCTGTGCCCAAGGGGTTCCATCTGACACCAGGCCTGACTCTGGGAGGGGGGCAGGAGGGAGGAGGGGAGAGGGAGGAAGAGAGGAGGAAGGAAGAAGGGAGGGAGAGAGAGGGAGGAGGGGAGAGGGAGGAGGGGCTCAGCTCTTACCTTGCTATTTTAAGCTGAAAGTTTATCATCGTGGTGGGGAGCTAAGTCTGTACAGCTGTACAGTGTGGGAATTCTTTCCAAAGGGCCTTTGTAATGCAAAAGCTTCGGTTCTAGTCATGGAAACTGAGCGTGCGGAGCTGCCTTCTTTTGGCCTCTTTTGTGCTTTGTGGTAGCCACTGAAATCTTTTCATCTTTTTCTATTTTGTTTATTTTTGGTTTATTTTCCTTATTGACTGGGAGGATTGAGGCCTTTCCTGCTGAACTCCAGGGGTTAGATTTGCTCTGTTCAGCCTGAGATGTCAGAACTGGGAGCAGTGGGTGGAGGCCATGGAGAAGCAGATCTTGGCTTGATGGAAGGAAAACTTCTCAACAATTCAAAACATAAAAATAGGTGGAATGTACTGCCTTGGGAGGTGGTGAGTTGGCATTCCATGCACTTCTTCAACCAAAGGCTGGAAGGCTGCTTGGGTATGTTGGAGGAGGGATTCTCGGTCGGTTTTGAGGTTCTGTGGGCCTGATGTCCTGCTTGGAACCAGCAGCTAATGCCCTGTTCCCAGAGAGCATGGGAACTGGGTCAGTACAATTCACTTTAATTCAATATATATCCACATATATATATTCAGCCATTTAATATGTATATGTATGTGCACATGTATGTATATGCATACCCACATATGTTTATGTGCACACCCACATATGTTTATGTGCACACATGATGTACTAAGTACTGGGAAAACAAAGAAAGACAAAAATTGTCTCTTTCCTCAAGAAGTTTATTATATTCTACTGGGGAAGAAACGTACAAATAACTGGAAAAATAGATGGTAAATAGACAGACAGATAGATAGATAGATATAGTGAGAGACAGAGAGATAGATAGAAGACAGATATAGACAGAAAGACAGATAGACAGACAGACAGAAGACAGAGACAGATAGATAGATAGAAAGAAGACAGATATAAACAGATAGGAGAGAGATATAGACAGAGAGACAGACAGATAAATAGATAGATGGTAGATAGACAGACAGGTAGACAGATAGACAGATATAGAAAGACAGACAGATAGAAAACAAGTATAGACAGGCAGATAGATAGAAGACAGATATAGACAGACAGACAGAGAGATAGAAGACAGATATAGACATAGATAGATAGATAGAAGACAGAGAGACAGATAGATAGATAGAAGACAGATATAGACAGACAGGTAGATAAAAGACAGATATAGACAGACAGATAGATAGATAGATAGATGGTAGATAGACAGACAGGTAGATAGACAAACAGATGTAGAAAGACAGACAAATAGATAAATAGATAGAAGACAGAGACAGACAGATAGAAGACAGACAGACAAATATAGAGAGACAGGCAGGCAGGCAGACAGACAGAGAGATAGATAGAAGACAGATATAGACAGACAGACAGACAGACAGATAGATAGATAGAAGACAGAGACAGAGAGAGACAGGTAGATAGATAGAAGACAGATATAGAGAGATAGGCAGGGAGGCAGGCAGACAGATAGACAGATAGGTAGATAGGCAGAAGACAGATATAGACAGACAGACACAGACAGATAGATAGATAGAAGACAGATATAGAGAGACAGACAGACAGGCAGGCAGGCAGACAGACAGATAGATAGATAGATGATAGATACAAACAGACAGGTAGAAAACCGACAGATATAGAGAGACGGACAGACAGACAGAGATGTATACCCACATATATACATATTCAGAGTTACAAGAGCCATAGAGTCAGAGTGGGAAGGGTTTTCAGAGGTCATCTAATCTACTCCCCTCATTTTACAGATGAGGAAATGAAGGCTTCCTAAGTCAAGGGCTGGAAGTGGGAGAAAGGCAAAGTATAGTTGGACCCTGTCTTCATGTAGTCCCCAGCCTTGTAGAATATGTCTCTACATGTGCGTGTACACATCTGCATATGTACTTGTTTTGCGATTTTTTTAAAAAAATACTATTACTTCCAATGAGTCCTCCATCTTCCACCTCCATCAGAACTTTCTCTTGGAACAGAGAAGTCCATTTAAGCAAAGCAAATTAACCCAGTGGCCAAATTTGAAAAGGTATTCCTCTCTGCCAGAGAAAGGGGAGGCATGCTTCTCTGCCTGTCCTCTGAAGTCATGAGCATTGCTCACAGTTCTGATATCTTTCAATGTAAAAATAAATTCTTCCATATTTTGCTTCTTTGAGACTTAAAGAGAGGGGATAAGGGCCTGAGGTAGGGTTGTGGTAGTGTGAGTAGAGAGAAGAGGGTCACAGCCTATATGAAGCCTCTCTGTTTCCTTTTCTTTTAGATGATGGGGGATAACTAAGTGGTGCAGTGGATAGAGCACAAGTGCAGAAATCAGGAGGACCTGAGTTCAAATCTCACCTCAGACACTTGACGCTCACTAGCTGTGTGACCTTGGGCAAGTCACTTAACCCAAACTGCCTCATCCTGGGTCATTTCCAGTCATCCTGATGAATTTCTGGTCACTGGATTCAGATGGTTCTGGAGGAGAAGTGAGGCTGGTGACCTGCACAGCCCTCCCTCACTCAAAACAAAGTCAAGTGCAAGTTATGTCATCCTTTCTCTGATGGGATGGTCTTCTTCTGCAATGAAGGATGAACACATATACATTAGATGATGGAGACTCCTACAGTCTTTTTGAGCTCTGAGTCTTTGATATAAATTCAGTGGTTGAGGGAATGCCTCTGTCAATGCCTGTCACCACCTTCTCTTAGCGTCGTGGCACCAAGAGTGTAAGTGACTTGCCTACTGTCACACATCATGGGTCAGAGATGGGACTTGAACCCAGAGCTGGGTCTTCCTGTTTCTGAGGCCAGCTTTCTAGCCACTATACCAACTGCCTCTCCCACTTCTAAATCACTGTGAATTTCTAAATTACTGTGTCACCTGAAGCAAACTTTATACTATCAGCCTTGTATCTATGGAATGAAATTGGAATGAAAGACGCTTTCTCTCTGTGGAAGGCTTCAAGGAGTCAGCCAATGGGTCTTTACTATGGTGGAGTAGGTGTGTGCCTAGCTCTGTTTGGCATCATGTTTTGAGAGATTACCTGAGATGCTACTCTTTAGACAACCAGCAGGTGACGCCATCACCCTTCTAGCGGTACTCTGAGCAGGTTGTTGCAGTGACAGGCCCTGGAAGGGCTTGACCAACCCTTAGTCCAGAGGAGTCTAACACAGCCTTGTGAAAGCCATCCTAATTTACTAGCCCACTTAGAAAATCAGACTATCTCCCTTCACCTAGGAGGACACAAGTATTAAAACAGCAGCCTTTTCTGACTACCTAGGAAGAGTTTAATCTCAGTTCTGCTATTTATGTGCTTATATGTTCTTGAGCAAATCAATCAATTAATGAGCATTTAAGTGCTGACTGTGTGCCAGTGGATAGATTTCTGGGCCTGCAGTTGGGAAGACCTGAATTCAAATTCAACCTCAGACACGGACAATCTGTGTGACCCTGGGCAAGTCACTTCACCCTGTTTGCCTCAGTTTCCTCACCTGTCAAATGAGTTGAAGAAGGAAATGACCAACCACTCTAGTGTCTTAGCCAAGAAAACCCCAGATGGGGTCACAAAGAGTCAGACATGACTGAACAACAACATGTACCAGGCACTACGCTAAGTTCTGGGGTTACAAAGAATCAAAAAAAAGTCACTTCCTTTCTCTGGGCCTTAGTTTTCTCAGCTATAAAATGAGGTGGAGGTGGGGCATAGATTAGATCATAGGAACATAGATTAGAAGTAGAAGTCATATTAGCAATCACATCCAAATCTCATTTCACAGAGGAGGAAAGGGAGGCACAGAACAGTTAAGTTCCTTGCCTAGGGTCAGGCAGCTAGCAGCTGTTCAAGGTAGGATTCAAACTAAGGTCTTCACTATTCTAAGCCCAGCACTCTCTCCATTACACCAGAGACATTGAACACCTGGCTTGCAGTCAGTTTAAGAACCATAACAGTGCCAAGTGCTACAGTACCAGATTAAAATATAATTGGAAACATTTAACGAAAATACAAATGCAATAAACATAGATAATGGTACATTATCCTTATGTATGGTTAGTGGCCATTGTTTCCAAACAAAATTCAAGGAAAATCAGCATTCTGGTCTTCACTAACCTCTCCTGGAAAATAAGCATTTCCTTGGATTATGAATGTAAACATTCTGAGGAATCCATCGGCTTCACCAGACTGTATGGGAGCCAGTGGACACAAGCAAGGTTAAGAACATGCGCTTTAGCCACAATTCCTCCCCGCCCCAGTGCCCACCATCTATTGGTTTAGCTAGCAGAATATGTACCGAATCAATGAACAGGGATGTGCATTTTTCTCCAAAAAAAAAAAAAGAAAGAAAAAGAAATGAAATGAAATGTACAAATGCTTTTATGTTTAATTTGAATTATTAACATTTTCTTTAGCACTTTCTTAAGTCTAGACAATCAAGCCCTGATTTGTAGCATTTGCCTGCCTCCAAGGTGTAAGTGCTCACAATGAAAATTTAACCATTGGTGGAAAGAGGTACTCTGCTTGAGCTGCTTCAGGTAATCAAAAAAAAACCAAACCAAACAAACAAAAAATCATTTAGTAAATGTTTGCTAAGGGCCAAGAAGTGTGCTAAGTGCTACAAGATGCAAAGAAAGGTAAAAATAGCCCCTGCTCTCAGTAACTCATATTCTAAAAGGGAAGACAAACCTGAAAATAATATGACACCAAGATACAGAGCTGATGAGAGGTGGTCTAAGGTGGGGAGGCACTAGCAACTGGAGGACCAGGAAAGGCCTCCTGCAGCAGGTGGGATTTGAATTGATTCTTGAAGGAAGCCAAAAAAAGCTAAGAGGAAGGAATGAGAAGGGAGAAGATTTATAGATATGAGGGTTAATGTTGTTCTTTAGTCGTTGTCATGTCCAACTTTTGTAGCCTCATTTGGGGTTTTTGTGGCAAAGATGCGGGAGTGACCATTTCCAGCTCATTTTACAAATAAAGAAATTGAGGCAAACAGGGTTAAGTGACTTGCCCAGGGTCACACAGCTAGTAAGTGTCTGAGGCTGGATTTGAACTTAGGTGCTCTCTCCACTGCGCTACACAGCAACCCTTAACTCCCAGCAAATATGTATGCTAGTGAGCATTGAAGTATACTCCCTCCTATACTCACTAAGATCCTATTTTAATAAGATTGGAAAACACCAAAGCAATTGGTATCTCCCATGAAACCCAATATTCTACAGGGATTTCCAAGGTGTTTCTCTCAGCTAGATTGGCCACTTGGCCTCTAGGTTTAATTATTAAGTAGATCCTGACACCTGGGTTTACTTTTAATTTAAAATTAGGGGAATTCACCCAGGGTTGTAGATCTGGAGGTGGAAAGGAAGAACTTCAGCCACTGTTGAACTGACCTCTTCGTTTTACTGATGAGGAAAAACAGCTCAGTGGCTTAGCTCAAGTAAGTGTCAGAGCTGCCTAAAAAGCAAAAAACAACTTACTGCCTTTCAAATCGTCTTCCATGTTACTTTTCTCCAGGTACCCTGCAAGCCAGTGACAACGGCCTCCTGGCTGTTGCTCAAACATGAAGCCCCAGGGAGAAACTCTGGGCATTGTCACTGGCTATCTGCTGTGCCTGGAAGTCTCTCACTCTCTGTCTCCACTTCTTGTTTCCCTAGCTTCCATCAGGTCTCAACTGAAATCCCACCTTCTGCAAGAAGACTTTTCATTCTTTCTTAATTTTAGTGCCTTTCCTCCATGATCTCCAATTTGTGATATATATGTTGTTTGTACATAGTTGTTTGCGTAAAGTCCCCACTAGAACATGAGCCTCCTGAAGGCAAGGACTGTCTTTTTTTCCTTTTCTTTGTATCCTCAACAGTTAGCCCAGGACAGGTCTTTGATAGATGCTTATTAATTTGTCTCGATTACAGCCGAAGACAACCCTGGAAGAGAAATCATAAGACCATCGAGGTTTAATACAAAGGCGCAGGGCTTTAGGAATTCAGAGGAAGCAAAGAGCCCTCAGCAGGGGCAAAGCGTTTGCATTGTCTTCTTCGCAAATATCGATGTAGACGCAGGGGAATTTGGGGAGCTGTGATGGTCACAGAAGAGATCGTGGAGCTGGGATGAACGTGGAGAGGATTTATTCTGGCTCCGTTTAAGGAGGTCTTTGTAGAACAGTTCTTTCTTGACCTGTGATCTGATCAGAATATCACCATGAAAAAGCTATCCAGGCTGCCAGGAGCCGAGATAACTGAAACCAACACGAGCTTCATTTGAAGAAGCTTCATTCCTCAGTCCTTTCCTTGCAGACATTTTGTGCTTGTAAACATGTTTTAAAGAAATATCCAGATCCAGAACTGGCTATGGGATTCATTAGTGCCTTTAGCTGGGACAGCACTTTGTTCACATCGTGTTCTTGACACAGTCACCCGTGCTGGAGCGGGATGCGGACAGCACCACAGAAGGTCCATCCTCCATAACCACTTTGCTCTCCTCACTGATTCAAAAGATGAGGCTGCCCAGGGACAGGCAGCATGGTCAGTCCTTAAGAAGAGCTAGTCCCAGGGCTAGCACAGAGCTGGGCCCTTGGTGGCCCAGGCTCTAGAGGATTCTAGAGGAGATGCCATCTCTGCCTCTAAGACTGAGTGGGGAGAGAAACACAAACGCGAAGCAGAGAAAGGTAGAAGGCAGAATGCAATCAGGTATCTGCCTCTAAGGGTTACTTGAAGGGCTGGTGCCTTAGGGAAGAGGAGAACCCAACAATCTGGTCACACAGGGTTGGTAGCTATAATATAATTCCAAGCCTGAGACACAATGACCCAGATTTCCACTATGATTAAGACACCAGGGTCTTAGATGGTCTTTCAAACCTAAGGCTCACAGACCCCAAAGGGATCCTTAGTTAGATTTCAGGAGGGATCTGTAAATTTGGATGGGAAAAAATGACATCTAACGTATATAATTTATTTTATGCATTTAAAAACATTTTTTCTTGGAAGAGATCTGTGGCATTTACCAGACTTCCCAAGAGGTCCATGATACAGCCACACACACACACACACACACACACAGAATTTAAGAAGTTTCCTGTCTTACAGGGAAAGGCAGGAGTGGGTAATAGTAAGTCTTCTCATGCCTCTTAAAAAGCTGCTGCTGTGAAGAGTAACTGACATTTCTACTGTTCAGTTGTTTTTATAGTTATGTCCAATTCTCCATGACCCCATTTGGGGTTTTCTTGGTGAAGATACTGGAGTGGTTTGCCATTTCCTTCTCCAGCTCATTTTACTGCTGAGGAAACTGAGGCAAATAGGGTGAAGTGACTTGCCCAAGGTCACACTGCTGGTAAATGTCTAAGGCCAGATTTGAATTTAGGAAGAGGAGTCTTCCTGACTCTAAGTCTGTGGCGTTCTATCCATTGTGCCACCTAGTTGCCCATGTTAAAAGTTTGTAAAGAGCTTTATAGGAGCAGCTAGGGATAGAATGTGGCAGAAAGTGACACTTCTTAGAAGAAGCCATAGCCTTGGGAGGTAAATGAAAAATGGAGTATTTATTAAGCCCACTTACTATGTGCAAAGCACAGGGGACAGGAATAGAAAAACATGATGGTTCCTGCCCTCAAGGAAATCCCATTCTAATGAGGGAGACAACATACATAGAAGATTTCCACTGAAGGTCAGATGGAACAGTCCCATGGTCCTTAGCATTCCGGGACATTAAGAAATTGCAACAATTCTTCCAATAAAGTCACAGCAGCTTTGGGTGTTGACCACCTGCCAGTGCCTTTTTTACAAATAAGGAAAATGGGGCCCGCAGAGGGGGAAGAATTTTACAAAGACCATACGAAATGGCTAAATGGCAGCTTCTCTTCCTCTGCCCCTAAAGAAGAGCCCCCTTGGTCTTTTCTGCTTCTGCCATCTATTTTTCCACTAAGAGGGTTTCTCTCCTCCCAGGCTTAGGTAAAAATAAGAGAGAATCTATTTTTTAGTTTTCTCTCTCCCTCATTTTGAAGTCATAGACTGTAGAGCTGAAAATCTTCGAGATAACCAAGTATAACTTCATTTCATTTTACTCTTATTAAGTATGTTATTAAAACAGCATTGATAATTAATGCAACACAAACTTGCTTAGTAACTATTTAATATCTAAATTAGTGGATTTCAATGCATAAAGTATTACAACGATTTTTCAGTCACTCTATGAGGACATCAGAATTCTTTATTTGTGCATTCATTTTCATTCCCTCTTTTTCTTATAATATAATTAGGTTAGCGTGTACTCCATTTTTCTGTTTAGATTTTGCATTTTGTCTAAAGAGTCTTTTATTTGTAAAAATTCCTAGTACTTGTCTGTTTTAATTGCATTACAGTGTCCTAATACCTTCATGAATCACAATTTATTTAGTCAATACCATATTGTTGAATTTAAGTTTGTTTCTAGCTCAATACCATATTGTTGAATTTAAGTTGTTTCTAGCATAATGCTGTTATGAAAATCTTTGACTGGATGCCCTATGTTGTTGTTGATGATGCTGATAACAGTTTCAGGGTTGGTTCCCAACAATAGAATTATTGGGTCAGAAAGTATGATTATTTTTGTTAACTTTATATTTTGTTTTTCTGAGATAACTCTACAGAAAGATTATATAAATTTGAAATTCCACCAGTAATGGATGAGTATATCTGTTCTTTTGCAATTCCACCAATATTGAGGGGTTCTTTTTGTTTCTTAGTTATTTTTGGCAATTTGATGGTTTTGAAATGGTACTTCATAGCACCTCCTTCCCATTTTACAGACAAGGAAATGAAGCATCTGAAATATCTTGTCCAAGGTCACCTAAGCATCCGCAGGAGTAGTACTTGAACCTGGGACCTCTGACTCCAGAGCTAGTACTTTCTCTATTAAACTACAGTTCCCCATTTCTAAAGATATCTACTCAAAGAAATTACAAAAACTCCACAGTCTGACCACCATAACAGTTATTAGTGTAAAGCTTTTTAAAATTGGAATGAGGGAGGAAGTTGGCCCGAGTTTCCTTAGCCCCTGCCTTTCCTCCCTTATTATCTGTTTCTTTGGCAATAATATCCTTCTTGCTTCCCCCAGGAAGCTACATCAGAGTTCAAAGGGATGTTTAGAGTGGCAAGCCCCAATTCAGAGAGAATTCAAAGAATTTCTTATTGTTTCCCCCTGCCTTCAGTCCAGAGCAGTTGAGAAATTGACTGAATTAGAACAGGCAGCACTGGGACAAGAGGAGAACTCCTCATCTAATATAAGGACATCAGGCCCAATGAAGAGAGAGTTCACAAGATTATAGATGGAAGTGAAATAAGAGATGATCTTATCTACCTTTTTCCAAATTTTGTTGTTTTTCAGTCATGACCCATTTGGAATTTTCTTGGCAAAGATACTGAAGGGGTTTTCCATTTCCTTCTCCATCTCATTTTACGGATGAGGAAACTGAGGTAAACAGGGTTAAGTGACTTGCTCAGGGTCCCACAGCTAAGTAAGTATCTGAGGCCAGATTTGAACCCATAAAGATGAGTCTTCCTGACTCCAGACCTAGTTCTCTATCCGCTGTGCCACCTACCAGCCCCTGGCTTTCCATTTTGAAGATAAGAAAACTGAGGCCCAGAGAGGTTGAAGGGACTTGCCGAAGGGCACAGGGATGGTATTGTGTGGTAGAAATAGGATTTGAACTCAGGTTCCCTGACTCCAAATCCCCTTTCTTTTTGCTTGCACCATTTGGATTTCCTGGTCCTGGTTGGCTTTAAATTAATAAAGGGCTTACTATCTCAGTGATTCTGGCCCTCTTCCCCACCACTACTATCACCACTATTCTCCCCCTCCTTACCCACCTTTGACCCCCACCCAATACATACACAGATACACACACATACGCACACACACACACGAACAAGAGTAGCATGCAAAGCTTTCCATGGTTCTCGATGGTGTCCTGGCTTTTGTCCAGCAGAGGTCAGAAGAAACTCCCTACAATGGGGACAAAGGTGCTGGGGGGAGGCTAGCTTGAGGAATCTCCAAGAGGACAGCCATGGAGACTTCTACACTTCTGGTATCTCAGAGCTAGAAGTGATCTGGGAGGCCGGTCATCTAGTCCAGGTCCAACCTGAGAAGGAATCCTGATGGCCTCCCCTGGCTGCCATTTAGACGCTTCCAGTGATGGAGAGCTGATGGCCTCTTGAGGCAGCCCCTTCCACACTGGGACAGCCCTAACTGTTAGGAGGTTTAGGAGTCTGTTTTTATAGTTATTACACTGAAGTCTCCTTCTTGATAACTTAATAATGACAGTGAGTTGATAATTAAATAGTGCTTTAAGGTTTCTACAACACTGCATTTGGGTCTAACAACAGCTCTGTGAGCTAGATGCTAAAGGGATCCTGGTTATCCCCAATTTGGAGAAGAAGGAACCTAGGACCAGAAAGTAAAGTAATTTGCCCAAGGGAGCTAATACATCTAAGCTCTGCCATCTGAGACAAACAGACCAAATCTTATTCCTTTTCTGCACAGTTCACGAGTCCTCGAGTTTTCCCTACTCTGTGCTAAGTGTGTCCAGTTTTCCCAACCAATCCTCCTTTGTGAGGGCCTCCAAGCCCCTACCCACTCATTCATCCTTCTCTGAATGTGCTCTACCTTGTCAACATCTTTCCCAAAATGAGATCCCTGGAACTGAACACAATACCCAGATGAGCTCTAAAAGGGGCAAGGGAAAGCAGAAATCAGAAGGAATGATGCTCCTGGCCAAGAGAGGCTGGCAGACCTCTTGAGTTAGGGAGCTTTGACATGCCGTAGGCTAAACTGAGACAGCAGCTGAGGTAGCAGTACCATTTTCCAAATTAATATGGTTACCCATAGAGGCAGGAAGAACACCAAGATCCCCTAAGAGGGCCAAACCAGTCCAGGTCAGAAATGTTTAATCCTCAGCAAGTCATAACTCTTCTGAACCTTAATTTCCTTATCTGTAAAATGGGGAGAAAATACTCTACCAAGATCACAGGAGTGTTGGGAGGAAAACGAAATTTAAAGTTACCTAGATATGACTGGGGCAGCTAGATGGCACCATAGTACATAGTGTAGGGCTCTTCCTGAGTTCAAATTCAGACATGCTAGTTATGTGACCTTGGGCAAGTCTCTTCATCCTGTTTGCCTCAGTTTCCTCACCTGTAAAATGAACTGGGGGAGGAAGTGGTGAACCACTCCAGTATCTCGGCCAAGAAAACACCAAATGTTGTTATGAAGAGTCAGACATGACTGAAAGCAACAGAACAAAGTTATGACCTATTGTTCTTATCATTAGCTGAAGATGAGGAAGCTGACGCTGTTTATAAAGGGGCCTCAGGACGAGACTGACCTAGGCCTTCAGTGTTCTCTCTGCTGCACAGTACTGCCTTCCTCTCTAACTTCTAGAACATTACCAAAGCTGCTAATAAATGCAAGTCTAAGTGACTCTCATTTTCTCCCTTCATCCTTACCAAAGTGCAAGGAAGGAGCACTATTAATGTTCCCATCCTATAAATGAGAAAAAGGAGGCTTAGAGAGTTTGGGACTTGCCCCAGACTGCATCGCTAGCAAGTGTCTGAGGTGGGATTTGAACCTCCCTGACTTCAAGGCCAGCACTTTCTACCATAGCTGTCTATAGCAGCTCCATGGAAAGCTGGAAAAAAGAGTGGGTTTTGAGGCCCAAGTTTGTCACTTGGGGTCCAGAATTCTGGGGGAGGGGATGTGTATGCTGGGGGTGAGTGGGAAGGGTCATAGGGACAGGAGTCAGAAAATCACACGTTGTTTGGCGACAGCAAATAGTGCTAATCTCCCTGTCACTTCCATCTCCTAAAGTATGAAGCCCTCCCTGCCCCATCTGTCTAACATCTGCTCTGTTACCCAGAGGAAGACCACAAAGCCTGAGTCTACAAATAGCTCTTTGGTCAGGGCTGCCTCTGAGTAACTATCATATCTGCCTTAGTGATGTGGGGATCTCAGGAGCTCTTGGGAAGTCATGGGGAGACAAGCCCAGAATGGTCATAGCTCCCCAGTAGCCAGACTGAAGGGCGGCCCCAGATGGGGTTCCCCTGAGCCTGTAAATGGGGAAAGTGTGTGGGGTCCTATCTCTGGCTTCACATGGCTTACTGGTATCCTCCCCCTTGCCTGGGGCTTGGTTTAGAGTTTATAACTATAGCCAAGTTTGATGGAAAATCTGGATCAGCCCTAACAGTCTAAATACTGCCTGAGCAAGAGGAAAGCTGTGCTGGGATGCCCTCTCTAGGACTGGCTTGGCCTTCTCAGGGAAGGCAAGCAGGGCATCTGGCCTTTCTATCCCTGGTAACCCTTGGTTATTGGAAGTGATTCTGGCATCAGGATGGCTGGTGATGGGAAAGGAGTTGATTTGTGCTTTTGGCATCTCCTCAGTCTTCGGATCCCCAGCCTCTCAGTGCTCCTCCCCCAGGGCTGACAGGCGGCCCAGGGACTTAGCAGTGCATGGTCTGGTCAGCCAGTCCTCCAACCCTGAGGAGGTCATCATGCCCAACCTACCTGGAGATGGAGAGCAGCCAGGAGAGCCACAGTCCGCCCTGAGCCCTGCTATCGAAGTAAGTGACCTCCCAGCCCCTTCCCCACCCTCCTTTCCCTTCCTGGGCTAAGCTTGAGCACAAGCAGAGGAACAGCAGGGAAAGGTCATCTCCTTCCGCTTCTGGACAGGGCAGCTGGCTCGCAGGTGGTCTCACAAGGTTGTCTGAGCTCCATGATCACAGCCTCTATTTACTTCAGTCCCTTTCCTTTGGAAATGCCCATTACTGGACTTCCTAAGTCCAGGATGTTCTCCCAATGAGTATTCCCCCTTCTCTAAGAAATGGCTTCTCTATTACTTGTGTATGACCTTGGCCAAATCTGAAATTAAGGCTGTGCTGACTTTGCAGTTTTAGACAGTGCGAAGGAAGGCATCCTCTTCAAAACAAAAACAGACTTAACCCCTTTCCAATGAATATTTTAGTGTCCTAAGTTAGGTCTCAGTATGAGGCTCCTTCCCATGGTGGGTCAAGGAGGTTTGCATGGAAGGAAGTGAGATGGGGTGGTGGGATGAGTAGATGAGATCTCAAAGCATTGTGGATGAGGGAAAGAACACTTAGGGAATTAATTAAAGAGTGGATGTCAGAGGAGGCAGGTTCAAATCCCAGGTTTTTCACCTGTGTGATCTTGGGAAAGTAATTTCATCAGTCTAAGTCTCAGTTTCCTCATCTCTAAAATAAGGGGTCTTGGCTAGATGTAGAGGGGTTCCCTTCCAACTTTAAATTTGTGACCTGGCGAATCCAAAGGCACCTAGGCCTGAGTTCTGGTCTTGCTCCTGACACCAACTGGTCTGGTGCTTTCCCTGCTCTGTACCATGAGGTGTTTGGACTACATGAGGTCCAAGGCCTCTTTCATGTCACTCTTAATGGCTCTAAGTCAGGGGGTTTTAACCTTGGTATGTGTATGTTGAGGACCTCATTGGCAAGCTGGTAAATGCTATCCCTTCTCAGGATAATATTTTAAAATGCAGAAAACAAAATAATGAGGATTATAGCAGTTATATTGAAATATAGCTTTCAAAATATTTTTCAAAACTAGTTCACATACCCTGCTATAAATGTTTTTGAGCATTCATAGAGTCCAAAAGAGAGCCATCTTTGCTGTCTCAGGTAGGTTCTCTCTCCAGGGGTTTATCCCAGGGAGGAAGGCCAGGCATGATCAATATTTGTTGGCAACCAGGAATCCATTATGCCCAGACCAAGTCATGAAAGGGTGTGGCTCTGGATGGAAACTGTATGACCCCTTTGCTGAGGTGTTGAAGGGCCCCCAGTGCCTCAGTACTTGATAATCTACACCAGAGTTGAAAAGCATCCATTGATTTTCCTCTAATGTTGCTGGAAAGTGTCGTCAGCATCCCTGAGACAATTTGTCCTGCCTGCCTTCCATCCGAGCTTCACAATGTGCTAAAGAACAATTTCCTGGTTTATGATAGCTCTGGTCATATGGTGACAGAGTTGTGCAAGGGGTAGCTTGGATACCTAGAGTGAACCAATTACTTTACCCATTCTCCATGACTTGGGAGCCCAATATGCCATCTTTGGCCTATGAAGCCCTCAGCTTCACTTAAGAACAGAACCGCATAGGCTCTAGTTGTCTGTCTGCCCCAGGCAGTCCTGAAAAGGGGTTTCCAACAGAGACATTAGTAATGGTCTACTACTCCCTTCATAAGTGTTTGTTGACTGATTTACTGACCTCCCCATACTAGATATCACAGCCTTCAGGTCCCCAGATCAATTGGGGGATAAAATAATGGATACTTAATCATAAACTGGATTGGGCTAGGTAGCGTTGAGCATGGTGATGGAGTAGAAAGAACACTGATTTTGGAATCTCCAGATGTGGGTTTAAACCTCTTCTCTAAATTCAACCTCCTTAAACCTCAATTTCCAAAATAGAATTGACTGCTTAGGGAGGTAGTGTCACTAGAGGTCTTTACAGGGAGGCCAGATAACCACTTTGGGGAGGATGTAGGAGCTGCTCATGTATAGATTAGACTTAGACGTCCACTTGGTCCCCTTCTATAACCCTGAGATCCTGCAATTTTCTGAGTTCCCATTGCCATGGGGAGTCCCAGCCCACAAGGCGACTGTAAGACAGTAAGGAACACAGGCTTGCTCTTTGTTTACTGATCCCCTGGGCCCATCCCTAGCTCCAGTTCCCCAGGCCCTGGCCTTTTATTTTCCCATCTCTGGTACAAAAATTAATCCGTTCTTCCCACACAAAAGCTGCAGGGTTAAATCCTGTTTTTCTTTCTACACATAAACACACACACACACACACACACACACACACACACACTTTCTCTAGCCCCTCCTTCCTCTTCTTCCCAGACACAAAGCTTGATTTCTTAACATCAGCCTTCAGTGGACAATGCAGAAAATTTACCCTGGAAGGCGGACAGCATCCAAATAAGTCTATTTTCCACCTAAATTTTCATTCTTTTATTATGAATTCAACTACCATCAATATATACAGGCAGAAATTCCAGTGTGCAAAGGAGAACACGAACAAGGATTCTGTAGGAATCATAAGATCCTAGCTGTAGAGCAGGAAGGGACATCAGAGTCTGTCTAGTACCACCCTTTTACAGATGAGGAAACTGAGGCACAGAGGACCTAAGTAACTTTCCCAAAATCATCCTTTCATTCGAAACTATGAGCTACGTCACTTCTGTTATATAGAGTTTGAGCTTGTTTTTTTAATCATATATTTAGCTTAACAAGGTAAAAATTGCCTCATTTGTTTATACCTCCCTGTACTTCCTAAGATGCAACCTGATATAGTATAGTGGATATAGGGTCATGGACTTGGATTCAGGAAGAGCTGGGTTCCAATCCTGTTATGTGACCATGGGCATGTCACTCAGCTTCTCTCTCCCTCAGTTTCTCCATCCCTATAATGAGGTGGTTGGATTTGATAGCTTCTAAAGTCTCTTGCAGCTCTAAACCAATCAACGCATATTTTTGTTTTCTTCTTTGTAGTTTAAAATGTTTTCTTGTTGTTTTTATTTATTTAATTTTTGCATTTCCATCACTGCCCACTGAGTCATGGCTATGTTCTCAAGGTGACCAGTGTCTTAGAGCACAAGCCACAGTCACTTCTGTGAGGCTCAAGGCTTCTAGGAGCTGCTGAACTTGTACCCTCCACCCTGGGCACTTGGGGATCATTGAGTTTGAGCTAACATTCATTTAACCTACCATCCTACTTCCCATATGAATGTCCTCTCTAGCATCCCTGGTAAGTGGTCATCCAGCCTTTGTTTGACTATTTCTAGGGATGGAAGATCCACTAAGCCGCCCCCCCCCATTCCCTCCTACCCTCAAGGAAATCTGGCTTACTTTTTGATAGTTGTATTAGAAACTGACTCCATCCCCTCATCCTTCCTTCTGACCCTCTTCTACCTAGTCACGTGACAGCCTTTGATATGTGATGATAGCTATCATGTCTCCCCTCCACCCCACCATCTTCTGTTCAACAGATTAAACCAGTCAATCAGTCAATAAACATTTATTAAGCCCCTACTATGTGCCTGGCACTCTGCTAGCACTGGATGCAAAGAGAGGCAAAAGATGGTCTCCCTGCCCTGGAGGAGATGACAGTCCAGTGCACAGTCCTCATTCCCCTTACCCATCCTGGCAGCCCTCCTCTGTCCATGCTCCACCTTGTCAGTTTCTTCTCTAGAACTGACACAATATTCCAGATGTGGTCTGAGTAGCACAAGGGACAGTGGACCTCTCCCTCCCTCCCCAATCACCTCAGGACTCTTGGTAGCCTAAAATCAGGTTCCTTTCCTTCGTTGTTGTGGTATATTTTTGGACCACATTAAGTTCAAGTCTCTCTTTTTAAAAATTTTCATTGCTGCTTTAAAAAAAAACCTACTCATTGCTGCTTAAAAAAATATTCATTGCTGCTTTTAAAAAATATTCATTTTTTTAAAATGTTCATTGCTACCACTCTTTATTTATGTGTGATTGACCTGGGGGTCCAAGTGCAAGACATATCTTATCCCAGTTTAATGTAATCTTGATGACTTAGAACGAAAGCAACACAGCTCAAGCATGGTGTTCATTTAGGTGTGTGTCGTGTGATACAGGGCTCCATGTTTGATTCTGAAGGACCCTGAGTCCTTGAAACTTGCAGCAATTCCCAGTTATTTCTCCCCAGTATACTTGATATTTGGGTTGGAGTCAGGAAATTCCTTTCAACTCCCATTATGCATCTGAAAGGGTGCTGGGTAGGCCCCTTAGCACTATCCAACCCCACTCATTTTACAGAGGCAAAAAGAAAGAGGGATGGATTGATCTGCAAGTTTGTAGTAGAGCCAGGATAAGATGCCAGGTCTCCTGATCTCCAGGCCAGGGCTCTTTTCACTATATTGGGCCCCTTCCTTGACTGCCAGGCCATTGCTAGACTTACGTAGGATTCTCAAGAACCATAAACCTCTCCTTTTCCCTTTGCAAATTACTCTCTTGTAGAAAATATTATTTTCTAGCATAACTTTTTTCTAGAATATTATTTTCTCACAAATCAGTTAATCTGCAGGCATTTACTAAGTACCTGTAATGAGCTGGGCCCTGTGCTAAAGACTGAGAATATACAGAAAAAGAAATACCCTTAATGCCCCCTTCACTCTGCCTCAAGAGGCTGTTTCCCTCCTAGTCACAAAAATGCCATTTTCTAGCTCCTTGTAGTGCCTCCTCACTGGTAATGGTGCTCCCCAGGGCAGGAACTGGTCCCAGGCCTGGAAAAAAAGAAACTATTCATGTGGACAAGTTGCTGTTTAAGAGAAGCTGGCTTCTTCCACCAGCATTTGCCAGGACCTCTCAGCCCAAATTAAACTCCGGAGTCCCTGTCTACAAGTTTCCTTTTCCTTCTCCTGGTGCTTATCTTGGGTCTAGTCATGTGAAGTTGGGGAAAAGGACGAAGGATTCCAGTTTGCCACACCGCTCTCTATTTATAGTGGGATACGGTCTGTTACGAAGTCATTTCACATTCCTGGGAGTTTATCAAGAGAATAAATATTTAAATGTTTCTATAAGATTTTTCAACAGGAACAAAATGTGACCTATGAAACAGATTTCTCCTGGGAGTCCTGGTGAGTCTGCCGCCCTATGGCTGGGTGTAGAGCAGGATACAGGCTAAGATTATGTGACTTAGAAGTCTGCCTCTCCCCTTCCCTCTCCATCCCCCAGGTCTGGGAAAGGAGTTTCAAATTTTACAACCAGTCAATGCATTTCCAATGACACCTAAACAAGAAGACACAAGCAAAAAAGATGAAGGCATTCTTTATCATTCCCTTTCTCTCTTCTCCTTCCTTTCCCTCCCTTGGTGTTTGATTCTTTGAGGCTCAACAAAAGAACTCTGTACCTATTGGTTAACTCTGCCTTTATCAGTGTCCCAAATTACGATGATGAGGAGTGAAGCCACTTGATTGTGGTTGAAAGGTTATCGGCACCAACCCACCCTTCCAATATGGCTAGGTGAAACTCCAGATAACCTGCAGGCCCCAGTCCTAGCAATCAGGTGCCTGATGGGAGTTGAAAGGAATTTACTGATTCCAATTCAAATATCTGATGAAAGAGTAAAATGGTACGAAAACCAGGTTAGTCCTGAGGGACTCTCTTCTGTTGGATGAGGCTTCCTATGGGCGCATTGGTGAAGTCAGCTAGGATTGACATTCTTTGTCTTATTCTCTTGCAATCTAAACCTAAATCACCGCCCTACTTTGTCACTTATAATTTTATCACATTATCATAAAACTTACTTTATTATTTTCTCCACCAGTAAAATGTAGGGTTTGGATTCGATGACCTCAAAACTGGTACAATAAGTGTAGTATCTGGAGGAAGAGGTAGCAATGAAGATTTCTGCCTGAGGTCGGAGCACTTTGGAAGCTTGGTGTTCAGTGTGGCAGCCACATTTTTGGCAGAGACATCAACAAACCGTAGCATATCTGAAGGAGGGCAGAATGGGGAGGGCACTGGAGAACTTGCCTTGGGAGGACTGGTAACCAGAACTCAGGATGTTTAGCCTAGAGAAGAAAGGTCTAGCAAACATTTACTCTCTTCCAACATCCAAATGGCTGTCACAGAGGAAGAGGGATTATACTTCTCATGCTTGGCCCCAGAAAGCAGGGCCAGGAATAATGGATGGCACTTGCACAGAGGCAATATTTTAGTTCAATGAAAGGAAATAAGTTCTATCAGTCAGAGCTGGCCAACAATGGGTTTGCCTCATGTGGTTTCCTATCACGTGAAGTATTTAAGAAGAGCTGGTGTATTATCTCCACCAGTGCTGGGCTTAGAGTCAGAGAACCTGAATTCAAATCTCTCTGTCACTTACTACCTTGTGTGACCTTGTGGAAATGTCTAGAAAGATTAAAGGTTTTTGTCTAAGGTCATGTGAGGAATAGGTGCCAGAGCCAGGATGAAAGTTAAGATCTGGCTCCGTATCGCACAATCTTTCCACTGTAGAATGGGCAGTTGAAGTAGTGGCGTTTCTTGCACTGGAAAGGAAGAAACCACTTAGAAGCAAAGGAAGTTTAATTTTCAATTTTGGAGCTCATCTTAGCCAAGGTCTCTTCCAACTCTAAATCTGCAAACATGAGAAGTGACAGAGGGGATTCATGTATCAAAGAGAGGGATGGATTAGATTAGATAGATGCCCCAGGAGGTCATTTTTGACATTGAAATTGTAGGACTCTAGCTCTCTTCTAGCCTTCAATTCCTGTGGTTCTGTGATCTTCTGGACTTAATATCTTTGCGTACAATGGGACTCCTTCCTCCACCTTGCCACACCATTCAGGATTGGACACGCTATTAAATAACATTTGGAATAGGGACAGAAACAAATTTTGTGCCAAAGGACAATGTTTCAAAATGTCAATAGAGCTGTCATTTTCCGGGGGACGGTGGGGAAGGTAGGAAAGAGGGCAGGGAGGTGGGAAGTATCTTATTAGCGGCAGCTAGGTGGTGATGAGTATTGAACTTGGAATCCAGAGCCTGAGTTCAAAATTCCACCTCAGACACTAACAAGCTGTGTGATCTTAAGCAATTCACTCAACCTCCTCCAGAGACAGCCAGGTGGTTCAGTGGATGGAATCCTGGGCCTGAAATCTGTAAGAACCTGAGTTCAAATCTAGCCTCGGACAGTTATTAGCTGTGTGACCCTAGGCAAGTCACTTAATCTTTGTCTGCCTCAGTTGCCTCAACTGTAACATAGGAATAGTAACCGTACCCACTCCCCAGGGTTGTTATGAGGATTAACTAAGGTAATGTATACAAGGAAGATCAAATTTTACTTGGGTAATTATGTCACAAATTTAGAACCAGAAGGACCTTACAGATCCTAGAGTCTAACAGGTTTGTTTTATAGATGGAGAAAGTGAAGCCTAGAAAGAGTAAAGGTTCTTCTCCAAGGTTACATGGGTAATAAGTGCCAGGATGAAAACTAAGCCAAGGTCTTCTGGTTCCAAATTCACTGTACCCCATGCAGTTAAAATAGTGGGCCACTTTAGAAGGAAAAGAAGTTTAATTTAAAATTTTTATATTTTCCAATCACATCTAAAATAATTTTTAACATTCATTTAAAAAAAATTTGAGTTCCATATTCTCTTCTTCCCTCCTTCCCCTCTCCCCTCCTTGAGAAGGCAAGTAAATGGGAAATTTAATTTTAAAAATTAAGTTGTTAAGATTTCCTCCACTAGTAAAGTGTTCCCAAAGTTAGCAACAAGGTGGAGTCAGTAACTGCGTTGGTTTGCAGCGTTTGGCGTTATGACTGCTCCCCTGTGTAGGTATAAACCCTTGGTGGTCTACATCTTCTTAGAAGGAGGTTCAAGGCCCACCAAGGACTAGCACTCACCAACATGCTCCTGTGACAGTTGTTAGTATTGTCTCCTGCCAAATTATGTCTACTTGAGATATGATTCCGCCCCCTGCGCTCAGGGACTCTCTCTTCTTCCACAACCACTGAGTCATGCCTCTGTTCTGCTTGGTACCAACTTGGGAATTCTCAGACACTGGCCATTCAGCTCCTCAGGCTGATTCTTGCATAACTAAAGCTCTCCACTCACGCCCCTTCCTTCCCCACTTGGGTCTGTCTCTAACCTCTACCACAACTGCATCACCCTTGAGGCTGCTCCCTGCCCCCCAGCAGTTTTGGGCATGTAATAGTGACTTCTCTTTCCCACTATCTACAACTTCCCTCTCTTTCGCACAACTTTTAGCTTCACAAGTGAATTCACTGAAAGCAAAAATTGTCTTTTGCCTCTTTTTGTAACCTCTGTGCTTAACGCACTTTCTAGCACATAGTAGGGGCTTAATAAATGCTTGACTTGACTAGTTGATTCCGTGTATCTGAAAATGTGTCTGAGAATGGCTGTGAAAAAATGCCCAAATCCTCTAGGTACGTTCTCATCATGATTAAGAGCCATAACCGTGATCATTAGCTATTTATGAGGAGGCTTCACAGATAATACAGTATCATCTCATTTATTCCAAAGTAGCCTCTCCTACCACTACCTATCACCAGGAACATAGTCAGAAACAGTGTATAGAAATATAAGGCCTCTTGGGAGCCAGAATAGACATGGAAAAGACTTTACTCATTCCTAGGAGAATCCTCACTCAGGGACTGTCTGTTCTTTAGTTGAAACCTAATTCTAATCAGCCCCCAGCACGTTAGAACAGTTAGAGAAGGGAGAGAGGTTACTATCAGAGCTGAGCTTCTTAACCCTTTTTTCTACCATGATTCCTTTGTTAGTCTGGTGAAGCTGAGAGAAGCCCCTTCTCTAAAGAATATTTTTCTTTTTTCTTTTATTTATTTATATATTTCCTGTATGTGTTTATTTACTTTTAACATTATTTTAAAATTTTGAATTCCAAATCCTCTCTCTCACTCCTGCTGCTCCACCCCTATTGAGAAGACCTACAATATGATGCCAGTTTAAATAATATTTAATATATAAAATAAACTATGGAGGATTACAAAGGAATCCAATTATATTGAAATAATAACCAAAAACATTTCAGACGTATTTTTTTCAGAAGTATAGAATCAACCAATTAATAAGTACTTATTAAGTGTTTGTACACTAGGTGTTGGGGGTACAAAGACAAAAAGGTAGCTTACATTCTAGAGGAAGATATAAACTCACAACCTAAAAGTGTACGTACTAAATAAGTAACAAAAGTCACTGCAGGGGAGGAAATATGGTAGCTGAGGCATCAGAGAAGGCCTCTTATAGGTGTGGTAGGTAAGCTGAGTCTTGAAGGACATTCGGTATTCTCTGGCCTTTCCATCTTCCATGAACTGAACATAAACATGCACCTTCCTTTATGTCTTGTCTCAGCCATTCAGAATGGGAACCTGTAGAGAGTAAGGACTGTCTTGATTTTCCATTTGTATCGTCATTGCTTGGCCCAGTGTTTGGCACATCGGTAAGCATTTTTTAAAGGCTTTTCCATTCCATTGTAAGAAGTAGAATAGAGGAAGGAGCAGCTTCCAGGCAGGGGAGACAGCCTATAACAAAGGCATGGAAGTGGGAGATGAGTAATAGAATGTCATGTGTAAGGAACAGGGAGAAGGCCAATTTGGTTGGATTGTAGAGTATGTGGAAGGAAACTGTGCCAGAACATTCCTTCCATGGCATTACATACGAATGTAGTAGAGAAAACACACAGGATTATAGGATTTAGGGCATCCCAGGACCTTAGAGATCTTCTGGTTCCCCCTCTATCCCCTCCAATTTTACAGATGAGAAAGCAGGGAAGCAAAGTGACCGGACTTGAGTCTAGGTCTTTGGACTCCAAAGCGTTTGCCTCTTCTTCACTTCATGGCCCTGACTCTGCGCATGTTTTATAGTTTATGGTTCAGACTCAAGTCCATCTGTTTTCGCTTTGATTTTGATTTTTTGGATTCATCTGAAGCTTGATCCCAGACAGATCTTGTCCTCTTGGGGTCAAAGATGTCCTTGTTTGGATGAAGGGTTAGTCTGAGGACTAATGAATGAACTTTATAGCTGGAAGGAACCACTGAGGTCCAATCCCTTCCTTTTACAGGTGAGGAAACTGAGACCTAAAGAACTTGTGTGACTTACCCAAGGTCACACAACTATTAAGTGGCAGTGCCAGGATTTGAACCCAAATTCCAGTCAGGATTCTCTCCACAGTGACTGAGAGGCCTTAATAGTAGAAAACATTCATCATCTCCCCACTCCCTAAGTGAAGCTAGGGAGGGATGGCTCTGCTCCCCTGAAGCTTCTTTTAGTTGGGGAATATTCATGTGGCTGGAGGGTTTGGAGAGGAGGTAAATCTGGTCATTACATTAAAACTCCATGATCACACATGGTGCATATACAGTACCTTCTTACCAGAGTACAAGACTTCCCAGTCAGAGAATGAGGAAAGTGAGGCTCCCTCATTGATAGTCAAATCTACCCTTTCCCTTCTCAACAGCCTGCATTCATTCCTTGTATGAGGTTCATGCCAGCATAAGGGGGGAGGTTAGAACAATTTCAATTTTTACTCATTCATTCATTCCATAAATATTTACTGAGCATCTATCACAGGCAATGGCCATAGATAAGACACCAGAATGGGGGAAACTCTTCCTGTGACTTACAGTCCAGAGGGAGACAAAGCAGGCACAGAAATAATAGAAATAATAATAGCTAACATTTATATGGGACTTAGCATGTACCAGGAACTGTGAGAAGCACTTTACAGTTATGATCTCATTTCTTTCTCCCAACAGCCCTTCCAGGTAGGAGTTAATATTATCCCCATTTACAGATGAGGAAACTGAGGCAGAGGTTAAATGGCTTGCCCAGAGTCACACAGCTAGTACTCAGGTCTTCTGGCTCTAGACCCCAGCACTCTGTGCACTATTTTACCTTCTAGCTATTCCAGATTGCAGGAGCAGTTCATGTATTAATCAGTCATTTCTACAGTGCTTCACAGTTTACAAAATGCTTCCCTCATTTTACGAGGGAGAAAATCCAAGCAGGATGATTTCTGACTTTACAGATGAGGAGACAGAAGCACAGAGGGTAAGTGTCTTACCGAGGATCCTACAGCATATAGTGGAAAAAATATTAACTTTAGAGTCTGAGTACCTGGGTTCCAATTCCACCTCGGATATCTTCTACCTGTGCAGTCTTAGGCATGTCATTCAAACTGCCTGAGGCTCAAAAAGGTTGTAAATTGGGGAAGTTGGACTAATGGTCTCTCAGGTCTCTTCTGTCTAGCTCTGGTTCTGTAATCCTAGGTGTTAAAACCAATACTCAAATCCAGGGCTTCAGATCTTGGTGCTCACTTAAGGAAAAATATGAAAATGTAGACACATGAACAAAGCCCTTCTGGAAGGAAGATGTTTGGGGCAGGGGAGAAATCTGGGAGGTCTGCATGGAGGAGGTTCAGTGAAAGTAAACTGGATTGAGAGTGTCAGTAGACATTGGACAAGGAGAATGGAGGAGAAAGAGTATCCCAGGCGGAGGGAACAACATGAATTGGGTCCTAGTTGTCTAGAACCAGAAGATGTGCTGGCAGATGTTTAACAACCAGCTTTCTCCCAAAAATGTGCCCACAACAATCCTTTAAGTTTACTTTTAATTATTAAAATTTTCTCCATCACTTTCTTGGGTCTGGACAATAAATCCAGTCCTGATTTGTAACATTTGCCAACTTTTGTGGCGTAAATGCTCACGCTGAAAATTTAACTATCAGATCCAGAGTCTATACAAACTGATGGCAGCACACTCCTGTCTGGAGCACTAGTAGGAAATAAGGCTGGTAGGTTGAAGCCAAGTTGTAAAGGACTTTGGCTCTCAGACTAAGGAATTTGGATTACATTCTATATGTACAAAGGGACCATTGAAGTATATTGAGCAAGTGAGTAATGATGGAATCATAGCAATGCCTTAGAATAATTAAGCTGGTAGCATGTGCCACAGACTGGTCCAGACCTAGGAGAGACTGAGAGGACAATCAATCAGGAGGCTTTATATGCGTTTCTTGTTTACTGCAGACTTAGAGAGGTGATGCTCCTAAGCAAACCTCTCGGATCCCCAAAAAGGCCATTAGGAAGCTTGCTGTGCACCTGACAAGGATTCCTTCGACCCTATCCTAGCCCTGCTCATAAAGTTAGACTTCAGGGCCCACAAAGTGAAAGGAAAAGTCAAGGGAATGGTCGTTTTGCGCATTATTCCCCTTGCGTTTTTCCATGTTCCGCCACATGTGTCTGTCTTCCAGTTGCAAATACGAGGGGGTGGGAGTCTGCCATCAGTCCATGCTGTGGAGGCAGCTAAAATTAACAGCTGAAAACATATATCTGAGCAACAGGAAGAGGCAGCATGTGTCCAGTGCCTGCCCCTCCCTCCCAGCACCATCTCCCTTCCCAACTGCTGCCTGCTGAGCTTGAATTTCCAAAGGGGTTCTTGGGAAAAGATGATTTCTTAGGACCTCTGCTCCCCATAAATAGACCCTACCTCCTCTTGAGAGAGCTGGGCAGGTTAATGGATTACGTATGGAACCTAACATGGATGCTCCTTTTTTCTATATAATCCAAATGAAATGCTCTTTGTATCTTTTATCAAGAAGGATCTCAATATCCACCAGGTTGTGTCTTCTACACCCCATAGTACAAGAGTTTTTCTCTTGGAATCCATACTATCCAAAATATTGTGGTACTGTATTTCAACATAAGTAATTTCCTATGTATTTTATGCATTTAAAAACATGATCCTGAGGAAGGGGTCCATAGGCCTCACCAGACAGCCAAAGGGAAGTACAGGACACAAAAAAGGGCAAAGAATCCCTGATTTAGCCCCTGTACAGTGTCTGGGGGAATGCCATGTGTAGCAATCACCCAGCCACTGGGACAACATTTAATGATGATGATGATGATGATGATAACTAAGTTATATAACACTTACCATATGTACTTTAAATTAACATTTACATAGCACTTATTTATTTTGTACTTTGTTCTTTTATCACAAACCATTCAGGACTCTCCTGCTGAAGAGACTGGATGCCGAACACCGTCTATTGTCCTGCCTGGGAATGAGGATGCTGTCACGCCAGATCTAGAGAATGACAAAAATCTGGTGAGCAGGTACTGTGCCTTCCCAGAGTTCCCCTGTCTGTGCCTAGGTTTGTGTTGGGCTGAGCGGCAGGTTTCAGGGAGTGGGCCAAATGGACAGCAGGATTTTTCATGTATCTTCACAGAAGATTTTGGCGGTTGAAGTTGTCTTCCCTTTGCCTTTTCAAGGGGATGGCAGAATAGCTTTAATCACATTACTCTCTCCCCCAAAGCCCTTTCCCTTCTCCCTCATGTACTCCGTGCTCTGCTAGCCCCTTAAATAGCTCCCCTGAATACTTCCAGAGATCAGGATTTCTGAGAGGTAGGGGAGGTGCTCCTGCCCCTGGCTCAGAGTCCAGCCCTTCCCTATAGATCTTAGCATCAATGTTCATGAGCCTCTCTGGTCCCCAGGGGCTCATTAGCCTTGTGGTGAGAGGGTTCCTCTACATATATCTAGGAAGCTAGGGATTCTGTAAGGCAGGGTGAGGGGGGAGGGATTTCAGGCCTGGGAGACTGCTGGTCAGAGGTGCTAGAAAATCAGTTTAACTGGAACAGAATACAAGAAGGGGAGAAATATGCAATGACTAGAAAGGAGGTAAGAGATTGTAGAAGGCTTTAAACACCAGTTTGTGGATTTTGTATTTTTTTCCTAGAGGTAATAGGGAGCCGCTCGAAATTTTGGAGTGAGGGAGTCCCAAGAGTTAGCTCTGTGTTTTTGGAATTGTGAGTGTCATGGGGCACCAGCTGAACCTTTTATAGTTTGGTAAGATTCACCAAACCTGTCATCATATATCTGGTGGCATGGTCCTCTTCGGCAGCAAAGGACTAACCCAACAACAACAGTCCCCCAGTGACATAGTCTTTGAGGTTAGCCTTGTTTCTGCCCTAATGAGGCATGGGAAAAGGGATTTGTGAATAGCATGACCATTGGACAATAGTATAAACAAGGAAAACTCTCAGATATTTGTGAACCCACTGTTCAAAGGACAACAAAAAGTGAGTTCTGCAGTTGAGAGAGGCTCCTAGGTCTCCTAATTACCCAGGACCATGGGTAAGACCTTGGTTCAAATCTCAACTTTGATATTTATTACCTGTATGACTTTCGGCAAGTCACTTAACTTCTGGGCCTCAGATTTCCTTCTTTGTTAAAAAAAAATGAGGGGTTCAAATGAAATGACCTTATGATGAATCAACATTTTAAATATTGAATTTATTATGACTACAAAGCAGAGGTCCTAAAATATTCCATGAGAAACTTGAGAAAGATCTCTTTTAGCTGAGCAAGTCCAGATGGACATAATGGAGGAGGTAGCCCCTGACATGGACTTTGGAAGAGGATTTCAGCAGGTAGAGATATGGAGGGAGAGTCTTCCAGGTGATACCTCACCATGATGTACAAGCAGAGATGGACAGGATCAGATCAGGGAACAGTTAGTAACTCAAATTCTGCTGAAACACAACCTAAAAACAGGGCTTGTGGTTCTATGAAAGGAGTGGTGCCTTGGAAGTCTAAGGGTCTGGATTCAAATTCTGACACTTCTACGTACTACCTGTATGATTTTGGGCAAATCACTTCTTCATCTACTCAGTGATGGGGATGGACTGGATCGATGATCAATGAGGTTCCTTCCAGCTCCAAATCTATGGGTCTGTGAACAGGCTAATTGCCCGGCTAGATAGGGCAATCAAGTGATGGAGTGGATGGACTGGAGTCAAGAAATCCATCCTCCAAAAGTTACTAGCTGTGTGCCCCTGTTCAAGTCACGTGACCTCTGCTTGCCTGAGTTTGCTCATCTGTAAAATGGGGATCCTAACAGTACTGACCTCCCAGAGTTGTTGTGAGGGGGCCTGAGCATAGTAGGTGCTATATAAGTAGCCGCAGCTAGTATTATCACTACCATTAGCCCCTAAATCTCCTGTCTCTGACACTCACGAATAGTAAGTCAGTAAGACCTTTAACCTTTCTCAGTCTCAGTTCCTCATCAGCAAAATAGGGATGATTACACCTCTAAGCATCTTCCTCAAAGAATTGTGAAGGGGCAAAGATGAGACATGAAGCCCACATAAATGTCAGTTTTAAATACTATTAACTTAACTTACCACAAACCACTTGACCCAGAGTCACTTGCTCTCTTTTCCCTTTTTGGTACACAGTAGGTCAGGCTCAGGACTCTTGTCTCCACACTTAGGTGCTTTATCAGCCGGCCCTGTTAGCCTGGCTCTGGTTTGAGTGACTTCTTCCCACTTGACTCCTTTACGGTTGGAGAGATTCTGTCTTACCCTGGAGTGATAAAGAACTCACAACTCCCTGTGACTCTATTTCCAGCCCCTTCTAGGAAGCCCCCAGGGTGGATTGTCATGCACACAGAGGTGAGAGCAGGCATGGTTTTGTCCCCTTTTCTTCCTCCCTCAACCCAACGTTCTGTTTTCCAGACCACGCAGCCCTCGTCACCGGCTTTCTAACCGACACATGAAGGCTTCCCTCACGTCTCTGACATCTGTGGGTAAGAAGCACATCCGCTGTGGGGATGTCTGTACACCTCAGGCCTTTGGGTTCCCATCTAGGAAAACAAAAACCAGCTAAAATGGCCCAAGCAGGTTGAACAACTGTCAGAAGGCTAGCGGTCACACCTGCGGGTTCCAGGGTGCCAGCACAAATGCTGTTGGTGACCTCTCCCTTCCTAAGCCAGGACTTATCCAGCTCTGCTTATCACCTCTTTTCAGTCCCTCAGAGGGAAGGGGGATGCACACGGTAACTCACGCTAGTCATGAAATCAGGCTTTCAGAGTTGGTAGGAAAATTGGGCAGCCCCCCATGAACCCTGACCTTCTAAATGACCAGTAGTCAAAGAGGATCAGATCTGAAGCCTTTCCCCAAAGATGAAAGAATGTTTTCTCTTTAAGTCATCCCAGACTCAAGAAAAGAACATGAGGGAGAAGGGATCAACACAGAAAGAGACATCTGGAGGTTACTCTCCTTCGGGTCAGAATCTAAGGTAGTGTAAGAAGTAGGTGGTTAATCAGTCACCTGAGAAGGAGCAGAAGGAGGAAGAGGAAGAGGAGAAGGAGGAGGAGACACATGATCCTAGGTAGAAACTGACAGAACCTAAAATCCTCAAGGTCAGGAGTTCTGTCCTCTTCTTTTGATAGAGAGCACAGGTGTCAAACTCACAGGGATGGCAAAACTCTATAGATTAAAATGCAATTGGGAAATATTTAGCAAAATAAGTAAAAATTTAATATAACATAGATAATGTGAATTTGTAGTTTTCTAAGACAATATGAGCCAGCAGGGATCTGTTTCTATTTGAGTTTGATGCCCCTGGTATAAAGACACCACACTTCCCACACCATCCGTATGACTTTGGAAAGTCAGTCCCGGGCTCGATGGCTTCCTATGCAAGGTGTGGTTAAATCAGTACCAGATTCGGAAGAAGAAGACCTGAGTTTATATTGCTACTCTGTGGTCATGGGCAAGTCCATTCCCTTCTCTGGGCTTCAGCTTTCTCCTTCATAAAACAGAAGGGTTAGCCTAGGTCTGTGGCTCTCAGAGCAGGTACTGTGAGCCTCTTGAGGTGTTCAATGAAGGCCCTCCCCAGACCTGCCCCCACTGTAATGGAGTGCTTCTCTTCCCTGTTTGACATCAGGAACATTGCAGACCCAATCATGGGAGACCCAAAACAACTTTCTGGGGAAATAAAAAAGAAGAGGATAGAGGCAGAGGGAGGGAAGGAGAGACAGAGTGTGCCAAGCAGTTGGCTTGGAGACTCAATGGCCAGGGAGCCATTAGCTCCAGAGCTAATTTTAAACATTCAGCCTATAGTATCAATCTTAGGCCAAAGAAGCAGCTGGAGAATCAGGGACATAAACCACAGACAGGGAGATGGAAGGAACCTTGGAGGTCCTCTGGTCCAGTCCCTTCATTCTGTATCCCTCTGCTCCAAATCCCATTGGCCTATGTGACCCCATCCACACCTTGTGGGCCTGAGTGGGCAGGTGGGGAGGGAGGCAGAGCCAGGACAGCAGGCTCCAAGCTAAGCAGGTGGCATTTTCAGGGTCTGGGTAAGAGGAGGGCATGGTGCTCCCAGGAACAGTCTGGAAGAAAAGGTGGCTCTCTCTCAGCTTCCCCAACTTTGACCATCTCCACCACATCACGCACTCACTTGCTCACGTGAACTTGCTGTCCCCAGACAATGCAGGCCATATCATCCACCTGGTGAATGACCAGCTGCCTGATATCAAAATCTCTGAAGAAGATAAGAGGAGGAACCTTGAGCTCCTTGAAGAAGCCAAGAAAGTGAGTGAGCGTTTCCTGAGCAGGAGAGGCAGGAAGTCCCGGAGCAGCCTGCCTGAGTCCCCTTCAGGTAGGAGGGAGCCTGTGTGGGGTCAGCAGGGGCCAGGGAGCTCCTCTGAGCACAGGCTGCTCACAACCCATACAAAGCTGGGAGATTCTTTTTAATTAAATTAACATTTTCATGTAATTTTTTCAATTAACAAGCATTTATTTTCCTTCTCTCCCACCTATCCCCAGTTGGAAAGAAAAAGAAAAGCCTCATAAAAAAATATTTATTGTCAAGAAAATAAATCAGGAGGTATTTCTGAAGGGTTTTTTTTCACCTGGGCAAGGCCTGGTCTCCTGAACTTACAGACCAACCTTTAAAGAGGAATCAGGCAGAGCCACTGCAGCCTGACTGAAATTCTCTCTACAAGATACTGAAATGAAAAGACCCTCCTTCTGAGGTTCGTTACACAGCAAAGCTGCCTGGGACCTCTTCAGATCTCCTAGACAAGGCAGCAGAAGGAAAAGTCACTTCATTCTCAGACTTGGTGGAAATATCTCTGTGGCCCACAAAGCTGCCGCCTTGCCCCTTGGCATTCCTTCCAAAGGGTTCCTTGTCCCCATCCCCACCCCATCCCTCCTCCTCATGTTACTACCTCTCAGCAGTAACTTCTATATTTCTGAACCAGGTCCCAGTTCTACATTCTGCCTGAACAGGGCTCCTAGGCCTGGTATAAAAATGGCAACCCACATGTTCATCACTTTCTTTCTCATGGCCTCAGTTCCCTCATCTGTGAAATTAGGGAGTAAATTTGTAAAATCAATAAATCTTTAAAATTAGATGCCCTTTAATGTTAGAGAGAGAGAGAGAGAGAGAGAGAGAGAGAGAGAAGGGGAGAGAGAAAGGAGAGGAGGGGAGGAGAAGACAGAAGGAGGAAGGGAGAGAGAAAAGGAGGAATGAGGAGAGAGAAAAAGAGGGAGAGAGAGAAAGAGAAGGATTAGAGAGGGAGAGAAGGTGGGAAGGAGAGAAGAGAAAAGAGAGAGAGAAGGGAAAGGAGAGAGAGACAGAGAGAGAAGGGAGAGGAGGGAGTGAGAGAAGGGAGAAGAGAGAGAAGAAATAAAGCTGCCCCTACCTCAAGGAGCTTATATTCTATCTGGGGAGACAACATGTCAATAAATAAGCATATATTCTATGTATGTACATATATATACAATCTAAAACACAAAAATATATGTAAGTACATGTATACATATGTGTCCACATATGTACATATACATGCTCTGGTCTGTCCCAGTGAGAGACTAACATGGCTTTTGATGTTTGTTTGCAGCCATTTCACCAAACCTCAGCCCTGGGTCTTCTCCTGCAGGGTCCCGGAGCAACTCTCTGAGCAGTCCCCCCTCACCACCAGGTAAAGTGAACTAAGTGTTTAACCCAGCCTTTGCCTGCCAAGCTGCTGGCTCTCACCTGTGGGATGACAAGGAAGTTTTCCTGTCCTTCTCCTTTAGGGGCCCCTACCATGATCCCTGTTTGGTTTCACCCTGCCCCAACCCAGTTTCAGATTGCAAGGCAGATTCCAAATTGCTCAGTTGACTTCCTATCAGCAAGAGCTCCATTGGAGAAGGACACATGATGAGACTGGTCATTTAATAGGGTCTGGAGTGAGAAGGAGCCAGTGACTTAGAGCAGGTTATGGAAATAATCGGGGCCAGCCACAGGATGGTTTCACCGGATCAGAGGCAGTGTGGTACAGTGGATAGAGCACTGGACTGAGTTAGTGAGACCTGGGTTTGAAGCCTGCCTGGACACTGACTAGGTTAGCTGTATGACAGTGAACAACTCAGGTAACCTCTCTGAGCTCCACTCTCCTCATCTGCAAGATGAGAGGTTGGAAAAGGTGACTTCTAAGTTCCTTGAGGCTTTAAACCTCTGGCCCAGCAATCCCTTCTTCAGACCCGAGGGCAGGCGGAGAGATGACCTAGTAAGTTCTCGGCTCTTTGACCCTGTAAATGGATCATACATGCAAATGAAAAATCCAATTTCTGTCAAAGTGGGGAATTCCCATTTTGGCAATATCTCAACCCATCCATGCCCTGACACATGATAATCACAGAAACATCAACAACAAAAAGCGCTAAGGAATTTGAGTTTCATCTTTAGAATAGAAGCACCTGGAGGGCAGGGACAATCTCACTTTTGTTTTCTACTCCCTGCCCCTATCTGAGTGGTTGACACAGGGAAAATGTTTACCGTGTGCTTTTCCTTCCTTCATTCATTCATTCATTCAGCTTAGGGTCCCATAGCTCCTCAATGTCAGAGACAGGTCTTGACTCCAAGTCCTGTGCTCTATTCTCTCCCCCATTGCGTCTTTAAAGGTGCTAAAAATGTCCCTCAAATGCTTCAGTATGTACCAAGCTCATCTCACCCAGAAGACAGAACATTCCAGAACATTCTACTATGCCAGGATACTCAGGAGGCAAAACTTGTCTGTGATGGTTTGGGGATGAAATTGTACGAATTTGATGCCTCTGTCCTCAACAGCACAGGCACACTTGGAGTAGGTGCAGCTATGGGACAGAAAGTAGACATTGAATTACCCTACAGGGAAACATACCTGGTCGGGCTGTGCCAGCTCCCTGCTCTCTTTATTATTCCAGGTTCTGAGGTGTGTGCTGCCCCACTTCCTGGGCCAGGATCTCCACTACAGGTAAGAATATATGTCTTTTGTTAGACAGAGATTGTTACGAAGTTCTCAACCCTGAACAGGGTCCATACTTATGAGCTACTCAGCCCCTGAACCAGGGCTGTGCTGGCAAAGGTTTAACAACTGGCTCCCCAGAAAATACATGCTCAGAAAAAAAGTTTGCCAAACACACTTTTAAGCTTTACTTGCATTATTAATATGTTCTCTATCACTTTCTTACATTTAGATAATCAACAGAACAATAAATCAAGGCCCAATTTGGAGCATTTGCCAATTAACAAAATATAAATTCTTATACTAAAAATTTAGTAGTCCCACCCAGCTATAACACACCCCTGTCCTGACCACACTGGAGTTTGAGAAGGGGTGGTGAAAGCAACCAGCCCTGTGGGGGGAACTTGGGCTTGTGGGAATGATAACAGCTTACATTGATGCAGACCTCTATGTTTAAATTTCACATATATATATATATATATATATATATATATATATATATGCATGTATATATACATGTACATGTGTGCCTCTCTATGTATGTATGTGTGTGTAAATACATATATTATATGCCTCTGTGACTTTGGACAAATCACTTCACCCCCCCCGGACCTCAGTTTCTTTATCCTTAAAATGAGGAAGTCTCACTAGAAGGCTTCTGATCTCTAGATCTCTGGCCCTTGATCCTAAACCACTTCAATTCCCTGGGCCTCAGTTGCCTCATCTATAAAATGTATGCATTATGTGACACTGCCTGGTGTCACTCACCTCCTCCAGCTCTAAATCTGTGACTTGATGATACTGTCTTGCTTTTTCCTCAAGGCAACTTCGTGAGATAGGGGTGGGCTGTGCAAATATTATTTTCTCTACTTGATAAATTAGGAACCTGAGTTTCAGAGAGATGAAGCTACTTAACCCCAATCCCACAGCTAAGAAGGGTTGAAACCAGTATTAGAACCCAGGTTTCCTGCCTCTGGGTTCAGCGATCTTTCCAAAGCCCCCATGCTACTATGTATCCCAATGTATCTACTGTTCTTTGAATTCTTCTGGCCTTTGTCATCTCATGAATTTATTCATATTTCTTCCTGTTTTTCCCATTTGTCAAGTCTTATTGCACCATCACATTCTGTTCTGTTAATGGGGCCATTCCTGTGACCTGAGGCAGATGTCTTTCCAGGATTTGTTTTTTCTTTCTGTTAAAACAGCTTTGACTATTTTTATACAAATCAATCAGAGAGGAGCCTCCTCCTACCCCAGAACAGAAGGTAGATTTCTAGAACAGGAAAAAGCATTAAAAGTTATCTGGTCCTATCCCTCCTCATTTTAACCAGCAGGTTGGTCAGTCAATAAACAGTACCAGGCAATGTGCTAAGTACTGGGGATACAAAAAGTGGCAAAAGGCAGTCCCTGCCTTTGAGGAGCGCATAACCTAAATGGGGAGACAACAAGCAAGCAACTATGTACAAATAAGCTCTGTAGAGGGTAACTAGGAAATAAGAGAGTAAAAGCGTTGGAATTAGGAGTTGGGATTTGACATTTTACATATGGGGAAACTGAGGCTTGGAGAAGTAACAATATGCCTAAAGTCACCCAGGAAATAAATAGTGGAACTGGGATTTAAGTCCAGGTTCCCTGACTCCAGTACACCAAAGACTTCTCCCTACTAGAGTGCTATTTGGAAGATTCCCAGGTCAAAGGGTAGCAAAAGTTTTATATCTCTTATTGCAATTGAGGATAATTATACCAATTATTAGAATCCTAGAGCTGGTAGGCAGGTCAGAAGCCATCTAGTTCAACCCATATCTGAGCAAGAATTCATTCTGCAACGTGCCTGACAAGGATTCACAGACTCTCTTCTTGAAGATCCCGAAAGAGGAGGAGCGCCTTACCTCCTTAGGCAGCCCGTTGTATTTGGGGGTGGCTTTAATTGTTAGGAAAATTTTCCTGACATTGAACCTACATCTTCTTTCCTGCAACTTCCATGTGTTACTTTTCTAGGTCTGCTTTCTAGGGCCAAGTAGAATAAATATAATCCTTCTACAGGCCAGCCCTTCAAACAATGAAATTATCCTGTTCTTCTCAAGTCTTCCTTGGTTTCTTCAACTTATCCTACTATGTTAGGATCTTAAAGGCTCTCACCAGGAAGGGTATCTTTTTCTGGATATAGTCTGGAATCTGTCTCTCCTGAAATATGGTATCCAGAATTGAATGTAATAATCTTGATGACCAGGACTCAGCATGACAGAAATATCACCTCCCTGATTCTGGATGTGATGCCTCTTTTGGTGTTGCCTGGGGTAGCATTAAGTTTTTTGGGTTGCTATGTCACATTGTTGCCCTATATTGAGCTTGTGGTCCATTAAAACCATGCCCCCAAGTTTAGTCTAGCCACATCTGTTCCAGCACATTTCTATGCAATTGATTTTTTAACCCAAGTAAATGACTTTGCATTTATGTCTATTAAATTTCATCCTATTCAATTCAATCCAGTGTTCCAGTCCATAAAATATTTTTTTTGCTTCCAGACTTTGTCATCTAGCTTTTCCAGCTTAATTTCACCTGCATTTTTTAAATAATTAATTTGTTTTCAGTTTTCAACAATTACTTTCATAAGTTTTAAATTTTCTCCCCACTATGACATCCAATTTTGTATAAGTTCTACACATACATTCTTATTAAACACATTTTCATATTAGTCATGTCGTATAGAAGAATTAAAATGAATGGGAGAAAAAATGAGAAAAACCAAACCAACCAAAATGTAGCAAAAGAGAAAGTAGTCTGCTTTATTCTACATTCCTGCTCTATAATTCTTTCTCTGGATGTGGATGGCCTTTTGCATCATGAATCCTTTGGAAATATTTTATCACCTGCAGTTTTGACAAGCATGTGTCTTCATTCAAGTCATTGACTTAAAAATGTTGAACAGCTCAGGGCCAAGCACAGATCCTTGGGACACTCTGTTAAGAGATTTCCATGCAATCAGACAAGCTCACTGATGACTATCCTTTGGGTTCCAGTCATTCAACGAGTTCTGTTATATTATTGTCTAACCCATTTGTCTCCATCTTGTCCCAAAGGATACCATGAAAACTATCAAATGCTTGGCTGAAATCTAAGTGCACCATAACCCTATGTTTATAGCTTTGTCCTCATCTTACAGTCTAGTTACCCAATGACAAAAAGAAATGAGTTTATTCTGACATAACTGATTTTTGAGGAGATGATGCTAGCTTTCAGTGGCTATTACTTCCTTTTCTAAGTATTTACAAACCAGTCCCTTTGAGAGTATATTCTAGATTTTGCCAGAAATTGAAATCAAGATCGCTAGTCTAGAGTTAGTGTATTCCAAACTCTTCCATGTTTTGAAAGCTAGAACAGACATTCTTTGCCTCTCTCCTTCATTCCCAAGGTACCTCTCCTATTCTCCAAACTTTCTCCAAGATGGCAGAGGCCCAGCAAATCTATCTTCCAGTTATTTCAGTATGTGGAGATGTTGCTCCTTTGAGCCTGGTGACTTGGATTCACTGAAGGTCCTGGATGCTATCTAACCTTTTTCTCATTTACCACGGGATTCCACTTACCACTAACTTTTATAACCATTGAATTTTGATCATTTTTAATGATTTTTACCAATTTGATGGGCATAAATTACCTCACTATTGTTTTCATTTGCATTTCTCTGCTTAGTAGAGTTTTAATACTTTTTCAAGTGAAGAGGAATAGTTTTGCCCTCCTCCCTCAGATGCTGCTTAGATTTTTTCCATCCACTCTATCTGAACATTTTCTCATTGGTAGCTAGTCATTTTACATGTCTCCCCCTCACATGTTGTGAGGTCCTAGAGGAAGGACTTGCTTGACATCTCCAGAAGTTTACCTGGCACATAGTAGATACTTAATAAATGTTTGTTGGCTGACTGAATCTGAGCACTAGGTGTTCATATCCTTGGTCAATTTGTCCATTAGAGAATGGGCCTTATGCCTAGAAATTTGTGTCCAGTACTTATAGATTCTAGATAGCAAATTTGTATCAGATAAATTTACCATGAAGAATTTTTCTCCATGTTTTTTATTCTCCTGATTTGGGATGTTTCATCTTAAAGTTTTTAACTTTTTATCACATTCTTCATTAGCATCCACAAAACCCAGAAGTAAATATTTTTAAAATGAAGACCAAAATCTTACATTTTAATGTGCATTGATCGATTATGCAAAGCCTGTAATTTTTAACAAGATACAACCAAATGAATTAACAAACAAGCAAAGAGAAATATTTGGTTCTATATGCTATTCCAAGTCTCTCTGAAGTTCCACTGCCTAGTTTTATTTCATCTCTGTCTCTGCCTCCCTCCCTCTTTTTTCTATATAATTATAAGCAGTAAGGTTCTAATGATTTTACTTGGTATCATCATCTAAGGGTCTTTTCCTATTCCTCTTAGTATAGTTTTATAGTACCATAACATTTCATTATGTAAAGAAGCTCTAGTTAACTTAACTATTTGCTAACCTTTGGACATAGAGGGCATTTCCCCATTTTTTTGGTACTATAAAGAGAGCAGTTTTGGCTGTCTCTTTCTTCTTGTGATATTTTCAGGATAAAGTCCTAGAAATTGACTTGTTGGATCTAAGAATATGATCATTTTTGCTACATTGGTTTCTATTTTGCAAAATCTCTTTATAGTTACATAGTTAAATCCATCTGTTTTGTCTCATCTAAGAGGTCATTCAAGAAGCAATAGTTCATTTAAAATATTTAATTGTGGTTTATTTCTTGCTTGCAGAAGGGAGATGAGCCATCATTTCACCTTGACCTACCTGTGAGTCTCCTTTTCCTACTCAATTTAACACTCTGTGTGCAGGGCCCAGCAGTTTCCACCCACAAGAGGAAAATGCTGGTGATGCTTGGCCACTGGATGGCATTTGGTGGGAGGGAAGGGGAGACTGTGTGTGATGGGATGCTAAAAATTGGTTGGTCATACTTATTATCTTTAACAATAAGGCCAAAAGTCAGGAGCCAAGCTTGGCAGGAAGTTAGGTCTCAGGTGAAATTTTATTTATAGGACCCTGGTTCCAGGGTCAGAATCAAGTTTTTGATGAGAAAGAGGTGAAGATGAAGGCTGGAGGGTCCTCCCCTTTATCAGCATCAGAATCTATTTGTTGGTTTTAAGATCCAAAATGAAATTCCCCTCTCTATTTCTGGGCTGAATTGGGCATCAGAAAACCTGAATTCAAATTTTAGCTTGGCTGCTTAATACCTGTGTAATCATGGGCACACCTTGCTGTCCTCAATTCCTACAATTACAAAAGTGAAGAGACTAGATTAAATGACCTCTTAGTTCCTGGCCTAAACCTATAGTTTATTTACTTATTATGCCCATTCTGCAGATAAGGACATTGAGGCTAAGAAAGGTTAAATAATTCTCTTATCATCCCACAGCTAGAAGGGCTCCCCCTTGTCCTGGAGTCCGTTGTACTTACTTGTGTCTAATCACAGCCTTCTTCTTTTAGAATGCCACCAAGGGACTAACAGACCGAAAACAGAATGACCAAAGGAAGGTGTCTCAGGGACGACTGGCTCCTCGTGCCCCCAGTGTTGAGAAATCCAAAGAGACGTTATCTGAACAAAAAGAAAATTTTGATCCCCTTAAACACGTAGAGAACAGTACACCCAAGGTCCTGGCTTCTGGCAGTGGTGGAGGGAAAATGTCCCTCAACAGCCCTACAGGTGCTGGTGAAAAAGACCCAGGAAAGCAGCTTCTTAAGAAACCCAAGGAAAGTGACCCTCTCCTGAAAAGCCACCTCCAAGGCCCAGGGCCATCTCCCCAAGGACCCCAGGGGAAAGGTCCAGCCTGGGAGCCACTAAACTCCAAGACCCCCTCAAAGGTTGACCTCAAGCCTCCTGGATTCCGACCCCCTCTTCAGAGGGGTTTATCCTGGGACAGTAGCCCTGTGGAGCCGGGGCCAAAGGACAAGGTCTTTGCCAAGCTGGCCGCTGCAGAAGAAGAGAAACGCTTTCCCAGCAAAGGTGGCAACAAGCTCCCCAAACCTTCAGGATTCAAGGACTTTCAGATCCAGGTTCAACCTGTGAGAATGCAGAAACTAACCAAGCTCAGAGAGGTGCGTTCTTTGTGGGAAAAGAGTGGGCCAGCCCAGAAACAGTGGGCTACCCTGAGAGCAAAGTGGGCTAGCTTAGGAGCTAAGTTGGCTAACCCTAGGAACAAAGTGGGCTATCCTTAATACAGTGGAAAGAGAACTGGATTTGCAGTCAGATGACCTAGGCTCAAATCCTAGTTGTATTGCTTACCATCTACATAACCTTGGGTAAAGCACAGAACCTCACTGGGCCTCAGTTTCATCAGATGTAAAATGAAGAGATTGGCCTGGATGACTTCTCTGGCCCCCTGTAGCTATAAACCTATGAGCTCTGACCTCACTTCACTTTTCCC
The DNA here is from genome assembly GCA_028658325.1 of Potorous gilbertii. Lineage (NCBI taxonomy): Eukaryota > Metazoa > Chordata > Mammalia > Diprotodontia > Potoroidae > Potorous > Potorous gilbertii. The sequence continues at coordinate 240,860,478 of CM053772.1, read as the reverse complement.
ATAGCCCACACAACTCTGAGCTCAAGCGTACAGCACTACAGGTCTAGAGCGTGGCACTGAGGAAGCTTCTTTTCTCCAGGTGGGGCAAGCCTTCAAAATAATCATTTTTGAGGTTGGGGGATAGAGACTATTGTGCTTTGGTTAGGACGTGTCCTCTACCAACGCAGGCTAACTTACGGTCTGCAGTGTCTAGTCTTACAGACTTGCTTAGCGAATTGAGAGACTAAGTCGTTTGGTTAAGATCACACAACGAGTATGTATCGGAAGCAGGGCTTGGACCTAGGCTTTCCTAACTCCTTTGTGCCATATTACCTCTCACTAACATAATTGTTATCATTTATATTAAGGAGAGGCATCATGCAATTAGAATTAACATTAATAATAATTACTGTTCTATTTGAGTCCATAAACCTTGGTAAAGGTTCACTAAATGCCAAGGGTTGTTCTAGGTACTGAGTGACATTTTGGACCAGGTCTGTGATTTCATCTAAGTTGGGAACCCCTAGTACAGACACCCCCCACACCCGCTGAAGGCTTTCAGTCTTCGCTCTTCCAATTTCGAGAACTTTGGATGAGCCACCAAAAGTGTTAGATGCGTCTGAGGGACCTGAGGTCTTTCCAACTCGGGAGGCCAGCTGTCTAGTGACTACATCAAGGCTGCCCAGGTGATACAAAGATAAAAAAATTACAATCTTCCCTCAAGGCACAGTAGCTAGAGCCTACACTTGGAGTCAGGAAGACCTGAGTTCAAATCCTGCCTCAAACACTGGTGTCTGTGTTTCCCTAGGCAAATCACTTCACTTCTCTGAATTTCTATTTCCTCATCTGTAAAACAGGGGTTACAAAGATAGCACCTGGTTCACTGGGTTGTAATGAGGATTGAATATGACACACAAAGGGCTTTGTAAATCCCAAAGAGCTATAAATATGAGCTAATATTGCTGTTAGGATTATTTATTGAGGAAGGGGGCAGGGAAAGAAAAGTCAAAAACACAAATATCTCTGCTTTAAAATAAAACTGGCTAAGTACACAGGAGAGGTTCACCTAAGGTCCTATACATGATCCAAGGAAGGCAGGCTCAGTTCTGAAAGAGAAGGGCAGCAGAGGGGACGGGGCAGGTCAGGGAGGACACTTAGTGGGATGGTTCCTGTGGTCTTCAGGAACTCTGTGCATTTAGAACAGTCTGGCACAGAGTAGAACTTGATAAATGCTTGTTGATGGACTGATAGACAGTAATTTTACAAGCCAACATTCCAGGTGTTCCATGGGGAAGATGTGTTATTCACATATAAGTGAATCTTCTGGGAGACGCCAGCCCCGCATGCTTCAGGCTGCCTGGCTTCCTGGTTTCAACGTACAGTATGTGACATGTAAACAGGAACCAGATGACTAAATACCTTGTCAGTCCCAAGTACTGTCATGTCCAAGGATGAAATAACCCTGCCTCCCTCCGAGTTCCAAGAATCCTTCCTTCCTGGTGATCTATCAACAAACTGTCTAAAACTCTCCCCAGAACGGTCACTGGAGTTCATGTAACATTCCCTTCCTGACATTTGAGCTCCCTGGATTCTGGGGTCACACAATCATAGGACTCTGGAGCCAGAAGGCTTTTGGAGGTACTGAAGTAGCTTTGAGCCTCCCACCTCTTAGAGGTGCCAAACCCCTTCCAAAGAAAAGCCTTTCAGCAGTCAAATCTGAGGACATGGCCCTTAGGTGGCCACCAGCTGCTTCTCTCTACTCAGGGTAGAGGAATTGGAGGCATCCAGTGATAGGGGGAGGGAGGTGGAGAGTTAACCTCCCATAGCTCCTTTTTCCTTCCTCCATAATAACTCCCACCCTCACCCCCAGACTTCAATATGACTGATGTTCAGAGAGAGAGAGAGAGAGAGAGAGAGAGAGAGAGAGAGAGAGATGCAAGACCAAGTTTGGATGAGAACTGGCAGCACTGGAGTTTTCCCCTTTGTCCCCAAAGTGGGGAGGAAAACAGGAATCCTGGCCTTTGAATGGTTCCTTACTGATTTGTCTGCAGGTTAAATTAGCGTACCATCCCACATCACTTGGCTCCTGTTTGCTGCCCTTCTTCACCTACACAGGTGGTTTAGTCCAGGCCCAGGGTTGGGGAGCCTAGAGCTCCTTGACACTGGACTTCAGAAATGGCCACGAGAGTGACGTTAACTCTGCACACTTCTGCCTCACTTCAGTCCAGTTCACAGGCAGTTCAAGACTCCCCGCTTTGTGATATCATTGCTCCTCTTCAAGAGTGAAGGACAACCAGCAACAAAAGTCTATTCAAACACCAGACTTAGGATAGTGGGCATACAATACGCCTTGGTGGGTAGACATGCCCAGCAAAGCCAAACTCTCTAAAAAGGTGATCTTTTCCTTCTCCTGGCCAGGAACACATCCTGATGAGGAGTCAGAACCTGGTTGGCCTGAAACTTCCAGATCTCAGTGAAGCTGCAGAACAAGAGAGAGGTAGGTGGGATGCAAAGAGATAGGGAAGTTGGAGACAAGGTTTCCTTTCACCCTCCTGCTAACAGGCCCTAGAGCCCCTCCTCATCATGCCATTATCATAATGTCCACCATCCCAACATGGCGCCATTCATGAGTGGTCCCCAAGCTTCTTCATTCATCTCTTTGTCTTGTTGGCCCCTGGTGGGTACTCAATCACTCGGACTCATATCCTTTCCTCACATCCATTAGACTATGAGCTCCTTAAGGTCAGGGACTATCTTTTTTCTTCTTTTTGTATCCCCAACACCTAGCACACGGCTCAGTACGTAGTAGATGCTTAATAAATGTTTATCAACTGACTGATATCCAAATCAGATACTAACTACCATCAGTTCTTTTCTGTTTTTGTTTATGTAGCCAAAATGGCTCTGTCCTGTTTTCTCATTATCAGTCTTCAGGCCCTACTTGCCTCACACCTGGGATTACTGTAGTAGGCTCCTAACTGGTCATATAATCTCTTCAGTCACCAGAGAGAGCTTCCTAAAATACTATTTTGGTCACATCTCTCCTCTGTTCAGATATCATCAGTGGTTACTGCCCAAAGTGACATAGGTAATGGCAGAGATAGTAGTATTAGAACCCAGGTCCATCAAGAATATTCCCTGCCTTTCTTGGCAATCTCACAGGGTTGTGGCAAAGATCAAATGAATTAATTGCTGTAAATAAGGAAAGATTGTGGTCTTCTCCACAATCCAGTTGCTTCTCTCAAGACTGTCTGGGTAACTACCTGCCTTCAGGCCTGCTCAGATATCAGATGGCAATGAATGTCTGACCTTGGAAGCTTCTCAGAGCAGGGATCCCCAGAAAGCTCCCTCCCTGAATGGCAACAGTGGTCCTTCACCCCACATTTTAGCAGAGTCTTGAAGACTGTCTTGACAGAGCTCTGAGAAGCACCAGAAACAAAAGCTAAGAATGAACTGCTGTGGGCAGCCATGTCTTAACGTGGATACCAATACCAAATTTTCTTCTAAATGTTTATTTTGGTCCCACTGTGAGAATTTTTCCGGACAAAGGGTCTTGGATGGGCTGTGGAGGGAGACAGACAATATATAGTTCAGTCAGTCATCCGGCATGTATGTGCTCTGAGCACGCAGAAGAATGACAAGCCCCAAGAACTCAGTGGCAACATTTATAATCAAGTCAGTCTTGAGAAAACAAAATTAGTAGATGTGAAACAATCAGAGAAAAATTCAAGACAGTTTAGAAGCAGTATGTCAGCATGAAAGGTCTCTTCAGGGTCATCCAGACTAGCCTTCTGTCCAGTGCAGGAGTCACCCAGGACAGCTCCAGGCCTTCTCAGCCAATGAGTCAATTTGTTGAACATGTTCTGGCCACTGTGTTAAGCACTGGGGATAAAGAAAAGCAAATATCATGGTTCTTGCCCTCAAGGAGCTTATATTCTAATGGGGGAGACATTTTTTAAAAAGCATGCACATACATGATACACACAGTGTAAATGGCAGGTATCTCTAAAAGGAGGCACTAGCAGTGGGGTGTGGAGGATCAGGGGAGTCAGGAAAGGCCTCTTGATGAAGGTGGGGTTTGAGCTAAATCTTGAATCTGAAAACCAGGAGGCAGAGGTGAGGAGGGGAAGCATCGTCAGAAATTAATTCATTTCTGTTCTTAGTACTTTCCTCTGCAAAGAAAGGACAGTCTGCCTAGAGACATAGTTTACTTAGGACCATATTGCATTTGAGGTATCAGCAGTACATCTAGCTGAGGTTTGGAAAAGAGCTTGGATGTCAGCTTGGCCAGTCACCTCATTTTACAAATGAGGAATTTGGGGCATAGAAAGTTTAAGTGACTTCCCTGTAACATAGGGAACACAGGCAACACAGGTGGTAGACCTGAGGATCAAATCCAGGTCCTCTGACTCCAGATCCAGGGCCATGAGCCCTTTCCCATCAGGGAATTCGAAATAAGGTGCTGGATCTCAGGACACAGGTTTAACCATGAGATCTCAATTTTGCAGCCTTTCTCATTCAGGTTGGTAAAGTTGAAAGGCTAGTGACAATATAGAGGTCTGCACAACCTGTGGCCCAGGGACTGCTTATGGCCCATGGGCATGTCAAAGGATTCCAGATGGTTCAGATGGCGCCTGAAATCTTTTTCTGAGCTGCAGGTTGTGCAGGCCTGATACAGAGAAATGAGAAGAAGGCCCAGGACAGAGCAGGAGAGGAGGCTGCCATTAGGGGACAGAGACAGGATGAGTAGCCACTGAAGGAGACAGAGGAGATGACAGAAAAGCCGGAGGAGCAGTAGATGGTAGACAAACACTGGACTTGGAGTCACAAACACTTGGATCTTAATGCTTTCTTAGATATTTGCTGTGTGACCTTGGACCCAAACACTTACCTGCTTTGGGCTTCAGTTTTCCTATCTGTAAAATGAGGTGGTTGGACTGTAGTCATTTAGGACTTTTTAAACTTTTTCCACTCATGACCCCTCCAATGCTTCTTAAACTATGAGTTTCAACCCACAGTTTAAGCCCTGGACCACATCTCCTCTTTGTGGTTGCTCTTGTTCAGTCCCCATTTTGAGTTTTCTTGGCAAAGAGACTGGAATGGTTTGCTACTTCCTTCTTCAGATCATTTGACAGATGAGGAAACTGAGGCAAACAGGGTAAAGTGACTTGCCTAGGGTCATACAGCTGGTAAATATCTAAGACTGGATTTGAACTCAGGATGATGAGTCTTGCTAACTCCATATCAAGAACTCTATCTGCTGGGCTACCTAGCTGCCCTATGTGACCTCTAAGGTACCTTAAAACTCTACATCTATGATCTGTGGTTCTTTGCATCCTCAGCACTTACCAAAGAGAAATGAGAAAGGGTGGTATGATTGAGTGTGGTTACTGATGACCGTTAAGAAAGGTGTTTAAGTAGAAGAATAGAAAGTCAAATTGAAAAGGCTTAAGGAGTGTTGAGTCAGATCGAATGAATGAATGAATGAATGAAGCACTACATGCACAACACTGGAGATACAAAAGCTCTCAAACAGTTCACACTCAAATGGGTGAGATAAGCATATAAAAGGTTTCAGCTGTGAGTCAATAGATGGATGGGTTCAATGGTCCTTAGGGGACAGAGGCAAAGTAGCTAGCAATGTATCTTCTTGGATATCTTTTCCACTGATAAAATCATATCATTTTCTGATGTTGAACTATCTGAAGCACCAAAGACTTTGGTGGTGAGTAACCTACAACTTGTAGCACCTGGAGAGGGAGTGGCCAGGCTGTATCTGCACTGGGGCTGCCTTCCAGAATGATGGCTGTGAGGACTGGGCTGGAAGCAGGCTGGATAGGGGGTGGGGAGCAGGGATATTATCATTCTCAGCTTCTTGGGCTTACCTGCCATTTGGTTGCAGTTAGTCAGTAGTTGATGTTGGTGGTAGCAAAGAAGTTCATAATTTCTAAAGATGATTCTTTGATGTTTGGTGGCAAATGGGAAAAAAGACAGAGAGAGACAGAGAGAGAGAGAGAGACAATGACAGAGACAGATACAGTGAGGCAGAGAGAGAGAGGGAGAGAGAGGGAGAAAACTGTAGCAACAGGGAGAGAGCACAGGTTGAAAGATTATCCTTGGAAAGGAGGACAGACAAGAGATGATGGATGAAGACATGGAGCAATTTTGAGGTGGAGGGGAGAAGAGTCAGATCAATAAACAAATATTTACTAAGTGCCTGCTATACGTGCCCAGCACTGTACTAGGTACTGGAAATAAAAAGACAAAAACAAGTTGGTTCCTTCCCTCAAGGAACTTACATTCTATTGGAGGCAACACATACAAAGCAGATATAAGGTACCTGGGGAAGGAGGGAAGGTACCAGCAACTGGTGGCATCTAGAGAGACACTCTGGAGGAGGTGAAGCTTTACAGGAAACTGGGGATTCCTAAAGAGGAAGGGAGATGGCTTCATTCTTGTCACTATAAAATATTAGACAAGGCCATTGAGTGAATGTACTGATGGGAGACATTTGGATCTTTCCTCAGGGTCCACATTTCTTCTGACAGTCTTTCTTATCTTCCCATGGAAACTTCCAGGTTTTATACCTGTTTCTCAATGTTCCTAGGTCACATGTAGATCAATCAGTTCATTGTCTGTAATGAGGTAAGTGTTTCAGCCCAAATAAGGAAGTGCAGCTAGATAACCCTTGCCTTCTGAGAGCCTTGCCAAAGAAAGGGGATTTTTAAAATTTTTTTGGCTTAACTACAAATGTGTGCCATGAAACAGTTGGTCTGTTGGTCAGGACTCACCTGTTCACCATGGGTATGGTTCAGCCCTGTATTGGGCACCACACAAGGTTATAAAGCTATAATCTTCTGCTTGTCAAAGAGAATGCTTTAGGGGAAGAAAATTTACCAGTGTGCTCCTAGTATAACAGATCTTAAATGGGATGCCCAAATGTCACTTTGCAGGGCACCCCTCTGAGCTTTCCCCAGGCATTGAAGAGGAAGAATCCAAGAGTGTCTGTGACGTCATGCCTAACATCTCTGATGTGCTGCTCCATAAACTTCGAGTTCATAAGGCCCTCCCTGGCAGGTAAAACTCAACATGGTCTCCAGAAAGCTTGGTGGTCAATCTGGGCAGCTCAAACAGATCTATGGGACACCAACATGTCCAACTCTGTATTATGTTCTTTGTGGGGTATAGGATAAATTAGACATGGTCACTTCCCTCAAGAAACTGGGGTGAAAACAGTGCAAAACTATGTGAATGAGACCTGGAAGGTAGCAGGAGTCCAGAGAAGAGAGTAATTACTGAGGCCTAGAATAGTCAGAATGGACTTCCTGGAGGAGGCGACCTTTCCTGGTAGATAGGCCCCCTGAGTAGAATGTCAAATTACAAAGCAGGAGGTGGTTTGGCTGGTATGACATCCTGACCAAGGAAGCTGGTCTTGCTTCCAAGTTCTGCATGGTTCTCTCAGCTTCACTCTAGAATTAATATCAGGAGAAGTTTCTTTTTCTTTCAACATTGAACAAATAGAGATGGTATGCATGGTAGTGGATGGAAAGTTGGCTTTAAGAGTGGATTCAAGTCCTGACTCTGACACATATTGACTGTGACTGGGTGGAGTCACATAACAACTCAATGCCCCAGAACACTCTCTAAGACCATGAATGGTTAAAAAAAAAAATGGTGAAGGTCTAATTGAATTGTTTGAAGAAAATTCCCTAAATAGGTGAAATCATACCCCACAATCTGGGCAAAATCAAAGAGAATTCAAGTTAGGTTGCAACAATTCTCCCTGCTAGGCTTTAAAAGCAAGATTTCCCAGTCTGGTTCATGAATTCATGTATTTCTGTCATTTGCATCACAGAGAACAGGGTCATGGATTTATAACTGGAAAGAGCCCTTGGAGGCCATTTAGAGCAGCTCCCTCCTTTTACAGATGAAGAAACTGAGGTCCACAGAGGTTAATTATCTTAGATAAGGTCACACAAATAGTTGATTCATGATTTGAGCTCAAGTCTATGACTCCATATAAAATGTTCCTCCCACTATGCCCTGCTCCCTCTCAGTCCTTTTTAGGAAGACCATACCCTCTCTCAAAGGCACTTGGTGGCCCTATCAGAGACAACATATTAAGCTGGAGGGGACCATGAGAAATTCATGTCTTCTTAACTAAGCTACCACATGAAAAAGCTCAAGTGGTCAGAAAGTTACTGTAGAGCCATGGAGTACTGTGGCCTTAGACTCAAGAGACCATGACTGTAGTTTGGGGATGATACTACTAGAAAGTGTGGTCTAATGGAAGGAGTGCTGTAGTTAGAGTCAGAGGACCTGGTTTCAAATCCTAGCTTTGCCACTTACTATTTGTGAGACCTTCAGTAAGGAACATAGTCTCATTGGGTCTCTGTTTCCTCATTGGTAAAATGAGGAATTCGTCCTAGACAATCTTTAATGTTCCTTTCCATTCTAAATATATGAAGTTCTAAGGTTCTAAATCATGAATCTCAATATAATTCTAAGATTGTAGCCTAGAATGGGACTTGATTTTCTCCTTTATAAGTTAAGTGGACTGGTCATAGACTTAGAGATGGAAAGGACCTTAGAGGTCCTAGTCTAGACCAATCTCCTTGACTCACAAAGGGGAAAACTGAAGTCTAGAAAGGTACTGATTTCTGATTAAGGCTAGCTTCCTTTGGCCTAATTTTATACCAGCTAAATATATCTATTTGATACGTAATTTGTTCTCCAACCCATGGTCCTACTTGCCAGGAAACACCCTCTCCTCCATGGAACCTTCCCTAGTGATTCGAGTCCAGAGTGGTTTCTCTCTCCTTTGAGCTCTTACTGTCCTCATGGACACACGGGCATGTTCAAAATCACACAAGGAGCAAGCAGCAGAGCCAACATTCAACCCCAAGTCTTGTGACTTGGTATTCCTTCTTTGCTCTCCCCAAGGTCCTCCTCAGCTCTGCTCATTTCTGATGATCCTAATGACCCAATTCTTAAGCTCAGTTTTAAAAATCAGATGAATTTACTGGGTTGTTTACAGGCAGCCACAACAGACTCATTGCTGACAAACCATCCTTCTTTCCTCCGCCTCATTGCCTCTTGGTACGGTCAGTCTCAAGTCAGCCTTGGTCTGAGCTCGGTTCAATTCAGTTCAATAAGCATTATTAAGCACCCACTGCATACCAGGCCCTATGCTAAACATTAGCTCATTGGAAACTCTCAACAACCTTGGGGGGTAAGTGCTATTATTGTCCCAAGTTCAGCTGGTGAAACTGAGGTAAACATAGGTCAAGTGACTTGCCCAGAGTCACACAGCTAGTAAGTGTCTGAAGCTGGATTTGAACTTGGTTCTTCTTGACTCCAAGCCCAAAACTCTAGCTTATTATCCCTGGTGGACTCTTCCAACCTTCCTAAGGTTTCTTTTTGTCCAGGCAGATTGTTAAATGACTCTGAAGGTGGAAGGAGGAATCAGCTTAATGTTTCTTCTTTGAAATCAAAGAATTGGGAGTAGCTAGGTGGTGCAGTGGATCGAGCACCGGTCCTGGAGTCAGGAGGAACTGAGTTCAAATTCAGCCTCAGACACATACTTACTGTGTGACCCTGAGTAAGTGGAAGGAAGGAAGGAAGGAAGGAAGGGAGAGACAGAAAGGAAGGAAGGAAGGAAGGAAGGAAGGAAGGATGGATGGATAGTAGACTTGGAGCCAGAAAGACTTTAGAGACCATTTGTCCTGTTTCCTGATATTACAGATGAGCAAACTGAGACATTAAATAAATGATTGCCCCAAGTTCAACAGAGTCAGATTCGTACTCAAGACTCTTTGCCCTTGTACCAGGCTACATTTCTGGAGTCACACAGATTCTTAGTCCTATATTTTGGGTCTGGCTTACCCATGACGTGACCAGTCTATTGAAGTCTAGATGAGGAAGCTCCCTCCGCCAGTGCTAATTGGCAAACCATTTGTAACTTGGAGTCTTTGAGAACTACTTGAAAGCAAGAAGGGACTAACTGACTGTCTCCTGGCCAGGCAGCAAACATTTGCAAGGGCAGGACCTGAATCCAGATAGCAAGCCCCAAACTGTCCATTTATGAGGCAGTGCTCCTCTGGAGTTTGGGTTATTAATTTATTAATTGTTTAATCTAAATGAAATAATCAGGTATCAATGATGGCAGCAGTAAAGGACAGAAATATAAAGATCCAGATTGGGATGGGGTATTTGATGTGGATTGGCCCATGGGCCACTCCCATGGAAGACAGCCAACTGAAGAGCTGGACTTAGCCAGTGGTGGATCGGCCACTCTGCCCTACTCTCGCTGCTCCCAGAAGGCAGCATCAAGGCAGACTCCCTCGACCTAAACAGGAAGGATCCTGGCAGCCTTCAGTCAGGGGTGAGTGGCACCTCGCCTGCCCAGACAAGGGGTGACCTTGCACCTCTGTCCAGGGTGGCGGAGGAAGCAGGGCTTCCTGAGCACTTTATCCTTCATCTGTTCTGTTGTTGGGTGGGGCAAAGCTGTTAGGCCCTCTTGTTCTCTCTCACTTCCCACACTCAGTTAAGCCCGTTCCACCCCAAGACAGGAAAGAAAGGGGCCCCAGCTTTATTTACAGAGTCCAGGGATTTTAACAATGAACCATACTTTCTCACTGCCTCTAGACCAGGAGATAAGATTTGCCTGCTGACTTGGTAAAAAAACCAAGTTCCTCTGTCCCTTGTCCTTGGCCAGCACTGGGCATCCCTTCCATGCTGATTCAGGCCTTCTCCTTTCAGAAAAAGGCTGCTACTCCTTGTCCTCTCTCTTTTGGTCTCTCCCAGCCATGGAGTTGGGGAGACAGGCTAGAGCAGCTTTTGAGGCTTGCTATCTGGATTCAGGTCCTGCCAAACATACTCCCACCCAGCCCACTGGCCTAGAACCAATCAGTCAGCAAGCATTTAGTAAGTGCCTACTGTGTGTACTGCACCATGCTAGGCACTGGAGATACTAACATAAAAATAAAAAAATTTTTTTAAAAGTCCTTGACCTTGAGGAATTTCTATTCTAGTAGAGGAGGAAAAAGAGAAAAACGTGTGTATGTGTGTGTGTGTGCATGTGTGCGTGTGTGAGTGTGTGTGTGTGTAGATATAGATTTATACAAAACAGGTACAAACAACATCTTTTGGGAGGGAAGCATTAGCAGTTGGTGGGGAGGAGAGGGAGGCTCAGGAAAGGCTTCATATAGAAACTTGAAATTTCTTGAATCTAGTTATACCTGACTCAAATCTGCCCCCTATTGACTACGCAGTGTCTCCTCTAGAACTTTGGCTATTAATTGATTTGCAAAACTAATAATAGCTAATATTTATACTGTGCCTGATACTGTGCTAAGTGCTTTAAAAATATTATCTCATTTGATTTTCATGACAACCCTGGGAGGCAGGTGCTATAATTGTCCCCATTTTACAAATGAAGGAACTGAGGCAGACAGAGGTTAAGTGAACTGCCCAAAGTCAAACAAGCTAATAAATTTCTGAGGCCAGATATGAACTCAGGTCTTCCTGCCTCCAGGTCTAGCACTCAAAATCTGAATGAAAAATCAGATGTAAATAATGGCAGCAGTGGCAGGTATTCTAAGAGGCAGAGGGGAGGAGGGAGAGACCTCCAGGCATGCAGGACAACTAGTACTTTATGGATTATGGTGGGATTATGGAGTATACACCAGCTCTCCACCCTTGCCAGCCTGGCATGCTGAGGTCCTCCTCTGAGCAAACCCAGAGGGGCTCTCAGGGTTATATATGCAGCCTTTCAGTTACTTTGGAGGTGAAATGATAAGAATCTTTTCCTCCCTTTTCTCCTAGTGCTCCTCCGCTTACTGAGAAGGAAGTCGAGGTAAGTACCTGACATCCTCATCCACATTCGGGCTAAATTGACCTGTTTGGCTTCCATGATACTTTCACACAGACACAGGCCTAAATGTTGGCAGCGGGTATGACATGACCACCTGGGGTCTGATCCACCACAACTTCACAGTCTTTATTAACCTCTGAGATTCTCATATCTGTTTAGAGAGATAGATAGACAGACAAATAGTAGATAGATAGATAGATAGACAGATAGATGGATAGATGGATGGATTAGATAGATGAGAGAGAGATGATAGGCAGACAGTTGAGAGAGAGATGGGTGGATGGCTATATAGATAGATAGTAGATAGATAGATAATAGATGGATGGATAGCTAGATAGACAGATAATGTTAATTGGGGCAAAGGCCATTGGAATCTAGAGCTGCTTGAAATTTTCTTCCTTCAAAACTATCTTCCTCCAAAAATTCCTGAAAAATGACATTTGAAGCAGAGAAGGTAGGCCTTTTTCTATGAGAAAACTGGGGACTGTGGGATGGTTTAAATGGAATCAAATTAATTCACAAAGAATTTAAAAGGTAGTTTGCCTCTGCTTTGCTTTTAAAACTTGAGACTTTGTCTTTAGCATCCTTGGATCAAAGGAAAATGTCCTAGGCAGCTGTGGCTCTTGTTACTGACCTCTCTCACAAAGATCTGGTGGTACCCAAATCAATCAACATTTTGAATCAAACCATTAAGTGACCCCAAATCAATCAATCAGTCAGTATTTATTGGGCACTTACTAAATGCCCTACAGAACACCAATCCAGGGGAAGTAACATCCAGGGAGGGTGTTCAGTAAACATTTGCTGAGAGCCTACTATGTGGCAGGCACTGTGCCAAGTACTGGGCATGCAGAAAGGCATGATAGTCCCTGCCCTCCAGGAGCTCATAGCCTTTATGGGGAGACAGCCAGCAACGACCATGTACAAACAGGTAGACACACAAGAATAAGCTGAAGAGAGGGAACTGGGATGAGGAGAAAGAAGCAGCTGGAGCAGAGAGAGTTTTCCTTCCTTAGTGCATCAGAGAGGGACAGGAAGGAGGAAACCATTCCTCGCCTTTAAGAGGCCTTTGTTTTTCTGACCTCTGCCTGCCTCTCTCAAGCAAAGCACATTTAACTTAGAGAAGAAAGACAAGGCTGATGGCAATATTACTATTGCAGAGCAGAAAAAGAAATCAGTTACTGGGCCAGGGAGTTGAGGAATTTAATCAAAGAAAGTATTTTATCTCACCTCCCAAAATGGAGATGAGAGCAGGGGAGAATGTGAGAAAATATTTTCATGTACATGTTCATATTACAAATTTCATACCATTGGTAATGGGTTTCAAAATATAGTCAATTCTTAATTTATACTAATTTATTGGAAGGGAAGGGAAGTAGTGGGTGGGGGCAGAGACATGAGCAACGTAAGGACGTTGAAATGCAAAAATCACTTTACCTTCATTTAAAAAGGCATCTCAGGGTTTTATAGCATATTTGTCCATTTAATCATGTTTCTCTTTCACAAATAATAAAAAAAGAGTTTACCTGCTTTCCTTGGGTTATACAAATAGATGGCATGAGGAATTTATTTATAGGACTAGAGACTTAGAACTGAAAGCGACCTTTGAGGGTCATCTAATCCTCCAATTTTACCAATGGAGAAACTTACCCAATATCTTACCAGTACTAAGTAGCATAGAGAGGGTTTGAACTCAGGTCATCTGACTCCAAATCAAGCACTTTTTCTATTAGACTAGCTCCCTTCCTAGTCCTGGAGACTGGGGAGAAAGCAGCCTGGAGTCCAAAAGGATCCTAAACTGTACATTAGAATAGAGTCCTCAGATAAATGATGAAATGGAATTCATCACACATCATGCGGTGCTTAGGCTATCCAGGGAGACAGTTGTATGACTGAGGACTGACTGAGTTACTTGAGAAGTATATTCAAGAATAAGCCAGCAGGTGTTTGTGAAGGTGCATTCCCAGCTGTTTGTTTAATAGCCAAAGACCATCAGTAAAAACCTTAGCAAGGTGAGGTCATTCAGGCAGTAAGGCCGGGCTCCTGCCCTATCCCAGTCAGCAGCCAACTGCGTTTGGCCAATAGAACAACCTCCTCTATGCATAGAAATGTGCAGTTCTACTAATATGGTTGTTGGTTGATTCAGATCTGCTGGTGATTGGCCCAGGGCAGAGTCAATAAGAAGCTGAGAAGATGAAGACCTTCACATTCATTCATTCATTCATTCATTCCTAAGACACATTTAGCTCCTGCTAGAGTCAACGTACCATGTATGACCCTAAGGGAGAGGCAAAGATGATGATAACGGTTATCATGATTAGCAATTACTTAGAATAACTGTTAATGTCATACTTTAAAATTTGTAAAGTTCTTTAATCTTTTTATCTTCACAACAGATGAAGAAACTGAGGGTCAGAGAGATGAACTTACTTGACTGTGATCTCACAGCTAGTCAGAGTCCTAGATAGAATGTGAATCCAGGTCTTCCTGTTCGACACCACAACTCCAATCACTATACTGCACTATATGCACTAAAGGCATAGTCTCTTGCCCCTCAAAGCTCCTAGGCTGACAGAGAGCTAGGACACATCCAGAAATGAATATGACACAGTTTAGAGTTTAAGTAGATGGGAGGTGTCCATGGTGTTATGCAGTCAGTGCAGAGAGATCTTACTTCTGCTGAAGAGTTTCCGTTTGCCCAAGTCTCTTCCCCAGTGATTTCCTACATGGGTTTAGACTAGGAAGCCCCTTCTTTGAGATGTCCACCTTTTTAAAAGTCAATCCTGCACTCAGAGATTTTTGCAACTAATGTTTACACAAAGTCCTGGTTGAACCTTAGGGGTCTTAAAAAAAAAGTCTTCTAGCAGCCGTTTAAAATTGCTATTTGGGCAGAAACTGGAAAATGTGATATGAACACTGGCTGAAGTCCCTTTAAGTCAACAAGACTTATCTTTCACACCAGTTTTCCTTAAAGATGGTTTCTCCGTGTGAAACCTTTTGGCCATAAATCCCCCTAGCTAATCCAAATAACTTACATTGGCTCACTAAATTCCTCTGGCTTATTTAAACCAATGGCTATCATGAATTTTCTTCAATTCAGTGGAGAGCAAAGCATTTGGGGGAGGGCGGGGGGGGGGGTTTCAACTTTAGTGAAATGCAGTGACTCCCTTTTCTTAAGTCTTCTGTGGCCACATATTACCATTTTTGTGGCTTTCCGAAGTTTTTCCATAGGTTTTAATATCTTAGTTGAAAGAGAAGAATTTAGCAGTTTTTGGATCATGAACTTAGAGCCAAAAGGGACCTTCGAAAGTCATCTGGTCCAATCCCCTCATTGTACAGAAGGCGAAATGGAAGTGCACAGAGAGTGAGTGACCTGACCAGTATCAGAGCAAGTAACTTGCTCTGGTGCAAGAGTAGACACCAGGTCTAATCTGACATTCTTCCAGAAAGGTCCTCAGCCCCACTCATCATCTCCATTGTCCTAATGTTATGTTTGAAATTCCACTCTCACTTAGTATTGGAGGGTAAGGCATTTAAGATATCTGGAAGGACTAGCAGTTCTTCTTTTTCTCTTTTTACTCATTCTCATTCATTAACACCTTGCTATGATTTGGTTTTTACCACCTTAACCTTAGAGAACTACAACTGTTGTAGCCTGTTGACAGGGATTTTGATGGGCACTTCCATGGTTTGGTAAACTGTGTTAGTACAGGTTCTTGTGGTAGAAAGAAACATCTATTTGGAGTTAGAGGACCAAGATCCAAATATCAGCTCTGCCACTAACTACTCAAAGTCACTTCTGTTCTCTGGCCTCAGTTTCCTCATCTGTAAAATGAGAGGGTTGAACTAGTCAGCCTCTGATGTCCCTTCCAGGTCTAGAGTTAGAATCTACAGATAAGTCATAAGCTAAACCTTCTAATGTACAGCAGCTGCTCCTCACCCTTCTCCTCCACTTTGTCTCCCCCTCCATAGAACGTGTTTGTACAACTGTCCTTGGCCTTTCGAAATGACAGCTACACCCTGGAGTCAAGAATTAGCCAAGCTGAGAGAGAAAGGAACCTGACAGAAGAGAACACAGAGAAAGAACTGAACAACTTTAAAGCTTCGATCACGGTAAAGGAGCCTGGCTCTGACAGTGCCATAGCACTGACGAGGCCATAGCACCCCTGCCTATGGGGAGCGGGAGGGAGGGGAGTTGTGCATCTGAGGACCAGGCAAGTTACACAGAGAGGAAGGAAGTGATGGAGATCACCAGGGAACTAAATTATGAGTTAAGAATTGGCTGTATTTATAACTGGAAGGCAGTTAGTTGGTGAGCAGAGGAGAAGGAGATGCCCAATTCGCACACCTGATCAATCAATTAAGATGCAACCTAACACAGTAGGTTGAGCCCAGGAAATCTGGTGGAGGACCCATCTCTGTCACATATTATGGTTCTGGGCAAGTCAAACTGTGGAGAAGGGGCCAACCCTGAATTGGTACCAGGAACCTATTTGCTCATCTGGGAGTTGCCTACATCATAAACTGACAGATCCAGCTATATCCTTTTCCTATTATCTGCCATCAGGAAGGCAGATCCAGCTTTACCTGGTTTTCCAAGAATACTCTGCTACATTTGAGGAATCACCACGAGCAGCCTGAGGGGTGAGATGGAGGAAAGCTTCGCCTCAGTGTGGGACAGTAGTGAGGGTTATGAGCTGAGGTCATCTATGTAGGTGGGGGACCTTCAGGCCTTTTTTAGACCCAGATGATGAGGCTGGGGCTTTACCTTTTGCCTCCCTTCCCTGGCCACTCATCACTGTCCAGATGTTTCTTTCATTTTTATTTGGGGGGTTTAAAAATCTTTTATCCAGATGTTTTTGGCTGTGTAGGAAACCTCCAATTCACCAAAACATAGTGGGGTAGGTTGAATGCTGTGGGACTGGGAAGGGGAAGTTGGGGTAGGTAGGGGGAACATTCAGATCTCCCCCAGTACTGCTTTCCTCCACCCACCTGAAACTTAAAATGTCCTATCTCCTCCCTTCTTTCAGTCCTCAGCATCCATCTGGCAGCCCTGTGAACACCGAGAGACCTATGAGAAACTGCTGGAAGACATTGCCGTCCTACATCGCCTGGCCGCTCGCCTCTCCAGCCGCGCTGAGATGGTTGGGGCAGTCCGCCAGGTCAAACCACTCACTTCCCTCCTTTTACCTCCTCATCCTCTGCTCATCTCAAGATTTTACTGGCCCTAAAGGGAACAGTCGGCTCTTCCATCATGGGGCTGTAACCCCTTTGTTGAATCTACTAGCCTAAGAAACCACTGCTGGGGACATAGGGTTCCAGGAAGGACATGAAAAAAGGAGAGTGAACCGCACTGCTTCTCCCTGAACTCAGGTTTCATCCCCAGAATAAACAAAGTCAGCAAGCATTTATTAAGCAACTACTATGTGCAAGCACTGTGTGGGGATAAAAAGAAAGGGCAGGGGAATAGTCCCTTATAATGAGTGAGACAACATGCAATAGGTACATATATATACAGCACACAGACATTGGAAATAATCCCAGAGGGAAGGTATGGGCAGGGGAATAGAGAGGAAAGGCCCTAAATTGAGTCCTAAGGGAGCTAGGAGGCAGACAGTAGATGAATGGAGTGTCATCTTCAAGGAATCTCCAGAAGACCAGTGTGAGAACGGAGACCCAGAGAGAGGAAGGGCCTTACCCAGGACAGAGTACACATATTGAGCTGAATCTCATAAGATGAAATGTAAGAGAGATAAGGAAATGTCTTACAACCAGGTTTAAACAATCATCTTCACAAGCAGAGGCCACTCATATGACTAGCCAGCCTATGAGTGGAGTTCTGGAGGCTTTTGTTGGCTATTATAGGGGCATGTGGTGGCAAAGAAAGTCAATGACCTCTTGGGCTACTTTGAGAGAGACATGATATCCAAGACTGGGCCTTCTCCAGAGCTGGGGCTTACTTGCATGTGTGTCTCCTTTCAGTAGGGCCAAGGGTGAGCTGGCCAGAGTCCAGAGGAGAACAGCCAGAATGGGGAGAGGCCTTGAGTTCATGCCTTGAGCGTGTTCACTGAAGGAACTGGAAATGATTTAGGAAGGATGTGGCAGCAATCTTCAAATATTTGGGGAGTGCTGTCTTATGGAAGAGGTGTTGGATTTATTATTCAGTTTGACCCGAGAAGGCAGGTGTAAGGGCAGGCATTGTAAAGCAATAATTTAAACTTAACAGAAGAGGAAACTTCCTACCAATTAAAACCGTCCCAAAGTTTGAATGGGTCTCTTGAAGGGTAATGTGTTTCCTCTTGGTGGAAATGCTTAAACAAAGATTAAATAATGACATGGGTATGAGAATAAGGCGGGGTTCTTATCCAAGTTGGAGGTTCTTGTCATCTCTGAATGTCTGTGGGTTAATGATTAGATGAGGAAGACGTGCTCTGAACTTGTCTTCCCATCTGCTGCCTCAGAGGATCCCAACTGGCCATCCCCAATGCCTGGAAGCCACCCCCCTTCATCTTAGCCCCTCAAAGCCCTGGTGTTCCTACAAGGACCAACTAAGGCACTACTTCCTCCAAAGAGCTTCCCTGAAGCCTCCTCGAGTCGAAGGCATTCGCATCCCCTTAATTGCCGTGTGTCAGACCCACCTGTATACATACCACAGCCCTCCAAGAAAAGAGGAGCTTCTTGAGGCAGGGGCTATTCAGTTTTTCCTGTAAAGCCTCAGTACCCAGAACAATGCCTAGAACATGATAGGTGCTTCATTGTTGTTGAGTTGTTTCAGTCCTGACTCTTCATGATCCCATGTGGTGTTTCCTTGGCAGAGTAGTTTGCCATTTCCTTCTCCAGTTCATTTTACAGATAAGGAAACTGAGGCAAACAGGTTTAAGTGACTTGCCCAGGGTCACACAAACGATAAGTGTCCAAGGATGGATTTAAACTCATGCAGATGAGTCTTCCTAACTCCAGGCCCAGCACCACCTGAATGAATTTCAGTCTCACTCTCATTGCGGATACTAGGCCCCTGTAGAAGGGCCAATAGCTCTAATTGTTAGGTTTTCTGACTCCCATGTCACTCTGTTGACTCATATTGAGCTTAAAGTCTGACATTCCCCACTTATTTTAGCTTCTGTTCTCTATGACATCTAGCTTGGCAGATATACGGGGTGTCCCAAAAATCTTGATGAAGGATTAAAATATTAAAACTTGAAGTCATCTTTATACAGGTCTATATGGAAGGATACACTTCCTAAATGATCCCTGAGGTCCTTTCCACCTCTGACATCCTATCCCCCAAGGACCATCCCAGCTCTGACAGTCTATGTCCTGAAGTCTGAGGTCCCCTGGGGTGTTACGGTGCAAAGAACATCAAACTTAGATCAGGGGCTCTGGGTTTGAATTCCACTTTGCCATTTACTACCTATGTGAGCTTGATCAAGTCACTTCAACTAACTGAGCCTCAGTTTCCTCATCTATCAAATGAGGGGAACTGGATAAAATGATCTCTCAGATTCCTTCTAGCTCTAGATTTGGGCTCTTAGAGTCCTGCCTCTGGTATTTCCTATCGATCAAGTCCCAACGAGTTATTTCTTTATCTGTCTTGGTTCCTTAACCTTATTTGCCCCTCCCACCTCTCTTTCCTCCTAGGAAAAGCGAATGTCCAAGGCTGCAGAGGTTATGATGCAATATGTAGAGAATCTGAAGAGAACATATGAGAAAGACCATGCAGAGCTCATGGAATTCAAGAAACTAGCAAACCAGAATTCGAGTCGAAGCTACGGCCCCTCTGGTAAAACCGAGTGGGATTTCTGTCACAAAGCGGTGTGTCTCTCAGGTCCCTGGGAGTGTGAAACCTAGCCCTGCAGCAGTCAGCCAGGCTGAAGTGCCTAGGAAATGCCTACTGTATGCTAGGCACTGTGCTAAGAGCCTCAGACACAAAGAAAGGCAGAATCAGTCCCTCAATTTCTGCCCTCCAGGACCTTATCATCTAAGGAGGGAGACTACACGCAAATGACTGTGAACAAGGAAACTATAGAAAGAGTGACTAGGTTGGCCTCTTGGAGGGAATGCACCAAGGTTGGAAAGCGGTCTTGCAGAAGGTGGGACTTTTGCCAAGGGAAGCCAGGAGGCAGAGATGGGCAGGAAGGGCATTCTGAGAAGGGGGAACAGCCAGTGAAGACACACAGAGTTGGGGGAGGAAGTGTCTTCTTTGAGGAGCACTCAGTAGGCCAATGTTACCAGACTGAAAAGCATGGGAATGGCAATAGGGCTAAGGAGGCTGGCAAGGTAGAAAGGCTGAGAAGGGCCGGCAAGGCCAACCAACAGATTTTCTATTTGATCCTGGGAAGCCACCAGAGCTAATTGCATAGGGCGGGGGGAGAGAGAGAAGGACAGACCTGAATTTTAGGAAGATCAGTTTGACAGCTGAGTGAAGCATGTACTGATCTGGGAAACTCTTGAGGTAAGGAGACCAATCAACAGACCATTGAAGTAGTCCAGATGTGAGGGGATAAGAACAACCAGGTGGTGCAGTGGATAGAACATAGGGCCTCTAGTCAGGAGGATCTGAGTTCAAATCTAGCCTCAGACACTAGCTCTGTGACCCTGAGCAAGTCACTTAACCCCATATGCCTCAATCTCCTCATCTGTAAAATGATCTGGAGAAGGAAATAGCAAACCACTCCAGTTTCTTTGCCAATAAAAAAACAAAACCAACCACCAAATAGTCACAAAGCGTTGGACACATGAAAAATAACTGAACAGCATTGGGTAATTTGTTTGAGATGGCCTCATAGACCCTTTCCACCTCTAAATCTCTGTGCAAGTGAGTCTACCCACCAGCTGGCAGCACGTAGGAAAAGCTAGAAGGGTGTTTGGAGGCAGAAGACCTCCATGGGATGAAAAGCATTCGGCAGAAAACGCAGAGAGCAAAGAATGTGTCCCACATAAGAAAGCAGTGACTACAAGGTGCATCTAGCCAGTTCTGTTTAAAACTAAGCAAGTGCTAAGGGCTAGAGGGACTTTCTTCCAATTTCACTCACTCAGCCTTTATTTATTTAAGTACCTGCTGTATTGCCCTGTGAGTCTGGTTCGGACAGAGGTACAAGATCACTAAGACACAGCCCTGCCTCAGGCAGCTCACAGTCTTGAAGAAAGGAAATGAGGCATGCACATGGATGGAATACAAGTTAGAATATTGTAAATCCAAAAGTATATTCAAAACACCTTGAGATCAGATGATTCCTCTCTGGCAGCTGGAGGCAGCAACAGGTTTTCTGCTAGAGGTGTCATCAGATGGAGTCTTTAAGGTTGGGCGGGGTAACAGAGGAGAGATAGTGGCAAGGAAGGTTATTCGAGACCCAGAGAAGAGTATGGGCAGCAGCCCAGGGGTGAGATGTTCCAGGAAACGTCTGGGGGTGGGTGATAAGTCCAGTCTGGATGAAGCCCAAAGTTTATGAGCATGGGAAAAAGTGTACATTAAGGATGGAAAAATTGGGGCCTGATAGGATGCAGGCATCCTGAAAAATGACCTTGTTTATTCCATATATTTTGTTGATTAAAATCCATTACTGAGAACCTGGAACCAAAAAGGTAATGGAGAAAACAGCAAGCTGCCCTTCAGAGTCCACGCCAGAAGTAGTAGAGACTATACAACAGGTTTAGGAAGCCATGACTTACTATCTTAGACAATTGCCTGATTTTCATAAAAGTCAGAGGAATCATTGCTGGGTCACAGAGTTAGAGGTGAGATTTGAATCTGGTTTTTTTCTTTAACTCCAAGTATAGAAGTCTATGCATTGTACCACATGTTGCAATAGTAGCTAATTAGCACTAATGATATAAAGGCAAAAGGCCTCCAGGTTCCCAGGGCTGAATTCAGATGTGTCTCTCTGACTGCTTATAAAAGATGTGATCTAAGACCAGTTTGTTAATCCCCTGACTCCCTTACATGAAGGGAGACTAAGCCAAATTACAAGAAAATTGCCCAAAATCACCATTTTTGATGCATCAATTTTCACTAATGGATCACAGGGGGATGATGGGACTTATCTCTCCTTGACTTCTCACTTCTTTGCTGAAAGAGTCCAAACAGAGTAATTTCTGTTTTCATGGTTGTTACTGCTATGATGAGTTAATGAAGGGCTATGATATGTACTCACAATGACAAAACTGGATTAGTAGAAATAAGGTGTGATGTTTAGCCGTTTTTCAGTTTGAAACGGTGTCTAATTCTTTGTTGTCCTTTGGGGGTTGGTTTTTTTGGGGTGGGGACAAAGATAAATTGGTTTGCCATTTCCTTCTGTAGCTCATTTTACAGATGAGGAGACCAAGGCAAACAGGGTTAAATGACTTTTCCAGGGTCACATAGCTAATAAGTATCTGAAGATGGATTTGAACTCAGGAAGAAGAGTCTTCCTGCTTCCAGGACCAGTATTGTATCCACGGCACCACCCAGTAGAAATAGAGTGTCCTCAGAAAAAGTGGGGTGATAATCCATCTGCCCTCTGCCCTATTCAGACCATGGAGTGTTGTGTTCAGACCTGGCTGAAGGACATTGACATTCTATAATGTGTCCAGGAAGAGGTCAGCCAGGCTGTGAATTCCCCAACACTGGAAGGATTCCGATGCATGAACATATGTCAGGGATATTGTACAATGGGCATCTGTGGGTGCATTAGATGGCATTAGATGTCTTTTCCAGCTCTAAGATTTTATTATTCTAAGAGTAAAAACACTGGATGAAAATAAACCTTGTCCCTGATATTAATAGCTATCCCTGTTATAATATGTATAACAATTGCTATAAGGTATTACGATATGTAAAACAATTGTTTTACACAGTGTTTTGAAGTTTGCAAATCACTTTGTGTTCTTTGATCGATCCTCACAATAAACCTGCAAGGCGGGTGATATTACCCTCATTTTAAAGATGAGGAAACTGAGTCGGAGAGAGTGAAGTCTCGTCTCCAGGGTCACACACATACCTGAGGCAGAATTTGAACTCAGACCCTCTTGAATCCAAACCCACTGCTCTCTTCTCTGTGTAACCTAGCTGTCCCTAGAAAGCTGATTAGCTGCTTCTGCTTCCATTCTTCCCATTTCATTTTCAGGCCAGTTGCTAGAGTCATCAGGAATCCTTTTCCAGCAAGTAAAGCCCATGCGGGAGGGAATGGGAGTTCTGGCCATTGAGAGATAAACAGCCCAAGAAAATGGACCTTTTCAAGGCCACAATTCCTGGATATTGCAAACATCCTTAGTTACAATGAGCCGGAGGAGGGGGAATGCAGAAAGCATGTCACAGATGGAGAAATATTTATAAATAGAACACTCAGAGAGGAGTTTTCTGGGGAATATCAGCAGTGTTTTTCCAAAACCAAGGTAGAAATGCACAAAGTTGTTTTGACTCGGGTTTAGGAAATGAGGTCCCTAAAATGCACTGGCTTAGCAAACAGTAGCTCCCTGCCGTTGTTTGGAGGTGGGAAAGTGAGTTAATTCAGTTCTTAATCTCAATACACAGAAAGCCAGGTCAGCATTCCTTAATCTTAACCATTGGACTTATTGACAATATGTAAACTACCACACCCAGTGAAGATACACAGATACATATGCCAATCAGCTTCACCAGCTTCTAATAGGCAAAGTTGTAGACATGGTAGTTTTAGGGAAACCACTGTGTCCAAACTACAGGCTTAGTGCAGTGCCTGGTCCATTGTAGATCTGTTGTAACAAATGCTTGTTGACTTGACAGGCTTGCTCTGAGTGGCCACAGCAGTTAGGGGATAAGAAAGACTAGATTACAGCTTTTATTCAGATGTTCCATCCCAGGGCAAGATTTAAGTGAGGCAGAGCTGGGCAAAGTCACCAGCCTCCAGTTCCTTCTCCAGAATCCTCTGGGTCCAGTGGCCAGATATAGATCAAGACAACTGGAGATGGGCCTGGATGCAGTGGGAGACCTTGACCTTTTTAAGCTAAGGTCTTTAACAGGTTTCAATCTGACTGAGGCAATACCCAATCAGAAACAATTGCTATTTATGGCCAGAAACCTTGAGGGTCTTTCCCCGACACAGACTGTTTTTTTTTCTTTTGACTAGGTGAAAAAGGCCCTTCTTTGCCTCATTCCTTACCTAGCCTGAATCACTGAATGGGGGTTGCCTCAGGCAAGCTAAGATGTTAAAAACTTTAGCTTAAAAAGGCCAAGGTCTCTCACTGCATCCAGGGCCATCTCCAGTCATCCTATAAATCTTGCCACTGGACCCAGATGGTTCCAGAGGAGAGAATGAGGCTGATAACTTTGCACAGCTCTGCCTCACTTAAATCCAATTCACTTGCATGTTATGGTATCAATTCCCTGATGTCATGGTCCTCCTTGAAAACAAAAGACAAACATCAGCAACAACCCAGAGCAAGAAGATCCTAAGCATCTTTCAAACACCAAACCATGAGTAAGCTAGATAAGGATGCATGGAAAGGTTGGCAAAATTGCTTTGACATCAGAAATTATAGTCCTTGATTCAAATTGTTTCTGCTTCCCTGTCCCCTCTCTGACCAGCCTGCATCAGAGAGTTGCATACCTGCCCTTCACCATGTGTCAGCTGGGACCCAAGAGAATCAGGATGGGCAAACACTCAAATGTCTCCTGTGCGTCCAAGTCTCCCTAGCTGCTTCCCTACCTCCTCCAAACTGTAATTGGGTTAGGATTTGTGAATGTAAGGATCCTTTATGCCTGTGTTTATATAATAATTTTAGACAAATATTCTTGAGCATTTCCTTCATTAAAGCAACTTGATGGTGCAGTGGATAGATGTGAGAGGAAGTAGGAATCCAGAAGACTTGAGTTTGAATTCTGCCTCAGACACTGACTGGCTGGGTGACTCTGGGCAAGCCCTGCCAGACTCATCTGTAAAATATGGATAAGAATAACATCTTCTTTGTAAAGGTGTTGAGAAGAACAAATGAGATAACTTATGTAAAGCTCTTTGCAAACCTTAGAGTGCTATATAAATGCTAGCTATCATCATCATCATTCCATGCCCATTTTGTCAAGCATTCCTGAAGCCAACATTTATTAAGCACCTTCTGTATGCAAGGCCTTCTTCTGAGCACATATAAATAAAGTATGGTCCCTACTCTAATAGAGAATATACTTTAAGTGTAAGAATAAAATGTATTCGCAAAAAATCAAATTTGTAATAAAGGCATATAAACATGATGAATGCTTTGTCTGTAGTAGGCACCTAATAAATGCTTTTTTAATTTGTCTGGGCCTTAGTGGCGCTGGACCTCAACTCAGGAAGACCTTAGTTCAAGTCTGGCCTCAGATAATTACTATCTACGTAGCCCTGGAAAGTCACTTTACCTCTGTTTGCCTCAGTTTCTTCATCTGTAAAATGAGGATGATGATGATACCTTTCTACTCACAGAATAAATGGAAAGTCACCTTGGGAGAGGGGAGGCTCTAGCAGCTGAGGAGACCAGGAAAGTCTTCCTGAAGCAGACTTTTGAGAGAAGTCTTGAAGGAAGCCTGAGATTCTCAGAGGTGGAAGTGAAGACTTGGAAGGGGTCAAAGATATCATCTCCTCACACCAGGCTTCACAAAAGGATAGAGGGGGGCTGAGCCAGGAGCATTTGAGGTCTTTGGACAATTCCTAGCACTTTCCTCTATCCCTTTCCTGAATTTTATTGGAAGTTATTGATGATGTTCTTCTCTCTTTCTCTCCCCGTTACTGCAGAGGATGGGGTCCCTCGTGCCACCAGGTCCATGTCTCTCACTCTGGGAAAGGTAGGCTGTCTGCAAAGGGAGGGTGGGGCTTGGGGGTGAATATGACTGCTCAGAAGAGAAATGAGAGTTATCTATTAAAGGCTCCATCATAACCCAAGTCCATGGTGTTTCAGGAGGGAAAACCATTCATAGATACAAGTTCACTAGTCATTTACTCCTTGGGTGACTTTGAACCTTTAATCTTTCTCTGACAGTTTCTTCAAACTTCCTACAAATAGGAATCCCTGAAATTTAGGACAACTAAGTGGTACAGTGAAGAGTTCTGGGCCTAGAGTCAGAAAGATCCAAGTTCAAATCTAGCCTTAGACATTTACAAGCTATGTGACCCTGGGAGGTAACTTCTGTATGCCTCAGTTTCTTCAACTGTAAAATGGAGATAATGATAGTACCTACTTCCCAGAGGTGTTGTAAGGATAAAATAATACCTTTAACTTAGCACAGCGTTGTTAGTGTCTAATAGGTGATTACTAAATACTTGTTTATAGGATATTTGTGTGAGGACTCATTCATATCCAAAAGGCATTCTTGAAATTAAAGATCTCTTGGGTGGGATCATGGGATCATAGAGACCTTAGAGGTCATTGACTCCAATCCCCTCATTTTACAGATAAGGAAATTCCCTCAGCTAGTACGAGTCTAACTAAATGAAATTTGAACCCAGGTTGGAGATTTCAGTTCAAAATTAGGGAAAGCTTCTTAATACTTGAACCCTCAAGTGGAATGGGTGGCGTTGTCTGGTATCATTGCTAGAGCTGTTTAAAGGAGATGACCACTAGTTGGGTGCTACAGAGAAGATTCTTGCTTCAAGCAGGAGGGCAGACCTCAGAGGGCCCTTCCAACTTTTAAGAATTCATATTTCTAACAAAAGAAAGGCCCCCATATCCTTTTTCTCTTAGAATCCTAGGACAGGAGAGCAGGGCAGAACTTTTAATCATCATCTCACTCAGCCACCACCTTTTTATAGATTAAGAAACTGAGGCTGAGAGTGATTCTGTGTGCTGAAGATTTAATGGCATCTGCTCTCCTACACAAGAAGACTCCATTCCACCCTCTTGGTTTTTGTCAATTTCCTAAAGTTGTGATTTTTCCCAGAAGACTCTGGTCCAAGAACAAGTCCCCCAGGACACACAGCTATAGAGCTTCTCTGCTAATGTGGAATAATCTCTGATTCCCCTGATGTACACACATGCCCCTCCCCGCTCCCTGTTTTCATCACTTAGGACAGCTACCATTGTCCCACTGAGGATGACTGAGCTCAAGGCCTTCCTGTTAGTAAACGCTTTTCTTCCTGCAGAACATGCCCCGTCGGAGAGTCAGTGTGGCTGTGGTCCCCAAGTTTAATGCTCTGAACATTCCTGGCCAGTCTCCCAGCACATCACCCATCCCATCCTTACCAGCCCTGGTGAGTATGAT
The DNA here is from genome assembly GCA_028658325.1 of Potorous gilbertii. Taxonomy (NCBI): domain Eukaryota; kingdom Metazoa; phylum Chordata; class Mammalia; order Diprotodontia; family Potoroidae; genus Potorous; species Potorous gilbertii. The sequence continues at coordinate 240,833,440 of CM053772.1, read as the reverse complement.
TAGGGAATAATGGTGGCCCAGAACTAGGCCTTGGGACCATGAGTAGGAAGACCCCAGGGGCAAAAGAGAAACCACAGGAAATAGAGTATGCTGAGCAGGAGCTCCAAATTCATTCATTCATTCAGCAGACAATTATGGAACATTTTCTGTCGTTGACTTGAGTAAAGTCATTGAGGCCTTGAATTTTACATTTTACAACACATTTTATGATTCATTCTGCATAATTCGGAGGCAAAAATGGAATAAAGGATAGAGAGCTGGCCTTGGATTCAGGGAAATTTGGGTTCAAATCCTGCCCCTGACACATTCTGGCCGTGTAACCTTGGACTAGATGTTTAACTTCACGATGCTCTAGTCAATTTTCCAAGGCTCTAAGCTGCACTGAAGGTGCTGGCCTGTATTGGCAGGGCGAGTTTCCTGGGAACTTCCTTCATCAGTGACATAACAGGTCTAGTCCTTCTCTCCATGGACAATATAGGCCTATCCCTGTTATTATTAATAATATTATTTCTCAAAGAAGGAATAGAAGAATTAATGTAGCTTCAGACCCTTTTGGGGGAAAAGAAGTCCAAATCTCATTACAAAGAAGATTTCTCTATAACAAACTTTCTACATTCCATCTCTCTCTCTCTGTCTGTCTCTCTCTGTCTCTGTCTCTGTCTGTCTGTCTGTCTGTCTCTCTCTCTCTCTCTCTCTCTGGGTGTGTGTGTGTGTGTGTGTGTGTGTGTGTGTGTGTGTGTGTGTCTTTCTCGCTCTCTCTCTGTCTTTTTCCCCCTCTCTATCTCTTTCTCTTTCTCTCTTTTTCTCTGTCTCTTACTCTCTGTGTGTCTCTTTTTTTCCCTCTTTCTCTATTTGTATGTGTCTGTGTATCTATCTCCTCTTTTTGTCTCTCCTGTCTTGTCTCTGTCTTTCTGGGAGGAAAGAGTACGCCTGTTGTTTCTATTATAAGCAAGAAGGAAAGGGCTATAGTTGAGTTCTACTCACATCTCTAGTGTTCTGTCCAACAGGAGCAGGGATCCTTTGACTCCTCTCCCCCTCCTTTGCCCTGATTCAAACCTCTTGTGACACCACCAGTCTCCGTTACCCCAAACTGCCAAGCCAAGGACGAAATAAAGCCACCCACACGAAGTCTGGAGCTTGGAGTCAGAAAGGGGAGCTTGGGTCAGAACAGCACACTCCTACCACTCCCTCTTTTAAACTCCTATTGTTTTTAGAGCCCTTTCTTTTTTCATTACTCTTTCATCTCTAGCCTGGAAAAGTGGGTTTCCCGGTACCATGCCTACTCACAGAGTTCCATTACAACAAACCAACTTGGACATCCTCTGAGTTCACGCTAAGTAGAATTTGACTCACAAGAGCTCTAACTGGAGCCTTTGGAAATAATAACAGCGTACAGGTGTGCCTTGTGCCTACTGATGCAAAGAGCATGATGTGACATGGTCTGGTGTTAGGGCTGCCCTCTAAAAACACGTGACAGGCCACTGGAGGCAGTGAAAGGAAGCAAGTCACCCTCACTGTGCTTCCATTCCTCCACCCCCCGAGAAAAAAATGACACCCACACACACACCAAAAAGGACAAAGAAAGGTCCAAGGGAATCCAGGATGATGACTCAAGAGCCTAGGTGACTCTTGGGAGTGCAGGACATCTCAGGAGCTCACTTGCCTAAATATGCATGTAGGATGTCCTGGTCAATCTGCATGTTTTGTTCTGATTTATTTAAGGAATTGCAAAAGTTATTTTATTTTTACTACAGGCTGAATCACCAAATGGAAAAGGAAACCCCTCAGCTTCCCTGGTTTCACCAGCACTATTAGAGAAGTAAGTTTTCTGGTTTGACTTTTCACCTTGAGGTTGTCTAGGAGACCTGCCTTGATTGGATGGATTATTGATCTGCCTTTCTGTACTGTCTCTCTCTCTCCTTCCTCACATCTTCTTCTCTCCCATCTCACTTTCCTTCCTCCCTCCCCCCATTCCAATACATAACATCCTTCTCCTTTGTCCCTTTCTCCCAATACTTTCCATCCCCTCCATCTCCCTTTTCTTCTTCTTTCATTCTCTTCTTGCCCCTGCCTCCCTGTCCTCTACTTCTCTCTTTCCCTTTCTTCATCTCTCTACACATTTCCCCTGTCTCTCTCTCCTCCTCCCACATCCACTCCCTTTGCTCTTTCTCCTTTCTCTTTTTCCCTTCTTCCTCCTCCTCATCTCCTCTCTTTCCTAGCTCTACTCTCCCCTTACTTTTTTCTCTTCCTTTCTCCCCTTTCCCTCTCCTCTCTTCTCTTCTTTTACCTCCTTCTTCACTCCCCTCATACCCTATCTTCCCTTCTCCCTCTCCTCCATCCCTTTGCCTTTCTCCATCTATCCCATCTCTTTCCTTACATCCTCCTTTCCCCAACTCCTACCCTCAAGGCCATTTCTATCACTAATTAAAAAAAAACATGATTTGAATTTAACTGAACTTTTTATGGAAAATGATTTATTTATCTCTCTAGGGTCCAGGAGACTGCAGTTTGACCCATGTTGCTACAGTTTATAAAATTATGAAGAAAGTATGTTGAATCAAAATGTACCGATCTGAGAAGCTCTTGGGAAAGCTTCCCATTTCAGTCTTCTGTGCCCCACAGATTTCTTTCTATTTTAAACCAGAAAAGCTGGACAACAGGACCCATTTCTGCGATGCAGAGATCTGCACAAACCAAATAGATCATTTGTTTTGCAGAACCTTTCCCCACCTGGCTAATTAGGATTTGACTCACAAGAGCTCTGAGTACTGGAACCTTTGTTCCAATGTTTTTGCACACTGGGGTGCCTTCTGCCTACCAATGCACAGAACATGACATGATGTGGTCTGGTGTTAGGGCTGCCCTCTAAAAACAAGTGACACACACCTGGACCCCCATTGAATAAACCTCAAACTTTCAAATTCTCAGAGCTAAACAGGCTAAGGACCCAGTTCTTGTAAAGGTTTCTCTTCTTCTATCTGCTGGAAATATTGCTCCTATACAACTGAGGACAATAGAGATTTAAAAAAAGATCATTTACTCTTTCTTTAAAGAATCTTCCACTTAATTTTTCTTAATTGAGCATAGATCTAGAGCTGGAAGACTCCCTGAAAAGCCTCTCTAATCCAAGCCCCTCATTTTACAGAGAGAAACTGAGGACAAGAGAGATAGATTGACTTGCCCCGAGTTATTCAGATTTTAAGTGATGGAGCTAAGATTCAAATCCAAGTCAGAGACAGACAAAGGCGGGGGGGGGGCTTCATCAAGACCCCGGAGGTCTCTTCTAGCTCCGAAATCCTGTAATTCTCAGTGAAGCCCAGAAGCAGAAGGGAGGAATGCCACGTGTAATCCTGAAGTCTTGTAAAAAGCCTTGTAAAACGCTGTCCCCATTACTTGCTGGACTGGTCTTGGGTAGACTCATATTTACCTTGCAATCCCATTTCCTGAGCACACACAAATGGGGAGGGGAAGGACAATAGTCAGGTGTGTGAAAGAACTAGGATGGGACTTGAGTGTTGCCATGGAGAACGGACAAAGTCGTGAATTGAAGGGCTGGGTGCACTGATTATCTTAGGGAAAAGATCTCGAATTCCTCTTCTCTGGCTGAATCCTAGACCATTAGCCATCACAGCCCCAACAAACCCCTTCCTTCTCATCTGAAAAAGATCTGTGGGTTTTAGAGAATTATAAGCCCAATATGTGTTATGAGTGTGATGAGGTGGCCGAAAAAGCAAGTGTGGTATTAGAATGTGTTAAGAAAGGCATAGGATGTCCTGAAATAGGGAAGGGAATTAATCTGTAACTCTGACCTGGTGAGACCACACCTGGAGTGCTTTGTTCATATTTGAAAACTACATTTTGAAAAGCACCACCAAAGGCTGAATAATTGACCACTTGTTGGGCATGTTCTAGATGGGACTCGTGGTACAGGTTGGATTATATGCTCTCTGAGACCTCTTCCAAATCTGAGCTGTGATTTTAGAATAGAATTTTACAAAACAGAATAAAGGGGAGGAAACTGAAGATATCCAGAGAAGGGAAAGGACTTACCCAAGGTCATATAGTAAGTTAATGATAGAGCAGAAAAGAGGATGTGTCCATATTCCCAGTTCAGTCATGGAATCTTCTATCACACCCCACTGCTTCCAGCAAATACCCATGAGTTCAGTTTTACCAAGTCAGATCAAAATTGCATTTCATTTAGCCAAAGATATTTGCAACACTTACAAAAGAAAGACTAGATATATAACAATCTTTAAGACTGTTCATAAAAAAAAAAATCAAAACAGAATCACTCACCTGCTCAAAAAATCCTTATTACCTTAATAGGGTCTCCCTATTAGCCCTAGGACAAATTACAAGCTGCCCTTAACAATCTGGCTCCAACCTACTTTTCCAGATTTCTTTTATATTACTGGAAGGAGTAAAAGGCTAGATAACACTTCAGAGCCCCACAGAGTCATCAGACCAAGGGGTTACTTTGTCATGTTTATGATGACCCCTAAAATTTCTTCAACTTTGATTTTTAACGCACTCCATGCAGAATGACTTCCAAAGTTACTCATATGTTAACATTGAACAGGAGACTGTAGGTTGGATTTTTAACCTTTTTCCAGTGTTGTTGGAGAATGAATAGTTAAAATTACCCCATACCCTCAAAAGAGCCCTTGACACAATTTGAAACTCACAGCATGGGTGAAAAAAACTATTCTGAAATTTCCCTTAGCTCAGAGCTCCCATGAACACAGTTCTCTAATCAATATAACTCAATCAATCCAATTCTATCCCACAAGTGTTCTAAGCAACCATTCTTTGAAATACAAAAAGATACAAAGATAAAATGATCTCAGTGAATTCACATACCTATCAGAGGAATCAACATGTAAGCAGATTTGAGGAAGAGAGAACAAGGGCAAGATATCCATGGCATAGTACAGAGAGAACAAACTCTAAAGAGTTTGGGTTAAAATTCTGTCTCTGATGCCTGCTATTGGTTTCACCTTGGGCAGATTACTTAACTTCCATGGACCTAAGTTTCCACATTTGTAAAATGAGGGTTGGACTAAATGACCTTTGAGGTCACTTCCAGCTATGACCCCATGAAGTAGGGGGATCCAGAAAGACTTCCTGTAGGAAATATACAGCAGGTGTCCTAAGTCTTGACAGAAACGGAGTTTTCATTTTATTCTGGAGGTAATAGGGAGTCATTGACCTTTATTGAGCAAAGGTGATATCTGAGATATCTGCAGCTATGGCAGTGGGCATGGTGTGAAGGAAACCCTGCTGGGAAGGCTGGTCTGAATTTGAGAAAGGAAAAGTTATTCAAGTAGATTGAACCCCTAGACCCTTCGTACTATCTTCTACTGCCTAGGGTGATGGTGCACAGAATCACCTTCCAACAGAGTGCTGTAATGAAGTTCAGGGACAGGACTAAGAGTTGAGAGCCCTAACATGCAAACATCCTCATGGCTTCAGATTTGAGATAACAGAAGCCAGGTGGCATTCAGTCCTTCCTAAAGGAAAACACACAGGGGTTTCCAGGGAGAGCAGAAGACAATCCCATTGACTGAGTGTCTACACTTGGATTCCCCATGGTAGTCACAGGCTGTCCCTGAGCTCCCTTTTGATGGTTCTGTGCTTGAGAAGCTTGCAAAGACCATGGATTCCCAGAGAACAGACATTCTAAGGACAATAGCCTGCTGACATTCATTGGAAAAGGACTCAATAGAGGATGTGAGATAACATTAAAACATACTTCAAGCGCTGAGTTCTTTCCCAGTTCTGTGCCTTGTGGGCTATTATTAGAATGATTCAGATTGCTATTGTCTCCTTAAAGGCTCCACAAACTCTTCTTAGGGACACACTGTGATGGAAGGAGCACTCTTGGGAGTTAGGAATCCCATTGATTAACCAACTATGTGATAGAGCCAGAGACTCGAACTCGGGTCTTGGAATTCCAAACCCAACCTTCTGCCACCATGTTGCCTACCTTAGGAAAATCCTGTATGAGTAGGTGCTAAAAGGTTATTTATGTCTTGGGAAGTCTGTAGAACTGATAGGTTGTATAGCGTATAGAGCACTATACTTGGAGTCAGGAATACTTGACTTTGAATCCTGCCTTATAAGCCCTGTGACCTTGGACAAGTCACTTAACCCCTGTCAGCCTCAGTTTCCTCATCTGTAAAATGGGAACAACAATAATGCCCACCTCACAGGGTAATTTATGCGTGTATGTGTGTGTGTGTGTGTGTAATATGATCTACAATATAGATAATAGACACATATATAGATAATGTGTCAAGTTCTATGTAAAACAAAGTACTATGGAAATATTAGCTATTATTATGAAACAAATCCTATGAAATAAGGCTCTTAAGACTGCCAATTATCAACAGGGTAAAGGGAGGGAGGGAGAGCTCATTGAATTCTCTAGGCAGTCAGTGACTTTGTTTTAGAAGTTTTAGAAGTGGAACAGTGAAGGAGAAATAAACCTTGGAAAAGAAATCCAGCAGCCCTTCACTCACCCCAAATCACTGTATGGAATGCATGGTTGCTTGGAGAAATGATGCAAACCAGATTTCTGTAAACTGAATTATATCATAAATAAACTCATAGTCTGGCTCTCTTGTAGCTTTCCTTAGTGGCAAATCCTTTTGGAATTCAAATAATAATCCTCTTAAGTTATCTGTTTCCTTATCCTGGATTGTCGTCTATCTGGTTTTCTTAAAATGGGGCACTACAGATTCTGTTTCTGCCAGACTTCATGTTAGATTCATCATCCCTCCTTTTAAAATTAAGCATCCTGTGAGATGAACAGAGATAAAAGATAGCAAAGATAGGGCTCTGACCCCTAATTTCTACCGAGTGTGCTTCATAAAGTTACCACTTACTCTGCTGTTCTCAGCCTTCATATTTTTCTGTTGTGATAAATGCACCTTCAGGACATGGCAGGTTCTCTGTAGAGAAAGAGAGTAAGCAGATAACATGGTGGAGGAAACATTGTGAGTGCCTGGTATTTTCAGTGTGTTCTCTTCCTTTCTTTCTTATTCTGGTATTCAGTTACCAGACTAATGAAATGTGAATTTTAGGAGGTGCTGAGCAGCACAGGAGATGGGGGGGTTGATGCCAAGGACAGACAGCAGTATTTAATATTCTCTCATTGATGCAGCAGGGGATGCTTTTGAGGACCAAGTGCCATGTGGTTTTCAAACAAAAACCTGACTTCAAAGCCCTACTTGTACTTTTGTTATTTTGTGAACTCCTCTCTGGGGATATATTCTGATGGAGTTTCACCATCCAGGGGAGTTGTAGGGACCTCTTAAAGGTGCCATGGAGGCCCAAGTACCAGAATTCTCCAAAGTTATTTGCTAGGGATGGCAGCATTTAGCACATTGTAGGCACCATTCTTACTATATTGAATGTGTTCACTTGTTTTGCTTAGCTGTACTTCTTTGTTACAAAAGAGGGCTCTGTAAGGGGGTGGATGGGGGATGGAGAAGTGAAAATGGGGTACGTGTGTGTTTTGAAGGAAAGAATATCAACAACACTTTTGTTAAAAAGAAAAATTAGAAAAGGCAATTAATTTGGCACTGGATGATGGAGGAAGTTGAATGTCAAGCAAAGGCATGAATGTTATTTGGCAAGCAGGGAGCCACGGAGGAATTTTAAGCAAGAACTTGCATGAGTGCCACCCACGCATTTCTCAGACTTCCATCCACACCTCCATTTATATTGGCTGTGTTTTCACAAAAACACAAATGTAACTGAGCCCCCCGGCTCAGATAACATAGCATTTACTTAACAGTTAGTGTTGATCATGAGGTTGACTTGATCATGGCAGCTTGGTCATGAGGTAGCCTGACTCATCCATCTGCCCATGTATGCCCAACCTAGGAGCAGTGGTAGGGATTCTGTGAGAGCACAGAATCAACTGACCGTAACAATCTGAAAAGTGATTGACATCAGAATACAAGAAATAATTATTAAACACCTACTGTATGCCAGGTATTGTGCTAAGTGCTGGGGATACAATCAATTATAAAAAAGATAGTCCCTGCCCTCAAATAGCTTACAGTCTAATGAGGGGAGATAACACACAACAGGGAACAGAAAAACAGGCAGGGAGGGAGGAGACAGTGGAGGGTACTCAGCATGGGTGCATCTTGTTCCCTGAAGCTGAATCCAGGTAGAGAAGCAAATACAAAGAGAAGTAAACACACACACACACACACACACACACACACACACACACACAAAACATGACCACACTTTAGAGTCCATCAATCATTTGCTAAGTGATAGGGATAAAAAGAAAACTCGCAAACAGTCCCTGTCCTCATGAAACTTATATGGTACATACTGTAGGCTTCCTAAGCTTTAATATCTGCTCTGCAACTACCAGGGCTAGAGAGGGAGCTCCTGACATGGGAGCACCTGTAAGAGTAAATCTTAACTTTTAGAGGTAGTAGAGGCCAGTGGGCTTGGAGGCCAGAGCTTAGTGTAGGAGTTCTCAGGATTTTCTCCAAGAATAAAAGTATTTTTCAACAATTACCCTTGGGGAGTAGGGTTGGAAAGTACTTAAAAGATGATCTCTAAGGCAAATTTCCTCTAGGGTCCCAAATTAAATCTATGTTCTCTGCTTCAGTGTGGCTTGGGATATCCAAGGTGTCCCTCCTTGGTCTGAACTGAAACACCTACACATAAGGTCTAGACTGAATCAATCAATAATCAAATTCACAACCATTTATTATTCAGCACCTGAACTGGGCTCCATGGGGACATAAATACAAAAAGTGAAACAATTCCAGTTCTCAAGGGAGCTCCATTCTAAAAAGTCCTTGGGCTCCATCACTAGAGTTCAACAGTGAGACCAAAGATTTGTGATCACTTTTCCATTGCATTCTCCACATTTAGCATCCCTTCTTGTCCCTCATTTTCTTATCAGTGGGAAGTCCAATGGGGACCAAGACTGTGAGGGCCCTGCCCCCAGCGCTCCACCAGCCCTGACCCAGAGTGCTTTGGAGGAGATCAGCCAAGAGGTCAAGGCCAAGATTGAGGAGGAGGCCTATAACAAAGGGTGAGTTTCCAAGAGTCCAGCTGGGCATCCCTTAGCATGCTTCTCAGGGGAGGAAAATCCATAAGATAAGAAACAATTGGAAGAGCTTACAAATTGATTACAATTCATTTCAATCCCATAAGTATTATTGGGGTCTTGCTATGTGCCAGGCACTGTGATGGGTGCTAGGAGTACAGAGACTAAAAGAAAATCATTCTTGCCCTCCAGGGTCTTACATTCTTCTGAAGTCATTGCAATGTGGAAGGGAATGATGGTAAGAGCTTCCCCCTAAAGTCCCTGGTACAAACACCATCCATACTGATCCCCTCAGGTAGTCTGGTAAAGCCTATTGATCTCTTCTCAGTATGGTGGTTTTAACTGTAAAAAAATAAAATGCATAGGGTTATAGAGGAAATAAATTATGTTGAAACACAGCTATCAATTTAAAAATTAAATGTATAGACCCAAAGTAAGAACTCCTGAGAGTATTTGAAGCCTAAAAATATATATATATATACAACCCAAATTAAGAACTCCTGACCTAAAGTATATGAAGCAAGGTTAGAAATAGAGCTAGACAGATGTTTTTTATGATGGTTAAGAATTGGAAATTGAGGAAATGTCCATCAACTGGGGAATGGCTGAACAAGCAGTGGTATATGACTGTGATGGAATATTATTGTGCTATAAGAAAAGACAAGCAGGATGATTTCAGAAAAACTTGGAGAGACATGAACAGATACAAAGTGAAGTGAACAGAACCAGGAAAACACTGTATACAGCCAAAAAATATTGTACAATGAAGAAGTATGAGAGACTTAGCTACTCTCAGCAACATTGATTCAAGATAATCCGCAAAGGACTTGTAATGAAACATAGTATCCACATCCAGAGACAGAACTGATATTGTCTGAATATAGACTGAAGCAGGCTATTTTTTACTTTCTTTCTTTCACTTATTTCCTTTTATTCAAGTCTTCTTGTACAAAAATTACTAATATGGAGATGTTTTATATGACTGCATATATATAAAACCTATATCTGATTACTTATTGTCTCAGGGAGGGGGAGGGGAAGGAGAGATAGAATTTGGAACTCCAAACTTTTTAAAAATGTTAAAAATTAATATGTAATTGGGGAAAAATAAAATATATATTAAGAATTTTTTTTTAAAAAAAGAGATAGAGAAAAACTTGAAAATATATTACTAAGTGACTTGAGAGGCACTTAAATGGACTCAGGAGTCTTAGATTCAAGTCCTGACTTTGAAAGGTATTAGCTGTGTGACCCTGGGCAAGTCCCTTGACCTCTGCTTGTCTTCATTTCCTCATCTATAAAATGAGGGTAATAGCACCTACCTCCCAGGGTTTTTGTGAGGATCAAATGAGATATTATTTGTAAGGTGCTTAGCACAGTGCATGACACACAGTAGGTGCTCTACAAACAGGATTTTTAGTTATTGTTACTCTGCCAGGCACTGGGATATGAGGAGAGCTCCTTGGCCAAACTTAAGATATTATAGCAATGTAAATTAGCATTATAATTATTCTTCTCTGACCATTCACTAAAAACACCCAGCTTCCCAATAACTGAATTGCTGAGTACATAGATTAATGCTGTTTGTCCCTGATTCCATATTACAAGGCACTTTCTCTGCAAAGTGTTACTGCACTCCCACCACCTCCCCCCGACACTCAGCCTTTCCCTTCCTCTCATCTTGCATGTGAAGTTACTTCAATGCAGCCACTCCTTAGACAGAGGGCAAACCCAGGCCCAGTGTGGGTTGGGGTGGGAGTGGAGAGGTCTAAATCGAGGAAATGGCTAACAAGGAGAGAATGTTTTTTGTTGGAGGGTGAGAGGGTGGTTTATGACAAACGTTTTTGGTGACATTTCCTACAAATAGGAATAACGTTTTAGGTGACATTTCCTACAAACAGGAAGGATACGAGCAGGGATGAGGGGAAATCCTATTGACAGGAGAGAGAGAAATAGAAATGGACAGTGTGTCAATTGTACATTCCAGCCTCTTCCTCTTATCCGTAACTACAGGAAGCCTCGGATGCTGATGGGCCCCCATTCTAGGAACCTAATGGGAACGGTGTCCCTGGCCTGGCCTTTCCCAGTCTCAAAACAAAACAAAATAAAACCAACCCAAACATTACTTTTCTTTTCCTCAAGGTATCAAGAAGGCCTCAAGAAAACCAAAGAGCTTCAGGAACTGAAGGAAGAAGAAGACGAGAAGACAAATGAAAGCCTTGAGGGAGCAGAAAGGGAGGATGAGGAAAAGGAGCTAAAAAGCAGGTGAGGTGCTTCTGGCCACGATCGGAGCCTTGCCCAAAAGAGCCCAGCCCTGGGCAGGCGAAGGCCAAAGAACCAGGCAGGGAACAGGTAGAAAGACAGATGGAGGGACACAGGGATAGAGAAAGAGGGAGAAAGGGAAGGAGAGAGGAAGAGGACAGGAGGAAATGAGAGGAGACAGATGAAGACAGAGACCCAGAGAGAGAGCAGGGATCCAAAATCCACACAAAGAGTCCATAACCCAGAGAGAACGGGACCTGAGGGAAAGAGAATTGGGTGGGGCAGGCCCAGGCCCAGGTACACAGGCAAGCATTTGAGACACATTGAGACATATTTTCAGATGTGGCCAATATCTCAATTCAGTTTTGCTTGATTGTACTTATTTGTTAAAATGGATGACTTTAAAAATTTAGGTAGAGAAGCTTCTTTGGGAAGAAGAAGGGGATAGCAATAGGAGAAAGAAAGAAAGGAAGGAAAGAATGAAAGAAAAGAAAGGAAGGAAAGAAAGAAGAAAGAAAGAAGGGAAGGATGGAGGGAAGGAAGAAAGAGAAAGAAAGGAAACTCATGATAGCATTTTTCAAATACATAGAAGAGAACAGAGGAGAACTGGAAGGACACAGAAAAATAGGACAGATTTGAAATTAACATGCTGAATTGAATGCATTTTTTTGGTTATAGAAGCTCAAAGTAACATTTGTGGTTTCACATACAATATTCTTTATGGAGAGGCATAGTGGATAGAGAGTAACCCTCAAAGCCAGGAAGACCTAGGTTCAGATCCCACTTGTGATACATACAGTCTGAGTAACACTGGCCAAATCCCTTCACCTCTTGCTGTCCCAGGCAGCTCTTCAGAACTCTAAGTTGCAGAGGAGATTCCCATATGAATTGGTAAAGAAAGTTTTCTCACCTGAGAGTTGGTTCCCTGTGCTAATGAAATAACAGGTCCAGTCCCTTTCCTAAGCACAGAGAAATGCTCGTGTTGGATGATATTTTTTTCAAGTACAGAACAACAAAAATCAAGCTACTTTATTTTTTAAATAGAAGAAAACCTGTGGCTTGGGCACTCTCCCTGCAGCCCCCATTTTATTCCTTCTGGAGGCCAGCACACTGAGTAGCAGACAGCAGGCACACAGGACACATGGCTCACTTGAAGCAAAGGAGAGGCAGAAATGACCTGCTGACAATGAAAAGTGGTTTTCTGTTTTATAAAGAAAAGAGGAAGTTGCAGGATGGAGAAATGTGGTGTTGAGACTACCCAGACCCAAGCAGGTCTCCAGGATCATTCGAGATGCCTGCAAAATGCTTTCCTCAGGACTAAGCAGCATATCAGTCCTATACTGGATCGCTTGGTTCACACCATTGTCCATCAGACTCACAGTTATACTCCAAAATTCTCTGGGGCTCCCTTATTGCTTGTTCACTGTGAATTTTGCATTTTATCTGATTAGTTGGCATTAATCCTCAGAAACCCAAAGTATTCTGAGTGTAGTCACAGCCCTTGCCAAGTGGGATGACCAAGTGGCAGAGCCTGGAGGGAGATCAGTCACTATGTCAAGTAGAGCAATGAGGGAAGGTGGATTAAGATAGGATTTCCCTAAGGGCAAAGCTGGAAGCTCTCCAGAATCCCCACTGTACCACTGACAAGGTCAGAGGACTGGAGTGTCACAGATTTACAGCTGGGGGGACCTCAGCATCATAGGCAGCAACCCTTCATTTTACAGGCAAGGATCAGATGCCCAGGGGCATCCAGGTACCAAGCAGGAGCTGCCTAGAACACACATCCTTTCTGTCTCCTGGAACTGAAGGAAATAAGCCTAGCTTTCTCCAGAAGACCCAGAACCCACCTCTCCAATGAGTGTTTGCCCTGCTCACATGCTCTGCAAACACATCCAGGCTGCTTCGGTTCAGAAAACATGATTCCTGCCTCCTCTAGTCACATGCCAGGAACATCAGCCCCCAGTGGAAATTGGCAATCCAGCCTCAGTACTGTTGAACCAAGGGAGATGGGGTATGGAACAGTGGGGAGAATGCTGGGCTTCGAGGCAGGGAAAACCTGGGATCCAATCCTTACTCTACAGCTCAGCACCTGTGTGAGCTTGGGCAAGTCCCTAGGCCTCAGCTCTCACATGCAAAATGAGATTAGATTATGGGATTTCTAAGATCCTTTCCAGCTCTAACCCTATGACCCCATGAAAACGATTTCAGGTCAAAAGCCTCTTCCACATCTCCTTCCTGAGAAAAAGCACAGTAAAAATAGAATAATAATAAATATAGTAGCAGTAAAACTGGCCAAGAAGCAAGGAAGACCCAAGACCTCCTGCTACTGGCTGTGCAGCCATGGGCACGGCCCTTGACATCTCTGAGTCTCAGTTTCCTCTTCCACAAAACGGGTATAATGGCATTATTTGTTACATTGTTATATTTTATGATTATGGGATTCCTAGAGTGTCCTCAGCTCTGCCTCTTTAGGAAAACAGAAACAAAAACCCCAGCATTCTATAGGAACTATAGGGGTAGGAGCTGGAACTGAGATTTCAGTGGTGGGTGAACCCCTAAATGTGGTAATTCCTTCTACCAGTGTAGGTCAGCACCTTCACTATAGCTTCTAATATTGGAGAGTTTCCTAGAGTGGTGAGAGCTTACCAAGGGATTTATCCAGGGTCAGAGCCAATATGTACCAGGGATGGGTTGTTTCTTTATCAGCTACGCCATACTGCTTTAAAATGGTTGAGTGATCTGTGCTTTGGATGGTCTCCTTGACAGGGAAGTATGGAAGTTGTGTGGCAGAGGGTGGAGAGCATGGGTGAAGAGATATCCCTTGACCTCAAATTCCCATTCTTTTTTTGGCAGCAAACTTGAAGCCTTGATTCACTTTTTACAAATACTGTACCCCAAGCTGTGCCAACATTGGAATGTGATTTGGATGGTGGCAGCAGCCATTCTTGTTTTCACGGTTGTGCTGGGGCTATACAACTCCTATCACGCGTGCACTGAACTGTCGGAGGAGACATCTGGAAAAGCCACTTGTGCTGCCTCCCAGCGGGACTCATGGTGGAACTCGGGGCTACAACAGGAGCAGCCCACAGAGCAGTAGAGAGTGGCCAGACACCGAACTGCTGGGTGACCCTACTCAATCATGCCCGGCATGTCACCGTTTTCCAGTTGTTTGATGCAGTTAGGGACATAGGTGTGTTCACGACACGACATCCCTGCTGCCCCAGTCTGGGAATGAGATTGGGTGCTTTTCGCTCATCATGACTGATGGAATATGAAGTCCCAATGAAACTGTCCAGGGGAGAGATCTCCAAGGAATTTTGCCCTTGAGAAGAGTCTCCCCACTCCAGCAGCCTTTGAGGAAAAGGGCCAGAATGCCTTTATTGAAGATCCAGGATGGTACTGAGTCTTCTCCCTATTTTCTAGGCTCTTAACGGTTGCCTAGGGAGACTTTAGCCTAGTGGTGTCAATGTCGATGTCAGACCTGGAGATAGCAGGAAGAGCATTGGACTGGGAGTCTGGAAATCTGGATTCTCATCCCAGCCCTGGTACTAATTAGCTGCATGACCTTAAGCAAATCACTTTCCCTGAGCCTGACTTTCATTCTCAGTAAAGTGAGAGAGTTGGTCTCTGGTCCCTCCCAGCTCTGATGGGCTCTGATTGTTCTAGTTTCTGGTCTGGGCACTACTCTGTACACTTACCTCCTATCCCGCTTTCCATTTTTTCTTCTTCCTAAAATTGCTTTTCACAAGAGTGGAAACGGTTCCTCCCAGAAAGTTATCCATATTGTATTTATCTCAAAACTTAAAAAGAAAAAGGAAATCATATATAAAAATGTTCCTGCATGCGCACACATGCACCCACCAGCACACACACCCACACTCACACACAAAAGGGCAGATCCATGCCTTTGGAGGGAGTCCTTGCTAATTCCACTATGAAGGTCATTCTCCTATAGACAGATAAGTTACCAAGAGTGCTGCAGTAACCAATAACCCACTCACTATGTGATATAAACCAGTTTTATTTTTTTTCAAAGTATCAAAAGCTCACTGACTTGCTGAGAATTTTTCATCACTGGACACCCTCTTAAGGGCACCCCTTTTTATTTGTGATTTTTATTGTGCCTTTGAAAATAACTAATCCAATTCCTTTAGAAGAAAGTTCACAGGAGGGAATGAGTCACAGGCAGCTCCCTGGCTTGGGGACATGTGTCTTTGGTCTCACACACCTAACAGGTATCTCATGGGCTCTCATGGAGAAGTACCCCCATCCTGACCCCCAGAAAATTTTTCAGCAGTGAGCCTACAGGAATCTAAGAGACACCCTCCCTCCTGGAGGGAACCCACCTCCCACCTGGGTTCTGCCTATCTGAGAAAATGTCTCCAGATCTGGTGGAAATTAGAGGTACAGCAATGATATATACCCACCCTTGCAGGATTTTTGCACCACTTCCCTGACCCCAGTAACTTCCCCAACTCCAACTCTATCTTCCCCAACTTCAATCTTTACAACAGGTCATACATGAAAAAACAAATATATCCTTTGGTAACTTCTCTCTGTTTCCTGCAATGTTTCCCCATTTTCTTGTGTGAGAGGAGACTGAAGACTTCAGAAGCCAGTGTTGTTCCCAATCAGAGAGTAGTTTGGTTTGTATTCAGCTTTAACAGGATCCACCTATGCCAAGTCCTATCCCCAGCCAGTTCACCCCCAGTGCTTTTCATGGGCCATCCTGAATAATGGCTGGAACCTAGCTGAAAGATGAAGCCAAAGACTGATGGACGAAGGATGTGCCCAAAGGTCAAAGAGGATGCAGGACAGAGCAAAGGAACATGACCACAAGGCAAAGCTTCCAGGGTTAGAACTGGTGTATCCTTGCATATCAGTAGACTAGAGGGAACTTCCATGTGAGTTCCCAGCTCTGAGCCCAAACAGGCAAGGTAGGTCTGGGCTGCCTCCGTATCCCCTTTGGGAGCTCAGATGGAGGCCTCTGCTATTGGTTCCTGGAAAACAGGAAGCCAGTGAAGAAGCTGAAAGATTCCTGGATCCAGGCAGCTACTACACACAAGGGTTCATGTTCCAGTATGTGAGGGCACACCAAATAGGTATTTCTAGCCCCATCTTTCAGCCAAAGTCAGGACCCTCACAAAAGAGAGGGGAAACAGAGAGGGATTCACCCCTCACCAGAGAGAGAGAGGAGAAGGATGAAAAGCAAGATATTTCCAAAAAGTCTTAAGGAACATAATATAGTGACAGGGAAAAGCCATGAGCAATGACCCCTGGTGAAGGGTTTTCTGAAATGTCAGTCTCCGGTCTGAAGAAGTGAAAGCAGGAGACCCTATGTACATAATCAAGGAGCTGGTAGAAAAACTCCTGAGGACGAGATGGAGGTTGCTCCTAATAATCGTTAGAGTTGACATTTTGATGGCATCTTAAGGTTGGCAAAGTGCCCCACTAGTATTATCTCATTTGAGCCTCAGAAAAAAACCCTATAGGTATTGTTATCTTCATTAGCAAAGTAAGGAAACTGAGGCTGGAAGAAGTTCAATAAAAAAAGGTTTGAAAAAGCATCTTTTGATTTTGGAATTTACTTCAACCTCCCTCAAAAGGAAAGAACTTCTCTCCTATGAGAGTATAACACATGAGCCTCAGTCCCTAGGTGCCTTTTGCTTCTCCTGCAGCCATGAGATGGACACACAAATAGGTGTCTTTGGGCTCTAAGGGAACACATATATGTCTGGCTGCCCAAGTGGGAAAGACAGGTTGGGGGCACTGGTTTGGTGCACTATGCTATTTAAATTCCAAGCATCGTTAAATCCACACAGGTGTGCCAGCCTTTTACTGAATAATGTCACATACTTGAGTTTGAAAATAAAAGTAGTTCCCAAAGTTCCCCCATGGTCACTGGTACAATTTCTTTATGCGTCACATCTTTGTGTTTCTATAAGCATGGGTCAAGCCCATAGCCTACTACTGACTGAAAACTGAGCACCATGGAGGCAGGGGCAGAGTAGTAATGATGAACTGTTGCACCTGGGGAAGGGCAGCTAAATGTATTAGTGGAGATAGAGTGCTGGACCTGAAGTTAGAAAGACTCATCTTCCTGAGTTCAAATCTGGCCTTAGACACTTACTAGCTGTGTGATCCTGGGTAAGTCACTTAACCCTGTTTGTCTCAGTTATTCCTCTGTAAAATGAACTAGAGAAGGAAATGGCAAACTGCTCCAGTATCTTTGCCAAGAAAACTTTAAATGGGATCACAAAGAGTTGGACATGAATAAAACAACTCAACAACAACTTGGAGAAAATTGAATTGGGGGGAGGGGGTGGGTAGCAACAGCCCAGTCAAAGGTACAAGGGAAAGGAGATCTGAATTTGGTCTCATATCATAAAAGAGTCTTGAGGGTCACAGAGAACAGACCTTGGGGTGGAGGCTGACAGTTGCTCAGGCCCGGTGACAATGTGAGACTTCAGAGGATGCCAAGGTGAAAGGATGTAAGATATGGGAATGGCGGTTTGTACTTAGGGCTCTGGGAAGGAGTTTATTTGAACAATCCATAGAAGTGTCTTGACTATAGATTCTGTTGGACTGCACCCTTCCCTTCCCCTGGTCACTATATTGTATCCCTTCACCACAGGAGTCTGCCAAAGAGAGTGCTGGCTCCCCACCCTCCCCCAGTCCATATACTACCCAAAGGGAGCTAGAAATCTCAAGGTTCCTAGGCATGACTTGCCTGATTTTCAGGCAAGGGAGGGAGGGAGTGGTCCAGAGTTAGACCAGCTCTGATCCAAAATTTTCATCATATGAAATTTATATATAGAAGCATTAAAAAAAAATAACAAAACCTTGGATTATTCATTTTCCAAATGCAATTAAGACTTGGGGATTTGGAGAAAGGAGAAACCTTGGAAATCGTCTGGTCTCATCCTTTCTTTTTGCAGACAAGCAATCTGAGGCCCAGAAACTGCATGATTTTGCCCAAAGTCTCACGGGTCCCAGCACTTAAGTTTGAGCCCAGAATCTGACTCCAAATTCACTGCTCTTTCCATGGCATCCCACTGTCTGGAAGGCCACCAGCTTCAGAGAAACAGCCAGCCTCCTTTTGGTCACCTTATTGTAGCAAAATAATCACAAGGCCATACATTCATAGAGAACCTTATGGTGCATAGAAAGTGTGTTTGCATTCATTATCTAATTTTAGCCTCGCTGAAAGTGTGTGCTCAAGGCTAGGCAAATAACCCCTCTATTTTACAGGTGAAAACCAACACTTAAATGGCTTGGCTGTGGCTAGCTTGTGGCAGAAGCAGCAGAGTCTGGAAGGGGAGCTGCACTTCTAGGAATAGAACATTCTAGACAAGATGGGGGTGATGCCGAGGTAGCCAAGTGGGCATAGCCCATAGACATTTGGATACATGGGGCTGGAGCCTGGGAGAGAGGTTAGGGCTGGAGCTGGAGACTCCTAAGTCATCCTCATAGAAGTAGTGGAATGAGTGAGATGGGTAGGAGGTAGGGAAGGAGAGACAGAGAGGAATTCTGACCCTGAGTCCAGTATCTTTTCACCATATTTCCCCTTTTCTCTATAACTTGTCACTTAGAAACTTTGCGACTTCCATCAAGTCATTTACACTCTTGGGGCTTCAGTGTCTTCGCCTGTAAAATGGGTACACTACAACCTGAACCAACTACCTCACAAAATTACTGTGAAGATTGAAAGAGGTTATGTTTATAAGCACCTTGCAAGCCTTAAAAAGGACTCTAGAAATATTAGCTATTACCACTTAATGGCAATCCATCTCTCAGCCCTGGCACCAGTGCCAGTTTCACACTCAGCTCAAATTCCCAAGACTAGAAGAAAGGAGCAGAAACTAGGAGATGGCCAGCATGGTTTGGAAGACTTCTGAACAGCATTAGGATTCCTCTTCCTTTGACCCCACTGTCTCCTCCAGTTCTCATCCTGTTTCTGTCCTTCATTTCATTGCCAGACTTTTCCTAGGAATGTTGGAGGCACTCAGGGTTTCAGCCTCACCACCCACTCAGTGCCCTCACCCCTCCCAAGGAATGCTTTCTCTTTGATGTCATCAAACCCAGCATCCTTTTCTCCATCCTCATCTGCCTTGCCCTCTCTATAGGGGACTACACTGTAGACCCGTTCCTCCTGGAAACTGCCATTGGGCACAAGACTCCTCTCTCCCCCCTCCACTTCCCCATATTTATTATCTTCCTCTATTAAAATGGAAATTACTTAAGAGCAGGGACTGTTACTTTTTGTATTTGAATCTCCAGCATGTAGCACAAGGCCTGCTATATAGTATACAGTTTGATAAATGCCTTTTCATTCATTCATTTATTTACTCATTCATTCTCTCTGCCTCCTTTCTCCTCCTCCTCCTTCTCCTTCTACTACTCCTCTTCCTTCTTCTTCTCCTCCTCTTCATCCTTCTCCTTCATCTATCATCTATTTCTTTCCTCCCTCCCTCCCTTTTGCATGTATCTACCTACCTACCTACTTATCCATTTCTCTTTCCTTCCTGCCTCTCTCCCTCTTCCCCTCTCTTCTCCCTTTCCTCTCCCTCTTTCCACTTT
>CM053772.1:240779383-240813407 GCA_028658325.1 Potorous gilbertii | reverse complement strand
TCTCTCTCTCTCTCTCTCTCTCTCTCTCTCTCTCTCTCTCTCTCTCTCTCTCTCTCTCTCTCTCCCCCCCCTCTCTCTTTCTCTCTCCCCCCCTCTCTCTCTCTGCCTCTCTCTGTCTCCATCTGTGTCTGTCTCCCTGTGTCTCTGTCTGTCTCACTTTTCTTTCCCTCTGCCTTTCTTTCCATCAGCTCATTGGATAATATATTTAGAACTAGAAAGGATTTTAGAGATCCCTGTTTTACTTCTGGCAAAATTGATGCGCAGCAGATTGATAACAAGACTTACCTAGGATCATACAACCAGTACATAACAGGGGTGGGGCCTGAACCCTTGTTTTCCTAATGCTGAAGCCAACCAGCGTTCGTTTTTGGTGCACTGATGCCAGCCTGTCCACTAGCTAATCTGCTCTTTATAGACTGAGACATCTGATCCACACTTGTGTCCCCCCTCAGCACCTAGAGTGAATAAGTACTAAGTGACTGCCTTCACTGAAGGTCACCTAAGTAGTAAGCAACAGAACTTGAACCCAGGTCTTCTGATGCCAAATCCAACATTCTTTGTACCGAACCACAATGCCTGCTCTAACCCCCCCAATATGTACACATATGCATTCACATGTGCACAACTAAAGATGTTATTTTAAAATACATTTTCACCTTATGCATGGGCATTCAGGAACAAGTTCTTCCTGCCTTTACTTGCCTAAGTATCCACATATTATCTAAAGCAGCCTTGCTCATGACAATCTGCAATTAAATCATGGAACCATAGACACTCTCTGAAAGAGTCATCAGAATTTGCTTGATACAACCTATTTTTTGTTGTTGTTTAGTCATGGCCGACTCTTCATGGTTACATTTGGCATTTTCTTGGCAAAGATACTGGAGTAGTTTGTCATTTTCTTCTCCAGCTCATTTTACAGATGATGAAACTGAGGCAAATAGGGTTGAGTGACTTGCTCAGGGTCACTCAGTCAGTGTGTTCAAGGCTAGATTTGAACTCATAAACATGAGTCTTCCTGATTCCAAGCCCAGTGCTCTAGCCACTGTACCACCTAACTATTCAGTACAAACTACTACTGTAGAGGAATGCCATTTACAGTACCCCTGAAAAATGGTCAACCAACCTTCATTAAAAGACTTCCTGTGACGGTGAGTTCACTCCCCACTGAAGTTGCCTTGCTGAACTTCCAAACAACTCCAATAGGAAGGAAGACTTTTCCAAAATCTGCTTTTGTGCTGCTTTCCCTTTGGTCCTCATTCTCACCACTGGGGTTGAACAAAATAAATCTTGTCTGTGGAACAGCCTTTCAAATAACTGGTCTGTTGTTATGTCCTACCCAAGCCTTCTCTTCACCTTAAACACTTTACTAGCTTTGTGATCTTGGATGAGAAAACCCCTCTAAGCCTCAGTTTCTTCATCTGTAAATTGAAAGGGTTGGACCAGGTGGTCCCTGGGCCCCTTCAGATCTAAATCTATCATCCTCCCTGCATGAAAGTAGAAGGGAGTATTTTGGATAACTCATCCATCACTAAAGCTAAAAAGGAACTATGGAGAGCAGAAGACAAGAGAATTGGAACTGAGACTTCTAGTGCAACCTCTTCATTTTACAGATGGGGAAACTAAGGCTGAGAGATGTTAAGTGGCTTGCCCAAGGTCACACAGCTGGCAAGTGTCAGAGGCAACACTTTTACCCAAGTTCTCTGAATCCAGAAACAGTGAGTCTTTTTTCCCATTTTTCCTGCTATCTCCCAAGCCACATCATTTTGCAGAGAAGGAATCTCATCATCAGAACTTTTTACTTGTTGTTGGAATTGTGGTGGGAGGGCCATGGGAAACAGGAAGGAGGGAGGTCAGATGGTCCTCATGTTGGGGGAAAGTGATTTTTCCTGACACAGGCACGGGAGCGGGCATTCTCAGCTGGGGCCGATTTACAGGGTATACTCATTTCTCACTGTCAGGAATTCGGAGGCTTTCCAAGGGAAGACCTTCAGAGACCCCCAGTAGGCTCAGACAGGGGCTGTTGGACTGCAAGCAAACAGGGATTTTCCAGAGCTGAAGATTCTGACTGGCTCCTTTCAGCCTTGCTGGGAGAAGCATAGGTTACCAAGACTTTAGCTATGAACAACCTTAGAGATGATCTAGTGACTAAGGGTTCTTCACCTGGCACCAAGAACTTGTTTTTTAAAAAAAAAAAAGGTTTTGATAATTATATTTTGATATAATTGGTTTCCTTTGTAATCCAAATTATTTTCATGCATTTAAAAAGATTATAAGAAAGACTTCATGACACACAAAAAAGTGAAGATTCCCTACTCTAGTCCAACCTTCTCATTTCACATATAAGGAAACTGTTAAATGAATCAAATCCTGGAATTTCAGACTTAGAAAGGGCTTTAGGGACCATTGAGTCAAAACTCCATCTGAAAAAGAATGTTCTTTATAACACATTAGACCTCACAAGAGAAGAAATCCACAGCCTTCTTCCCAAGGCAGCAGAATCTACTTTGGGTAGCTCCATTTGTGAGGAAGCTTTTCTTACATCAAACCTCAATTAGTCTGTTTGATTTCCACACATTGTTTCTGGCTCTGTCCCTCTGGCACTAAGCAGAACAAGTTGAGTCCATCCTTCACAGAGCAGCTTATCAAATATTTGCAATCATGTCCATCCCTCCAGCCAAGCATTCTCCCCTCTCAGGACTTCTCCATTCTATAGGTCCCCAGTACCTTCAGCTGAGTTTTATACAACTTAATCTCAGTGCTGTTCACCATCCCAGGTGCCCTTCTCTAAAAACTTTCCAGCTTATGGACGTCCTTCCTAAAATGTAATAGCCAGAATTAGTCAGAATATTAAATGAAATTAAACTAAATAAATAATGAATTGATTAAATCAATTAAAAGAAAATTAAATAAAATTCTGACTGGCACAGAATGCACTAGAATGGTCATCTCCCAGTTCCAAGAAATTGTATTTCTCTGACCACGGGCTAAGATTAATTTTTAAATTTCTACACTGGCATGTACAAATGTTGATTGATTAATTGATATCACATTATATTAATTGATATCACATTATATTAAGTTTGCAGTCTTACATCTTTTCCAGATGAACTGTTGAAATATTTAGCCTGGAAAACAAAAAACTTGGGGTCAACATGACAGTTATGTTCAGGTATTTGAATGGCTGCCCTATAGAGCAGAACTAGGAGCTATGGACAGAAGTGGCCAACAAAAGGTCAATTTAAACTCAATGGAAACCTGGTAATAAATAGACCTGCCCTGAGTGGAAAGGACTGCTTCTGTAGTTGGTTTTCCCCTGACTTTAGGGCTCTAAGCAAAAGTTGGATGACCACTTAACACATGTTAAAAAGTTGAGTATGAATAGAATTGGGATAAATTAATTCATGGAATTATAAATCCAGAGTTAGAAAGGACCTTAGAGGTCATCTAGTCCAATTCCCTTATGAAGAGATTGAGTTAGTCAGTTGATTATTGTTGAAGTGCTTACAATGTGCCAGGCAGGCACTGTGCTAAGCCCTTTTACAAATATTATCTCACTTGATCTTCATAACAACCCCTCAAGGTAGATGCTGTTATTTTCCCCATTTTACAGTTGAGGAGACTGAAGCAACCAGGGGTTAAATGGTTTGTCCAGAGACACCCAGCCAATAAGCATCTGAGGCCAGATTGAACTCAGGTCTTTCTGACTGCAGGTACAGCACTATACCCACTGCACTACCAACTGCCTCCAATGTGTTTGTTATTTCCTGAAATAAGTACATGAGAATAAATATTAAAACTCATCGAGCCCAGTCTTATTTTTCCGAGGTCATTGAGATTGAGGGTAGGCAGGGTGGAGGATCCAAAGTCCTGTCTCTGTCTCCCATGAAACCCTAGCCCTTGACTAGGAATTAGTAAATGAGCCACATGGGAGGAATTAATCCTGAACGATGTAAGAAAGGAAGAATAGAGGAGCCAGGTTCACAACATCTGGCTGACCAGGAAGGAATGCAGCAGGGCGAGTTGGGCTATCTGCCTCCCTCAGCTCGCCTGCTCTCTGAGTCAGCAATAGCTGAATTTTCCAGACAGCCATCCATAACACGCAGATTTAGTGTTCATTTCCCCCCATTGACCTTGACAAGGGGATGGGCGGAAAGCAAAGTGGACAGCGACAGTAGCTCTCTGACAGCTCACAGTCTCCCAGTCCCGTGCCTGGAGATCTCCAATACATCATCAAGTGCTCCAAGAAGAAAGCAGACAGCAGAAGGCTGGTCAACCTCTCTTGGTCTGAGGGGCTTTCCAACCATGGCATACTACCCCAGCATGGAACGCTGTACCACCATGACCCTGCTCCTTTCCTCACTCTTGTTCCTGGTTCAAGGCTTGCTCCAGGTAGAAGGTAGGTCCC
This sequence comes from Potorous gilbertii, assembly GCA_028658325.1. Lineage (NCBI taxonomy): Eukaryota > Metazoa > Chordata > Mammalia > Diprotodontia > Potoroidae > Potorous > Potorous gilbertii. The sequence continues at coordinate 240,808,999 of CM053772.1, read as the reverse complement.
ACACCAACTCTATCCTCCTTGGTGGGTGGATGGGTGGGAGCCACAAAAAATTTTTGGGCTTTCTGTTACTGGATCATTGAAGCTTGAGTGACTCCAGTTTCACATCAAGTGGAAATACTAAACTGACAGCCCAGCTTTGCCCCAATAGATCAGAGGATTCTGTGAGCACTGACATTTTTGAAATCATTCATCTTTGGAAGAATCTATTCTTTTTAGACCCCTCTAAATCTGGAGAGCAAAAGGTGTTCGGGCAGGGACACAAGGATGCCAAGCATTCTTCTCAAGGTCCCACAGGCATTAAAGTCAGGAGCGGGACTTGACCCCAAGTCTTCTGAATTCACATCCAGTGTCTTTTCCACTCTACCATAGTGATGTACATATACATCATATTTACCTTTAAGTAGTCATTGCTTGTTTTGAGGGGTTTTGACAAGTAAAACAAGTTTCTAAACAAAATATGGAACGGGGCAGGGCAGAAGAGATCAATGAAACATTTGCTTTCATTGAAGGGCTCTCGCCATTGAAGGGTTCAAATCCCAGCTATGCTACTTGCTGCCTGTGTGATCTTGGGCAAATCACTTAACTTCTCTGGCCCTCAGTTTCCTTATCTGTAAAATTAGGGGGGTAGCACTAAGAATCTATGAATGGTAGAATATAAACTCCTTGAAGACAGGAACTAGTTCTGTTTTTGTATTTATATCCTCAGCATCTAGCATAGTACCTAGTAGTATGTAATGGATGTTGGATTAAACTGGGTTGAATTCAACTGAATTGACACCTGTGAAAAGCCTCTCCTGATCCCCCTCCCAATGGGATTGAGAACATGGAAGCAATTATGTACAAAGAAGATAGAAAGAGGAGATATTGAGGATTATCCATAGAGGGAGAGGACTAGCATTAAGGGGCATCAGGAAGGGCTTCCTATAGAAGCTGGGGTTTCAGTTGGGACTTAAAGGGAGCCAGGAGGCAGAGATGAGGAAGGAGAGAATTCCAGGTGTGGGGATGGGCAGTGAGAATTCGGCTGTTGGCAGACGAAGAGCTTGGTGCAAGGAGAAGCAGAGCTCAGTGTCACTGGACTACAGAGTACTCAGTCCTTCTTATCTAAAGAGGTATCAAATGACCTTAAAAGATGGTCCTTAGGAGATCATTCTTAGGGAAATGAATACCAGAAATATATAAAAAATTCTAGGAATCCATTTCTCACTTTAGCCACCAAATAGGTGTGACTGCACAAGGATTCTTTGTTTCTTAACGATTAGCCTTTCATAGGTTTTAGAATGAGGTGTTTGGGTCTTTGCTCCCTCCCTCTGGAGATTACCCAGTGATCTGAGAGCGGACCAACCAAAGCATCTATCCCTCTTCTCTTTCTCTCCTCGTAACCCACTGCTATCATCTTAGCTTTTAAAATATAGTCATCCAGAATAATAGGACCTTAGAATGAGAAGGAACCTTCAGCAGGGATTCCCTTCAAAATCCCCTTCAACCAGCCCCGGTTCTCAGAGCTAGAAAGGATCTCAGAAGATCCAATTCCTACCTAAACCAGGAGTCCTCTGTGCGCTCCTTGAGAGGAGAAGCAGGGTTCTTTTGCCTTTCTTTGTATCCTAGCCCTTAGTATGATTCCTGATACACGGTAGTCATTTGAAAAAAAAAATTCTTTCCATTTTCTAAATGATTCTGTATCTCTGGCTGACTCCACTTAAAGGCATCCATCCTTGGATGAGGAGCTCACTCCTTCACGAGGTGGCCCGTTCCACATTTGGACAGCTCTGATTGTTAGCATACGCTTATTCTGAGTTGGAACCTACCTCCCTGAATTTTTCACTTTTTACTCTTAGTTCTTAGTAGTGCTTTGCAAACCTCAACATGATCAATAAGTGCTGGCTATTATTGTTGTTTTTCTATATTGCCTAAGCAGCCCATTGAAGTCTGGAGAAGCGCTTCACTGGAAGGTGGGTCACCAGATTTTCTTTTTCAACCAATCCTGAAAACAGGGTTAAGATAGGAGAGGATTAGGATTTATGGTCTATGACAATGCGAGGTGGGGGGTAGGGAGGGGGTGCGCTACATGGCCTGAAAGAGCCCTTCCAACTCTCAATCATGATGCTAGGTATTTAAGGCACAGCTGGTTTGTGAGGGAAGGACGAGAGAGAGGTTAGTTGATCCGTAGTGTTGAGGAGGACTACCACCTCTAGGGTCAGGGCTACTCATCCATGTTTGGTGTCCTCCTGTCATCCGACTCTCACCTGTGGTTTGCAGAAGCATATGCATTGATCGGCCGCACCCCAAGAGACCACTTCAGCAGAAGGGGCTAAACCAGGTTGAAGGTAACCAGTGGAACTCAACCTGTCTACCTCAAAAGAGTTCCACTGAGAAAGAAGAGGTTGAAAACAATTTCTTCCAGTGGCCATGAAGGCAGCTGAAGCAGACTATGGAACACTTAGAGCTTAGTAGAACCTAGAAGATGCCATGGTCACCCACTGCATGCTGGGCCATCATCCTCCTGACTTTTGTGTTGGCGTTGGACTCTAATGACTGAAAGAGAGAGTACAGCTGATGACTTTGAGAAATTCTGCCTCCCTTAAATCCAATTCACTCATGAGTCAAGACATCACCCATGATGTCCTTGGTCCTCTGAAAACTAAGGATAAACAACCGTGTTGTTAACAGTGTTAATATGAAGGGGTGTACATATACCCCTTCCCCTACCGGAAAATTTCCCCTCCTAAATGTTACCCCCTGGGACCTCTAACACCCTTTGCAGCTTAGCTCAAATGGATCATAGACTTAGAGCTGGAATTCCATCAATTTCATCAGTTCCAAACTCCACATTTCATAGAGGAGGAAACAGAGTTTAGTGTATTTCCTAGGGTCACACCTTCCACAAAGGGACTTGCATGATTCCCCTAATTATTCATGTTCTCACTCCATCCTACATCAAAGATAAATTATTGTGTATAAACTCTCGGTGGTCCCAAGCAATCTCTCAGAGGGATTCTGAAACTGGGGTCCACAGACATGTGGGTGAATTTCAGAATGTTTATGAACTTGAATGGGGAAAGAATCTCAACTTTGTTTTCTTTAATTTTTAATTGAAAATAAACATGTCCCTCAATTGTGGCTTTTTTTTTTTAAGTCCCATTATTCTGAGGAATCTTTTGAAGAGGATTCACCAGACTGCCAAAGAAGTCCAGGGCATTAAAAACAATTAAAGGCTAATAACCACTGGTCTAAGACTACAAATTGTAGAAAAAAAGAACTGCTAAGCACAGGCAGAGGAAATGTCTCACTGGGAACTCCTTACACAGATGAAATCCCAAGTCGAACCCCTCCCCCTCAAAAAAAGAAAGACATTTTGTATTTACTGAGCTGTGTGTGTGTTATTTCTTCCCTATATAAAATGTAAGCTTCTTGAGAGTAGGAGCTGTCTCCGTTTTGTCCTTGCATCCCTGTGCCCAACCTGTGGTAGAGCATTTCAAGCTCGTATTGGTCTGATCAGACACAATCAGACACATTGAAACTTGACTATACCATGGTGATGTCATTTTGGTCCCCATCGAGAACGAAGGACAAGTGTATCCTCAGCACCTCACACATCGGGCTGCTTTTGTTTGTTTGTTTGACCTAATAGGCTCTTTATAAATGATTATAGAGAAAACTGAAAACAAATAAATTAATAAATTTGGAAAAAAAGAAAAAATAAGTTACTGCGTTGATTCTGTTGAACTCTAAAGGACAAACAATTCCCTTCTGAGTGCTTGTATGGTTTTGTTTTAGATCTTCTCATCACGGAACCATGTAGGATCATGGGAATCATCCTTATTGGCAAAGGGAAAGGGCCAGAATTTAATTTCACTGAAGCCAGAGATGCCTGCAGCCTATTGGGTCTACAGCTGGCCAGTAAAGCTCAAGTGACAACTGCCCGCAACTCTGGGTTCGAGACTTGCAGGTGCGTGGGAATGGGATGCTTCCTTTCCACGGCACTTGGAATTTGGGGGTTTAATGCTCAGACAGCTAATGAATCTTCTCTTTTCAGTTTTGGGTGGGTCTCTGACAAGAATGTGGTCATCTCCCGCATTATCCCCAATCCCAAGTGTGGTCAAAACAAAACAGGCGTCCTGGAATGGAATCTGTCCCTCCACCGGAAACAGTTTGCATACTGTTACAATTCCTCAGGTCAGTGGCATGCTCTAGATAGTGAACTTTCTCCTTAGCACTGGTGTGGTTCTGCCTTCCCAACCTGCCTCATAAAAAAAAAAAAATGGAATCCTCTAAGCAGCTCAGGAAAACTGACTTCAAATCCTAAAGTTCTTTCTAGCTCTAAAGCAATTCAACACACATCTATTAACTACTAGTTATGTGCAGAGCCCTGTCTTTGATAGTGGAGGGTGATATAAGCCAGTCCAGACTGCTAAGAAAGGGGGTGGGCTAAGAGACACATGCTGTTGTTAAATCATTTTTTCCAGTGATATCCAAATCTTCATGACCCCATTTGGGATTTTCTTGGCAAAGACACTAGAGTGCCATTTTCTTCTCCAGCTCCTTTTACAGATGAGGAAACTGAGGCAAACAGGGTGAAGTGACTTGTCCAGTAAGTATCTGAGGCCAATTTGAGCTCAGGAAGATGAGTCTTATTGAATTCCTGCCCACCACTCATATCCACTGCACTAATGGCAGGGGTACAAATCCCAGTACTAAATGGGAGAATGTAGGATTGAAGGTTTAGAGCCAGAAGGGATTTTACAGGTCATCGAGTCCAATCCAAATGTAGAGGATAAGTGATTTGGTCAAGATCACACGAAGAATTAGAAGTAGAGGAGTGATGCATCTCAGGTCCTGTAACTCTACATTCAGAACATTTTTCACTCCAATACTAGTTAGAAATGTGCAAGCTATTACCATTTAAGGTGGGGAAAGGTTCTTATGAGCTTTAGACATCAGAGAAGGCTTCCTGGAAAAGGCAACCATTCTTTTTGAGGGGGGCCTTAGAAGATGGCCAGAATTGCAACAGGTAGAGATGATGGAAAGAAAGGCTAAAATGAAGACATTTGCCTTGAGCAGGGGGGGCTTAGGAGCATCGATGCAGAGTGGAAGAGATCTCAGAGGTCCTCTGGGGACTCAAGTCAGCAAGCATTTATTAAGCACCTACTGGGTGCCAGACATTGCTAAATGATGAAGATACAAAGAAACCAGTCATGGTCTAGCAGGGGAGACGAAACTCAAACATTTACAAACAAAATGTAGACTGGATAAATTAGAGATAGTCAATAGAGAGCAGGGACTTAGTCAAAGAGGACAGGGAAAGGCTTTCTAACTGACATTTTCCACTTCACTTTATAAATTGCAAAGATTTTTCACACATTGAAATACCATGAAGTACCATGAAGCCCTCTATACAGCTAAAGACCACTAGGTGGCTCAGTGGCAAGAACTAGTTTTGGAGCCTAGATATACTCATGCTCAAATCCAGCCTCAGTTACTTACTAGCTGTGTGACCCTGGGCAAGTCACTTAAAGTCTGCCTCAGTTTCCTCATCTTTAAAGTGGAAATAATAATAGCAGCTACTTTCCAGGGTTGTTGTAAAGATTAAATGAGATAACATTTATAAAGTGCTTAGCACATAGTTGGTGCATAATAGAAGCTTCTTTCCTTCCTTCTTCATATACCTGCAGACAGATTCATGAGAGCCCCAGCCATGGGTTAACTTGAGCCTATCCCACAAAGCACAGATATTTAAGAGTGCTCTGATCGTCATGTGAGCAGAATGCTAAATTCTTCTAACATAACAGGGCATGTTCAGAAATTTTCAAAATAATTAAGTACCACAAAAATTTCAGATTTACTTAATATTTGTCCTACTCATTTAAATTTTGATTTGCTAATTACAAATACAATTTCACAAACTTGTGAGATTTTAGTTCTGGAAAGGACTTTATTAATGAGAAAACTAAGAAAAACAAAATAAGTCATTTAAGGTCACTGGATAATGAGAAATAACTAAAGTAGGAGCTGAGAGGACTGAGTTTGAATGCAGCTCACCCTGACATCTAAGAGCTGTGTAATCAGTTTCCTTATCTTTAAAAATAGGAGCAATTAGATATTTATTAAGTACTTACTGGGTACAATTAATTAAAGACACAAAGGTGAAAAATAAGGCAATCCCTGCTCTCCATACATTCTACTCAGAGGAATCACATGGATACCAATAGCTAGCTAGCATTTCTACAGCAATTTAAATTTTGCTAAACGCTTTACAACAACTTTGCAACACTCTGACGCTACACAAATATCATCTATTTTATTATCACAACCACCCTGGGAAGGGCTGTTATTTTCCCTATTTTACAGATGAGGAAACTGAGGCAGGCAGTGATGACGTGACTTGCCCAGGGTCACATAGGTAGTCCATGGCAGAGATGGGGTTTAGACTCGGTTCCTGATTCCAAAACTAGGATTCTTTCCCCTGCACATACTACCTCCCAGGGGTAGGGATGTCTACTCCCATCTGTCCATTTAGCCCAAAGCCTTCCTCACCTCTTCCTTCTGGCTTCCCTTACTTATTGCAGGACTCAGCTCAAATCTCATTTTCTGTGGGAGGCCTTTGCTGGTCTGTTCCCTGCCTAGCCATTACCTGCCCCACCCCTAACTCCCATGCCCATTGCCTGGTTCTTTCCTCTGAGATTACTTTCCATCTACAGTTGTCTTGTAGGTACATGGTGTCTCCCCCATTAGAGTATGAACTCCTTGGGGCAGCTATCTGGCACAGCGGATAAAGCACGAGTGCAGGAGTCAGGAGGACCTGAGTTCAAATCTCCCCTCAGACACTTGACACTCACTAGGTGTGACCTTGGGCAAGTCACTTAACCCCAATTGTCTCATCCTGGGTCATCTCCAGTCATCCTGATGAATATCTGGACACTGGATTCAGATGGCTCTGGAGGAGAAGTGAGGCTGGTGACCTGCACAATCCTCCCTCACTCAAAACAAAGTCAAGTGCAAGTCATGTCATCATTTCTCTGATGACAGGGTCTTCTTTGGCAACGAAGGATGAACACACACACATGAACTCCATAAAGAAGAGACTGTGTTTTTGCCTTTCTTTGGATCCCCAAACTATCAGCGTGCCTGGCACATAAGGAAAGTTTTTAATAAATGCTTGTGGACTTCCCAGGTTCCTTCCACCTCTAAATCCCTGATCTTTCATGTATCCCAAATGTCACTATCTAAGTCATCTATGCAGCCTACCTGCTCTTCTCCAAATCATATTTTCTCTTTAGGTTACAGTTTAAAAGAATGCCAGGTGAAAGAATCAACCCCTAATTTCCAGGGCTGCCTAATGCTATTTTTATAAATGAAAACTGAGTCATTTGGGGAAACACCAGGGCCGCCCACACAGTGCTTCTGAATCAGTCATTTCCTTCCATTATCCTTTTAAATATGGTCATTTGAAGAGCTATGACAATGGAGAGGCGGGAGGCAGGGAAGAGCAGCCTTTCTGTGGGTGGCATTGAGCCTGAACAGAAAAGGACGCAGGAGTGGGAGAAACCTTGGCAGAGAGGTGTCGCTGGGAGAGAAGGGACGCCCCAGGAGTCTGAACTTGGATTATTTCACCTAGAAGTAATTTTAATCATTATCACAATACTAAGAACTCGCATTCCTGGAGCAATCAATATCTACATCGTTGTCATAACAATAGCTAGCAGTTATATCATGCCTACTATGTGTGAGATACTTTCTTTATGAGAACAGACCAGGAGTAATTCATGTGGGGTCCACAGAAGCATTTGCAGATAGATTTCAGGAAGTGTCTGTGAACTTGGATGGAAAAAAAAATTACGAAAAAAAATTTTACTTTCTTGCATGTAGGTGTACAAATAACATATACATATAAACATACATACATATGATGGAGGTAGGACATGTATTCTAACCTCCATTTTGTGAGGGAAACTGAGGCCCTGAACAGAAATATGGCTCTGAACAGAGATGAGGACTTGGACCCTCAGGCTGATCTAACTGAAGATAGATTTTCCACTTCACCTGGGATTTCAGAGTAGCTACTTAGAAATCTACCCTTTCCATGCCCCTCCCGACAGCCCTTTTCCTGGCATTCACCCCATTAAGCTTTTTAAGGCTAAGTGATTTATCCAACCTGCTGCTGCATAGGGGCCTGGAAAATACTTAGAGCAAGAAGCATTGGGCCAAGAGGCAGGTGCTGAGTTGGAATCCAAATTACAGGACCCCTGAAAACTTAGAAATTCATCTGTGCTCACAGTGATCTAGAGCAGCTTGTGGTAGGAAATATATTGAAATAATTTTCAAGATCAATTGTACAATTAAAATTACTCTTGTTCTTGAGAGCTAAGGAGGCTATGGAGATTAATTACTGGATGCCACAAGCTAAGGTTTAATTGTATTCCCTTGGAAGTATGTAAAATCAGAATTTCAGAGGTGGAAGAGACCTTTAGGAAAGGCACTAGTGTCTCTAAGAGGGTGGCCAGGATGTGATGGGATTTTAGAATGTGCCATTTGACGTTGCCAGTTTTCCTTATCCATAAAATGGAGAAAGGGAGATTTCCAGATCCATCCATCAATAAGCTTTTATTAAGTACATGGTATAGCAGCTAGGTGGTGCAATGGATAGAGTGCCAGCCCTGGAGTCAAGATGACCTCAGTTCAAATTTGTCCTCAGATATTTACTAGCTACATGACCCTGAGCAAGTCACTTCATCTTGTTTGCCTCAGTTTAGAAATGGGTTGGAGAAGGAAAAGGCAAAGCACTCTAAATATCTCTGCCAAGAAAACTCTTAATGAGGTCTTGAAGAGTCAGAATGAAATGACTGAAACGACTGGACAGAAACAATGTGCTAAGCACTATGCTTAAGAATGGGGATACACCCCAGGCAAAAACACAGTTCCTTAAGCAGCTCACAGTCTAATGAGGATGACAACATGCAAGCAACTATGTATAGACACTAGGTAATGCAGTGGATAATGTGCCTGCAAATAGAGTCTGAAAGACCTCAGCTCAAATCCAGCCTCAGACACTTACTAGCTGTTTGACTCTGAACAAGTCACCTAACTAACTGCTGTCTGCCTCAGTTTCCTTATCTGCAAAATGAACTGAAGAAGGAAATGGCAAATCACTTCAGTGTCTTTGCCAAGAAAACCCCAAACGGGGTCATAAAGAATCAGAAACAACTGAAAAAGCAACTCAACAACTACAAGTAGTAGTGTTAAGATGCCAAGACAGAGTTTACAGTCCCAGACTTCCTGCTTATTAGCAACAGGACTTTGGGCAACATATTTCCTATCTCTGAGAGTTAGCCTCATCTCGTGCATAATGGAGACAGTAAATGATTATCATCACAGGGCAATTGTGGAGGTCAAACAAGATAATGCAGATAAAGAGCTTTGTGATTGTCAAATGCTATCAACACTTCCACTGCTATTGTTCTGTCCTGGCACTAGAGGAGCCTACTGTCTCTGCTCTAGAAAAATGCAGGGGGTGGAGACAGGAAGTGTGTTCCATTGTGCCACCCTGTTCCAGCCTGCCAGTAAGCTGACCCTGTAATGACACCCTCTCTCCCAGAGCCATAACTAGGACAGGGCCAGTAGGGCTTTAGCTCAAAATACTGAGGCAAATTCAGTGGAAGGAAGTTTCAGTCCTTCTAGTCACTAGGCTGAGCTCTTCCCTGACTCTGCCCTGCCCTGGTGGCAACTTCTCATTGGTGTATGCCAGTATCCCAATGTCTTCTCTATTCCACCTACCACCACCACTACTTGGAGGAGTATCTGGCACTTCCCACTTCAACAGCCTTAAGCCAGAATCTCCAACTTCCCACCAGAGCACCAGTTTCCCCACTACTGCCCATACAAATGAGAGCTTTTTCCATGATGTTTCCCTCAGGCATAAAAAAATCATAGACACAGGTCAATCCACCACTACCATGCCAAATCCAGTTCTAACAGCATACAGCACATGACTGGTGATGCTTCGATCTGGGCTCAGAGTATAGGTGACACTAACTAATTTACCTTTTAGGTCAACTTTAGAAGATCTCACTGCATTTTTGTTTCCCCCACAGATATATGGATTAATTCATGCAGCCCTGACACCATCACCACTGAAGATACAGTCACTCCATCAACTGTATCGGCCACCACTGAATTTAATATCAGTGACCCAGCTGATACAACAACACTATCTCCAGCCCCACCAGCACGTCCAAGATGGAGCAAAAAAATAATTTGTGTGACAGAACTTTATTTGGAAACAAGTACTATGGAAACAAGTACTGTGCCAGAAGAAGTCATGCCAACTTTTGAAAGTCAAGTTGCATTTAAGAATGAAGGTGTTACTTTTGGAGGTAAAGAGGGAAAGGTAGAGGGAAGGACATAAGTATTTCTATAGTGCCAGCTATATGTACCAAGCACTGTGCCAAATAAGCACTTTGTAAATATTTTCTCATTTCATCCTCATGACCACCTTGCAAGGCAGGTGGTGTTGTCATCCCCATTTTACAGATGAGGAAACTGATACAAATTGAGTGATTCTCTTGCCTGAATTCATACAACTAGTACATGTCCGGGGCTGGATTTGACCTAGTTTTCCCGACTCCAGTCCCAGCACTTCATTTACCACATGGCCATGAGCGTGGTTTGTCTGTCTGTGCACGCGTATACACACCTGAGTCCACAGTATCGACTGGGGGCAGAAACCAGTCTACCTGCAAAATACAGACAGAGCAAGCCAAGGGCAGAAAGCAATGTCCTAAGTCTTTTCCGTGGGTCCAAATAGAAGAAAGTGAATCCCTCTCCTCTACAACAACCCTTCTGATGTTTGAGGTTAGCTTTAAATTACAAGGGACCAACTTAAAGGGTATTGAACTTAGAGTCAGAGGCCTGGGATTCAAATACTAGTATTTGACCTGGTGACAAGGTGGGATTTGGGTATTCAAGTTACTTGAAATTTTCAGTCCTCAGTTTCCCCATCTGTCAAATAAGAACTAAATGGCCCCTAAGATCTTTTTCAAACTTTCAATCTATGATCCAGTGTCTACCATCAATATCCACCCCCACCACCTGAATCTTCCCATAAACAGGCTAAGCATTCTGATTTCACATTTAAAAATATATATAAATTTTAAAAATAAGAGTTGGAAAGAAGTTTGACAGCCATCCAATTTAATCCATACATGAACAAGACTACACTACACTACAAGTAGCAGTCAAGGCTTTGCTTGAAGACTTCCAACAAAGGAAAATCCCCAGGGACCATTATAGTTTGAAATAGCTCTAATGGGTAGGAAGTTCTTCCTTAGATCAAGCCTAAATCCAACCCTTTGCAACTTTCTATGTTTACCCATTGCTCCTACTTCTTTCCTCTTGAGATAACCAAAGCTAGTTTTCCACACAATAGCCCTTCAAATATATGAAAATTGCTTTTATATAGCCTCTCAAGCCTCTCTTTTCCTGGATAATCTGTCCCATTTATTTAAATGAATCCTTTCTTCCCTTATCAAAATTGTTCCTTTTTTGTCTTGAGAAGTGCATTCTTGAGAGTTTCCCTCCCTTCTGAGTTGATTTTCTGGGTAAAATTTTAGCCCATGGACTCTTGTCTATTATTTCTCTAAACCTGGTGGTGGGAAACCTGCAGCCTTGAGGCCACATGGGGCCCTCTAAGTCCTCAAGTGCAACCCTTTGACTGCAAACTTCACAGAACAAATCCCCTATTTTAAGGGGCTGCCCCCCTCCCCAGCTCTAAACTCTTTGAAAACTGCCCTCCCCAAATCAAGGGCAAAAGTCCAACTGTGCCTTCTCTCAGTCCTATTCCTCTCCTCTATCACAAATTAGAGTATGAAGTGTTCACTCTTTCCCAAGATACCTATCATTTCTTCCCCAGCAACCAGATCCAACTTATTGGCAAAAAAAAAAAAATCGGATCCAGTATGGGAGTTCCTTTCCTTTGTTTTTCCATCTTTTGAAGAATTAAATTAGTATTAGGACAAGTATATAGGTGGTGCTGTGGATAAACTGTCAGGCCTAGAGTCAGGAGGATATGAGTTCAAATCCAGCTTCTGACACTTATTAGCTGTGTGACCCTGGGCAAGTCACTTAATCCTCTTTGTTCCAGTTTCTCATCTGTAAAATGAGCTACAGAAGGAAATGTCAAACCACTCCAGTGTCTTTGCCAAGAAAACCCTAAATGGGGTCAAAAAGAGTTGGACATGATTCAATGACAAAAAAAAGAAATATTAGCTGCTCTCCTTTGGTCAAAGAGAGAAGTCTTGTAGATGTCTTGATCATAAAAAAAAAAACCAAAAAACTCAAAAAACCAAATTTGTAACTACCATACTTTGCTTCTAATTCATACTTACTCCCTGAGTTCCTCTATTTCCGCCTTCTGTCCAGGCGGTCTTTAGTATACTCTAATGAGGATAACACTTCTATTTCTTCCTCTGTTCATCTTTACTCAAATGTTGTTTTTCACCATGTTTCTCTTTTCTATTTCCTAGATTTGCTCACAAGAATATACTTTCTTCTTAAGATATAGTGTTATTTTGCCCTTTTACATGTCTTATATCATGCCTTCAACTTATCCTTCAATGACACAGTTTCATGACATGTTGATTGCCTTCTCAACACCTTTTGGTTTGTGTGGGCCTTGTAAAATGAAGTACCCAGAATAGAGCACAACTGGCACTCCAGATATAGTTCATCTAGCACAGAATATACATTGCGGAACTATCCTCTCTCGTTTTAGACACAATCTTATTAACATTGTCCAAGTTTGAATATTCTTATGTAGCAAAGATCTGAATCAGTTTTATCAATGTACATGTGACCAAAGGCTTAAAAGTAGAAGGACACAGTCAATCTCTTTGTTTGTCCCCAGGCTTACCCATCACCCTCTTGGTTCTTGCTCTGATTTTCTTCATTGCTGCAGTTGTATTGGCTATCTGCTATGTCAAAAGGTGAGTCCTTCAGTTTGTTTTTGTTTAGTTTGGTGGTGTCTGTAGTTTTGCATTCTGCATGGAGTCTGAGAGACTGTTTGATTAAATAGATATTTATCCAGTGTCTACAACCTGAAAGAACCTACACTAGAAACTTCAGGGGATCAAATACAAAGATAGTGTAATCACTGGCTTCAAAGTTTCATGGGAAGACAGTGCAATCACACGGATGACTACCACACAAGGCAGAATATAAGTTCCAAAAGACAGATACCAACAAGGCATTATGGGAAACATTGCTTCTGACTAGGAAAACCAGAGGAAACTTTGCAGAGGGGACATTTGAGTTAGAATTGATAAAATTTCCATAGGGGGTGTTATTTTAGGTGAGGAGGGGGAGAAGGAAGTGAGGGCATTCCAGTTATGGACAAGGAATGTCCAAGAGAAAGAATATAGCCCAAATGGGCTAGAGCACAGAGCACATTGAGGACAGAAGTAGGAAATAATGCTGAAAAGTTAGGGTGGCACCCAATCATGGTGGGCCTCAAAGGTCAAACTAAGGAACCTAGGTTTAATCCAGAAGTGGTTATTATAGTGTATGTTACATACAAGTTTTTCTATTTTCATTTTCTTTTGTATCTCAAGGTACATGACCTCCTTCCCATTGACAAACAAGAATCAGAAGGAAAGCGCTGAAGCCAAAGGTGGAAAAACAGCAAAGGCAGAGGATAAAGTTTCTAAGGAAGAACCAAAGAAAAATGGGAAAAAGACAGAGGAGCCCAAGATGACTCCTAAGATGACACCCAAAATGACAGTCAAGTACATGGAAGCTGAGGTTTAAGTAGGTGAGAGGGACAGCAGAGGACATGCCTGGGATCTCTTCACTCTGCTCCAGGTTCTGGAGGCCATGGATACCTCATCACCTACAAAAGCTCCTTGTATTTCCCCACTGGAAGAAACTACCAGACCCAACAGATCAAGCAGAAAATCCCATAATCAGTCCCTAACTGGAGGACTTAGGGGTTCCCTGAGGATTAGGGAACTCGTTCAGATGACATCCGTATTCCTTCCTGCCACCTGCCTACTCCCGGGCCCTGGATCAGCCGATGTCTCCAAAGTGATCCCAGCCCAAACCCAAAGTTCCTATTTCCTATTAAAATCCAGGTGAGAGGAAGAGGAGCTGTCCAGCACCAATCTCTTAGGAACATTCCCTGTACATTTTGGTTAGGAAGCCTTTTAATGGCCTAGGAAGAGACCAGCTGTGACCCAAGAGGACTTCAGACCCAGGGCTGTTTTCCTTGTTCCCTTATCAAAGGGCGAGGCTTCCTCTGGCCTTCTAATGACCTTCTGAGCTTAGATATCTGAGGCAGTGGAATGAAGGGAGGCAAGGGCAACATGGCAGGGGGAGGCCAGTGGACCTCTATGTGATGTGGAACTAAAAGAAAGAAGGGAATCCAGATGGGAGCAGCACATCATCTCATAGACTTAGGGCTGGCAGGAATCTTTGAGACCCTCTAAGTCAATGTTGTGTCTTGGGCTCCTTTAGTGGTCTAGTGAAGTCCACAGACCTCTTTTCAGAATGATGTTTTTAAATTATATTAAATATAGAGGATTCCAAAAAAGACCGATGATATTAAGATAAACATGTAGTTTTTCACACCCAGATTCACAGGAACCCCTGAAATCTAAAAATCCCTGATCTGGTCTGATTCCCTTATTTATAAATGGGGAAACTGAAGCCCAGAGAGTAGAAGTGACTTGCTCATGATTTTACAAGTAACTACTTGTGGCAGAAGCAGGATTTGAACCCAAGTCCTGTGCTTTTCTAGCTAGTGTTCATACCACTGTGCCACCCTGGCAAACTAACTAAAATAAATCTTATTTCTATAACCTATTAAAGTTACAAAAAAAACTTTGACCTGCTTTTTGGAACCTGAGTTGGTTCATACTCTCCTTAGAAGGCTTGACAGTTCCCAATTCCTCAACATTCTCACCATATTGATTCCCTGTCATTCTAACCCAGAGCATCCCTCAACTCCTGAGTCAGTGATCCTCCAACCTCAGCCTCCTGTGTAACTAGGACTATAGGCAAACATACTTCTCTTGCAAAAGAGAAGGTAGATGTAAGGGTAGGTGATGCAAGTATTGTCTCACATACATATTATATACCCATTTTACAGATGTGTAAACTGAGGTGCAAAGAGATTTGGAATCTTGCTCAGAGTCACTTACCTAGTAAAGTGACTGAGCCAGGATTTGAACCCTAGATCTTCTGACTCAAAGCACTGACTAAATAGTAGGTCACAAATCCTGAAGGGACCAACCAAAACATTCTTCCCTTGAGATCTTCAGGTATGATCCTTTTTCAGCACACACTCTCTGCCCTGGCTATTATTTTATTTTGGGAATGTATTGTCCCATAGCAATGTTAACAGGAAACAGACTAAATAACCGTGTCCCAGCCTGGGTATACAGGAAATCTATCATCCAGGAGAAAATGACTGGGTCCTGAAGGCAAAGACCGCAATCGACAATTTCCTCTGTACCAACTCCTATGCTTCCTGAAGCCTTTCTGAGATGCGGATGCTCCCTCCATCAACAGGTCCCAGCACCATCCTGCTTAGTACCTTAATCAACCAATCTCATGAAGTGTGATGGCCCCGAAATTCAAAACCTGACCAGCTCTTCAAGACCTGATAGAACTTTCACTCTACTTTCAGCAGGCCACAGTCCCCACCATCCCACAATGAGGCAGGAGAAAAAGATCCTAGAGTATTATGGAAATGTACAAAAAGAGAAAGTGAAAGACTTTGTTTCTACTCAATGACCTCGGGCAAGTCACTTTCACTCTGAAAGTCCCAGTTTCTTCATCTGTAAAATGGGGATAATGATACTTACCTACCTACCTCTTAGAGTTGTTGTGAGTAGAGCTCTTTGTAAATCTTAAAACCAGGAGTATGCTGGTAAATATTTAAAAACCTGCTCTTGGGGAGGTGGGGAGAGATTATACACAACACACTTAAAGCTAATCTGCATAGGCAATTAATAGAATAATAAGTTAAGCCCTGATTTATAGTATTTACCAATATTCTAAATGTAAATACTCACATTGAAAATTTAAGAATTGGCTCTCAGAACTGGTAATGATGAGGTGGTTCCATCCCACCTCTGCTTAAAGTTGTGTGTAAAAAATGAGCCATCAAACTACTCACGATTTTGTCAGACACTCTTTTCTTGGATGAGACTTAGCTCTACTTTTAATCCTCTGTTAAACCTTAAGCAAGTCATGTTTCCCTCTCTTTGCCTCCGTTTCTCATTTGAAAAATGAATTGACATGGAGTAGTGGATAGAGTACTGGATTTCAAGCCAGGAATATCTGGGTTCGTATCCTGCTTCAGACATTTACTACCCGCATAACTCTTGGCAAGTCATTAGCCTCTCTTTACCTCAGTTTGCTCCTCTATAAAATAAGGGGCTGGATTTAATGGCCTCTAAGTTCACTTCTGGCTCTACATCTATAGAATCTCCATGAAAGAATCTCTCAGCCATAATATACTAGGATTCCAATGTATATTTCTTTGTTTTAATTGTGAGTTCCCATGGCTATTCTACTTACTTACTATGGTATTTTATGCTGGGACTAATATATTCTTCAATGAAGTATTTTTTTTTCAACTGAAGTTGTAATCGTAACCTTTATTTATTATAAGTGTATTCAAGGAAAACCTTGTAAGTACCACTGGTTAATGTGCTGTTACACTCTTGATTATTCTTTCCAGTAAAGAAAGAACCTAGCATGTTCAAGTGTGCACTAAACAAATAAAATCATTTAAAACACCTTTTGGCTGCCATGTTGGATTCCAAGGCACCATATCCACCTCCAGGGGAGTAAAAGTAGATAATGAGTGAGTGCAAACCTTACACTTGCTAAGTGATGAAAAGATTAAAGAAACTATTAGGCCACCATGAGGAAAGAGATGCTGGGTAGCTGAAATGACATTTCCCCTTTCCTCCATATGAAGAAATTCTACCAGGGAAGGATATCATCAGGTTCATGGACAAGCCAAGGTCACCGGCAGTTTGAGCTCTCCATCAGGTCAATCAAATTACTGTGCTTCTAATTGGTTGGGATACTGCTGCCATATCACTTGATGCCAAAGATAGCTCAGCTAGACAGAGATAGGCTATGGGACTGATAGAAGACTTGAGCTCGGTCATCCTTGTTCTCCGTCCTTTTCTTGATTTGGCATGGTACGGGGGAGAACGTGGGGTCAGAAGACCTTGACTCTGCTGTGAGCCCTTAGGCAAGAAACATAGTAAACATGTGATCATGAGCAAGTCACCTAACCTTCCTGGGCCTCAGTTTCCTCAACTGAAAAATGGGAGGGTTGGGTCAAATGGTATCTTGGGTAGCTTCCAGCTCATGGCCCACTGATCCTAAGTCATTTCACTTCATTCTTCGGGCTTTAGAAGTTTCTCATCTGCAAAATGATGGGGTGGGATGAGGTGATCTCCAATGTCCATTCAAGCTCTAAATCCATTATCATTAGTAAAAGACGAAAGTCCAAACAGTGGCTCAACCATGGGGAAAGTGCTTGTCTCTTTTAGAAATAATGGAAACAGCAGAAACCTTTATTGGCCCCTCAGGCTGCCTCCTGGTATCTCCCTCCCCTCTCTCCCTTCAGCTACCAGAGTGCAGCGGTCCTCCCAGCTGGAGCTGAGTGTCCCAGGGTGATTGCAACCCTGTGCCCCAATAAAAATGCTTCCTGATCAAAGAAATTCAGTTGCCCCAGAAAGAGAATTTGCAAAAAATATTCAAACCAAAAGGGATCTTAAAGATCATTTGGTTCAACCCCCTTATTCTATTGATGAGGAAACAGACCCAGAGAGAACTGAGTGGCCCAAAGCCACTCTGGGAGTTAGCAGACAGCTGGGATCAGTTCTCTTGTCTCACAGCTCAGTGGACTTTCACCAGCCTCAAACCTGAAGCTGGTGGCTTCTCAGCTGTCTTCCCACTGAAAATAGGAGAACACGTACATTTCACGAAGTGACCTCAATTGGGAGCACTCAGTACTCTGCATGCAGGCAGGCAGAAATGATGTGGTCAAGGATGTCTGCCTTTAGTTTCTGAGAGATTAATGCCTCTTCAAGTCATGTTATGGAAAGTGCTAGGCATGAACACTGCCACTAGTAGGTCTTCACCAGCCTCAGACCTTTACTAGCTGTGTGTCCCTAAGCAAGTCCCTTAACTTCTGTCTGCCTCAGTTTCCTCATCTGTAAAATGAAGACAATAACAGCCCTCCTTCCCCAGGTGGTTGGGAGGTTCAACAGTGCCTGCAACAGTAGCAACTACATAAATGTGAGTTATTCTTCTGGTTGTTTTTCATCCTGTATACATCTTAGGGAAGGAATGGGAGCACACAACAGGCTTTATTATAGGAAAGGGCCTTCCCCACCCCAGACTCAAGGAAATAACTGAAAATAAAGAGCAAATTTCCATAGTTCTTTTTGGGGAGAGGGAAAGACATGAAAGGCTAAAGGTGAAGTCAATTCATCTTTTTAAATTATGAACAGGAACCACAAAATGTTAGTCAATAAATAAACTGTACTAATATTAATGAATATAACAATACATACAACAACTATATGATGCTTTTTGTGAAGGGAGGGAGCTTTGAGAGGAAAACTGAAGAGGAAGAGGCAGAGAGGAAAGGAAATAAATCAATAAAGGAGAAAGAAAAAACTGACAGGAGGAATAGGGGAAGAAGAGAAAATGGAAAAAGCAGAGACAGAGGCTGAAGTAGAGAGATTAAGAAGACAGAGAGATAGTAAGGGGGGGGATGGAAACAAGAGGAATCTACTCTAACAGCTTCCTTCACAATCACCACCAGAGAAGGGAAGTTCAACTAGTATGATTCCCACTGTGCAGTGGAGGGAACTGATGTTCAGAAGGGCTCAGTGGCTTCACAGAATCAGAATTACAGGGAATATCAGGGTCCATCTGGTCCAGCCCCTATCAGAACAAGAATCCCCTCAACAAGATACCCAACGAATGGCCATTCACCTTTCTCTCAAAGCCACCAATGAGGGAAAGCCCATCCCTTCCCAGGCAGCTACTCCTGGGGAGCTTTAATTGTGAGGAAAGTCTTTTCTAGGATCAAACCTAAATTTTCCCTTTGGCAGCTTCTACCCTCTTTTCCTACTTCTGTTCTCTGAGAACAAACCTAATTCTTCTTTAATGATAAACCTTTCACTATCCAAAGACTTTCATAAGAAATTTCACAACTCTAGGGCTATGTATATGTGGAAGATAATGATGCCTGCTGAGTTAAGAAAGCCCCACCTTGCTCCCCTTCAGCCTGTATGTTTGTTGCATGTAATAATTTGCAAGTCCAGACACAGAGCCAGACCGCTTTTTACCCATTCAGTTAATTAGGATGCTTGTGATGTGTTCAATACAAAATGTAGAAGTCAAGATAAAAAAATAGGGAAGTTTGGAAGAGGAGTGGGATTAGGGAGAAAGATAAAGGTTCTGTTTGGGGTTTGCTGAGTTTGAGATTTGTCTGGGCTATCCAGTTGACAGTGATGTGGCCATGGAGCTCAGGGGAGCCATCAGGGCTGGGTATATACATTCAAAAGTCATCTATGTGGCAATGATAATTGAATCAATGGAAGTAGATGAGGTCACCAAGAGAAAGAGGGCTTAGAATAGAGTTTAGGGACATACACATATTTGGAGGTTGGGACATGGATAAGTATGTTATAGTGAATAGGGTTCAAATCTCACCTCAGACATTTGTTGGCTGGGTAACCTTGAGTAAGTCATTTGTCATTTATCCTCTATATCTCAGTTTCCTCATCTGTAAAATGAGGAGATTGGATTCAGTGGCTTCTAAGATGCCTTCCAGCTCTAAATCTGTGATTCAGTCAAGGAGATCAAGGAATTATGCAGAGTACAATCAAGAGAGAGCCATATTATGAAACCTCAAAAAGAAGAGTAGATCCAGGAAGTGAGAGTGACCCAATAGCTTCAAAAGCTACAGAGAAGTCCAAAAGGCTGAGGGCTGGGAAAAAGCTGTTGAATGGAATGCAGTTTCAGAAAATGCCACTACATTGGGGGAGAATTTTGGCTACAAACTAAAGACAAAGGAAATAAATCCCATGCATGGTTAATACTGGCCAACAATGCCTTTCAGGTAAGTACTCCTTGTCACCACCTCCATTGAGTCACCTCTCTCTTGGATAGACTCCAGCCCTTGAGGTCATTGATCATCTTGCTAGGTCAGTCTAAGATTGAGCTTCCCGTTGGTCTCTGGAGGGCCAAGGTCCTCTATTGTCTGGGCCTCAGGTCTATTCCCTTTCACTCTTATCTATAACTACTATCATGGCAGCCATCTGCCCTACTGATTTGGCTGGTGCACCTCTGGGCTCTCTGCCATCAGAACTCTGTGTTCTCCCTAGCTCTTCTTTCCTGAACTTGCCTTTATACGTTGCTTGTGGCCCTTCTATGTTGGATCAACTTATCAGAGATCCCCCCCAAAAAAAAGTCCACCCCCTGCCCCCATCTTCCCTACCTTATTCCCATGACTACCACCCTTATCCAGACTCTAATCCCCTTTAGCCCAGACTACTGTTGTAGCCTCCTTATAAATCTTGACATTTCTAGTGTTCTTTCCAGTTTTACCCATCCTATTCACATTGTGGGATTGGTATCTTGGTGGACAGATGTGACTGCATCACTCCACAGCTCAACAATCTTTAATGGCTCTCCTTTGCCTATCAAATAAAGACCAAACTCCTAATCTTAGTCTGACATTCAGAGCCATCCTGGCTACTTTTCCAGAATTTTTCACACTATTCCTCCTCCCATATTCTATACTCCAGTAAAACTGGGTTATTTATCATCCCAAAAATATCACCCATGCTTTTATAATTTTATTTCTACTGAAAAGAAGCCTTTACCCATCCTTACCCTCTTCCATCCCCAACCCCTGTCCCTTGAGGGCAGGTAGGTGGTACAGTGGAAAGAGTGCTGAGCCTGGAGTCAGGAAAACACACCTTCTGGAGTTCAAATCTGGCCCCAGGCATTTATTAGCTGTGTGATCCTGGGCAAGTCATCTAACCCTGTTTGCCTTAGTTTTGTCATCTGCAAAATGAGCTGGAGAAGAAAATGTCAAACCATTCCAGTATCTTTGCCAAGAAAATCCCAGATGCAGTCAACAAAGAATCAGACATGACTGAAACAATTCAGCAACCATAATCCCCACCCTCATCTTGCTTGCTAACATTCTACCCACAGTTGAGGTCCAGCCCAAATGAAGAAGAGTGAATCCAGGAGCCATTCCAAAGGAAGGAGGATCACTGGGCTGCAGGGTATGAAGGAGAGGGAAACATTAAGGCTGACCTGAAGTGTTCTATCTTGGGAGACTAGGAAGAACCGTGACGCCATGAACAGAAACTTCCATACAGGAAGGGAGAAATGTTCACTATCGTGGGAGTCACTCAAAAGCTGTCATCAGCTGCATTCCCACAGTCCTGCCACAGATGTTTGGTGACCTTGTAAGAGGAGGCATCTCATGTGCTTTCACTGGAAAATATATATAATTTCAAAAGTCACAGTCAAGGTCTCCTGATCTGGTGGGACAGGCTTTCTTTATGAGTCTCTGTGGAAGCATGACTGCTTTAATGAGCATTTATATCATGCTTTAAATTCTGCAAAGTATTTTACAAGTATCAGCCTTTTTGACCTTCACAACAATCCTGTGGGGGAGGTGCTATTATCACCCCCATTTTACAGATGAGGAAACTGAAACTGAGAAAGGTTTAGTGATTTGTCCAGGGTCACACAGCCAGTAAGAATATGAGGTAGGATTTGAATTCAGGTCTTCCTTACAGCACTGACAACAATCCATCCCCTGAGTCACCTAGCTGTCCAAGTCATAGATCACATGATAGGATCACAGAGTTCTAAATTGATGGTGATGTTTAGTCATTTTCCAGCAATAACGATAGCTAGTATTTAGGCAGCAATTTAGAGTTGGCAAAGCACTTCCATTGTATTGTCTTATTTAAGTACAATTCTTCTCCCCATTGTTTAGATAAGAAACTAAGACACCAGCATTTGTGACTCATCCTGGTCATGTCTGGGACTCCATTTGAACTTAGGTCTTGCTGACCAAGCTCAGTACACTTCCTACTATACTCCCTAATGGCCTTTTACAAAGTGAAGAATCCCTTCATATTCCAAATTACTTCCCATTCCATTGTGGGACAGTTCCAATGGTTAGAAAGATATTTAGGGGCAGGTAGGTGGTACAGGGGATAGTGTACTAGCTCTGGAGTCAGGAGGAACTGAGTTCAAATCTTCCCTCAGACACTTAATAGCTGTATGCCCTTGGGCAAGTCACTTAACATATATGTATGTGTGTATGTGTATATAAAATACACACACATATACATTACATAGTCTAGTTAAGAGTTGGACAAAACCTTAGAGACCATTGAGTCCAACTGCACTTAGTTTACAGATAAAGAAACTGAGGCCCAGAGGGGTGAAATAAGTAAATGGCCAAGATGGAATCAGGTCCTCTGACTCCAGCTCTCACACCTTTTCCACCACACCACACTGCTTCAATGCCTCATGGTAAGCCAAAATTTGTCTCCATGTAACTTTCAAAGAAAAAACTGCTAGTCAAGTGACTATGATTGCTGAATACAGTGAGAATGTATCTTAGAGTTCAGGAAAGCAGATTTCTGCCTCCCCTGCCTTGATTTCTCAGGTGGGGATCAGTCAGCCCAGGCAGAGCTGCATTGCTGCATTCATTAGTATGTGGAGACCAAGATTTAGAAAGGTAAGGAACTGTTGTCAAGGTCAGGCCTATAAGACACAAATGTGGACAGTATAGCACAGGAAATGGAGTTATAACAGTTGTTGTGGAAGCAGAGACTTTGAGGAGCTTACCCTTGGGTGAGATCTGGGACTCCTGATTGATCTGCATTACCTTGGTCCCAATGGGAGAGCTCCTTTTCACTCTGTACCACCTGGAATACATTCTTTTATGTCTACTTTCTCTGATTTCTGTTTTGCCATTGCCTTGGATAAATGTTTTTCTTTGTTTAAAACAGAAGTAGCAGGTAGACCATGTATAAGTTTAAGTTATGCCTGAATTAATATTTTTCTCTATGATGACAATAGATTATATAAAGTATTTAATATGTGCTAAACAACGGGGATGCAAATACAGTCTGACACTTAGCACTGTATCTTGAAACATAGTAGGTGGTTAATAAATATTGATTGATGTAAAAAAGACAGTCCCCGCCCTCAAGAAGTTGACATTTCAATGAGGAGAAGACAATATATAAAAGAATTTAAAGAGTAAGGAGGGGGTACCATGCAAGGGGGAAAAGATTGGTGAGTTGGGAACTGAGCCAGGTTAGAAGTGAGGATAACCAGGCTGGGAAATCCTGAAATGGGAAAGTTCCAGGGAGGAACTTAAACAATTAGAGGAGGCAGCAACATAAAGTGGAGGCTAGAAAAGTGGAGGATGAGAAAACTGAAAACTACTAAATATGATGAATAAGAAGTCAAGTTGTTTTTTTTTAAGTTTGAGAAATATTTTTCATTTTAACTTAATTCTATAAACTGTTAAAAAAAACTGAATGAATTAATCTGGTCAATGAGATCGAAATCTTTGACAAAGACAAGGAGGAACTGCTGACCTCAGAGCTGCCTGCTGGCAGGTGTTCTGGGTGCTTACTTATCTGTAAATAGGCTACAGTTTGTTCCCAGGGCACCTCTCCAAATCAGCTTCCATCTTGTATGGAGTGTAATTTGTAAAGTTTTACTGAACACTTTTGTTTCTAGGGCTGGATTTCTCAGGATACATTACTTTTTGCTTTGCCCAATACCAGCGATCTGTACTTTCATGACTATACACCAGTGGCTGCCAATCACCAAATTTAAATTTTCTAACTTAACCCCAGTGAATACTGTAATAAATAAGGATTTTTATTTTGTTTTGTTTTCCTAAAAGGCCTTGGTGGTTTTGAAGGTGAGGTTATCAGATAGAAGCACGTAGGTGCTTTGCTCTAACATCTGGTCTTGTCTTTTTTAGACAATTTGTTTTGTTGATGTTTTGTTTTTACATTAAATACATTTACAGATTGCTCTGACTTCCTGAGAGGTCTCCTCTAACAAAGAAAGATAGTTAAGTAAAACTAATTATACAGTTACTTCATCTAAAAATAGGTGAAACAGTTAACATCTGCATGCCCTCCCCCATTAAAAAAATTAACAGAAATCTATTTACCCTACTTCCCATTTTCTACCTCATTGTTGGGGGTGGGGTGGAGGGAACAGAAGAAAAGAAAAAAAAACAAATTTCTTCTAACAAATATCTATAGCCAAGCAAAATAAGTGTCCCAGATGACTGTCCACAAATATAGATGTGTCTTATCCCATACCCTAAATCCGTGACTGACCTGTAATAGATAGTATCTTTCATCATCAAGAATTGTATCATAGAGCTTTCAAAGTTGTTTGTTTATATATTGCTGATGTTATTATATAAATTGTCTCCTGATTCTGCTCATTTCATCCCTCCTTAGTTTATTGTAGTTGTCATTCAGTCATTTTCAGTCATGACCACTTTTCATGACCCAGATGTTTTCTTTGGCAGAGATACTGGAGTAGCTTGCCATTTCCTTCTCCAGATCATTTTACAGAGGACGAAACTGAAGAAAACAAGGAGAAGTGACTTGTCCAGGGTCACACAGCTGTTAAGTGTCTGAGGCCAGATTTGAACTCAGAGATGTGCCTTCCTAACTCTAGGTCTGATGATCTAGACATTGCACCCTTTCTGCCCTAATAGTTTATACAAGTCCTCAAAGTGGTTCATTTTTATAACATCAGTGTTATAGTATAAATTGTCCTTCTGGCTTTGCTCATTTTGACGAGGTTTAGGCGTGATGGGTGATGAGGTTGAGGGGTGATGGGGACCCCAAAACACCGAAAGTCCGGGTCGTGCTCAAATGAATTCGACTCAAGCCTTCTTAAAGCTAAAGAAAACAAAGTTTATTAAAGATTTGCCAAATTGGGTTGCCTCTTAAGGAGCCTAAGCGTTTGTAACGCTTGTATTCACAAGGGGGCCAGATAGAATCCCAGCTAGACAGTCTGAGCTGGATTGAATCTGACTGCCTTCATGGAGGCGAGATGGAACTTAAATACAGAAAAGACTATAGGAGGGATCAGGGGGTGCTCTGGTAATTTAGGATGAAGGAAGGAGGGGTTTGGGAGGGTCTTTCCAAGGAGGACCTCAGTGGAACTAGGGTGACTCATGAAGGGTTGGAGGCAATCTGGAGATATAATCAGACAGTGGAGGGCTTGGGTGGGAAGCAGGTGGGGCAATCCAGAGATCTTGACAGGGGTAGTATGGGAATAATCGGTACCCTGGGTGAATACAGATAGACTCTAGGGAAGATCTTGATGGGAGTGGTCAGCAGCCTGGGGAAATGGGGTTTTGATGGGAGTGCAACAGAGATCAGAGCAGAATGATAATGAAAAGCTCATGGACTTCCTGAGACTGCAGGAACCAAAGGGAAGATTAGATCTCAGTAAGAAAGGCCAGATTAAGTGGGAAGATTCAAGGGGAGCTCAAGGAGGCTTTCAGAGTCTGAACCCCATCAACACCAGTTCATATAGAAGTCTTTCCATGTGTTTTTGAATCACCTATATCCTCATTTCTCATAACACAACAGTACATCATAACTTATTCAAGCACTCATCAGTACTGTTGAACATCCTCTCAATTTCCAGTTTTTTCACACCCCCAAAAAAAGCAGTTATAAATATTTTTTTATTTAGAAAACTTTTTTAAAATCTCTTTTTATATTGGCCTACCAGTGAGATAGACATGTTAAAGGGTACAAATAATTTACTAACTTTTTGCATATAATTCCAATTACTTTCCATTTGGGCCGTTAGGCTTACTCACAGGTCTACAACAATGCATCAGTATGTTTGTTTTCTCACTGCTCCTCCAACTTTTATCATTGTCAACAGACAACTTCCTCTCCTGTGCAGTCTTAGCTGAAACTCTTTCCTTTTGGATGAAGAGAGAAAGAAGGATTTTTCTTTAAATCTTCAGTAAATTCTTAGGAAGGACTCATTTGATATGAGAGACCTAGAGACTTTCCTTAGTATTTGAAGTCCTATCAGTTTTACTTCAGTTGACTGGGAGATTTCTTTTTGCTGAGGCTGTTAAGGATTTAAAAACCAAACTGCCACCCTGAGTTGAGGGTTCCTTTGCTTTATACTGAGGTATTTCCTTAGGGAAGGTTTTTTTGTTTTGGTTTTTAATCTTACAAGCCCGTCAAGTTTCACCTCAGTCCCTCGGGGTCTCAACTGTCAGTTTAGGCCTTTAATCTTTTATTTTTCCTTTCAACTTTCTCTGTCAGGTGATTTCTTCCACTTGAAAGTCTAAAATTTTTACTTTCATTCCCTAGAGGGTCTGAATCTTTTTTACCACTTCTCTGAGGGGTGGGTTGTTTATGAATCAGGTTGTTTAATGGTGGGTTAGAATTAAGTTGGGGGGCAGCCAGGTGGCACAGTGGACAGAACATTGGGCCTGGAGTCAGGAAAGACCTGAGCTGAAATCTGGCTTCAGACATTTAGTAGTTGTGTGACCCTGGGCAAGTCACTTCTCTTTGCCTCAGTTTCTCCATCTGTAAAATGAGCTATGGAAGAAAATGGCAAACCACTCTGGTATCTCTGCAAAGAAAACGGTCATGAGGAGTTGCACACAACCGAAATGACAAGATAGCAGCAGAGCTGAGTTTCTTTCATCTTCAATCATCTTGATCAGAAGCCTTTGGTCTTTTCAGTGTCCATTCCTAGTTGTGTCAGTCTGAGTTCTGATCATCTGAGAATGGGCTCAATTCATGAAGTGATCAGATGTTCTAATACTTGCCAGAGTCTTCCTCTTCCTTCCCTTTAATGCTACACAGAGGTGTGCTGTTTCTTTCAAGCTTGGAATGAAACAGAAATGCCTCCACATTTTCCAGCTTTATTATACTCTTATGCCTTTCACACACTCTGCAACATACTGTCCTTCTTCCCCTTTTCACATACAGCATTCCCCATCTTCCATCTCCATGTCCTTGCTCGGGCTACCCCTCATGCCTAGAATGCACTCCCTCCTCATCTCCAGCTCTTAGAATCAATCCCTAGTTTCTTTCAAAGCTCAGTCCAGTAGCCTCCTTCTATATGAAGACTTTCCTGATGAATTAGTATGTAACAGAAGTCTGAGAACTGAATGATATCACAGGAATAAGCATTCCCCTCCGGAGAATCTCTTCAGGACTATCATGATCTTTGAGATCGAAAGTGGAATTAAGTCACATGCTTTTCCTAAAGAGAAACACAATTTGAGAGAAACCTACAGAGAGGAAGCAGTGGGTGGAGACCTCAAGAGCTCCCTAGTCCCTTCCAGGGCTTAAACTGAGTCAGAAAGAATTGGAAGCTGCAGAGGGAGTGAGGTGAGGCAGAGAAAGGAGAGACTGAGGAGGTTCATCAGCCCTAACAGGCATTTTAGAGCAGAAGACTCAGACTTAAGTCACAGATTGTATCTCCTTATTCAAGGACTGAGGGAAGTTCCAAGATAAGGTCTGGTCTTTCCCCTACTTTCCCTAAGAACACCTGGCTCTAACAGATATTCTAAAATTCTCTCATTTCTTCCAACATTTACATTAACCTGAATTTTTGTCTCATCTATAAAGAGGTATGGAGCTAGCTTGAGATAAATATAATTTAAAATTAGAGAAAAGCATCAAAATTCTGCCTAAATATTAGGAATTTTCCAAAACTGGGGGTCTGAGTTACTGTATTTGTGCTCCCAACTTTTTATTCAATACATAAATTTAATTGAGTAGCAGAGAAGGGGACCATGGGGCCCAGAGGGGCCATTATATTGTCCCTAGGCTTAAAAAATGAGTCAATTATTATAAGAGCATTTGGCTGATTGAATCTCCTGAGATAAAAGAGAGATAATGAGGAGAGGATGGTAGTAAGATAGGGAGTATAGCCTTCGGGTAGACAATTGCATTGCATCCTACAACGGCTGATTTTACAAATTGTTATGTGCCTGGTACTGCACTTACATACAAATACATAAGTGAGACAGCCCCTGACCTCAAGGAACTTTTATTCCAACTGGGGAAACAATTGCTAGTGAATCTCTCTCTCCCCTATTGGTTTGGTTTTTGGTCCAGACCTGATTTCATTTGAAAAAACTCCCTGTACCAATGTGGATGGGTACCTATCCTACAACTTAGTCCTGTGTAGACTTAGACTTGTGTTGTGTAGGGCATTGGAAGGTCAAAG
Organism: Potorous gilbertii; assembly: GCA_028658325.1. Taxonomy (NCBI): domain Eukaryota; kingdom Metazoa; phylum Chordata; class Mammalia; order Diprotodontia; family Potoroidae; genus Potorous; species Potorous gilbertii. The sequence goes on along the minus strand of CM053772.1, from coordinate 240,780,664 downwards.
GACTTACTCAGAGTCACACAACCAGGAAGAGTCCCAAGGTCTTTCCAATTCAATCGGTCAATCCAGTAGCCCAGGGGTGGGGAACCTTCAGCCTCAAAGTCACATGTGACCCTCTAGGTCCTCAAACTATTTGAATTCAGTCAAAGGGCCAGACTTGAGGGCCTGGAGAGCCACAAGCGGCCTCAAGGCCAAAGGTTCCCCACCCTTGCTCTTGCCACTCATGTGATTCTTATTTTTTATGTGAATGTTATGTACATATGGGTAACTAGGTAGTGAAGTGAATAGTACACTAGGGTGGAGTCAAGAAGACCTGAGTTCAAATTCAATCTCAGATACTTACTAGCTGTGTGACCCTGGGCAAGTCACTTAACCTTATCTGCCTCAGCTTCCCTATTTGTAAAGTGAGCTGGAGAAGAAAATGGCTAACCCACTCCAAGATCTTTGCCACGTAAACCAAAGGTGGGGGCACAAAGAGTGAGATATGACTGAATAACAATTACATATATACTTATACAAGTGCATATCCCATCCAGTAGAATGCCAACTCCTACAGTTAGGACTAGTCATTCATATATTTGTTACCCAACCAAGAGCACAGTGCATGGCACTGGTAGGCTTAAAAAAAAATTACAAAGACTTTTTTTTCAGATCCACATAATAGGTTCTTACTAAATGTTTGTTTTTTTCTATTTTGCCCCCCCTCCCCCGAACCTAAAGATCAAAGTTCATGGCCGATATTGCCTTCCTTTCTAGGAGCTGCAGTGGAGGACCAAGGTTCTGGGTTCCAAGCGTGCCTCTCGGTTTCCTATGTGCCCGGGGTAAGTCCCTTAGAGTCTCTTAGACTGAATTTCCTCATCTGTAAAATGGGATGCTTGTATTGGATTACCTGTAAATCTATGTTCTGATAAGGCCTCGCGAAATAATGTTCCTTCCAGTTCTGAAACCTTTGAGACTTGAGAGGAGGGAGTGGCGCTTTCTCGCGTCGCGAGAGAACCGGATGGGGAGGGCGGACTTGACGAAAAGGAGGCGTGACGGGGAGCGTCACCTATTCAATGAAGAGGGCTGAGAGGGTTTCCGCGGGACCGGGACGCAGAGGGAAGGGGTGGAGCCACGGCCTCTCTCCCGATACTTAGTAACTGGTTGGAGAGGGCGGAGAGGCAGGGGAGGAGCCACGGCCTCTCTCCCAATTCTTAGTAACTGGTTGGAGAGGGCGGAGAGGGAGGGGGAGGAGCCACGGCCTCTCTCCCGATACTTAGTAACTGGTTGGAGAGGGCGGAGAGG